>OW052221.1:41494106-42125877 GCA_932526605.1 Nephrotoma flavescens | reverse complement strand
CCTTAAACCTTAAACCTTAAACCTTAAACCTTAAACCTTAAACCTTAAACCTTAAACCTTAAACCTTAAACCTTAAACCTTAAACCTTAAACCTTAAACCTTAAACCTTAAACCTTAAACCTTAAACCTTAACCTTAAACCTTAAACCTTAAACCTTAAACCTTAAACCTTAAACCTTAAACCTTAAACCTTAAACCTTAAACCTTAAACCTTAAACCTTAAACCTTAAACCTTAAACCTTAAACCTTAAACCTTAAACCTTAAACCTTAAACCTTAAACCTTAAACCTTAAACCTTAAACCTTAAACCTTAAACCTTAAACCTTAAACCTTAAACCTTAAACCTTAAACCTTAAACCTTAAACCTTAAACCTTAAACCTTAAACCTTAAAACCTTAAACCTTAAACCTTAAACCTTAAACCTTAAACCTTAAACCTTAAACCTTAAACCTTAAACCTTAAACCTTAAACCTTAAACCTTAAACCTTAAACCTTAAACCTTAAACCTTAAACCTTAAACCTTAAACCTTAAACCTTAAACCTTAAACCTTAAACCTTAAACCTTAAACCTTAAACCTTAAACCTTAAACCTTAAACCTTAAACCTTAAACCTTAAACCTTAAACCTTAAACCTTAAACCTTAAACCTTAAACCTTAAACCTTAAACCTTAAACCTTAAACCTTAAACCTTAAACCTTAAACCTTAAACCTTAAACCTTAAACCTTAAACCTTAAACCTTAAACCTTAAACCTTAAACCTTAAACCTTAAACCTTAAACCTTAAACCTTAAACCTTAAACCTTAAACCTTAAACCTTAAACCTTAAACCTTAAACCTTAAACCTTAAACCTTAAACCTTAAACCTTAAACCTTAAACCTTAAACCTTAAACCTTAAACCTTAAACCTTAAACCTTAAACCTTAAACCTTAAACCTTAAACCTTAAACCTTAAACCTTAAACCTTAAACCTTAAACCTTAAACCTTAAACCTTAAACCTTAAACCTTAAACCTTAAACCTTAAACCTTAAACCTTAAACCTTAAACCTTAAACCTTAAACCTTAAACCTTAAACCTTAAACCTTAAACCTTAAACCTTAAACCTTAAACCTTAAACCTTAAACCTTAAACCTTAAACCTTAAACCTTAAACCTTAAACCTTAAACCTTAAACCTTAAACCTTAAACCTTAAACCTTAAACCTTAAACCTTAAACCTTAAACCTTAAACCTTAAACCTTAAACCTTAAACCTTAAACCTTAAACCTTAAACCTTAAACCTTAAACCTTAAACCTTAAACCTTAAACCTTAAACCTTAAACCTTAAACCTTAAACCTTAAACCTTAAACCTTAAACCTTAAACCTTAAACCTTAAACCTTAAACCTTAAACCTTAAACCTTAAACCTTAAACCTTAAACCTTAAACCTTAAACCTTAAACCTTAAACCTTAAACCTTAAACCTTAAACCTTAAACCTTAAACCTTAAACCTTAAACCTTAAACCTTAAACCTTAAACCTTAAACCTTAAACCTTAAACCTTAAACCTTAAACCTTAAACCTTAAACCTTAAACCTTAAACCTTAAACCTTAAACCTTAAACCTTAAACCTTAAACCTTAAACCTTAAACCTTAAACCTTAAACCTTAAACCTTAAACCTTAAACCTTAAACCTTAAACCTTAAACCTTAAACCTTAAACCTTAAACCTTAAACCTTAAACCTTAAACCTTAAACCTTAAACCTTAAACCTTAAACCTTAAACCTTAAACCTTAAACCTTAAACCTTAAACCTTAAACCTTAAACCTTAAACCTTAAACCTTAAACCTTAAACCTTAAACCTTAAACCTTAAACCTTAAACCTTAAACCTTAAACCTTAAACCTTAAACCTTAAACCTTAAACCTTAAACCTTAAACCTTAAACCTTAAACCTTAAACCTTAAACCTTAAACCTTAAACCTTAAACCTTAAACCTTAAACCTTAAACCTTAAACCTTAAACCTTAAACCTTAAACCTTAAACCTTAAACCTTAAACCTTAAACCTTAAACCTTAAACCTTAAACCTTAAACCTTAAACCTTAAACCTTAAACCTTAAACCTTAAACCTTAAACCTTAAACCTTAAACCTTAAACCTTAAACCTTAAACCTTAAACCTTAAACCTTAAACCTTAAACCTTAAACCTTAAACCTTAAACCTTAAACCTTAAACCTTAAACCTTAAACCTTAAACCTTAAACCTTAAACCTTAAACCTTAAACCTTAAACCTTAAACCTTAAACCTTAAACCTTAAACCTTAAACCTTAAACCTTAAACCTTAAACCTTAAACCTTAAACCTTAAACCTTAAACCTTAAACCTTAAACCATTAAACCTTAAACCTTAAACCTTAAACCTTAAACCTTAAACCTTAAACCTTAAACCTTAAACCTTAAACCTTAAACCTTAAACCTTAAACCTTAAACCTTAAACCTTAAACCTTAAACCTTAAACCTTAAACCTTAAACCTTAAACCTTAAACCTTAAACCTTAAACCTTAAACCTTAAACCTTAAACCTTAAACCTTAAACCTTAAACCTTAAACCTTAAACCTTAAACCTTAACCTTAAACCTTAAACCTTAAACCTTAAACCTTAAACCTTAAACCTTAAACCTTAAACCTTAAACCTTAAACCTTAAACCTTAAACCTTAAACCTTAAACCTTAAACCTTAAACCTTAAACCTTAAACCTTAAACCTTAAACCTTAAACCTTAAACCTTAAACCTTAAACCTTAAACCTTAAACCTTAAACCTTAAACCTTAAACCTTAAACCTTAAACCTTAAACCTTAAACCTTAAACCTTAAACCTTAAACCTTAAACCTTAAACCTTAAACCTTAAACCTTAAACCTTAAACCTTAAACCTTAAACCTTAAACCTTAAACCTTAAACCTTAAACCTTAAACCTTAAACCTTAAACCTTAAACCTTAAACCTTAAACCTTAAACCTTAAACCTTAAACCTTAAACCTTAAACCTTAAACCTTAAACCTTAAACCTTAAACCTTAAACCTTAAACCTTAAACCTTAAACCTTAAACCTTAAACCTTAAACCTTAAACCTTAAACCTTAAACCTTAAACCTTAAACCTTAAACCTTAAACCTTAAACCTTAAACCTTAAACCTTAAACCTTAAACCTTAAACCTTAAACCTTAAACCTTAAACCTTAAACCTTAAACCTTAAACCTTAAACCTTAAACCTTAAACCTTAAACCTTAAACCTTAAACCTTAAACCTTAAACCTTAAACCTTAAACCTTAAACCTTAAACCTTAAACCTTAAACCTTAAACCTTAAACCTTAAACCTTAAACCTTAAACCTTAAACCTTAAACCTTAAACCTTAAACCTTAAACCTTAAACCTTAAACCTTAAACCTTAAACCTTAAACCTTAAACCTTAAACCTTAAACCTTAAACCTTAAACCTTAAACCTTAAACCTTAAACCTTAAACCTTAAACCTTAAACCTTAAACCTTAAACCTTAAACCTTAAACCTTAAACCTTAAACCTTAAACCTTAAACCTTAAACCTTAAACCTTAAACCTTAAACCTTAAACCTTAAACCTTAAACCTTAAACCTTAAACCTTAAACCTTAAACCTTAAACCTTAAACCTTAAACCTTAAACCTTAAACCTTAAACCTTAAACCTTAAACCTTAAACCTTAAACCTTAAACCTTAAACCTTAAACCTTAAACCTTAAACCTTAAACCTTAAACCTTAAACCTTAAACCTTAAACCTTAAACCTTAAACCTTAAACCTTAAACCTTAAACCTTAAACCTTAAACCTTAAACCTTAAACCTTAAACCTTAAACCTTAAACCTTAAACCTTAAACCTTAAACCTTAAACCTTAAACCTTAAACCTTAAACCTTAAACCTTAAACCTTAAACCTTAAACCTTAAACCTTAAACCTTAAACCTTAAACCTTAAACCTTAAACCTTAAACCTTAAACCTTAAACCTTAAACCTTAAACCTTAAACCTTAAACCTTAAACCTTAAACCTTAAACCTTAAACCTTAAACCTTAAACCTTAAACCTTAAACCTTAAACCTTAAACCTTAAACCTTAAACCTTAAACCTTAAACCTTAAACCTTAAACCTTAAACCTTAAACCTTAAACCTTAAACCTTAAACCTTAAACCTTAAACCTTAAACCTTAAACCTTAAACCTTAAACCTTAAACCTTAAACCTTAAACCTTAAACCTTAAACCTTAAACCTTAAACCTTAAACCTTAAACCTTAAACCTTAAACCTTAAACCTTAAACCTTAAACCTTAAACCTTAAACCTTAAACCAAACCTTAAACCTTAAACCTTAAACCTTAACCTTAACCTTAAACCTTAAACCTTAAACCTTAAACCTTAAACCTTAAACCTTAAACCTTAAACCTTAAACCTTAAACCTTAAACCTTAAACCTTAAACCTTAAACCTTAAACCTTAAACCTTAAACCTTAAACCTTAAACCTTAAACCTTAAACCTTAAACCTTAAACCTTAAACCTTAAACCTTAAACCTTAAACCTTAAACCTTAAACCTTAAACCTTAAACCTTAAACCTTAAACCTTAAACCTTAAACCTTAAACCTTAAACCTTAAACCTTAAACCTTAAACCTTAAACCTTAAACCTTAAACCTTAAACCTTAAACCTTAAACCTTTAAACCTTAAACCTTAAACCTTAAACCTTAAACCTTAAACCTTAAACCTTAAACCTTAAACCTTAAACCTTAAACCTTAACCTTAAACCTTAAACCTTAACCTTAAACCTTAAACCTTAAACCTTAAACCTTAAACCTTAAACCTTAAACCTTAAACCTTAAACCTTAAACCTTAAACCTTAAACCTTAAACCTTAAACCTTAAACCTTAAACCTTAAACCTTAAACCTTAAACCTTAAACCTTAAACCTTAAACCTTAAACCTTAAACCTTAAACCTTAAACCTTAAACCTTAAACCTTAAACCTTAAACCTTAAACCTTAAACCTTAACCTTAAACCTTAAACCTTAAACCTTAAACCTTAAACCTTAAACCTTAAACCTTAAACCTTAAACCTTAAACCTTAAACCTTAAACCTTAAACCTTAAACCTTAAACCTTAAACCTTAAACCTTAAACCTTAAACCTTAAACCTTAAACCTTAAACCTTAAACCTTAAACCTTAAACCTTAAACCTTAAACCTTAAACCTTAAACCTTAAACCTTAAACCTTAAACCTTAAACCTTAAACCTTAAACCTTAAACCTTAAACCTTAAACCTTAAACCTTAAACCTTAAACCTTAAACCTTAAACCTTAAACCTTAAACCTTAAACCTTAAACCTTAAACCTTAAACCTTAAACCTTAAACCTTAAACCTTAAACCTTAAACCTTAAACCTTAAACCTTAAACCTTAAACCTTAAACCTTAAACCTTAAACCTTAAACCTTAAACCTTAAACCTTAAACCTTAAACCTTAAACCTTAAACCTTAAACCTTAAACCTTAAACCTTAAACCTTAAACCTTAAACCTTAAACCTTAAACCTTAAACCTTAAACCTTAAACCTTAAACCTTAAACCTTAAACCTTAAACCTTAAACCTTAAACCTTAAACCTTAAACCTTAAACCTTAAACCTTAAACCTTAAACCTTAAACCTTAAACCTTAAACCTTAAACCTTAAACCTTAAACCTTAAACCTTAAACCTTAAACCTTAAACCTTAAACCTTAAACCTTAAACCTTAAACCTTAAACCTTAAACCTTAAACCTTAAACCTTAAACCTTAAACCTTAAACCTTAAACCTTAAACCTTAAACCTTAAACCTTAAACCTTAAACCTTAAACCTTAAACCTTAAACCTTAAACCTTAAACCTTAAACCTTAAACCTTAAACCTTAAACCTTAAACCTTAAACCTTAAACCTTAAACCTTAAACCTTAAACCTTAAACCTTAAACCTTAAACCTTAAACCTTAAACCTTAAACCTTAAACCTTAAACCTTAAACCTTAAACCTTAAACCTTAAACCTTAAACCTTAAACCTTAAACCTTAAACCTTAAACCTTAAACCTTAAACCTTAAACCTTAAACCTTAAACCTTAAACCTTAAACCTTAAACCTTAAACCTTAAACCTTAACCTTAAACCTTAAACCTTAAACCTTAAACCTTAAACCTTAAACCTTAAACCTTAAACCTTAAACCTTAAACCCTTAAACCTTAAACCTTAAACCTTAAACCTTAAACCTTAAACCTTAAACCTTAAACCTTAAACCTTAAACCTTAAACCTTAAACCTTAAACCTTAAACCTTAAACCTTAAACCTTAAACCTTAAACCTTAAACCTTAAACCTTAAACCTTAAACCTTAAACCTTAAACCTTAAACCTTAACCTTAAACCTTAAACCTTAAACCTTAAACCTTAAACCTTAAACCTTAAACCTTAAACCTTAAACCTTAAACCTTAAACCTTAAACCTTAAACCTTAAACCTTAAACCTTAAACCTTAAACCTTAAACCTTAAACCTTAAACCTTAAACCTTAAACCTTAAACCTTAAACCTTAAACCTTAAACCTTAAACCTTAAACCTTAAACCTTAAACCTTAAACCTTAAACCTTAAACCTTAAACCTTAAACCTTAAACCTTAAACCTTAAACCTTAAACCTTAAACCTTAAACCTTAAACCTTAAACCTTAAACCTTAAACCTTAAACCTTAAACCTTAAACCTTAAACCTTAAACCTTAAACCTTAAACCTTAAACCTTAAACCTTAAACCTTAAACCTTAAACCTTAAACCTTAAACCTTAAACCTTAAACCTTAAACCTTAAACCTTAAACCTTAAACCTTAAACCTTAAACCTTAAACCTTAAACCTTAAACCTTAAACCTTAAACCTTAAACCTTAAACCTTAAACCTTAAACCTTAAACCTTAAACCTTAAACCTTAAACCTTAAACCTTAAACCTTAAACCTTAAACCTTAAACCTTAAACCTTAAACCTTAAACCTTAAACCTTAAACCTTAAACCTTAAACCTTAAACCTTAAACCTTAAACCTTAAACCTTAAACCTTAAACCTTAAACCTTAAACCTTAAACCTTAAACCTTAAACCTTAAACCTTAAACCTTAAACCTTAAACCTTAAACCTTAAACCTTAAACCTTAAACCTTAAACCTTAAACCTTAAACCTTAAACCTTAAACCTTAAACCTTAAACCTTAAACCTTAAACCTTAAACCTTAAACCTTAAACCTTAAACCTTAAACCTTAAACCTTAAACCTTAAACCTTAAACCTTAAACCTTAAACCTTAAACCTTAAACCTTAAACCTTAAACCTTAAACCTTAAACCTTAAACCTTAAACCTTAAACCTTAAACCTTAAACCTTAAACCTTAAACCTTAAACCTTAAACCTTAAACCTTAAACCTTAAACCTTAAACCTTAAACCTTAAACCTTAAACCTTAAACCTTAAACCTTAAACCTTAAACCTTAAACCTTAAACCTTAAACCTTAAACCTTAAACCTTAAACCTTAAACCTTAAACCTTAAACCTTAAACCTTAAACCTTAAACCTTAAACCTTAAACCTTAAACCTTAAACCTTAAACCTTAAACCTTAAACCTTAAACCTTAAACCTTAAACCTTAAACCTTAAACCTTAAACCTTAAACCTTAAACCTTAAACCTTAAACCTTAAACCTTAAACCTTAAACCTTAAACCTTAAACCTTAAACCTTAAACCTTAAACCTTAAACCTTAAACCTTAAACCTTAAACCTTAAACCTTAAACCTTAAACCTTAAACCTTAAACCTTAAACCTTAAACCTTAAACCTTAAACCTTAAACCTTAAACCTTAAACCTTAAACCTTAAACCTTAAACCTTAAACCTTAAACCTTAAACCTTAAACCTTAAACCTTAAACCTTAAACCTTAAACCTTAAACCTTAAACCTTAAACCTTAAACCTTAAACCTTAAACCTTAAACCTTAAACCTTAAACCTTAAACCTTAAACCTTAAACCTTAAACCTTAAACCTTAAACCTTAAACCTTAAACCTTAAACCTTAAACCTTAAACCTTAAACCTTAAACCTTAAACCTTAAACCTTAAACCTTAAACCTTAAACCTTAAACCTTAAACCTTAAACCTTAAACCTTAAACCTTAAACCTTAAACCTTAAACCTTAAACCTTAAACCTTAAACCTTAAACCTTAAACCTTAAACCTTAAACCTTAAACCTTAAACCTTAAACCTTAAACCTTAAACCTTAAACCTTAAACCTTAAACCTTAAACCTTAAACCTTAAACCTTAAACCTTAAACCTTAAACCTTAAACCTTAAACCTTAAACCTTAAACCTTAAACCTTAAACCTTAAACCTTAAACCTTAAACCTTAAACCTTAAACCTTAAACCTTAAACCTTAAACCTTAAACCTTAAACCTTAAACCTTAAACCTTAAACCTTAAACCTTAAACCTTAAACCTTAAACCTTAAACCTTAAACCTTAAACCTTAAACCTTAAACCTTAAACCTTAAACCTTAAACCTTAAACCTTAAACCTTAAACCTTAAACCTTAAACCTTAAACCTTAAACCTTAAACCTTAAACCTTAAACCTTAAACCTTAAACCTTAAACCTTAAACCTTAAACCTTAAACCTTAAACCTTAAACCTTAAACCTTAAACCTTAAACCTTAAACCTTAAACCTTAAACCTTAAACCTTAAACCTTAAACCTTAAACCTTAAACCTTAAACCTTAAACCTTAAACCTTAAACCTTAAACCTTAAACCTTAAACCTTAAACCTTAAACCTTAAACCTTAAACCTTAAACCTTAAACCTTAAACCTTAAACCTTAAACCTTAAACCTTAAACCTTAAACCTTAAACCTTAAACCTTAAACCTTAAACCTTAAACCTTAAACCTTAAACCTTAAACCTTAAACCTTAAACCTTAAACCTTAAACCTTAAACCTTAAACCTTAAACCTTAAACCTTAAACCTTAAACCTTAAACCTTAAACCTTAAACCTTAAACCTTAAACCTTAAACCTTAAACCTTAAACCTTAAACCTTAAACCTTAAACCTTAAACCTTAAACCTTAAACCTTAAACCTTAAACCTTAAACCTTAAACCTTAAACCTTAAACCTTAAACCTTAAACCTTAAACCTTAAACCTTAAACCTTAAACCTTAAACCTTAAACCTTAAACCTTAAACCTTAAACCTTAAACCTTAAACCTTAAACCTTAAACCTTAAACCTTAAACCTTAAACCTTAAACCTTAAACCTTAAACCTTAAACCTTAAACCTTAAACCTTAAACCTTAAACCTTAAACCTTAAACCTTAAACCTTAAACCTTAAACCTTAAACCTTAAACCTTAAACCTTAAACCTTAAACCTTAAACCTTAAACCTTAAACCTTAAACCTTAAACCTTAAACCTTAAACCTTAAACCTTAAACCTTAAACCTTAAACCTTAAACCTTAAACCTTAAACCTTAAACCTTAAACCTTAAACCTTAAACCTTAAACCTTAAACCTTAAACCTTAAACCTTAAACCTTAAACCTTAAACCTTAAACCTTAAACCTTAAACCTTAAACGGGTGTTGGCTGATTGTTTATCGAATCGGTTGATTTGAATTTGGCCACCAAACTTCGAATAGTCGATTCGACAGGACGATTGTGGCGAGGACAAAAACTGATATTGAAAATAAAATTTGATAACTTTTACACGTTGATCAACGCTGCTTCCTTCAATGGCGATTTGCCTTACACTATACTAAACAATTCACAACAAATTTGTCAGATGTTGATTTAACAACATGGCTGACATAACCAGACCATTTGGTCCTTTGTAATGTTAAGCAGGTCATATTTACCGTGAAGTCGTTAAATATGCCCTTACAAGGTTTCCTCATATTTTGAGGGCATCCGCAAATCTGCTTTTGGTATACGAATCTTACCTGTTGTGTATAGCTTACAGACAAGTTTTCAGGGCGGTTTGAAAAATCATGCCTCCCAATTCTCCTATAGCACAGGACACAATGCTTGGTTGAGTGGTATCCGGTCAGTCACCAATTTGGACCACCGATGAACAAAAATGTGAAGAAGATTTTAAGGCTACGACTAAAAGTGACGATCTATTACAATTAATATTTAACAATCACTCCAATGCGTTGCAATACCTACATGGCGGCAAAATAGCGACTACTAGCCATGGAATGCAAAATATATGGCATTAAATTCACATTGCGATCAAATGTATCGAGATTTTTAACGGAATATGAGTGGTAGGGACTCATGGTCAAATCAACATCGCAAGATATGAGCATACATCACAATGAAGTTTGTTACATGCCGCATCGCAGTGTATATGGAAGCATTACAGTGGCGCACTACTCAAAATTAAGGGTGGTATACGAATGACCATATGTGATCCTCTAATGGCATTTCACTAAATAATAAACTTTTAGTTGAACCGAGCATTCAACCAACCTTGTGGTCCACGCTGTTACGACTTAAAAAATTCCATATCGCGCTACGATATCAAAAAGATTTATCGACAGATTTCATTCGATACATGCCCAACTAAGTATCAACGAATTCTCTGAAAAAACTCCAAAGTAAAACCTATATACAGCATTTTGAACAAAAAGCATTAGCCTATGGAAATTCATCTGCCCTTTTTCTTGACTATTCGAGTGCTCTTGCTTATCGTTGAAGAAAATGAAGCTGAAATTCATAAAACCGCGCAGGCTACTAAAGAACCCTTCTACTTAAATGAGGCTTTAAGGGCGCTACAGATGAATTAGAAGCTGCCCAGTAGAAATTGAAAGACAATTTGATAGAGGTACTACAATCAGGTAGATTTTTATTTAAAAAAATGGAAATCCAATGTTCAAACTTGAGCAGAACATCATCAGTCCGTATCAATTTTGAATGAGGAGGGCATATCACTGTATCACAGTATTCCATTTCAATGTTAAAAATCCAATCAAGGACGAATTCACTAAGAGACTGGTTTTATCCGTCATCTCCAGTTTTCACATTCCAATTGGCTGGTTGTCACCTTTGGATAGATAGCGAGAATATTTTGAAATGAGAAACTACCAGATGCTTTAAAGAATCAAAGTTCTTAGAAGCTCACTCTCCCTACAATTAACAAGGATTCAGCGACGCAAATGAGCTCGATAGTGTAGGGCTCATTTATTTACTATCTAAACTCGTCCCAAACGAATGCGACACCAATACTACACCACTCTAATGTTGCAATTTATTTGTGGACTGAATAAATAGTAGTCTTTTCATGGATAAAGTCGGGTCTTTCCAAAAGGTAGAAGATTTATGTTACAAACCGGAGATTTAAACTCGTGCCTTAATTAATTAATACAGCGTTTCTTGCAATCAAGAAGGACCTCTTACACCGTTCCTTCATTTCCCAGAATTTTAAATTTTTTTAAATTGTATTGTTTTCCTCATTTTGTTTAATGCTTCCTTAATATTAGATTGTTTAATTATTGTTACGGAATTGATTCTACAAAATAAATTTCCATCATCAACGAGCCCCAGAGATGCCATCGCTGAAACTGACGAAAACATCATCGCTCTCTTGGTGAATATTCCTTATTTCGGTTTCGGTATTTGAATTTTTATATTTAACTTTAAGTATGGCCAAATGCATCAACAAAATTAAAATTTGAATTTTCCAGAGAAATCGATAGTTAAATTAATTTTTTTAAATTGGGACTTGGAAATGAAAACTTTTCTTCGAAAATGGGAGCAACAAAAAAGCCACTAAGGTTCAAACTTTTTTTGAACAGCTCGTTAATTAACATCAGATATGTTTCCATCACTATACAATATTTACCGTTATTTTATGTATTTTACTTTATTTTTAAGTTTAATAAATTTTCTAAAAGAAAAGTCAACAATGGAAGGAAATAAATTAAGTTTAAAGATAAAAACAAAAAAAACATAAACTTAGAATTAATTATTATTAGTTATAAGGCGATTTAATTTTTTTTGGTGAACAAATAAAATAAAATCGTTGCTTAAGAATATAATTAAAAATTAAAAAGAATATAAATTAGATTTTACAGTACATAGCACTAGTTGTAAAATAAATGTTGGGTTATTTTTAGTGGCGCGGTACTTTTATAATATTGATGAGCTCATTGCGCTATGTATATTTGTCAACAAATCCGTTAATCTCAACAAAAAAAAAAATATATATTTACAACAGAATTCCGCAACCAATTTATTGAAAATAAATACAATCGCCCAAAACATAACATCACCCAAATTAAAATTGCCGAACTATTGTTGACTATAAAGAGGCGCGCGCGGCATTTCTTTTCAATTAAACGAACCAAACACAAAAAAAAAAATCAACAGCAAATACAAATTTATTTTAATTGAATCCAGCTGCTGGCGTGATGGACCGCCAATCTATATACTCAAATATTTTATATCATAATAGATGATCAAATTGAAATTAATATTTTTGATGTTATTGCGGTTCGAACAATCACATTACGCAATATATACCGCGGGTGTAATACAAATCGAATGTTATCGTGTACCGAGCACAATCAACAGTTATTTTTTTCACACATCAATTATTCATGTGCCAAACAAATTGGGATACTCGTACATGAAAATAATACTCGGGATAGCCGCACATGATTTCCCATTTTCTTTTTTTCCTATAGATTTTTCTCATATAAATCGACGGAAATTAAATTAAATTTTCAATTTGTTTTGTGTGCACATTGGTTCGGTATATATGAGAGTATTTGTTGTGGTGTTCTGGCCGATACCTTTTCAAAAATGTTTTCTGAGATTTTTTTTTTTTTTAAATACATTTTGTGGTGTTGCAAGGGTGTCGGAATTACCATAGCTTCTTGACCATTAAAATTTAACACGAGTATTCTGAAATTCAATTATAAAATATTACCTATTGTTGAGATTGAAGTGGTTTATTGGAACGAAAAAATGGTAAAGGTTCTACAGATATAATTACATTATGTGTTTTGTGTTGATTGGCAATGTGGGATTTCCTATTTTTTTTATAACACAACTACTGATAATTTGCAAAGTACCAATATAATGAATGTGATTGTGGTAATATTGTGCCAGTATAGGTTGAGTTTTTTTTTTGTCGCACATACAATACTCGCTCAAGGCAAAGGTAAACTTTTCTGGAAGACCTGTATGGGGATGCAGAAAAAAAATACTGTTCTAAACCAGCAGTGGTGGAGACAAAATCTCAAATTTTTGAAACTCTAATATGTTTTGAAATTTTAATATTAATTTTAATAAGCCTCTCATCTCCAACCTTTATTACTTTCTTTTACGTATATAGCATTAGGTATAGTAATCATGAAAATTCAGACCTGCAGATTTTTGCAGCCCACATATTTTTGTTAAATTTCATACATGCAGTTCTTATACAAAACAATGCGATTATGATTGTAGCGATATAAATCGAGCTGCTATAAATTAGACTAAAAAATACTCAAACGTGTGTTATTTTTGAAAGGATAGGATTAACAGCAATGTATAATTACTTTTATCTAAAAATAAATATGTGATTGCGGATAAAGCGGCGGGGCGGTTGTTGATATAAAAAAACTCGAATCTGATGTTACTGAAAACAAAAAACTAATTAGTGAGATTTTAAATAAATTTCAGAATCTTATAGCTACCAGTCAGCAACTGTATTCTGAACGGTTCTCTAATGCGGTTTCTATACTCCAATCGTTAGCAATAATTCAATTCGACATGAAGGAGTCGTGGGTACCGGTGTCTGTTGATAAGTCCAATAACGTTTTTCTGATTTTAAGTATTAATATTTCCCTACGCCAGATCCGTTTTATTTATATAAACGTAAGACGGGTAGGGTTGATTGTTGAGAATGTTGCCAAGTGACAGAATATAATAATCTTATAAAAAATGACATATAAATATATCCATCTAGCGGTGGATAGACAAAACTTACATTTGATTGCTAGAATTTTGGATTCGCTACTAGTAGATGACTACAAAACATACCAATCCCTCTACCTTTTGACATTTAACCGTTTGAGTCACAGAGGGTATTGAAAAAACACTGTCGAAAAATCCCAAACAGCGCAATCGCGCTTTCTCGTACTTTTTCAATGTACCGTTGAGAGTTCATTCCTCTTGATGAACAGTCAGTATAATTGGCTCGTATGATGAATACAATGATCTGTCTTCACCTCTAATGATATGCCTCCCAGAACATGCACGATCCACCACCATACGAGACACGTTCTTCAATGCAACATTGCCCATATCACTCTCCTTGTCTTCTGTATACTCTTCCGCGTCCATCGGTGCAATATAAACACATCCTGCACTCGCCAGAGAACAGGACTGTTCTCCATTCTTCTTCTGTCCAATTCAAATGCTCTTGAGCGAACTCACGACAGATTAACTTCTCGAATTCGTCGTCTAACTGTCCACCGACTAAATTCGACTTCACGAACTTTTTGGAGCCACATTCATATGGCGACTTCGCAACGAAGTTGTTACAAGAAAGCGGTCATCACGCTGTGCTGTAGGATGACGTCGGCCAGATCCTTGTCGCCGTCTGAAGCCATTAGTTTCCTGACATCTCTGTCACACTCGACGAACGGAGAATCGGGTCAAATTTAGTTGTAGATCCACTTCACTTTGGTCCTGCCCTGCATAAATTAGTGTAACCGGTGCGGCTACCTCTGGTGTGGTATCGATTTTTTTGCTCCGGCTGAAAGTGTAATCAATAGAGGATCGTTCAGGCTAAGCGAATGATCACAATTCCGAGCGAGATTTTCATGGGGTGCTATTGTATTGATCTTGTTGAATTATTTTTAGATTTTAATTCGAAAGCGTATACTATATGCATTTGACAAAAAATCACTTGGCATGGTACAAGTACAAAAAAGGTACCATTGGCGGATAGGTATTGAAATATACTTTGAATCTGCATTAGAAAAATTAAACAAA
The DNA here is from genome assembly GCA_932526605.1 of Nephrotoma flavescens. Classification (NCBI taxonomy): domain Eukaryota; kingdom Metazoa; phylum Arthropoda; class Insecta; order Diptera; family Tipulidae; genus Nephrotoma; species Nephrotoma flavescens. The sequence goes on along the minus strand of OW052221.1, from coordinate 42,110,849 downwards.
TAATCAATTTTTTTTGATATTTTTTGAATATTTTTTTATCATAAATATCGCGCTTAAGCGGAGCATGCTCCGGGCCAAAATTGATGTAGTTTTAATACAGTAACAACAATAATTATTCTGTACCAAATTGCCAGTGCAGTGTGGTTTTGGTTTCGTCCTTTACATATCCTAAGTCGCCCATCTTCAGGTGTGGTTACAATTGGCGCCATTTCCTCGTTTGATGTAAGATTTTAAGATATTCCTTAGAGAACCTCCACCATTATCACAGTACACATTTTTGTGTGTTTCGTCATTTATCAAGTCGAGATTCCGGAATTATTTGTAGATTTTAATCGGGCAGCGCTGCTATCTGTTATGTTAGTAGAAAATGAGCTGCTGATAATGACAGTTCATCACGCCCATTTATAATTGTTTTGATGTCGCCTTCCGCGCTAAATCCTATGCAGTACCCGTTCTGTTCAGTCAATTAGCTTTTAGCATTTTTAGATTTTTGCTTTTAGATATCTTGAGGTTCATTATGCCGACTGATGAATTTTCACAAAACTGCTATAAAGGCTTTCATTGATAAATCCATGACCAGTTCTAGATGGATAGCCTTTATTTTCATTCATACAAATAATGCCACATAGCCTTTGAACTTTGTTCCTCTCGCTCTCTTCACAGTGATTTGGAACGGTCCGTAGACTCAGTTTGCCAAGCTTACTGGAATTTGTGATTATCTACGCCAGTACTTTGCCACCTACAATATAGAAATTTTACTTGATACATGACACAATGTCGATGGAATGCAGGAATGTTTTATACATCGAGCTCGCAGTATAGCATGACATATAGCCGAAGAGGTTTTGGCAATATTAATGGGCGCTTTATGTTTTCCGAACGGACGGTATTGGCCTTGCTATTTTGTCGAAATTCAGCGATTGTGGACCGTACCATCAGAATGCATAATTTATTAACTCTGAAGAAATGGGACCTCGGCAGGCACGATCACATGGATTAGATTTTGTATTGCGACATCCTGGTAAATAGTGTAAAGTGGACATTTTTGTATTTGCGCTGTTCGATAAGCGACGAAAAGTCGGCATTGGGACAGGTTGTTTGGATAACCAATAGACCGTTTTTCGGAATCTGTCCACGATAATGGTGGCACGGTCTTGAGGTCTTGAAAGTAAATGTGCTGCTAATAATTCCAGTCTTGTGCTTGTTACATGATGGATTGGTGGTACCTTGGTCTTGACTGTAATTATAAATAAGTTTTAACATTTCCGTGTGACTGACTGCGTGTATACAGAATGCAACTGCATATGCAGTTTTCTTATATAGCATCGCAAAACACATGTGTTTCCATTTGCTGTGTGTTTCACTCTATATAGCTGGGTGTTCTCATTTGTTAGATCTGCATAATCTATCGTTTGAGATAGTTAATACAGACCTCGACAATTTCGGTTGTTAAAGCATCGTTCCATCCAACTGATAAAAGCCACAATCGTGGTTGGACGTGCGTATTATCACCGTAAAATTTCTATCTAATAGAGATTTTATCGTGATAATCATCCAAGGGGGTAAGGTAATCATCTAAAGCTATGGCTTCTTCAATGGAGTCAGCTTCATTTAGTACATTATCAGTGTAAAAACTGTGGAATGCTTCATCGTTTCGGTGGGGTCTTTTTTCCACACTATCCTCTGAAAGTTGACGTGATCAAGATGAGCCCGTACGGTGACTGCCGATCCATCAAACACATCCCACACTTTCATTGTAGTATTTGAAGATTTTATCACGGATTGGTTGCTGAAATTGCGAAGACGTCCGATGACAGCTCCTTCCTGTGAACTTGATCGAGCTACTCATGTTATATATCCGGTTTCAGGTTGAGAGATTAACTTTAGCATTCTTTCTAGATAACAAAAACGTAGCACAGCTTGTATTAGTGATTCGCCTAATATGAGTTGTGAACGAATGATAGTCTTACTACGAATCAACCTTTGAAATCATGATAAGTGCAGTCATCAAGTAAGAAGCAGTCAACTGATCCAATTCTCTGAATTCCCGCATTAAACTGTCAAGGTTAAAGTCAAAATTGATGTTAAATGATTGTTGCTCGCGTAAAGGTGGTTCACTGCCACCAATTATCCAGCAGCAAGTAGTGTTTAAAGCTATTTATTTGCTCTTCTCAAGAAGCAGTTCAAGTTTGTGTACCTGGTCCACTGTTTTTGGTTTTCAAATTTTCCCATTCATAATAATTTTAATTTTAACTCAGGTTGAATATACGGTGAAATGTGAATAGTGGCTAGCCCCTCATATGACTTAAGAGGTGATCATTCTTGCAAGATACGGTGCATTTATCCTTAGTAGACTAAAACAACGAACACATGCTTTGCTTATCATAAGATCCGGAATCTTATAGGATTATTCAGCCAATACAATTTTCGCCATCTCTATTGTGATTTGAGAGTAGCGAGGCATTAAGATGAAAATGTGTGTAATCTTGTTTGTCAATTTGTCATGCGATTTCTTGACTTTCAGTTGGGACACTATTGAACTTCGCTTCTCTCGCTTTGTTGATTCAATGGTGTTGGAACATTCAATTCTACTTGCGGTGCAGACGGAATATTCCGGTGGATTAAATATGGAATAATGATTTTTGTAGCATGGCTGTACTCACCGGTTAGGCGATTACAACGTGATCGTGATGCAGCAGAAAATTCCTTACGATTGGGTAAGTCCATTATCTTGAATGGTTCGCAGTCTTGAAGCCGATGCAAACTGAAATAATTTTAAGATTAGAAATTTCAAAATAAAATATTTTTGTAATGCTTGCTAATACACTTTGAAAGTAATTTTATTTTATTTGATAGATTTAGCGTAATCGACCAGTTATTGAATTTTAAATTCAAACTGTTGCAGTTAGTTTCAATTTTTGAAATTTGTAAAATTTAAAACTTTTTAACATGGTTTAGACATTTTTCTTCAGCATTACATTTCGAAAATGGTTATTTCGTTATTTAGTTTTAAAATATAATTGATTTACGATACGATTAAGAAAATCACGATTATTGACACACGAATATAATTATTGACATCAGTTTTCCACTGGTTTGGCAATCTTTATAGTGGTGAAGTTGCATATGAATATCGGAATATATTCTATATCCATTTTTTAACACATGCGTAATGTAAAGTTCTCTAGTGTATTGGTTAAATCTAATACTTGGTTTTGTTTTAATTGAAAAAGTGCATTTATAGCACATAGAGCCCACTGCAATTCTGTTTTGTCCAATGTCTTCGAAATTTTCATCATTAAACCGCTCGGATTTCTTTGGTTCAGTTTACTTTGTTTTTTGGGTTCAATTTGTTCTTTTTCACAAAGGTTGCTTTTTGTTGAAATGTAAATAAAAAATTTTAGGCCATAGCTGAATACAAAGTCCATTTTAATAGGATTAGTTACCGTCTTCAGGAGCAGAAGGTATGTCTATTAGCGGTTGGAGAATCGACGTAAGTTGTAAGGTTTCAGCGCTTCTAACCAAAATTTTGGAGGACTGGACACTTGACTTATCTGGTCCAGTTGAAAGAACATGCTCAATTGGCAGCAATACTAAAATACAAAAGGAATTAGCTAAAACAAAATTATACGTAGTTATTAGTTTCTTAAAACTTACCAGACATGTTTGTGGATGTAGTGGCTAAGCTGGTAGGCAAAGAATTCAAATGAGAAGACACTTGCTGCAGTATTTTTTCAGTTGAATTACCCCTACTTGTTTTGGATTTCACTCGTTCATTTTTACATAGAAATTGTTTTTATATTTTCCAACCGTTTGATTTTCTTTCCACAATGGATCAGTTATAACGAAAGGTTTCTTGGGTTTAGTATCTTTCCTTTCAGGTGTAATGGGCCAATTCAGATAATCTTCTATCAAATGGGGTACGGGTTTTAAAATCTGGGTTCAGAATACTTTGCGGAATTTCTTCCACTTCAATCTCTTTATTTACATATAAAAATCTGTCTGTAAGATTTACCATCGAGACATCAACATAAGTCCAAATCGTATTGTCAAATTGTGTTATTTCAATCAGTAGGGAGTTTTCAGTAGAAACAATGGGTTCCTCGTTTTTTTATTTGGGCTCAAACTCTAGAAACATTTTGTAGAGTAACGTTCAATCGTCGGGCTACAATTCAGTGCTACGTTGTTGTTTGTGAGGAGCTTCAAAAGCATCTGGAGCTCGTTGAGGATGGTCGAACGATTCTCCTGCCCACTTGGATAAGCCAATTGCGTTTTTGTCCCATGGAAATAGATCAGAAGGGTGAAAACCGTTACTTAATATTTCAGGTCCTATACAGGATTGAATGATTGTATCCAGAATAGAAGCGAATTTTGGTTTGGTAAGAAATTCGCCGGGATGTAGTCGCCACCACTAACCGACTTTTTGTTCCATTCGTTCTTAAGAGGTTTAAAGTCACTTATATCAGCTGGTTACATAATACGGGTGGCGTTTGGATATAATGCTATCAAAATTATTTCCAATTGAAAGCATAACTTGCTTAGCTGCAGAGTTTGGTGTGTTGCGTGACCGTCAAAAAAACAATAACTGGAAATGTGGTTTCAAGGTTCAAAAGATGAGGGTGAAATACTTTTGGTATATATTCGAAGAACACCTCTTTAGTCATCCAACCGTTATCGCTAATACTCTAACCCCAGCCATTTGGTAATTATTTTCGGATGTCACTGTTTTTGTTTTGGAGCAGAGTAGGAAATTAGCTTCATCGCCGTTAAATAATCTGGTTAGATCACTCAAAATTTTAAATAAATTGTATTCCATCAAATATAGTTCAATTGGCATAAACCACGTCTTTATATCTGATGCACCTACTGTTGAGCTCGCTGACGAAACGGGATCTGGTGTTCGTAAAGAAATATTAGGGTGCCGTTTTAAAAATAATCGGAACCATCCATCTCCGGGTATATTATCAGATCCAGATGGGTAACCCCTTACTTCCACATCTAAGAACTCTTTAACTGCATGTAGCACACCCTCTTTTCTTTGAGGGAATCCTTTCCTATGGGAAGTGATTATCCATTCCTCAATAAAATTTTCTTCCTCTGAAGTTAAAACAGTTAGAGGGCCCGGCCTCACTTTGTTAAATTTATTGCTTAGTCGAAATAGTAATGTAGTTCTGGGAATGTCAAAATACTTAGCAGCGGATTTTTTAGACATTTCGCCCCGCTTCATAGCTTCAAGGGCATTTTGAAGCATTGACTCGGAATAATTAGATTAAGCGTTAGACATTTTGAAACTTAAAATTTAAAAAAAACAAATACATAATTATTGATACTCTTTACAGTACAGCTATAGGCATACTGTCAATTAATGTACTCCAAATAGTACTATAATTGACACCAAATGCCAATAATTCAATGGACAATTTAATCTATTTTAAATATTGACACATCCATTATCTAATTGAATAAGTTAGAAATACAAGATTTTTAATTAAAATATACTAATAGACATCATAACTTAACTTAATCCCAATTAGTAATTGTATAAAATGAAAAATAAGTGAAATATGAAGTACTTACAAGATGCAATTCCTTAACAAAATGTGTTATTTCATGGTGCCAAATACCTAGCTGTCAACACGTGTTGTTTCTGATTTAATAAAGTTGTTAATGGTTTAGGGCTCGTTTTTTATTTTAAATGAAATAAAAACAATTTATTGACTGAGCTTTCGAAGTCTCAACGACATTATTTTCAAAGCTAATGAAAATTTTTATATAAATTTATCAAAAACAAATATAAAACAGTTTTTCCAAATACAAAGTAAATTTTAAAGTAAATTTTTAAAACAAGTATATAAAATATGAATATGAATTTAAAAATATTAAAAAAAATTTACATGAAAATTTTATATATAAATTAAGCAATGAAATTAGACAAAATAATTGTAGAAATTGCCAATCTAAGCGCAATCATTATTTATATTTATGGAATTCATGCTAGATTTAATATATAAAGCATCTCTAAAATTGATCTTTTGCTAAATTTTCGTTCTTTTTCTAATATTTTGACATTACTTAGGGTAATTATGTGACCTGAATTCTTTAAATGTGTTGTAAGTGCACTAGTACCTTGTTCTTCATCTTTATTTACACCATTTTTGTGTTGATAAATCCTTTTTTCCAAAAATTGTTTCGTTTGACTCGTATAAGCAACATTACAATCACATTTAAATTCAAATTAAATTTGACTACTTATTGGTGGTGGTATAGGATGTTTAAGTTTAGAAAAAAAGCAATCATTTAAACAATGTTTGACATAAGGAATTGAAAAATAATTTTTGTCATTATATTAATGGGCCGAATTTCAGAACTTTTAATAAAATTTATGTGTTTCCAAATACATTGATTTTTTAATTTTGCGGGATAATGATTAGTTAACACTGTGTCTTTTAATATTTTAAAATTTTTATTGTGAAATTTGAGATCTGAAAGTTTTAAAATTTTTTGAGCCAAAAAGTTTACAGTATTAATATTATAGGAAGTAGAAAACCAGGAATGAAAATTTAGAAATCTACTAGACCAACTACCAATTACGATACCAATCAAAAGAAATTTTGCTATCAGGCTCGTGGAACAAAAATAAATCTAAAAATGGAATTTTGTTGTGAACTTCCTTTTCCAAAGTAAATCTTATTCGATTAAAAATTTTGTTAAAACTACTCAAAAAAATATTAATTTTGTTTTCAGGAATAGCCATTATAAATAACTATAAAAATAATGGCTGAAAATCTAAAGAATTTAATGCCAAACATTTTCCATTAATAAATTTGCTAATATAGGGCTTATGGGAGAACCCTTTGGAGAACCAAAAATTTATTTATAGTTGTTGTTGTTGTTGAAAGAAAATTCCGAATTATTTAAAACAATGCTTAAACCTTCAAGGAATTGGACTTTCGTCAATATTGATTTTGCGTTCTTTTTAATGTCTCTCCAATTTTTCTTGATAATTTCCGAAACTATATGGCTATCTACATTGGTAAATAACGAAATCACGTCTAAAGAAATTAACAAAATTTTTTGTTACGAGTTACAACTTTATTAAATAGTTATTATTGGCTCAATAAATAATTTTTAATTAGTGTTGTTTCTCATTCAAATTCCATAAATAATCTGAATGACCACAGCAAAAGCGATAATACTTATTCGATGTTAAAAAACATATATAAAATAACAAAGGAAGGTATACATAAAACCAACTTAAATTAAAACCTTATGAAATGCAGTAGTGTCAATATAATTATGTTGAAATTTTGGGGTGTCAATAACTATATCGATTACGCTAGCCTGGATTAATTTAAGAAGTTTCTTTCAGGTACGATTTCTGATCGATTTTCACTTCATCTGCCCTATGGGTGGATGTATGATCATACACCAAAACAACTATACTAATATCTAACGAGTGTATAGCAACGTCCAAAGCGATTTTTTTTAATTAACCGATCCCGTAAAAAATAATTTATTTTACAAATTTAAATCACTGCGCTCCTCAAATTCAGAAACACAACTTTTAATTAATTTCCGCGGATGACATAACTTCAATGGATTTCCAAAGCGTAGAGGAAATAAATAAAAATTAAATCATATATATGGCAGCCACACTGCGGCAACAAAAACAAATCACAAAATATAATTATGCGGACTTGATTTTCTATATTCGAGCTTGGTGCGGTTCACTCCATTAACATCATAGGTATTCACATAAAGAACTCTTCGAATAAAAGAAATAACTGTTGGAAAATCGCTAAAAATATATAGAGAGTATAATACAAATAGCGCTAAAATAAAGGAAAAAGCAAAGTATATTTTAAAGAAAATTTAATTGCTTTTTCTTCTTTTGCTCAGCCGAACTACCTAGTATGCATATAGAATATATAGACTAACTGTACAAATAACATTGCATCATTATTTCTCCGGTAGTTCTCTATATATACATAGTTTTTTTTTCATAATTTTCCAAAGGTATTCAATCAAAATGAATGACTGTAAAGAATTTTCATTTTTCGTTTGTTATTTTTCCGACACTCATTTAAAATTTCACAAAATAATAATTTTTTTCTGGGTATGAGTGTATGCCGTATTCCTATGCTTACACCGTGGAGAATACATTCTATCACAGAATAGTGATCAAAAATTCAAAAACTATAAAACTGTTATGTGCTCATAATTAAATTTCTTATAATCAATTTAATCAAGTCAAGTGAAAAATAAAATTTTCTTCTTAAATTTATATATGTTCTGGGTTTATAATCAATTAAAATTGATAAGAAGGAAAATTTATAGTTTTTAGTTTGAAGGTGATAAATTGGTAAATATATTTTCGTGTGATTGGGTGGGGAATTAGGAATGTATTAGGTTTCTTTAAAATATTTGTATGATTCTTCACGACATATATTCCCAACCAACCCTATCTTATATAACGAATTTTTCAAAAATATTATTTTATTGACTTTCTCTAATTTAATTATCTAATTTATATATTCATCTTTCAATTTATATGCTCGTATACGTATACAACGTAGTAAGATGAAAATCAAATCAAAATCATAATTTTATTTTGAAGGTGAAATTTTGGAAAAATTGACACGTGAAACTTGTTGAAATGGAAATAATTTTTCATACATTTTTGAATATTTATAGAAATTCGAATTTTAATTATACCGGATTTTTGGGTGGAGTTGGGTGTACTGTGTCATGGGTTTTAATTAAAATTGACGCTTCGAAAATAATTTTCAAAAACGATTTGAAATATCAACATCATTTGAATTATATAGATAAGAGTCATTATAAGTAAGTTAAAATTTAAAGAAATGAATGTTGTTTGTTTAGAGGATCAAAGTATAATATAACATGGACCAAATGGCACTGTGTTTATGCAAATGGGATTTTTCATCATCTGATTACGATCGGTGAGAAAAATGAACAAAATTATGCCCCACGTTAGAGTGCAGAACTCGTAAACCGACCCAACATTCATATCATTACAGGTGATGGCATTGAACTATACAATGCGTGGTTCATCGTAAATCCGTACACGTCCAGTTTTAATTGTCTTTAGATTTGCACTCTAACCAAATACAATTGGTTTGTTTGTTTACATATTGCTGAACCGTAAAAATATGTTCCACAGATAAAACAAAATTCTCAAGCTCGCAATCAAGATATTGTCACGCAATTGTTTTAACACCTTTTCACTCTGTGGATTACGTTGAATTCTACTCTTCACCTTTGGAACCATTTCTGGCGATGCTGCTCTCCCCGAGATCGGTGATGGGCGGGGTACTTCGAATAATGATGAATATATGAAGCAAAACTAAGCAAAAAAAAGGTGGGCCACCACTGAGACTTTCATTCACTCAACCCATCCCCCTCCAAAATTAAAGAAATTAAATCATATTAAATATCAACATATTTAACGTTTGTTTATTCATAAACTACCTTAAACATTACATATATACTTTCATATTAGTTAAAAAAAATGAAGCGAAGTGATATTAAGTATGCATTTGGAACCGTACACCGAGGTTGAGAAATAAAATGACAAACTCGCAAAAAGTAAAAAAAATTAACCAGTGAAACTATTTTTGACCCCACAATATAATATTTAAAAACAAATTTGAAAATATAAAAAAAACTTACCACTTATTGCTGCCACGATGAAGCGCTTCCCCGCGGAGTTACAAGATGGATTTCCAATACCTGGAAAAAATAAAATTATATATGTATTTAATGTGGAACACCATAAGTTTCACGTCACTAAACCTCTGCTATCCCAAATTTTTTTGGCAGATGTGTTAATCAAAATTAATATCGCTTAGAAGAATAATAAATAATTTGGCGTCTCTTAAATTAAGAAACTAAGAGCTCAAACATTAAACTAATCTTAAGAATTTAGAAGAAGAAACTAGAGGAGAATAATTTTGTTAAACTAAATTAACTTTTAAACAAATTACGCTAAATTAAATTTATTAATTAATCTGCAAGCGAAACTATCGTTCATAGCATAATATGCCCACTAATAAAATTATACATGTATGATTTTAATATCGAATACATGATGTTTATAGCCCAGATTTTGAGGACGCCGACAAACATCCAAACAATTCTATATACAGGGTTCTCCAATAGGAATGATATGATTTTTAAGTGACGTTTCGGCCTTTTGTAATATGTCATGATTTGTCATTTTTTGTTTCATTGTATTCAGTAATACGCAAGAATAACGTTTACAAATTATTCATTTTTATTATCAAAATAATCGTTCTCCAATTACAACTTTTCGTGCGCTTTTGCCATTTTTACAGTCGTAATAATCGTCCAAGTGTGCTCGCTATTCGTTGAATTGTTGAAAATTTTGAGCGTACGTTTTCTTAACATAATGTTCAAGTGGCATTAAGACAAAGAAACGCCCGAAGTAATGCAAATATTGCTGCCGTTCAGGCAAGTGTTGCTGAAGACCGCAATTTGTCGATTCCAAGACGTTCTCAAGAATTGGGACTGTCTCAAACCACAACCTGGCGGATTTTAAAAAATGATTTGGCTTTGCATCCGTATAAAATTGTTCTCACTCATGAACTGAAGCAATCCACAAACTATTCATGAAAAACCATTATATTCATCTAAATTGACAGTTTGGTGTGGTTTTTGGTCTGGTGGAATCATCGGTCCGTATTTTTTTTCGAAATGGAGCTGGTAACACCGTTACTGTCAATGGAGATCGGTATAGATCGATGAATACTTTTTTGGCCGAAAATTGATCTTGACAACATTTGGTTCCTGCAAGACAGGGCTGCGTGCCACACAGCAAGTGCAACAATTGAATTATTGCGAGAAAAGTTTAGAGATTCGATTATTTCAAGAAATTGTGATATTGAATGGACTCCAAGAAGTTGTGATTTAACACCATTAGACTATTTCTTGTGAAGTGATTTGAAGTCATGGGTCTTTAGCAATAAACCAAACTCTCTTCAAGCTTTACAAGTCAATATTGAACGTGTTATTCATGACATATGACTTGATTTAGTGGAAAAGGTGCTCGAAAATTGGGTTCATCGAATTCGTTCCTGCAGAAAAAGTTGAAATGACGTTTTTTTCAGAACTTAATTGTATCGATTGCACTTCACATTAAATAAAAAAATTTCAATCTCCTTAACGATTAGTGTGTGTTTTTTAAAAGAAATCATATCACTCTTATTGGGAAACCCTTTACTATGTAAAATTTTCCAAGCAGTTTTTTTATTTTACAAATATTAAAAAAATGCAAGAGATGTGCAGTACACAAAGAAAGAAAGGAAGGCCCAGAAAGACAACGCCAGTGGAAGATCGTTTCATAATATTACAATGTCCTCGGAACCGTTTTATAACTTCATCGGACATAAGACGGGATGTTGAGCGAGCAATGGAAAAACAAATTTCATCCAGCTTAGTGAGAAAATGACTTGTTATAGGTGGTTTGAGAGCCCTTAAACCAGTGCAGAAGCCTTAGTTCACATTACTAGTAAAAAAAAAACGATTTCTATGGTCCCAGGAGCATGTTTCTTAGAGGCCAGAGATGTGAAATGATGTGATATTCTCCGATAAATCAAAATTAAAGCTGCATGTTGGAGATAGAAGAATTCTCGTAAGGAGAAACCCGTGCGAGAGGCTTAGCAACGAATATCTTTTAAGATTTCCACAGAAAAATGAAGGAGCTATGGTCTGGTTATGCTTTTCTGGAAATGAAACCGGTCGATTGTGCTTTCTTAGTTCCAGCATTACAGCAGCTGTTTATCTGCAGGTCCTACACAACGAATTTGAGCCTTTTGTGTTAAAGTTTTTTGGCGAAACTTGCAAATTTATTTTTCAACAGGACAACGCTCCGTGTTATACCGCCAAAGTTGTGAGTTATTAATTTTGAAATGTAGATAGAAAAATTGGCTTTCAGATAAACATAAAAAATTTGTTAAACACTTTTTTTTTCTTATCTCTTCATTTAATGGTAAAAAAGTACTTCGGAGAAAGAAGTATCGATGTGTTGAGCTTACCGCCGTATAGTCCAGACTTAAATCCCATTGAAAATATTTGGTCTATAATGAAGCTAGAAGTAGCAAGAAAGCATCCCGAACCGATTCAAGCTTTAAAATGTGTGTTGATGACGATTTGGGAATCCATACAGTTAAAGATACATAGAACTCCTATAAATCAAAAAAAAAAAAATAAATAAATTAAAAAATAGGTGTTTAATTTATTCCATTACTTTAACTCCAATCAACGTATTTTGAATATTTTGGCATTTTTCGAAATTGCAGGTAATTTTTTTCAAAAAATTACGTCATAAATATATTTAAAATGAAACGACAAGACAATTGCTTTCAAAAGTTTTTTTCAAATTCTAGCAAAAAAGACTCCAATTTGCAATAAAATATGTTCGCCCAATTTTTTCCCCCCAACACGGTAGATTATTATAAATGCAACTTCGATGCGTCCGTGAGAGATTTGGGTTTGAATTGAATAATTAATTTTTGTTAGTACCTTCTCATACGCTAGGCAAGTAAATCAGTATTTTAAAGAACCCGTTCGTTACATTCGTGAGAAAACCTACCACTGAGATGTCTCAAAGCCGGAACAAATTTACTCTTGGTCACATTTATTGTCAAACCAGACTGTTTGAGCAACCGACTAACTTCCTGCAAGAATAACAAGTGCCCCTCGAAGATAGCAAACGTGATCAATAGATCGTCGAGATATACGAAGATTCTGTCGTGAAGGTGATGTGTAATCACCCGGTCCATCAGTCTGCACATTCATTGCCGGGCAATACTGAGCCCGAAAGGCATAACCGCAAATTGATATAATGGCCGGTCGGGTACGGTGAAAGCAGTCTTGTCTCTGGACCCCTCATCGAGAGGAATCTGCCAGAAGGCATCTTACAAATCGATACTGGAGATGTATCGAGTTTGATCAAGGCGTCCTAGAGGCCCCTCAACGATAAGTAAGGGATAAACGTCTTTAATCGTTGCCTCTTTAACCTTTCGGGCGTCTAATCACAACCGAATTTTCCCCTTGGCCTTTAAAACCAATGTGACCGGGGAACTCCATTCACTCGCGCGACACTCAATTACACCAAGTCCTAGCATACTGTCAATTTTGGAATCGAGATCGGCTTGTTTAGCAGGAGAAACGGAATAATAACGCTGCTTTACTGGTACGTCATTTTCAGCTAGTTGGTTTTCATGATTGGTGAGTGTTGTTTTTCAAAGACCCAATTCTTCGGATGAAGGACGATTATTAACGATTTCGATTATGCCAATTACAATCTGGTTCAGTGGAAGGGACGATTAGTGACGACCGAGAAACCAGAGATATATGAACTGGTTTAAGAGGCGCCGTAATATTCGGTGCTATGCCGAATTCGCGCCAAAAATCGATGCATAGGTATAAATCTTCATAGTTAAATGTGGACATAAATGAAGCTTAAACGGTTTCGAATGGTTATTGAATGTTGTAAGTATGGTCAAGTAACCCAAAACTCTTCTTCTGTCCGCTAGCAGTTCTCACCAGAGAAGGAAGATTGGTAACTTTGTAGGCTGAATTGGATAAGAAAACTTCACATCATTTACCTAACACGCTCAAATTCGCCCCACTATCTTATAGGCCGCAATATTTATATTCACCGAGCTGCATGTTGACAGTAATTTTTCCGTGATTTTCAATATTTAAATGATCGCAAACGATGAGGGGACATTTTTTCTATACCTTCCGTAGGGAAAATTGAATGAGGCAAAGGAAGGGAATCATTGCAATAGGGATTGGATATTGACTTTAAGATTTGTTTTTGTTCGGCCATGTATTCGCTCCGTAAGTTTGACTGGTTTTTGCGCTGGTGGTGTCGGTAGGGGACTTTTCCCAGCTAAAGAACTCCCGACCGTAATTTACATCTTGGACAAAGAGTTTCTTCTTTATTCGGAAAACTACACTTTTTACAGAACCGATAAATCCATTTAATATGGACTATGAGTGTATGAATGGCCTAACTCCACACAGTTATAATAAAGATGGGTCTGGGAGTGGTAAAACATTTTGGGTGGTAAGATGAAGTAGAGGCCGACTATACGTTTATTTCTGAACCAATGCTTAGATATTTGAATCAACTGTTGAATTTTCTGTATCAATTTGATCATATAATCATCTAATGATTTACTCTGATACGAAATGGTCTAAATAGAAAAATTTTTCTGACCGCAGGTGGAAATCGCTTTTGCTATTTGAATTTTTCTAGCTTGCTATTTGAATTTTTTTTTGTGAAACAGTGGAATAAAATCGGTACAACATTAGCAGTGTTTCTAGATCCTTGATCTGACCCAGTTCATTTCATATTTCACGACACAACACAAAAGCGATTGCTAGATTTCAAATCAAAATTTGTGATCTAAAACAAAATTTGGATCATGTTTTCCATATAAAATTTAAACTGTCACGGATCAATGTGTATCAAGAAACACTTCAATTATTGTTGTTTCTGATAAAGCATTTTAATATCATCTAAAATTTTTCTAAAACTTTTCTCTAAAATCTTTCATGACCTTATCCTAGAGGTCTGTCTTGGCACCAAGCAATTGCTCTGAGGGCTGAGAGTTATACATATTATGATAAGGTATGATGAGTCTGTTTAGGGTGTGTAACGAAATCTCGGTTTTCAGAATCTCAGTTTGTCAAAATCTCAGTTTTTTCAAAATCACAGTTTTGTATAAAAAACCCAATTTTCAGGAAATCCTGGTTTCAATTTTTAAAATTTGGGAAAATGGGACAAAGAAAAATGAAAATTTTTGCATTTCAAAATGTTGCATTAACAAAGTATTGATTTTTTTTATTAGTCTGCAACTACAAAATGTTGCAGTTACCAATTCTTGTAAATAAATAACTATTAATTATTTTGTGCAATTAGAAATAGAAGAAAAGAAACCCGATTTTGAAAACCGGGATTTTAAAACCCGGGATTTCGAAAACCGAGATTTTGAAAACCGTGATTTCGTAGTACACCCGTCTGTTTACTATCACGAGAGTGACATTTTTCCGCCATGGATGGTAAACTCTCATGTTAGTGATAGTTTAGTGTTGCTTTCAGCTATCGCATTGCAGCTTACGCAGCCTATAACGCCAGGGTAACTGAAAGAAGTTTTCTTTTTCATAGATTCTATGGAAACAGTTTGAATCCAGTGTTTGATGTGAACTACTCCGTTTTCAGTTGAAATCCTCCTAAAGTGAAAAAAAAGTATTCACGGTATAAAGTATAGCTTTCCTGTTCAATAAAAATTTTGTATCTACGTCTTAATAGCTTGGCACAATTAAGAATCAAAATCTTTTTTAAATACTCATATACGGGATTATTTAGAAATATCGGAAATCGATATATAAAAATAAAATGCTATTCAAATTTATCAGAGAGTAAAACGTACGTGCTTTGAGCCGTATAATCAAAATTAGCAATAAAACTTGAGGGTTTCATTTGAAATGGTAATGCTGCGAATGCCTCCTACTATCGAGGATCACCTACATCTGAAAACCGTAACGTTGATGGTGATGAAATTGATTATAGAAGGAATTTGTTTGTCATAAAAAGAAAAATTTAATCAAATAGTTTGCTTTGATAAAGGTGGGCTTACACATAAAATGTGGTTAAAATAAATTGTGAATGAAAAACAAGCAGGCAGTGATGCTAGAATCGTTACATTCGTCATAAGTTATTTCTCTTTGACATTTTATTCCTTTTAAATTATTTTGGAAACAACAACAAACTGAAACTAAGAGTAAAACTACGTGCAGTTGTTTTAAAACCATGTTTATACTTTGTTAGGGGTGCTGAACCGTCAATATATCCTAACACAAGTTGCTTCACTGAACTCTATGATAAGCTGGTAAGTATAAAACTGAATGGCATGAAGACCCAATCATTTAAACGGAACTGCAATGGTGTGCAACTAGAAAAAACAAAATTTTTGAACTTTATTCGAAAATTCATTCATCGAAAACGCCCCAGAGAAATTCCAAAACTTAAACCTAAATGCAAATTTGCTTAACATATCAGTTATACCAACAGATGTCGTATCGTTCACATTGAAGTACTGAGGCATCTCTAAGATAATGGCTGGTTCGGAATTTCGAGATAATCTGAAAATTACAATTTATTTTCGTATGGGATATCCAACAAAGTGGCATAGCCCATGACACAAAGATATCCTACGATCTGGCTTTTGGACTGTAACAACAAGCATATGTTCACGTAGCGTGGTACTGTGCAAGTTCCATTAAATATTTACTTATTACTTTCTATTTTGTCTCCTAATTCACATTAAGCTTATAATCGTGCTAAATATAATTATATTTTAATAACAAAATGTATAACTTTATACAATGTATATCGGTTTTATTAAGTTTAATGGCCTAGACCACTTTTACAACTATTGTAAAGTTTTACCTTATTTTGATACAAACTTCATACTAATCTCGGTTTTTTTAGATTTTTGCAGTGTATACGTTGCATTTGACATGCATGCGTTTGCTTAAATAAATTCAACATTTTTACAAATTAACTGAAATCAAACCAAACATTTTCGTAATAATAAAGCATTTTCGTCTAAATGTAACAAGGGTTGCAATTTTTTCGGGAAATGATACAATCTAAACCATAAGAATTAAGTTTTTATATAATAACTAGTTGACCCGGCAAACGTTGTTTTGCCATATAAATAATTTCCTAGTAATTTCTAGTGTAGACAAAAAATAGCTTACTTATTGTAAGTATGTATGTATGTTAGAATGTGTATATTGTATGTATGTAAGAATGTGGTATATGCGTGAAATAAGCATGGAGCGCTGTGAACGATGAGGGAATATAAAAATAACAAAAGGCAAACATTATTTTTAAGTTATTATAATTTATTCCTTAAAATTATATATCATTAATTAAACAATTACGACAGTAACACTATTAAACAATATCAATCTCTTAATGCTATAGCGTGAACAATATTTTTTGTTAGTCCATCTTTAGCTAACACAAACAAACTGGATGGTTTACCCACTCGAGAGCATGCCACGTATAATTGTCCGTGTGAAAAACATGGTGTTCTCAAATCTAATCCACAAACAGACATCGTTTGACCTTGGGAATTGTTGATAGTCATTGCAAATGCCAATCTAATCGGAAACTGAATACGTTTGAATTGAATTGGCACATCTGTAGGTATAACAGGAATCCGTGGTATGAGTATATTTTCACCTCTGAACTTGCCATTTAAAATCCTGGCTTCGATCACGTTTTTCATTAATTTTTGAATGACTAATCGCGTACCGTTGCACAGCCGGGGCGGGTTCAAATTACGAAGCAAGATAATTGGAGATCCAACCTTTAATTGTAAATTATGCGGTGGCATGCCTGGCAAATCCAGTGAGTTTAAAAACTCTGTGGGAAAATTTACTGCTTCGCTGTCGTCGCAAACTGTATCAATAGATTTATATGATACCAAGTTCCCTGGCAACAACATTTGTATCTTCAGATTTGAATTGTCAACGTCTACATTTTTTACCGCTAAAATCGCTCTTTCTGCAAGCCACTCATGATTTATGTACTGTGTGTGTACATCGGGAAATATTTGTTCAATGAGAGTATCTTGCGAATCAGCGATTGTGCAGAAATCGGTCTGTAATTTTACGTATCCAGTTTCATCTATAGCAACTTTTCCATCACCGATATCTAAGAGTTGTTTTGAAAATGTTTCAGCGGATGGATCTTGAAGCATTTGAACGCGCATATTTATTTTTAGCTGTAATTTTTCAACATTACGCCACAATGGAGATGATTTTAAGCAAGCGTTGATCTCATCAGCGTATGTTGAACGTGGAATGACTGGAAGTGTTTGTCTGAAATCACCTGAAAGGACCAACAGAGTTCCGCCAAATAGTTTGTCACTGTTTTTAATATCTTTCAATGTCCTGTTCAACGCCTCAAGTGAATGTTTGTGTGCCATAGTACATTCATCCCAAATAATAATTTTACATCGTTTCAGCACAGTGGCCATGGACGATTGTTTCTTAATGTTGCATACTGCGTCAGGGTTATTCTGAATATTTAGTGGCAGCTTAAATACTGAATGAGCTGTTCTACCTCCATCCAATAAAGTTGCTGCAATGCCCGATGATGCAACGGCCAATGCGATGCCATTATTTGATCGTATTTCAGCAAGAATTAGCGAAATAACGAATGTTTTGCCAGTTCCACCCGGTGCATCCAAAAAGAAGAACCCACCTTGTCCAGCTGAAACTGCGAGCATAATGCGATCATAAATGATTCTTTGTTCCTCATTCATTAGTGGGACATTGCGGGCAACAATCGCTGCCATTTACAGTACTGTACTGCAGTTCACGATTCATTTCAGTATTCATTAAATCAGATGCAGTTCGATTTGGCGAATTCATACCGAAATTACTAAGTGGTAAGTTGGCAATGACAATGCAAAGATCCTCAATAGCAATCAATGCTTCATTGTACATTTCGACGCTGAATGTTATGGTTAGATCGTGGCACCGTATACGATGTTGATGCAATATATCATCAGTCATTGAATCTTTGTGATTTTCCCATAATATCTGTGCTCGGGCTGGGAAACATGTAGTCAACACTATAGCGAATAGTAGACGAATTTGTATTGCTGTACAGTTCAATGCAGCTTCAGCAAGCATGCATTCCCACTGGTTGTCGTCTTCCAGCAAGCCGAGTGCAAGGCATGCATCTTTATACGTTGGATATTGTTGCCCATTCACTTTACGTATATCTTGAAATGATAATGGGCCAGTAACATTAACCAACAACAGTCGAAGATAAAAGCACTCCGTGTGTCTTGGATTGACTGTAAATAATCGCCCCAAGGCGTTTGATTTAAATAAATTGAGACATGCAGCAACTGGTGAGCCTTGCTTGCGGGGCTTCCATGTTTTTGTTTGAGTCCATGTGAAATAGCGTGGTACTTGTGAATAGAGTAATGTTCGTGCGAAAGCACCAAAATCATCCGCACGATTACACAATTCAAAAAATGCAGTGAGTGTAGTTTTAGGTGGATTTATTGCACGATCAATCGCTGTCTCGTTCGTGAAAAATACACGCTGACCGTTTACAAGATGGATGGCTAACTGAACAACTGCTGGATCCCGTTCATGAATTGGAAAACCAAAGATACGCCAAGCAGCTTCATTGGAGCTGATGTACCGACCAATTTGGTAGAGCGTTATTTCATCGTTTTTATTCACTGGAGGAGCATTCACATTAGTATTTTCCACTCTAAACACAGCCATATCACTGCCTTTATGGACATACTTGCAAATGTATTTGATGCTCTTCACAGAACTGCAGAACTCAACATTAATATGAGCATTATATGTCTTGCTCAGCAGAGGCGAATATGGCACCACCCAACGATTGTCAATATCAATGTCTGTGTTGATGATATTTTTAATAAATGATTGTCCGCCATTTTCAGGGTTTCTTCGACGATATATTGGGTATCCGTCGACATTTGTGACCGTATCATTGGTAAAATCTTTAGGGAAATTTTTAGTACATTTTCCATCAGCCATGCAAGGCGATGAACTATTAAGAGTACCACATGGACCATGAATCATGTTTGCTGTAACAATATCAAACAGCAGTTGGTCAGTGGATGGATCTGGAATTTCCGCAGAAATGATACTATCGATTTCTTCAGGACGGATTTTGTCGATGAACCAAACCAAAATGTGTGCATGAGGTAATCCTCGCTTTTGCCACTCAACCGAATACATCCAGCAACGTGTGGGCCAAATACATGTGATTTAGTAATGAAACTTATTAAAGACTTCAACTTTTGTCTGAACACACGTGCTGTAATGTCATGGCGATGTATTGCATTTTGGCCAGGCAGTAGGAAAGATGTAATCTCTGGCCATTTTGGATTACATGTGAACGTGATAAATAAACATGGTCGTCCATATTCGCGCACGAAAGTCAGAGCATCCTGTATATATTCTTGCATATGACGTGGACTGCCTACGTACGATGATGGTAAAATGACATGGTTACCAATTTCGGCGACGTCGGCGTTGTTGTTGATAGCGTCTCGCAAATGAATGTACTCTTCCACGCGCAGCTTTTGTTGATTATATCGTAAGTATCGTAGTCGTTCGCTCTCAATCTTCGCGTACATGTCGACCATGAATTGTTGACAAAGCTCACGACATCGTAAAATGACGTTGTCCAGGCCACGTCTAATCATTAATCGGTACGCATAATAATCCTTTGAGCTAACGTTCTTGTTTATTTCAGCTCCTGTAATATTTGTTCATAAAAATTAATTTAAATTTATTACGTTCAATAATTTAATTGTTTTGTTAAATGATTAATGATCAAATTAATAATCAATGAATTAATGATCATTATCAACAACATTTTCGATATTAATAAAAAAAAGTATACTTACAACACAAAATCCGTTGTTATTGGTTGTCAACGTTACTACTACACTTGATGCATAAACAATAATGATGGCCGACAACTGTGTAGGGAGTGAGAAAGAAAGGAGACCGGCTTCGTTCTCATCCCTACTCCGTGCTGTTTACTGGGTCAGAAGTGACACCTGTAGACATCTGGCGGGGATAACTAATTAAATGACGATTGATCAGTTTTCGACCGGAGAGGAAAAATGATTAAATTACTAAAATGGCTATTAAAAAATAAGGGTTGATCGTAGAAGGGTGAAAATTGAGGATTGTATGTATTTTTGTATGTTGTATCATAAAAAAATAGAAATTAAAAATTTTGTCTAAAAAATAAAAAAATAAATTTAGGGGTGGACTACCCCTAACATTTAGGGGGATGAAAAATAGATGTTGGCCGATTCTCATAGATACCGGATAAGCACAAAAAATTTCATCAAAATCGGTCAAGCCGTTTCGGAGGAGTATGGCAACGAAAACTGTGACACGAGAATTTTATATATTAGATTTTGTCTATAATAAAGCAAAGTTTAGATAGTCAGAAAAGAAAACCTTGTGCAAAGGTTTCAGTTATTCCAAGCATAACGGGAATTATAGTTCCTCAACATTCGTCCTATTTTTGGTGAATGTTTGCTCAGCGATTATTTAGTTTGTTGATGCCAAAACATTTCAGTCCATAGACATTGTATTCTGAATTATTCAACGACAAACAAACCACACGATCAAATCAACAACAGGAAAATTGTCTATAATTTTCTATTCATTTAACGTCATCCTTTGTCTATGACGGTATAGATTATTTACAAGCATTTTAGATCTTCCTTTGATGAATTCTTAATTCTAACAATTGATTATACATCATCTTTGTTCTATTCTAAAATAAAAAAATTTCTTAATATTTCGTCTTTAATGCCATTTTATTATTAATTTTTATCTTAGATTTTTTTATGTTTACCAACTTTATATTGAACCCAAAAAATTCGGGAACACTGTGCAAAACGCGAATTAATATAAGAAAACAATTTATATGATGATAAAGGAACGACATTAAATAAAATAAAAAAATCTCAAAGGTAAAAAATCGGGTATTTAGGGAGAGGGGGGTGTTTGTATTATAATTCAATGGATTTATGTTATACAGATAAGAGATTTTCTTGAACAACCAAACCAAACCAAACCAACAAAAATGAATTGAATTCATCTTGCTGTTGTTGTTTGTTGGCTTAAATACAACATAGATCCTTGTTAAGTATCATCCTATTTCTTGTATAACATAGATATACATGCACACAACATAATTTGATTCCCTTTTTAAAAATTTTATCAATCGCACATCAAAGGCATTTTATTTCAATATTTTAAAATTATTATTTTTTTTTTGTGTATTAAGACATGCAAAAATTAAAAAGGGATCATTCAATAGACAAATAAACAGAGTTAAGAAATTAAATTATATAATGGGAATGATATAAGCTAATCCCATCCTCCCGCCCTAGTGCGGAATAATCATAAATGAACAATCAAAATATCATCGGCGCTTTGAAACTTTAAAGTAAATATTAATTTTTAATACACTTTACACGAGCATTTACCTTACTCCAATTTTGTACACCGAAACTTAACATTACCATAAATCATTTTATAAAAAGTGTAATTTGAAATTCTCATAAAAATTTTGGTACAGAAAAATTAATTAGCCCGTAATTTGATTGTATGCTAATTTTAAGACTTAAGTATCAGTGGTAGCGGTAGTCAAGTCGAAATTTATTTCATAAAATTTTATTATCCGATGTATCAGTTGAAATCAGGTGAAAGTCATTGAGGCATTTATGGGTATATCTTTATATACTAGTAAAGAGAAGGTCCACTGCACAATATTGTATTTTTTTATTACAATTTGATTTAAAATTAATTCATTTTTAATTTATTTGGTGTAATTTTTATGGGTTAATACATGTGGGACAAGATCAAACAAAATTTCAAATAATTTATGAATAATGAAATCCCTTAATGATATTGATATTTGTAAATGACTTCAATCAAATTCAATCGAATTCATATTTCAAATCCCTTTAGTGTTTTACTAACACAATTGTGTGGATACGGCAAAAGTACCATGTCAAAAATTTATTTTTGTATGTGTTTTGAACCAACTTACATATTTGTGTATTCCTTTCAAAATTAATTTCGTTCGAAAAAAACACTATAACTATGCACACAATTGTGTTGGTTGTACTTCAAAACAAGTAAATTTTTTTTATCAAAAATGCCATTACATACTATGATTTTTTACTCACACGTTTCTGTGGTTTGGACTTTGAATTGAACAGTTTTTTTGTTTTGGTTGAAAAAGGGATATAAAACATTTAACTGGTGAACAACTAACAGACCGTTAGTCATTTTTCTGTGATTTAATTATATAATAATATGATTTTGCTTCTAAAGAGTTTTCAGATGTTTTATCAATGAACTGACATGTAAAAACATGTATATGCGGATTGTCAGGATGCACCATTTGTCTCCGTTCATTTTTCATAATAATGGACATTTGCCGTACAGGTGATGCAGTGGATAAACCTTCGCCATTTGGGCCAGGAGGCACTGAATTCGAATCTCAACAGAGCCTGGATTCAAAAGCGAATTTTTGTCATCGACCCATCTTTCATGTCAGTGTACAAGTTGGCATGGAACTTACAATGTGTAGGTGGTGGTATACTGTGATTTGAGAATGAGAGGTATGTTAGTGATTAAAGGGATTGAGGGGGGGGGGGGGGGGGGGGTAATTGATGACATTAAATCTACTGGACAATTTATACTTACTTAAAAAGAAAAAATTGGGAATTCTGTGGAGCATATCTTTGAATTGTTTACACATAGCCACTTTTAGAACAGTACATGCAGAAAAAAAGTATGATAAATACATGATTGCATTTACCATATTGTAATAATAGAAATCATTATAAAGTTATTGTGATATTCCCTATTATACAATAATTAGAAATACTATTAGTTTAATTATGGCAATCAGTGAAAACGGAACCTTGTTAAAGTTAGCCAAAAGTTGTCAGCCAAGTTGTCAAAATAAAAAAAAAATGATAATGCAGATTGTGTCTTTCGGTTTGAGAGCCGAAAAAAAAATTCATAAATGTTGATCACTATATTTCAGCCGAAAGTTACCAGCCGATATTTAAGAAAAATTATTTTTTCCTTTATTTTATTTACTTCTTTAATTATTAAAATAAAATAATTATTTTATTCTATATAAATATTCTATTATTTTGGAACTAAATCTAAAAATTAAATAAAAATTTTTATAATATTTATATATCTATGTAAATTTTGTAACTTTTGTATATTTATGTATAACAATTTGGATTATCCTTAAAGGAACATTAAATTAACTGGATAATCCGCCATTGTTATTGTATGAGAATGAATAATAAAAAATAAAAACAATAAAATAAAATAAATAAATAGTAAAATAAAAGTTTTAGTTTATGATATGTTATGTCTACTCAAGACCAATTGTGAAAAAATTTTAATGGGGTACATGGGTGTAATTTGACAAGATTTGCCTATTTCGATTTCTGAAAAATTCATTGAATGGCCTGGCGCTCTTGTTTAACCTAAATTCGCGTGGAAGCCACTATAGCCATTTAATAGGCCTTAATGCCTGTTAACAACAGTCCAATTTTGACGAAATTCTGATGGGGATACGGGGGTGTAATTTGACAAGATTTGCATAAAAATTCATTGAATGGCCCGCCGCTCATATTTAACCTGAATTCTCATTGATGCCACTATAGCCAATGCCTGTAAACAACAGTCCAATTTTAAAGAGATTTATTTATTTATTTATGTTTATATTTATTTATTGTGTCGAAAAAGTCGGCCGATATCTTTCGGCTGAAAGTAATCCATCAACATTGCCCATGTTGTTTACTTTTGGCTGGGATAGTGAAGACACTATCTACATTATCGTTTTTTTTAATCTTTCGGCTGGAATCTTTCGGCTAACTTTAATATTAAAAAAAACGGAGCTTATTATTATTATCATAGTTGTACTCATATTCATCTCCTATGATTAGGATAAACACACTGAATGATTAAATTTTGATTGGTTTAATAATTTTTAGTGTATTTATAAAAAATTCGCTATCTCAATGGGTGATTAATTCGTATGTAAACACTAAATAACAAATGCAAATAAAATTTGCAGATGGTGAAAAACCAAACTTTTGGTATGCTCATGACGGAGAAAATGAATTCCTTATATTTTTTTCACCATTGTTATCATAATAATTCTTATTAATTGGGTTGATTATTCTCATCATAAAACTACATATTTAATCATCAGGATCGTTAATTTAGTCATAGTTTGTATGATAAATATCTCATTGTGTGTTAAATACAATTATTTCAAATGATCGGTTGTATCATAATATGATATTCTTAATCATTGCATGTAATCATAACAATGATGGTCACTTTTATGATCAACTCAAGCATATTTTTTTTTCCTGAGTGTAGATAAAAGCCGTTCAACTTCGTAAAAATACGCCACGTGTATGAAGATCGCAAGAATGCTCCATTTGTCACGTTAAATGTCATGTGTATTGATAAAAGCTGTGTGTATTGATAAAAGCTGGGGGTTGATTTTTTCCAAAATTTGGCAAGTTGACGAAATAACCGCAAGTATATAGTAGTGGTATGTGTGTTTGTGTTAGAGCGATGTGCGCCATACAATTTTATTGAATATGACATATCTAGATTCATTTCCATTTATAATTTGTAAATGCAATGCAAATATGCTTTAAATAAAATTAAATTGATTTAATTTTAGTTTTAAAATAATTTCTAATTCTGTGTTTCTGCGAAAACAAAACATTTATTCGACATCGCATTAAAAAAAAAAAAATATAGTGTAGTTAAATATTTTTTTTTTTCTTAACACATTGACGCACACTTTCTAAATGTGTGTACTACTCAAGAACACATTTGATAACTTTTGTAATTGCAATGATATTTCATCGCGGACAAAAATGTGTTGTGAGAATTTTTCAATATGTCGAATTATTCCTTAAAAAATGAATGTTGTTCGCGCAAACGTGTTAAAAATCCAAAAAATTTTATGACCGTTATAACAGTCATTCCGCGAACGAGTTAACTCACCACTCAAATACTTGACGAGATGACAGAAAATTGTGACGACGAAAGGACATAAGCATCAAAAACCTGAACCGATTTGTACCGATTCACAATTTTTGATGCTTGCATTCGCAGAAATCAGACAAATATAACCACAGAAACATTACACACACTAATATAAAATTGTATACTATACTCTTTATAAATGGAAAAACGATATATTTAATTTGTGATGAAAGAGATGTAAATTTCGATAGTATCGAAAAAAGTGATGACTGATGTTACAACATCTCACCCCTGTGGCACTATTCTGGTAATTCCCTGGGAATAGGGAGTTGGGGAAAGATTTTATATGTAATTTCAGTTCAAATATTTTTTTCCGGCCTACTAAGAAGAAAACTTTGATGCAAATATTTATAAATTGGGAATAATTTTTCCATATCTAAATTGGCAGGGAAAATTATTCCCAATTTTATTTTGTTTTCAAAAAAATTACCACTATATTTTTACCTCAGTATGCCAGAAAGAAAATTTTAAAATAGAAATTACATGACAAATCTTTCCCCAATTCCCTATTCCCAGGGAATTACCAGAATAGTGCCACTGATGTCTATGCGGGTCGTCAGGGTGCTCAATTTTGACCCGTCTATTTTGTCATAATTTAAATGAAAATGCCTGAAAATGGAAAGCTTCAGCTCAACTTTGTCTTTGGACAATAGCACAAACAAAATTATCGAAAACATCGCTGGTATTGGAATGGACGTACTGAATTGATAGATTTAGGAGTTTAAAAAGCGTGCCCATTAAATTTATGTCAATAAAATCCTAAATATGTAAACATTTTAGTAATAAAACAATTTAATTCTGTCAATTTGGTTATGTATAAAACAAAGGTAACTGAGATTCAGCTATATTTTTCGAAATATTTCAAATTTTTTCAAGATCTACTTAAACTGAAATAAAATGGAAATATTATAAACGTCTATGTGACGACTTACTCGTTCGAGAACGCACAGCGTGCGACCAAAAAAAAAATCGTCCGTGTGATTTTTTTACAAAATTTCGTCAACGAAATACACAAAAAGCAACAACAATGCAATCGTAAAATCGAAAGAGTATGTGTTACTTTCGAAGTAGAAAATTCTCAATAATTGTAAGATATTATTTATAATATCTGAATTTGACAAGACGTGTTTTTAAATTGATATCAAAAGTTAAAATTCTAAAAAATGAGGCAAAAAGAAAAATATCATTAATAAGACAGACAAATAACCTTTTACTCTAATAAAAAACCCAAATTTTGCGAGCTTTCGGCAATTGTTGTGTTTTTTATTAATCTAAAATACATACATTGAATATTAAAAAGTTCGATTGTGAGAAAAACGTCGATAAATTGAAAAACAAAACAAATATTAATTTGACGAAACTGCTATTCAAAAAAATCTTTTATACTATACTTGCTACTAAAGTAAAACATTTTGCCTTTTTTCTCGTACTGAAATTTTTTAACATTCAATTAATGTATTTTTAAATTAATAAAAAAACACAACAAACCCTGATGATGGCGTAATAGCCAAAAACTCGGCAAATTTGGTTGTTTAATTAGTATACGAGTGCAAAACACTCGAATTTTTAATAAATATTTAACTACACTTTGCTGGGAATGAACGGGTGCGGGGCGCCTCAGATCAACCTAGTATAGAATAGTAAAAGTACTTCAAACTCAAAATTTTGTTATTAAATCGCTTTTCACGTCGGGAACGAAGCACCGTGAATCCATGTGTCAAATAAAGTGCAAGACAACCAGCCTCTTAACCTTTTTCAGTTTTTGAGCTCGGTTAATAAAGATTGGTTTTCACATGCGATCCCCCGTCTTGCCACAAAATAGCAACGTGGCTCTATTTTTTACTAACCTAATCACACTAGCCGAGCTTTCATTTTTGTATAGATAAGGTCTCTTTTTTTTCTAAACCGTTCAGTTTCATAGGCATTAAATACTTGATCAGGCTCGTAAGAATTCTCTTGAATAATTTTTGTCACTTTGGACAGATATTGCCTGGCCGATTTTTCATCATCGGATGTAGTTTCACCTTTTAGTTGAAGATTATGTAAGTTATGTCGTTTTTTAAATTTTTCGATCCTCTATCAAAATAATTAAAGCTTTATCAACGGCTTACTTTATCAGTCGACTTATTTTTTTCATACTATTTTGCCACAAAAGAAGTATCCTGCCCCAATTCCTATCGATCCAAAATCTTGATTGCGGTTTCTAACGAAATTACACGCCGTTTGGTAAGATTCATTTTCTTTCCTGTTGTCGACATGGGAGGTCTATAAAAATTGTATGTTATTGTAATTGTATTGTAGATTTTTAAAGAAATTTGCATATTGTAAAATTGATTATTATAAATTATCAAATTTTGTTACTTTTTGTTATGATATGTTATAACAAGAAATAAAGAAATTTCGTTTTCAGAAAGTTCTCCATTAAGACCATTTTCGGTTTTGACATTTCCTTAGTGCGTCTTATGGAGTAAAATACAAAAAGGAAATCACAGCGCTTACAGCCCATTGCACTTCGAAATATTAGTCCTCTTTTTAATATCAGAATTTTTATTTAATTTTGTTAACCGTGTAAAAGCTAAATCGCGTAAATCGAGTACCGTGTAAATCGAGGGATTGGTGTACATAGCGCATTAGATTGAAGCTTACCAGTTTCACAGAAATCCGCAACACGTATATCCCTTTTGTGTTTTACTTACACAATTTTGTGGATACGGCAAAAGTACCATGTCAAAAATTTATTTTTGTATGTGTTTTGAACCAACTTACATATTTGTGTATTCCTTTCAAACTTATTTTCGTTAGAAAAAAACACTATAACTATACACACAATTGTGTTGGTTGCACTTCATAACCACTGAAATTTTTTATCAAAAAACGCCAATAGATACTATGACTTTACACTCACACATTTGTGTGGTTTGAAGTTTTGGACTTTAATTGAGCCATTCTTTTTTGGTTGAAAAGGGGGCATGCGAACCGTGCGGGTGCCCCTTTTGTGTTTGTTCATTTATCATAATTATAACGGAAAAGCTCGAAAATAACAATTTTGTGTAGTAAATCCTGAAGATGTTGACACATACGTATAGTGCAATAGATTAAAGCTGTCCAACTTCGAAAAAACACCCCACAAGTCTTAAATACACATGACGAAACATGTTAAAACGAACGAGACAAAATAAGATATCCTGATGTTGCGCATAAATATGCAACGTATTTTTGCCAAATTGAACAGTGTTTGCACTATATATGCTAAAATCTCCAGGATTCGTCCCATAGAGTTTCAATTCGCATACTTTTTCATCATAATTTAATGAAATGAACGGGGTATGTGGTATAGTGCCAAAATTTCCATGACGTAGCTTTGCAAACGTGGGCAGTTTTAGTCATTTGCACTATGGCATTGAGTATGTGAAAAAATCTCCAGGATTCGCCCCATAGAATTTCCGGTTCCAATTTTTTAAGCATTTTTATTAAAAAAAAATGCTATATGGTTTCGGTTTGCCGTCTGTCCGTCTGTGTGCACGATAACTTGAGAACGGATAGAAATATCAACTTAATTTCTTCATTAAAAGTTCAAGCAATTTATGGGAATGATACTTATTGATTTGGACATTTTTGTGTTTAGGGTGTTCGGAGATATGTAGGGTTTTGTTAACCCCTTCCTTAAAATTGATAGATTTTTTTTTTATTTCCTATTCTATTTAGGTTTCATCAAGCATGTGGGTTTGTGTGGGTGGTGTGGTTATAGGGGTGGTAGGAGTGATGGTATTGGAGGTGGAGGGTATGGGATGAGGCATTTTGGATTTGGTGTGATAATTCGGGATTTGGTGGATGAGGGTTTGTGTGGGTGATGTGTGTGTGCGTGGAAGTGGGTATGGAGGTGCTAAAAGGTGATAATATGGGTGGTGCGATATAGGGTGGTGCGGGTGAGATGGGTTTTAAGGTTTTAATTGGATAGTGGGGTGGGAATGGTAATAATGTTTAGATGTGGTGGTTTGTGGTTGATTGGGGTCAGTTGAGATATGGTGGATTGGGACCGGTTGGGCTGGGTGTAGATGGGGTTGGGTGGGTGTGGGAGTGGGTGGTCGTAATATTTAAAATACGCAAATCACACGGCATAGAAGTTCTTTATAAGCAACAAAAATGCTTAAAGAGTTCGGCTCCGAACCTTTTTCGTCTTGTTCTGTTATAATTATGAAAAATGAATGAATGATGTGGCGTATTTTTGCGAAAGTTGGCAGCGTTGGCGATTGCAATATAATGATGCGTTCTGCCAAAATTACAGGATTCGCCGCACATGATTTCCATTTTCCGACGGTTCCGTCATAATTATGAAAAATTAACGAGCCAAGGTGGGATACCCTGAGTTTGTGGTTAAATACTTTAAAGATCATAATTTTTTTTATTTATCTGGCACCATCTGGCTTGTGGTCTTGAACTTCCCAATATACCCGCACTTATGTCTTTGCCATAATGAGCAGGTTTACCACGTATCTTTTTCTTAGGTCTTGTCTAGTACTTTTTCGAAATACTGATTCATGATAGTGGATTTCTTAGTCTCACTGTTGCTCTTTAAGCAACAGGATAAGTGGTATCAATTTGGGTTGAAATTGAAAGCGGGGAGTCTAAATTAGTTTTTTTGGTATTCGGCTTGCCCTTTGATGTTTGATCATTGGCTACATGATCGTAAACATCTACCCTCAACGAAATATTAATAGGGATAGGCGTTTCGAACCTTCGATAAGCCAGAACTAACCGACTATATTTGTGATTAAATCAACTCAGCGACATTTTTTTTTGTTTTCACTTGTTGTCCTCCATCGTTTAGTTTTCGGAAATATGTTGGCTTCAATTTATAACCGATATGGCGGTGTTGGTCTACTTCTATTTATGAACACGTTTATTTATTATTTCATGGGGCATTAATTCTTTAAGAAGACAAGTGAATAGCACTGACCGGTAAGATACACTACAGCTCCGAGTGCGTGCTCCACTTGGCTCCGACATTATTCACAGCGATGTCATGAGGAAGCGCAATTACAACGTCGGAGAGCTGGCGCACCATGTTCAAACGAAAAAGCCACTTTTGGTGGACGATTAGAGAAGACTCTACGATACCATCATGGAATGTGTAAGAACATCGAGCGCCGGTCTATTTTTCTTAAATGGACCTGGCGACACAGGCAAAATATTCCTTAAAAATCTCATACTGGCTGAGATACGTATGAGACGTGAGGTGGCTTGATATTACATCATCTGGTATAGCGGCCACCCTAATGGCTGGAGGGCAAACCACCCACCCAGCTTTGAAGTTACCACTCAATATTGCAACAAAAAATGAGAACCCTATTATCTGTAAAATAAGCAAGAGTTCTGGTCAAACTCAAGCGTTAAAATTGTGAAACTCATCGCATGTGACGAGTGCCCGATAGTACATAGAAAATAATTGGAAGCTCTTGACCATTCAAGACCTAAACGAGAGTATTAAAGTATTGAAATGATGGGAGAAGAGTATTAGTGATTCTAGCTGGTGATTTTTGCATAATACTGCCCATAATTACGCGGTCAACGCCTGCTGATGAGCTTGAAGCCTTCACCTGAAAGCTTCAGCTCTGTGAACAAAAGTACAGAAACTCCAGTTGTCAACAAATATGCGAATTCGCATTCGGCAAAAAACAGTACACAGCACTTTATTAATACACTGGCAGGTGAAATCACGTTCCCTGAAAATGTGTGCCAGTTAGTGTCGTCCATTGATCGCTGATTCAGAAAATGTACCCAAACATTGAAAAAAACTTCAAAAATCATGGTTCGCTATATGCGAGAGGGCCATCCTTGCACCCAAAAATGAAAGCGTGAATCAAATTAACGAACAGGCAGTGAGCCAAATACCAGGCATTTGTACCACATACAAGTCATTTGATTCTGTAGTCGGCACCGATGATTTCGTTAATTGAAATTGAATAAAGGATAAAACTATGCGACGGAACACGGCTCTGTATCAAAAGTCGTCCGCCAATTGTCATCGAATCCACTGTATTGAAAGGGATGGCAAAAGAAGAGGACGTATTCATACCTCGCATACCGTTGATACCAACCGACCTGACGTCCAGTTTCCAGTTAGTTTTTTATTTGCCATAATCATGAACAAAACGCAAGGATATTCCCTTTAGTTTGCAGGTGTGAATTTGGAAAGTGTTTGCTTCTCTCATGGTCAGCTGTATGTGGCACGTACAAGACTTTAAGGATTTCAAAAAATTTCTGTTTTATCTCAGGGAGGAAAATCAAAAAATGTGGTTAACAAGCAAGTATTGCTGTAAACTCAACAAATTCTTTTTGTATTGATTTTATTCAATTCACTTAAGTATTTCTAATTCGTTATAAAATAAAAAAACACCTGAAGTTGAGCAGTTTTAACCCGGGGAAAGCCGTGTTCTTCAACTAGTCTTTAATATAAGGCAAAATTAAAACTCCCCGGAAACCAATGTTTCAAACATTCAATTGATTTTAGCGAAAAGTAATTTTTTGTTTTTTTTAATTTACATAACTGTAACTTCAAAAAAAGGTGTAGGCAATGCGACACAACAATGATTGGAACCAGTAAAAGTTGTTGATTTGATGTTAATATCAGGTATAAAAATGTTACAAAATATAGTCGACCTTAGGCCAAGTGCTAGAAGTCAAGCCTGATTAGGTAATATTTGCGAATGAGCAATGAAGTTCCAAAGAATCCTTCGAGGCTAAACCAGATAACCTCATATCGTGTAAATATGCGATGCTCCGATCTGTTACAGCGAGTATATTAATGCACTTCTGCTATACGTTATGTATATTTAGTATGCCGACTTTTAAAAAAAAATATTTTGTTTTAAATACGCCCCAGGTCAGCCAGCAAATATTTGTCATAATCAATTAATTTTTATTAAAATAAAGTATACAATTTCAAATAAATCAATCCAGTGCGGCACTATTTCATTTCTATTATGTTAAATCACCTAATTATTATTCAGAAAAAAAATTTAAACAGAAGCCAAACGAATTAACATTAAAATCCTGACAGTCAAATCTCTAATTAATTAAAAAAATAAAAATTATTCATAACCAAATCTTTGTAATCTTATTTCAAAATTGAATCTCTTACCAACAATAAATCTGAATTTTGTTTATATTTTATTTTAATTTTGTCACCATAGGAATCACAACCAAAATACATATAAAAAAGCCTCGAGATTCAAGACAACAGACAAAAAAAAAACAAATTCAATCATGACAAATTATAACATTGAATCAAAGACTCAAAGACCAAACCAAAAATACCTTTTGAATTCAATTAATCATTTGATATTCATTCATGTTTAAGCTACCTCGGTACATGAATCGCGCGCGTAACCCGTTAACGACATATACGATTTATAAAAATTTGGGTGGCCATACAGTTCAATAATGCCGAATGGGTTACAAATATAAATACATTTTAACGGTGTGACAAATTAAAAATATTCAAGAAAACGAATATTTAATTTAATTAACATAATGATTTGACATTCATTGATTTTATGTAACGAAACGACATATTTTTTTTTTTTTTTTAGAAAATCCAAGCAAATCTAATATCCACCTACGTACGAAATAAAAGCTAGATGTATGCGACGAACAAGAAATTGTGAGAAACTTTTGACCAATTGGTGGCGCGCATATATACATGTTAGAAACAAACTATGTATACACAAATCAAAATGTTAAATCTGTAACAAAGTGAATTTTGTGAACGAAGATTACGATCTTTTTATAAATTAAATTAACTATAATTTAATGAATTTTGATGTTAGATAGTTTAGATATATGTACGTGTAGCCCGTTTTATATATCCTATAAAACAATGAACGCGCGGTGGTGAGCGCGCGGTTTATGGTTTTGATTAATCATTTCTAATAAATTTTAGAAAAAAAAACAAATTTATGAATGAATTTGTTGCGGTTAACTAAAAATTAATTTTTTAAATAATATTATTTCGTGCCAGTGAGATTTGAATATTTAATAAAAACATGGTATGGTGAATTAATTTTTGATCGGTTGATTTACACAATTTTTAAGCATTTATTAGACGCGCCAAACTATAACCGACAAGGGCCTATGGATTGCCTATATTATTTTTTGGTTTTGTGCAATTGCAAATTCGGGCATCTATGCATGATGAGGTTGCAATATAAAACAGAATTTCAGTATCATCTTACAACTTGTCTGTAACTTCTAGCCTTTAGGTTTGGTGGCAAGCAACGTTAGATTTAACAGTAATTTAAAAAAAATCGTCTTTAACAACAATCGTTCTGGATAAAAAAAAAAGTTTTGAGCTTTTTCAAAACTTTTTTAGTTTTTATGAGAATGAGGTATAGAAAAGTAAAAGAATTGTTTTAGCACTTTCTGATAAAAATTTCGATAAATAGGGAGGATAAAAGTGTACGATCGATAGTCTACTGAATCTTATGAACTTTTACTGCAAATTAATGAAAATTGTAACTTCTAAAAAGTGTAGGAATGAAAAGTGTGAATAGCAAACCTTTACTAAAAAAAGATAATCATAAGTGTTTTTTTGATTCGAAGGTTGGGGTTATTAGAAAAATTAGTTCTTTAAATCTTTATGCGACACTGTATGGCCGATTTAAAAAATGCAGGTATGTTGCCAAGTGTAGATATATGCCACTTAATGCCACTATATACCACTTAATAAGTGAACCACGAGGTGTTCAAAACATTTAGCAAAATTCAATCGGTAAATTTATTTATTTTTATTAATATTCTGAGAAAACTCAGAGATGTTACCAAGTGTGGTCATGCATTTTATAAAAGTAAATGGTAGTGTAGTAGGGATTTTGACTAATATTAGATTATTCCGCCACCCCGGTGGCAAAGTGGTCAGCATGCTTGCTCCAGCGACCGGAGGTCCCGGGTTCGATTCCCGGTGGTGACAAGGAAAAAATTTTACGGCTGGTTTACAATCAATGAATTAATCACTCATTATCCGAAATGAAAATATGATTATGAAACTACATTTTGAGGCGGCCAAACCCCTTGATGGGATATAGTGCCAGAGAGAGAGAGAGAGAAAGATTATTCAATAAATCGACCGATTTGAAAATTATCGTGAGGCAACCCCAAAACTTCTTATTTTTACGTCGTTAACTGCTTTGAACAGGATGATTTGTTCACTTCAAGAAGATATATCCCCATACTTGGTAACATTTCTGGTTTTCTATAACCAGATAAATTTTGCACGTTTAACTTTTTGTGAAAACAATCCAATTTTTTTTATTTTAACGTGGTTAACTGTTCATGGTCTGTTCAACGTACATGGTTAACCGCCCCCCCCACATGTCCTCCGATTGTAGCATGCTCTCGACAATGTAATGTGTCCTATCGAGAACGTGAGCTGACTCCTCTCCAATATGAACCCTCCACAGTTAAACAAACTGTGGCAAATATCATCCCGCTCCTCTAGACAAAACGAGCATTGGAGTGATGCTAGTTTACCCATTGTATGGGTAAGTAACCATGCCCCGTCAGGAATTGGCACAAGAAAAAATCAATCTTTCAATGTCCGCGCTCGGTCCAAGGACCAAGTTGCTTTATTAAACTGGCCGTTCATCGTCCAGTATTTTCTTCTTCCTATCTACACTGCCAAGCCTCCAGTATCTTTGTACGTGCTATAGTAGTTGCTGCCCTTCTTCCAACAAGTCTACAGGGATTATCACAGCAACGAAGAGAGCTGCCGCGTGAGACACTGTGCGATACGCACATGCTACTTGTAGTGCTGCATAGCGTTGAATAGATACTATCCTCTTCCGATATTCCGCCACTATCATGGCACTAGCCTACATTTACGCACAATACAATAGAATCGACCGGACTACTGACAGTTTCCACCTACAGGTTCGCGTTCCACCCACATTTGCCATTAGCCTAATAAAAGCTGTCGCCACAGTGGCTGCCTTATCGCATGATTTGCGAATGTGTTCGTATAAAATGTGAGCCGACTGTCTATTGTAACACCTAAATACTTTACTGCTGGTTCGTATTTCCGCGTTAATGATCGATAAGGGCTTTACGATTAGTATCCTCCGTTTCATAAGCATTATTATCTCCGCCTTTGCAGTTGCTAACTGCAGCCCGTGATTTTCCATCCAGTGATTAATTCTGTGCATAGCCTGATTAATCCGATACTGGGCAAATTCCGCAGCCGGGAGGTAATTATGACCGTCCCGTCGTCTGTATATCCTACTAGGAAAACCTCATATATAGCGTATAACGCATTCCATAATTCAGGTCCAAGCACCGAGCCTTGCGCTACATCGGCTGCAACTTCTCGTTACTTAATACCACCGACGGGGTTATAGGCGATTTTCCGGTTATTTAAATAATCCCGCAAAATTATCAAGAGGTATCCCGAAGGGTTGGCCGAGCACCTCGATATTGTACTCTCAGCTCGCCGAATTAGAGGCTTTCTTAAGATCCAGAGTAAAAAGAAATACGTGTGGTCTTGTTTGAAGGCAAGCTGCCTCTGCTCCCACAACCGCATTGATCACCTCCATTATGGCATTTTTCGTTGAATGTCTCTTACAGAAACCGTGCTGTCTTAGAGATAGGTCGCCCGCGGTGCGTATCGCTGTTTCCAACCCGAGTTTCAGCAGTTTATCCAGTAATTTTTCCATCGTGTCCAACATCGGCTTATATATGCACTTAGTAAGTCCTCCTCGTTGAGTGGGGCAACCTCCTTACCAACAATCGCAGTATCTTCCCTCTGCCTAATCTCGTGTGTGGAGAAAAGAGTGTCAATAAGTTCCTCCATCGTGGTTTCATCAATTAGCCTACATATGTCTGGAAAACCGCCAGCTTCCGGATAACGGTTTTGTACCCTCTGCCCTATGGATCAGTATTGACCTCGTCACACATTGTCCGCCAGCATCCGACTTTACTCTTCCGGGTGGCTCTACCAAGCTCTTTTTTCACTGCTTTGTGCTCGGTGGATTTAACTACCGCGTCGTTCCTTCTCCGTGTTCGCTGTGCAGACCTTCTAAGCATTAGGGCTTCCTTCCT
This sequence comes from Nephrotoma flavescens, assembly GCA_932526605.1. NCBI lineage: Eukaryota > Metazoa > Arthropoda > Insecta > Diptera > Tipulidae > Nephrotoma > Nephrotoma flavescens. The sequence continues at coordinate 42,073,988 of OW052221.1, read as the reverse complement.
TAGTTCAGCAATCTCGTCTGTCCACCAATATGCTTGTCGCTTTCCACTCCTTTTTTAGGTGGTATGGATGAGCCGCAAGCTCGTTGTAGAAATTGCACTATCCGATCAGCATCAGCGTCAATGGTTTGCCTTGTTGGTGGTTCCCGTGGAGATATAGGCGAACTCGCTCGGTTTCGGTCTAGAAAATCTGTTAGTTTGGTAGCGCCAAACTTATTTATATTCCATTGCCCCTTTTCCGGTATTATCACTTGCTGCACTTGCAGAGAACCGTGTATATGGAAGGTTATGCAGTTATGATTGCTTCCCGTGTCTGCTGCGAGAGATGACAGTCGTAGTGTTACCAAGGTTGTATCCGGTATGGGTTTTTCAAATCCTGGCCTTTGGTACGTCGGTGTTGTTCCTCTATTAAGAACGTACAGTTCCAGCCTTGACACCATTTCCATTATTGCTCTACCTGTGGAATCTCGTTGTGGCATGCCCCACTCCAAGGCTCGTGCATTAAAGTCCTCGGCGACTACCACTTCTCCAGAACAATCTCGAGTTGCGTCTCCCAGTTCATTTATTTTTGTTTTAAATTCCAATATGCTGTCATTTGGCGACAGGCAAACACTAAACATCGTGATATTCCGACTACCAATCCACACAAAGCCATCACCCAAGCCATGACCTCGCTGGTATTTTATTCTGGTCAATCACCCATATTGCTACTGTATTGAGTGGGTTTGAAAACCAGATAAGCGTATTCCAGTCTCGATATTGTTAAAAAATCACAGGCAGCTCTGCTGTTTATCCCCCTATCGGATCATTCTTCTCCTGGTCCCCAGCACCTCTCTGAAAATTCTACAATCACCCAACCCCTGTATGTGGTTGGGGTTGGCCACGCAAAGAACGCGTTTTGGCTGGGATGCACATGCCGCAGCCCTATGCCCATCCTGGCAGCATCTCCAACAGTTTCCAATGCGATCAGATCCTTTGCAGCCTCCCCTTGTATGTCTATATTCTAGGCACCTATAGCATCTCTGAACCTCCACACTGGTCTTAACGCGGCCGAAGACCCAGCCAAGTTTCATTCTCCCTCGCAAAAGCACCAAGGCAGATCGTTCATTAGTGTTAACCACTGCCTTCTTCTGACCTCGTCTTTCAAGGTCAAATAACATGTTCCTTATCTCTCTAGGTTTCTTTTTGCCAGCATCTCCCACAACAGGTGCCGTTACCTCTGCCACTGTTGTAAGGCTATCCAGATCCGTTATCCGAGCTTCACACGTGGCACCAGCCCTCGGATTTCTCCATCTTGTCCTATTGCCTTGCGCAGACATTCTTGGAACTTGCCCTGATCTGCAAAACGGCCCATCTCCAGCAACACTCTGCCAGTGAAGGCTTTGCGGATCTGCCTTATTTCCACGTCGTTATCATCTTGACATGCGCTGTTGCGGATTACCCTCAGCACATCACGCTGAGTTTTCCTCCTTCTTCCTCTTCGTCTTCCCCCTTTTCTTTTAATACCAGCGCGTTTCCGGTTCATCAATTGGGTTCTTTCCGCGGTACGAGCTGTATTAATTATATTGAACCCGCTGTCTCCATGATTACTGAGCTTTTTCTTTCGTTTCCCACCAACATAGACCCAGTTGTTTGGTTCACCTGTCGTTGCTCTCTTTTTATCCCCCTGCAAATTTTATGAAGTAGTAGCTTGATTTAGCTCCACTTCTTTCGGCTTCTGAACCTTTTCATCTTTCCGACGCCTGCTCCGGAAGGAGTATATCCTGCATCTGTATTAAGCGTTATATGCTCCGGAGTATATCCTGCATCTGTATTGATGTTATATGCCCACACTTGGTAGAATCTAGAATCAGCATCAAGAATATTTGTATTTTTATGAAATTTTATGTCCTAAAACTTTTGTGGAGCCACTCCAAAACTATTTATTTAAATTTACTGAAATCAAAACAATTGTCACTATTAGATGGCATGTGCCTACACTTGGTAACATATCTGAATTTTTTTTTAAACGGCCATAGTGTTGCTTATGTTTGGTACATATATTATTTCAAACATATAGAGAATTAATTTTTTGATTACTCCAACCTTTGGATCAAATAAACATGTTTGATGATCTTTTTAGTAATTTCACTTAATTGATTGCCTATATTGTTTTTTATTCATCTATGCATGATGTTGTAATATGAAACAGAATTTCAATATGATCTTACAACTTGTATGTAACTTCTAGCCTTAAAATTTGGTGACATATCCCATAAGATCAAAAAAAAATCGTCTTTGTAATTTTGTAATTTTTATAAGTAATTTGCTTTTTCAAAACATTTTTAATTTCCATGAAGTATAGAAAAGTGAAGTAATTATGTTAGCACTTTCTAATAAAAAATTGGATGACCGATAAATAGGGAGGATAAAAGTATACTCTCTATAGTCTACTGAATTTTATGAATTTTTACTAAAAATTAACGAAAAATTGTAACTTCTAAAAAGTGTAGCAATGAAAAATGTAAATAGCAAACCTTTACTAAAAAAAATCATTAAAAATTTTTTTTGACTCGTTGGTTGAGGTTATCAAAACAATTAGTTCTTTAAATGTTTAAAATGATACATTTATGCGACGCGTGTATAGACAACTTGAGTTATTTAAAACATTTAACCAAATTGAAATATATTTTTGGTTGGCTCCACACAAGTTTTATTTCGTAAAGTTTCATAAAAATTTAAATATTCTTCAAAATATTTGCTACACTTTGGCCGATTCCAGGAATTTTAGTGATGTTACCAAGTGAGAACATATATCGCTAATAAAAGTGGTCAGACTCAACCGTTCGAAACAGTTAACCGGGTTAAAATAAAAAAAAATTGGGGGAGACACCCAAAGTTAAACAAAAGTTTGCAAAACTTTTGAAAAATTCACATATCAATCGGTAAAATTATGAATATTGTATTATTTGTCAAAATTACTACACTATGGTCGTTTCGATCGATTTGACAAATATTAGAATAATCATTAAATTTATCAATTTAAAAATTATCGTGAGGTAGCCCCAAAACCTTTTATTTTTAGGTGGCTAACTACTTTGAACAGGTTGGTTCGTGCACAAAGATTTATGCCCACACTTGTAACATTTCTGAGGTTCTTGGAATCAGTCATAGTGTTGACGAATATTTGAACTTTTGAAAAATTTTGCACGTTTTAATTTTTGTGGAAACCCCCCAATTCTTTTTATTTTAAGTGGATAATTGTTCCGAATAGTTGCATCTGTCCACTATTATTAGTGATATATGCCCAAACATGGTAACGTATCTAAAACTGTGAATTTTTATGAAACTTTACGTACAAAAACTTGTGTGGAGCCACCCCAAAACTATTAATTTCAATTTAGTTAAATGTTTTGAATAGTTCAAGTCCATTATTAGATAGCATATGCCTACACTTCATATCTGCCTTAGTAAGGAATTATCCTTAGAAGTTCGAGCCTGGTATCTCACTTAAAAACTTAGCCCAAAAGTGCAACTGCCACAAAAATACGGTGATGTACCAAATTTGAAAAGCAAAAACCGAAAAGTGCCTAAGAAATGTTAAAGGAAGAGGGCGTAAAAGAACTATAACGCCTAAGCAAGACAGAAGTATGACTACGCTTGTGAAGAGGAACCCTCTGAATACAGTAAAATCGGTTCAAAGTGACATAAATAGTGTAAAAAAACAGAATTAGCATAAAACCTGTTAAAATACGGCTTTATGAAGCAAATGTAAAAGCTTTTGTTATACAAAAGAAGCCATTTATAAGCCAGAAGAATAAATAAAAATCGGTTAAACTTTGCTCGTACCTATTTAGCGAAACCTGTCGAGTTCCGGCGTAAGATATTATGGATCGACGAATCGTGCTTCTCTTTAAATGGAAGCTACGGTAAGATATATTTTTATTCGACACCTCAACAAAGAAAATTTCGGAACGTTACAATGCAAACTCGGCACAGTGGATGAGGCAAAGTAATGGTTTGGGGGTGTATTAGCTATAATGGCGTAGGAGATCTCACAATGCTGCCGGGGAAAGTTACAACAAGCACATATTTGGAGGTCCTTAATGAATACGTAATGGTTTCCGGGGGTAAAATGATTGGAACAGACTTCGTATTGCAGCAAGATAATGCTCCAATCCATAAAAGTAAATTTATAACTAAATTTCTTAAAGATTTGGACCAACAATTGGAAGAACGCCCAATGAAACGTTTGACGAAATAAAACGCATATTGGATGAAATCCTTAAGCAAATTCTAGAAAATCTGGTCCAATTCATGCCGCATCGCTTTCAAGAAGTGGTTAACAACAATGGTGGCAGTACATCCTACTGAGTTTACGGAGAAAATAGATAAATTACGGTTAATTTTGTTACTTTTAGTCAACTTTGCGATGAGGTACAAATAATTTTGTCCCAAAAAAATAAGACACAAATGATTTTGTCCATTTGTTTTTTGATTTTATTTATATGAATTGTTATGATTTTTAATTTTTTTTTTTACTAAATGGAATATCAATAATTAACAATAAATATACAAAAAAAATTAATTGTTTAAATAGGTGTTTAGCCAAATTTTAATTTTTGCAGAATAAATTGTACAATTTTTGCGTGGTACAAATAATTTTGACCACCACAAATAATTAATTTTTTTGATTACTCAACATTTGAATCAAATAAACATTTTAGTAAAGGTTTGCTATTAACACTTTCGTGAGGTTAAATCGTAAACCTAGGTTGAGTAGTATATCGTCATAGAGTGATTAAAATGAAACAGTGAACAATGAAATTTAATTATACATTAAAACTAATTCGGAATTGGTTAAAGAAGCTAAAGTTATTGATAAAATAAGTTTGGAATTTTAAACGCGGTGTGTTTTTTTTTTTTTTTTTGCAAAATCCATTGAGAACCAGTATCGAATGATTGGTCAAGTACCATTACTTTCCGGATCACCAATACATGGTCTATATTCTAAAGTGGCTTCTTGATTATGATATCACAATCGCCAGTAACCGTTATTTAGATGCTGCTTGCCTTGCAGTAAAGTGCAGGAGTAAACCATCCTAAAAACTGTGGGTAACAAAACTTTAAATTTAACAAAAGTTATGTACATGAGTCTTCAATAAAGCTTAAATACTAGGGAGGCTAAAGATCGTAACCAAAAGACCAAAACCCACAAAGAAAATCCTAAAACGTTTACAAGGGAACTGAGCAACAAAAGACTTTTTGGAGATTCTTTTGATAGAAACGAAGCTTCGGTACCTCTCGTCTTAAAATGACTCTGTCTACTAATAAAGCACTCCCAGTTATTTAATTGTACCTGATGGTTCACGGGCATCGTCAATTCTAGAATTGTTGGCTTCCTATTCCAACTTACTTTAATGGCCTCAGGCTATTTAAATTCGCCAGCTCGAAACGGATCAATAAAACGTAAATGCAGCTCAACTCGAAGAATATTTTTCATTAGGACTCATAACTCATTCATCCTCTCTCTCTCTCTCTTTCTCTCTCTCTCTGGCACTATATCCCATCAAGGGTTTTGGCCGCCCAAATGAGGTTTCATAATCATGTTTTCATTTCGGATAATGAGTGATTAATTCATTGATCCTAAACCAGCCGTGAAATGTTTTCCTTGTCACCACCGGGGATCGAAAACGGGGCCTCCGGTCGCTGGAGCAAGCATGCTGACCACTTTGCCACCGGGGCGGCATTCATCCTACTTGGTATAAAGTCTCAACGTCCGAGCTACAAAGGAAAGTCTATAAAGCTTAGTGACCACGATAAATAAATTACTAAAATAACAAGAATACTCTTAAATTTCATTGCTCGATACTGTGATTGCCTTGAAAAATATGAAGACATGGTGGAGATACACCACTCCGTAGGACTGGAATATCTACCGTTAGAATTAGTATCGCGAGAGCGTACACTGTAGGGCAGTAGCCTCTCTCTTCGTTTCTGTAACATTTCAGTCAAAGATATATGGTAATACAACGGATAGTTGGTGGGCCCCGCGAACGTTGTAGTGGTAGGTATGACATGTAATACTAAGATACAACTAAATAGGTAATGCAAAATGTGCTTTTAATAGCAATTATAAAATTTCTAAAGTTGCTCCTTTTAATTTAAACATCACTAGATATCTACTCTCTCTCTCTGGCTCTATTTGGCCGCCTCGATTTGGCCGCCTCAAATGAGGTTTCATTATCATATTTTCATTTCGGATAATGAGTGATTAGTTCATGATCCTAAACCAGGCGTGAACATTTTTCCTTGTCACCACCGGGAATCGAACCCGGGACTTCCGGTCGCTGGAGCAAGCATGCTGACCACTTTGCCACCGGGGCGGCTTGACATCTACTGATTAAGCGAAATTTTCAGGGAATTTATTGAACAGTAAGCTGAGTTAGAAACTCCATTTCCTAGAATAAATAAAAAGACAACTACAGCCATTCACTTATGCAGGAATGTAATTGGGATTAAATAAGTTTGATATTAGAGTTGATACACAAACTCAATACCACAGAGTTAAACGGAGAAGATGCAACGAACGATTTGTATGCAAATTAGCTTAGGATGGCGGCACACAAGTGCTTTATGTTATACTTTCTTCAGGATGATATTTTTTGGTAAACATACGTCAGCCAACGCAATTGTCAGTAGTTGGTTGATGCAAATGTATTCTAAAGGGGCATACGATTACGAGTATTAACTAGAGGACAAAGAAGAAATTTGACGAGTTTTGAATACATTCTACCTTCTTTAAGCCTTAATTAAACTTTTCAACAGCTATGTAGCCAGAAAATTGAACTCTGGGAGAGCGATTTGGTATCAAAAACAAAAAAGGAGAAAATGTTCACCAACCACTGAAAGCTGTGATTAACTAAATGAGCGTCTAAGCCCGATTTCTCTTCGAGTTTTATGTTGCTTTGCTTTCTGTTATATGTTTTACAATATATGTTTAATACATATGTTTAATATGTTTAATATGTTTAATATGTTTAATATGTTTAATATGTTTAATATGTTTAATATGTTTAATATGTTTAATATGTTTAATATGTTTAATATGTTTAATATGTTTAATATGTTTAATATGTTTAATATGTTTAATATGTTTAATATGTTTAATATGTTTAATATGTTTAATATGTTTAATATGTTTAATATGTTTAATATGTTTAATATGTTTAATATGTTTAATATGTTTAATATGTTTAATATGTTTAATATGTTTAATATGTTTAATATGTTTAATATGTTTAATATGTTTAATATGTTTAATATGTTTAATATGTTTAATATGTTTAATATGTTTAATATGTTTAATATGTTTAATATGTTTAATATGTTTAATATGTTTAATATGTTTAATATGTTTAATATGTTTAATATGTTTAATATGTTTAATATGTTTAATATGTTTAATATGTTTAATATGTTTAATATGTTTAATATGTTTAATATGTTTAATATGTTTAATATGTTTAATATGTTTAATATGTTTAATATGTTTAATATGTTTAATATGTTTAATATGTTTAATATGTTTAATATGTTTAATATGTTTAATATGTTTAATATGTTTAATATGTTTAATATGTTTAATATGTTTAATATGTTTAATATGTTTAATATGTTTAATATGTTTAATATGTTTAATATGTTTAATATGTTTAATATGTTTAATATGTTTAATATGTTTAATATGTTTAATATGTTTAATATGTTTAATATGTTTAATATGTTTAATATGTTTAATATGTTTAATATGTTTAATATGTTTAATATGTTTAATATGTTTAATATGTTTAATATGTTTAATATGTTTAATATGTTTAATATGTTTAATATGTTTAATATGTTTAATATGTTTAATATGTTTAATATGTTTAATATGTTTAATATGTTTAATATGTTTAATATGTTTAATATGTTTAATATGTTTAATATGTTTAATATGTTTAATATGTTTAATATGTTTAATATGTTTAATATGTTTAATATGTTTAATATGTTTAATATGTTTAATGTGTTTAATATGTTTAATATGTTTAATATGTTTAATATGTTTAATATGTTTAATATGTTTAATATGTTTAATACGTTTAATATGTTTAATATGTTTAATATGTTTAATATGTTTAATATGTTTAATATGTTTAATATGTTTAATATGTTTAATATGTTTAATATGTTTAATATGTCTAATATGTTGTATATGTTTATATGTTTTATATGATTAATATGTTTAACATGTTTAATATCTTTAATATGTTTAATATGTTTAATATGTCTAATATGTTTTATATGTTTAATATGTCTTATATGTTGTATATGTTTTATATGTTTAATATCTTTAATATGTTTAATAAGTTTAATAAATATTTTTAATATGTTTAATATGTCTAATATGTTTAATATGATTAATATGTTTAATATGTTTAATATGTTTAATATGTTTAATATGTTTAATATGTTTAATATGTTTAATATGTTTAATATGTTTAATATGTTTAATATGTTTAATATGTTTAATATGTTTAATATGTTTAATATGTTTAATATGTTTAATATGTTTAATATGTTTAATATGTTTAATATGTTTAATATGTTTAATATGTTTAATATGTTTAATATGTTTAATATGTTTAATATGTTTAATATGTTTAATATGTTTAATATGTTTAATATGTTTAATATGTTTAATATGTTTAATATGTTTAATATGTTTAATATGTTTAATATGTTTAATATGTGTAATATGTTTAATATGTTTTATATGTTTTATATGTTTTATATGTTTTATATGTTTTATATGTTTTATATGTTTTATATGTTTTATATGTTTTATATGTTTTATATGTTTTATATGTTTTATATGTTTTATATGGTTTATATGTTTTAATTTTTGTTGTTTTATGCTATTGTGGCATTATTTAGTAAGGCGCGTGATTTGGTTCGTTAGATCGCAGATTTAGATACTAGGAGAAGCATGACAGAAAACCGGAATTAGGTTTACTGAACAAAAATTTTTAGGATGGCTTATTTTAATTAAATAATTTTTTTAAATGATGATAAATGATTTCTTTTTTATTTAAAAAATTGTTTTTATCATACATTGTTTTTTAAAAATTGGCTTAGTAATTAAATATTTATTTTAAATTTAGCGCTCAGTCTCTTTAGAATTTTTTTTTTAAGAAACAGCTCTAAAAATTAGAAGGCATATTATTTTGTGAGTTAACATCATAAAAACAATTCACATCAGAAAAATGTATTTTACGTCCTGCTTTTGGTGTGGTTAGGTCATCGCACCAACCGAAGCTTTAACAACTTCATCACTTGTCCAGTTAACTCCATTAGATTACAATTAATTTATCAGCTAACTTATTATGTTTTGATATATTTCCTCAATTCGCTAACACTCGTATGAACGATTTTCAACTTTAGTTCTCGTTCAAGAAGGAAGTCTGAAATCCCAATTAATATACCTTCCCTAAAATGCCCTAATATTTTATTTTTGAAAATCACTATTAAATTTCTTTTGATGGATCGAATACTTACATTTCATAATTTTCACTTACATTTCTTGACATATATACATACGTTTTTAGTTATAAAATGAGTGATGATTTGTAATTTTAGTAAATTAACTGCTGGTAATTTCTTGCGTCCATCAAAACAATCCCCGTATAATTTCGATATTGAAAGTTAATTTTTTGTTGTTGTGTATTAAACAAATCGATCAATCAAAATGTAATAACATAATTTCATCACAGATATTGATAATTATTATTTCTACGTGATTGATTAGGTACGTATGCTGAGGTTTCTTAAGCTAAATGTGTATATTTATATTAGGGTGCTGAAGCGTATACCTTTATATGTTCATAAATTAATTGCATTTGGAATTGCATGTTTCATATAAAAATAAATTATTTTATTGTGTTGTCTCAACAAAGCTCGTACACATATACATGCGGATACATAGAGGACGCAAAGGATACAATTACATTACACAATTGTTATTATGTTTTTTTGCATAAAACGATATGATATACATAAAGCATAAAAAAATAAAATAAAATTAAGCGGACGCGATATTATGATTATGTTGATGATATACAAATTATTTTTGCATTTATCTCATGTTGGGTTGTAATTTTTTGTTGCTATGATTGTGGTCACAACATTTTTTTTTTACATTTTCATCCCTCAAAGAAGGGTGGTATTATATTTATTATACATATATATGAATACCAGTTTCATTATGGAACACAAATGGAAAAAAAAATTCTCACATACTTTTTGATAAAATAACAAAATGGAAAATTAAATAAATAAATATTTTTCTTTTATCTTTTCCTTTTACGAAAATTATAATAAATATTATGTACGTGTGGTCAGTATTCACAAAAACAAAATTTATTTAATTTTATTTATAATTTTTTAATTTAAATAAATTTTATTGTTTTAATCCTTACCCATATACATATACGGTGTAAACGGTACTAGAATAAATTATACCACATATAAAGATTATTATAAATATTTCCATCACTGTAGGTTTTCAGGAAAAAAAAAACAATGTATTCATTCGCCTTGCAAAAACTCCATAATTCCAGAACCATGTCTTATTCTAGACGGTGCCGCAAAACATGCAAAGATTTGTCTATTCACAACTCTTCAGGTTTCAACGGAATTTAACGGGTAAAAAGTAACCAGCATCCTTTTATTTGCGTATACGTATACACTTTCATTTAAATCAGATTATAACCATTGTCTCCAGAAATTACATGTATCCACCACATTATACAAAAAAACATAAACAGGAGACACATATAATTCGTACAACAACAATTTTCGGTAAAAAGGATAAATTAAATTAAATAATAGAATTATATAAAATAAAAAATCCGCGCGTATCCTTCTCCTTGTATGTTAATGTTTGTTGTATTTTATAATTATTTTTGTATCCTTTTGTTAATGTTGTTGTAGAAAATGTTTTAATATTCATCATGCCGAAAACACGGAAATTGTGTATTACAAAAGACATTAAATTTATTATAATTTCATTTTAAATAATACACATACATGGCAAAATATAATAACAATAATGATATAAATAATAATTATTTGTATGATATTGTTGGATACCCGCGTATACGAGTAAATTTATATACAAGGAACTACGAGCGGACTGCTTTTTTTGCAATATATACTCGTTACTACAAATATTCTGACTTATCATATTTGATTCTTGTTTCGTTACCAAGAATATATTAGTTCAATCTGGGATTATGGTATAATATACCATCATAGCTCAAGCATCTAGTATGTATAGCATCTTCTTTAAACTTGGGCGAGCGCACGGGAGAGAGATCTACGTCAGGTCCGGTCACCGCAGGTGAACTGCGTAAAAGTAATAACAAAAATGGAAAGAAACCAATCCACTCCCCTACTCGCATGCCACTATGCTTCCTCCAGCAGAAGTCAGTCGCTTCTAGCGGTCCTAGCTCCAAAATAACATGAATATGAGAAACCACCAACAAAATAAAAAGCAAATAAAATTTCTCATTAAACTGCCTTCTATATTTGGTAATCTTGAAAAAGTATACAAACCGTGAATAAAGTTCATGCATTCATTACCATAAAAGTTGACAGTTCACCAAATTTTGTATTATAATTATAAATAGCGAAAATTTACTACAATCAAAAATTTTAAATAATAAGTGTATAAAATAATCATGAAAAATTATGATCTCGAAATTTACCATTCGCTATATCGGCACAGTTGAAAACAAAAAGTTTACCCAAATGGAAGACTGATAACAGATAACTGTGCTTGGTGTCGATCAGACTAAATGTCTGTAACCTCCCTATAGTCTAGACGGGTTGATTGGTCGGTTTAATAAAATTTTGAAGAATATTAGCCAAGCCATTTTCCAAAATTTAATCGGATTAAATTTTAAGAATTCGGCCCCTGTACAGCCCTGCAGACGGACAATTGATCGGCATGAAATTTATATCTAAGCTTTTTCCACAAATTGAGAGATACCAGTGATTTTTGGCCGGAATCGATCAATGAGAAGTGAAAGCTTTTTTGTTTTTCCAACGGATGTGGCAGCTTCCGTAGGAGCTTTTTCGTTTTTTAAATATTTTGTTCATTAAATATTTTGTTGAATTAAGAAAATCAAACACATATACATTAAAAGATTTATATGAAATTTGCTACCGTACCGGTCCAAATGAAATTTCCAAAATTTAAGCGGTTGGGTCGATTTTTGACAAATGACTGTTTTTAATTTCTTTTACATAATAAAAGTGAGTAATCATGAAAAATGTTGACTTCTGGATTTTTGCAGATTTAGTATCCGCTATATCGCCAAAGATGAAAAGTGCCTTTGTCCTCTCTACATTGGTGTAAAACATTGTACCTTAGCCTTTTTCAATAATTGGAATATCGAAATTAATGAAGGTTTTTTTTGTCGAAAATTAATTATGTAACCGGGTGTATCAAAAAGAGGCTTGAAAAAGTACTATGGTATCACACAAAATCTATTAAAACAACAACAAAGTTAAAACAATTTCAACTCTAGTTCGGAACTAGTAGGCGTGGTATGACGCATTTCACGTAACGATTGGTTTTGCGTTCGTTAGCGAATATGGAACTATTTATTTCCGATGTCATGTACGCGACTTAAGTGTTGTTTCTGTTCGGAATATTATCGTTATTAAACGCGTTAAGTTGAGTTTACAAATTTTATCATTGTTATCATGCCGGCCGTCTTTTTCGTTATCAGGTTAATGGAATCGTTTCTGTTCGTACACTGCTTTCTCTTCATTTGTAGTAAACTTTTCCACAAATGATGACTTTCTGGTTTTCATCATGTGAAAGAGCATCTCATATACTATCCGAATCAACAAAACGGTGGAAAATGATTTTTTAACACCTAAACGGGGCTTACATGTCAAAAAATTATTTCCCACTTTTTTTGCCGATTATGTCACAACTATTTTCAATCATTTAAACGGAAATTACTATTTTCGAAAAAGCTGGTTCGCAACAAAAATTCGGCCCTGCACAGTCTAATAGGATTGATTGAACGGAAAGAAGCTTAATAATAGGCTTGATAAATTATGAATTTTGGATGATATCTTTCCACCGGAGATGACATCGTCAATAAGAGCTTTTGCGTTTTTGCGAATATTTTGAAAAGTATGTCATGAAAAACGTTTATGACGACAAAAGTGAATACTTAATTTTGCAAGAATTTTGTTCTAAATCATTTTTACAAAATTTAAGCGGAAATTAACGATTTTTGACAAGAAACCATTTTTCTACAAAAAATTCGGCCGCTGAGCAGCCAAGATGATTGATTGGGATAAAACTTCATCAAAACGATTGATCGTGAGAAATTTTGGTCGAAATCGCTCCACCGGAAGTGACAACTTCCATAAGAGCTTTTTCGTTTTCCCACCGGAAGTGACGTTACGAATATAAGTTTTTTAATTTTTTAAATTTAGTTTGAAAAGTAACAGATTCTTAACTAATTTTGTGGCAATAATGGTCCAGAACAATTTCCAAAGTTTAGGCGGAAGTTACTATTTTCGAAAAAAGCTGTTTCTCAGCAAAAATTCGGCCCCACACAACCCAAAAAGATTGATTGAACGGGATGAAGCTTCATATGGGTTTCATAAATTTAAAGATCCCAGTGACTTTTGAATGATATCTTTCCACCGGAAGTGACATCGTCAATAAGAGTTTTTGCGTTTTTTCCAAATATTTTGAAAAGTATGCCATGTAAAACATTTATGACGACAAAAGCGTTTAATTAATTTTGCAAGAATTCTGTTCTAGATCAGTTTTCCAAAATTTGAGTGAAAATTAACGATTTTTGACAAAAACCCCGCTTTTCCACAAAAATTCAGCCGCCGTGCAGCCAGGATGGACTGATTGATCAGGATAAAACTTGATACCTATGGTTTTTCTACAAACTTGTGAGATCTCATTGATTTTGGTCGAAATCGCTTCACTGGAAGTGACAACTTACATAAGAGCTTTTTCATTTTTCCACCGGAAGTGACAGTTTCAATATAAGCTTTTTAATATTGTGAATGTATTTTGAAAAGGAACAGATTCTAAACTAATTTTGTAGCAATAAACGTCCAGAACAATTTTCCAAAGTTTAAGCGGAAGTTACTATTTTCGAAAAAACCTGTTCGGACAGCAAAAATTCGGCCCCGCATAGTCCAAAAGAATTTATTGTTCGACTTCATAAATAGGCTTGATAAATTAAAAGATCAGAGTGAGTTTTGGATGATATCTCTCCATCGGAAGTGACATCGTCAATAAGAGCTTTTACATTTTTACCAATATTTTGAAAAGTAGGTCATGAAAAACGTTTATGAGCAAAATGTATTATTAATTAGTATCATCCGTTTCACTGAGTTCATTTATCGCTTTGTGATCTGAAATTGCATCTCAGATTCCATAATATATCTTATAATAAATCGGTAATATTCGCAATATTACCTAAATATTAGCTTCCTATTTGCTGTATAGTGCGCGATCAAATTGACTGTTCTTTTGATGGATGTGGTTTTTGTTTTGAGCTGTTTGGCGGGAAAACCTGGTAGAACCAGATATAGGTTTATTTTGTAGATTGGTTTTTGTGGGTTTGTTTGTTTTGAAAGAATTTTTTTTGTTACGTTAGTAAAGTCGAGCAAGTCAAGTGAAGTTTATTTAACAAAATATATTCGGTGATAACCAAAACAATTAAAAATTAAAAATATAAAAGTTGAAAAGATAGTGAAACTACATAGAAGTGCAGTGTTGAAGAGCCACAACTGTACAGTTGAATTGTGTGGCCTGAATCTTTGGCATATCGCTTGTCGGGTGGCAGTTATTAAGAACTGATTGAAATTTTCGCTGTATTTGCGAGTTTGTGAACGTAAAAACCTGAATACAATGAAAACCTCCATCCGCTTTCGCCATAGCATGCGGATATTTTTTTATGTATATAGGTTTATGTTTTTTTTTTGTCTTAATCTTATAATTTTTCTTAAAATTTTATTTTAACTTTTCTTTAATTTTATTTTTTTTTTTGCTTGGTTTATTAATTTTTCGAATCAATTTTCATATACTGTTCTATAGAACCAAGTGAATTATTAATTCTTTCGCTTCAATTACCATTTATATTTGATTCTAGTTTTATTGGTTTATTTGATAGTTAATTAATATGAGATATTTTGCACTCATTTTCTTTTAGAATTATTTTCTTTAGGAAACTGTTAGCAGTGCCAAGATCGTTGGAAGCTCTTCTACCTCTTTTGATACTACAAGGTAAACATTTACTCTAATTTTCTTGGTTTATTATGTCGTACTCTCGTACTCTGGTGTCCCATGTGTCTATAAAAATATTTATATTTATTTTTTTTTGTTAACGTTAGCTGACTTCAAAGGCTAGCGTTGCAAACTTGGCAAGAATACCGTTCTAGATCAGTTTTCCGAAATTAAACTTGAAATTACGATTTTTGACAAAAAACCGTTTTTCTACAAAAGTTTGGCAGCTGTTGAGCCAAGACGAACTGATTAATCAGGATAACACTTCATACCTAAGCTTTTTCTACAAAGTTGTGAGATCCCCTTGACTTTTGGTCAAAATTGGTCCAACGGAAGTGACATCTTCCATAAGAGCTTTTTCATTTTTCCACCGGAAGTGAAAGTTTCAATATAAGCTTTTTAATTTTGTGAATGTATATTGAAAAGTAACAGATTCTAAATAAATTTTAAGCAGCAATACCACTCTAAATTAGTTTTCTAAAAGCGGAAATCACGACTCTTGTCAAAAAACTGTTTTACAGTACAAGATTGGTCCCTGTTCAGCCCATACGGATTAATTGAAACTTCATTACTTAAGCCTTTTCCAGAAATTGGGAGTTCCCAGTGATTTTACTAGAGTTAGATCCACTGCAAGTGGTAGCTTCCACAGGAGCTTTTACGTTTTTTGCAAATATTTTGAAAAGTATTTAGCATTCAAAAACCAATAAAAAATAAAAAATTGTAAATTAAATTTCAAATAAAATTAGTTCACCAAAGTTCGGCATCTCTAGACCAGGCGAATTGAATATTCGGGGATACTAATACTTTTTCCATAACTTGGGAGATCCCTACGTAATGTGGTGAACATCTGTGTACCAGCAGTAGCAACTCTTGGAGCTTTTTCAATTTTTGTAATAAAGGTTAAATTTTCAACACGCGAGCGAAACTTGTTGGTTTTTCGAAACTTAATAACAGGATTAATGATTTTTGAAAAACAAGACCATTATCAAAATTCGACAAGTTTAATTTTTCGCTATAGAAATTAAGTGTGGTGAATTTGAGACGTATATTTCTCGTAATAGAAAGCCGGGTTTTTTCCTAAAAGAAAGTCGGTTACAAAATACTCAAGAAAAAAATGATTGACTATTCGGGATGAAACTTCACACTTTAACTTTTTTCGTTAGTTGGGAGATCCTTGCGAAATTCCGTAGAAGTCTATATGCTAAATGTTGCGCTATCAGGGGAGCTTTTCAAGTTTTTTTATGATAGACCTGCGATTTAAGATACCCCAAATAAAAAAGTCTAAACTCGTTAAATCACTCGATCGTGCGGTAGTTAGTTTACGTCGCCGTTGCGCGAGATAACCGTAATTGCTTGTGCAAAATGTACAGTAGAAACCACATGTCGTCGGTATACATATCATACAGACTAAGCCACAAGAAGTTTCTTAAGAACGATCTGTAGCGCCCACCGTTGACGTTTATGACAATGAATATAGTTTCGTTTTGGAAATCATTCTTGGAAGAAGAAGAACAATGGACTGATAATTTCAAACATCCAAGAATAAGCTTCGTCATCAAAGATGATTTTTTGGCGAAATTTTAGTCAAATTCTAACTGCTTCAAAGCCCAATCAACAAAAACAAGGCGCTGACTATTGACATTTACATTAAACTCCTGGATCAGTTAGATTTTATATGAGTATACAGATCTAAATCCGACGAATTCGTCAAGTTGAAGTCGCATAAAGGCCAAGTTCTTTTAAGCGACGAGAAATTAACCGCCTAGGTGTTTCCCCGCATAAACTCCCCCACACACAGCAGCTATGTTTTAGCAGACTTTGGGTTTCAGTGACGTCCAAGTGTTGGCTAATTTATTAATCGAACCGGCTGACTCAAATTTTGCCACCAAATTTCAAAAAGTCGACTCAGCAGGACGGGTGTAGCGAGGATAAAAATAACTAAATGTGCGGAACGTTTTTAAAACCTCACACTGATTTTGA
Organism: Nephrotoma flavescens; assembly: GCA_932526605.1. NCBI lineage: Eukaryota > Metazoa > Arthropoda > Insecta > Diptera > Tipulidae > Nephrotoma > Nephrotoma flavescens. The sequence continues at coordinate 42,056,647 of OW052221.1, read as the reverse complement.
AAATAAAATTTGATGATTTGTCACAATGTTCAACTCCATAACCTTCCATGGTAATTCTCCGTACTTTGCTAAACAATAAACCACCATCAGTATTTTAATATTGCCAAGCTTAATAAAACGTTTTGAGGAGCGGGGTATTTCATGAGTTCTCACCTTACCTCATGAGCTAAGAAAAAATATAAATTGATTTGTTCGCAATTTGACGCCGTGTATATTTTGGTATTTTGACGTAGTGGCATAACTCCGAAAGTATTAGCGGTTGAAAAAGATCTAGCCATGTATGCTAGGGTAAGGAATTTTTTACAAGCCGGAAACGAGGTCGTATATGTGACAGAATATAAATGCAAGGACAGTCAAAATTTGGTGTTTCTGTCTAGACGATTAAAATACTCGTAACAAGAGAGGCAAGGCGGCGAGAGGAAACATGGTGCTGCTGCTCATAACGTTCGGTGTAATAATTCAGACCGAGTGAATCCTTTTTCTTTTGTTTTTTTACATTCACTTCTCCAAAGTAATTCCAAGTTTTATTGCGTTTGAATCGAATTCGATGTCGGTTGTTAATTTTTGATGTGACATTTAAAAATTCCGCCCTGTAAAGCCGCCTTCTCGGCGAGTGAATAGCTGACTAAACATGCCAGGTAGACTGTCACACATCACCTTGCGATTGTAACCGCGGATTTGTCTATCCCAGTCACCGGCACGCGAGGACACGTAACATTTTCTGTGTTCAATAGTGGTGGTGTATTAAGCAATTATTATAACTTTACTCAACCCTAACTATAATTGTGAAAAGAAACAATACGGTTCATACACAAAGTATGAATGACCATCAATTAAACCGTTCGCTACTAATTCCGCCCACAAACCACTGAAAGATACAATTTTTTATTAGATAAATTAACATTATTGTACAAGACACGGTTAGTTCCATTTTTTTGTATCCGGGAAATTTTCCACTGCGTGTACAATAAATTGACATGAGAGTTACCAAATTACAAATTACAAAATACAATTCTTTGCTATAAAGTAGATATACATACGCGTACCAGATATACAAAGTTGAGTAGATAACAATCTCATTTCTTTCGTTATTTCTTATAAATTTTATGTAACGTTAAACAATAATAATCATCTTTTCTGATTAATTATCTTATTATTTATAACTCTGCGTACTTAATTCTCACCAAAAAAATAAAATTTAATTTATTCAAAATCGTAATAATAATAAATAATAAATGCTTAATAAATAATTTTTTATTTTATTTTATGTATTAAAATGAAGACCGAGGTAAATATAAGAAATTGCGTCAAATGTAATAATTTCATTAAGATTTTTTTTTTTTTTAAATTTTATTTAAAGAAGGTCTGAAAATGGTAAAAGTTTACACAATTATAAATTCACCGGATATGAAACTGTAATAATTTTTGTGTTTATTTAATTTCGAAAAAAACTAAAACTAAAACTCTAAACAAACCTAAGCTTTACACTATCTCTGTATGAATGGGTAATAGAAACTATAAATTTACTTTAGTTTTATATTTGAAAGATTTAATCAGGTAACAGGTACTTAAGGTATTATAAATATTTTTTTCTTTTTCGTTACACTTATTATCGTAGACTATTTTGAAGGAAAGGTGAAATAATAATAATCATAATATGTGTTTAAGATGGACAGGTATAAGTGGGTGGTATCGCGCTTATAATAATATACTTTCTTTATGTTGTGTATAGACTAGAACACGTATAAGAATCATATTTGAATACCGCAGACAAACTGTAAAGCGGTAAAGTGTTTCTCTGTAGTTTTTAGGGGGCCTGCATTACAAAGAAAAATGTTATACGATATTGTGTGTGGCGTTTATTATATGCGGTTGTGTTGCATGCAAAACAATTCACTTATAAGAACACACATATACGTTACGCTTTATATAGTGCAACGTAAGGAGAAACACATATAATACAGAAGAAATTGAAGTACCATTTATATCAATTGAATGTAAATACAGTTCGTGAAATATTAATTTTAAAGGCAGAAATCATATGATTACTAATCACGTAGACATATTTAAAATGGTTAAAATCGAGCAACGTGCGGAAAACTCCGTTGTTAAATCTGAAAATTTAATCATTCACAAACAATTATCGCAAACATCACACAACATTGCAAAATAGAAAAATTCAAAATAAAATGTACGCCATTAATACATAAATTTAATCTAACATGGCGGCAACAATTCCATTTAAATATTTTTAATTCTAAACAGCCCTTCTTATTTCAGTTCATGAAAAAAGTAGGAATACAAAAATGAACCGAGAAAACAAGGCGTAGGTTTCAGACGTGATTGACTGTTTAAGCGACACTAAAATCGGGGCAGTATATTCGGGATGAAACCAGACATGCAGACTGGTGCGGACGTAGAGATACCGAACGTAACAACTCCCTTACATCTAGACATACATTTTAAAAACCTTTCATTATGATTAGTTATCTCATAAAAGATGCAGAAAATTCAAAAGCAGTCATTTATTTTACAATTACAGACAGACACACCAATTACGATTTTCATGAAAATTGTTAAAAGTGGACTTTCGTGTACCAGATTTCGATAAAAATTGGTAAAAATTTGTGTGGACGGGCTTCTGAGTACCAGGAGTCGATTGCGATTTTTATACTAATGAAGCCTGGGTATATTTCTTTGATGTTGTTTGGCTTGCACGATTTTATTGACAATTTCTGATGTGGCGATTTCGAGTACCGGAGACCGATTGCGATGAGTCGTGACTTCGGGAAAATTCATTTCGTGGGTCTTTTGTTTTTGCTCGCACGATGTTGATTAAAATTGATAAATTGGGGATTTCAAATGCTATGTATGAACCGAGTCCAAATTTTGTTTTGTCAAACTATTTTGTTATAAAAATTGAAGCGATTAGGATTTTCCAAGACAAGGAATGGCTAGTGCTTCTATTTAAATATTTTATTTGGCATACGCGAGAAGGGTTTTCGATCGCAAGAAAACGATTGCATAGAGTTGTGGTTCCGGAAAAATTAATTTAGTGCTTCTTCGAAGAGACCGTCAAGTAACATCATGTTGCTTCGTGTTGTACCATGCTGCACCGTTGCGAAGATGTAAATCCGTTGAGGGGGTGGTTCGGTGAGGCCTTGGTTCCTTTCTTTAATTTTTTAGACTCGCACGGTACCACAAACCGATTGCGTCAGGTCCTGATTTGGGGAAAATACATTTAGGAGGCCATTCGTTTGGTGAAGATGAATTTCAATTTCAAGAAAATTAGTTTGCACCACATTGGTGGGGTTCGAGTTAATTTCATTAATGTTTATTGGAAATTGCTAAACAGTAGGTTCTCGAGTACACAAAATTAACTTGGAATTAACATTGACATTGACAAAGGGGGTTTTAAGTAACAAATGAATTACGGCGAGACAGTATTTTTGGAAAGTTTGTGTAAAAGGTCGCTTGTTTAAGTCCATATTTCGCTTTCTTTCTCAAGGGTAATAAGAGGTTCCTCAATTGACGGGGATGGACCTCAGATTACATTATGAAAATAGGAAAATAATAAAAAGTTTGCCCATGCCCCTGAGAAATTGTCAATTTAAATTAAACTAAGCAATTTCTTAACCGAACCCGTGTGTTTGTATGAATACAAAAATTAAACTTAGAATTCCAAAATGAGTTTGGAATTTAATTTTGGAAAATGAGTAAATCGGATAATGCGACCCCCGGTACTCTCAAGAATTTAAATGTAAACGAGGTGCGACCAACTTTCTGTACCATTGCATCACCATAATTTCGGGAAATAATATCCAATACAAATTAAATTAAAATATTTTTTAACTAACTTCACAAAGTTTAATTCCTAGGCCGGATTCATACTTCACTGTCTTCGTGCATTAATTCATAACAATTTTTTTCGATTGGTCGCCTCAAAATGATGACTTTTTTCTTTAGTTTTTTCTTACGAGATTGTTTAACTTTAACTTTTTGTCTGAACGAAAAACGTGTGGAAAAGATAATGAAATAGAATGAACATAAAAATGAAAGAGACGGAAATACAAGCCACACTGTTTCGTTGTTTGGGCTGACGCGCATAAAAATAAAAATTAAATTGGGACTAAATTTTGACAGGAATAATGAATAGAAGTGATAAAAATAAAAATTAGAATAAATTATAAAATAATATTTAAAATTTAGACTTTAAACTAATCAATCCAATATGAAAACGTCAAAAACTTATATTTTAAATAATAATAGGTGGTGACAATCGTTGTGAGATTCGTTCTGGAATTTTATTATGTAGTGTGAATCATCAAAACAAAATTTCTGAATGAGCAAATGAATAAACGAACGAAGAAATAAAAGTATGAGTCCGGCCTTAATGAACCAACAATTTTAATTGGTATGTTTTTCACTTGGCGTATATGCTCGACGTTTTGATAAATTAACCTTTGGAAATGGAAAACTCATGCAAATCATTTTTTTTTGCTTAAAAGAATTACAAGGAGCACATCCTCATCTACGTTCCCAAAAACCATCTCTTTCAGCAGAAGTTGGTACTGCTTTCCCATTTAAATATTTGTGATACAAAAAAGTTAAATTAATCCATTTAAAGGAATCTAACAAATACAAAAAGGCTGAGTAAAACTCGTTCTTTGATTTGGTTAAGTGGCACACTTTGAATGACCAGTAACAGGATATGGTAGATTTTGTACCAAAATTTCATCGTATATAGATGACACCTACGAAATTATCCTTACAAATGACATCGGTGGCATTCCAAAACGGATTAATAGCGGAAGATTTTTGAGTAGAATTAGTTTACAATCATAGCATTTGGATGATTTACATTTAACAGTAAATCCCAATACATAGTAGAGTTTTTATCAAAATGCTACTATTATCGGATGATTTATATAGACCTTACCTTTAAAATCATACAGGGTTATCATCTAAATGGATTGGTAGTGACAGGTTATTTGAGTAAAACTCGAACATTGAATTCGTTGAGTGCTGACTTTGAATGGCTAAAAATAGGTTATGATAGAGTTAACACCAAAAATCCATTATATACTGAAAACACACAAGGCCTTGACATTTCAAATTAGATCGTTGGCGTTCCAAAAGCGATTGCTACTGGAAATTTTATGAGTAGAATAGTCAATGCACTCATTGCCGTTGAGTGGGCTCCCTGAATTAAAAAAGACTGAAATTAAAAAGCTTGACTTAAAAATGTAAAAACATCATTTTGACATGAAAAAATGGGACCTTTTTTAAGTCATGTCAAATTGCAAATTTAAGTTTGTTTTATATTTTCATTAATGAAAGCATTAGTTGTAATATTTGAATGGTTTGGACTTACATGTCCAATAGAGAGTACCGTTAGTCAATTTTAAAATTAAAAAAACAATTTAATAAAAACACCATTTTTAAGTCAACCTTTTTTAATTCGGGGAGCCCGTTGAGTGGATTACTTATAACAATACATTCCAATTAAATATTTTATAGACTTAACCTTTCAAATAACATAGGTTTGAATTCCAAATGGATTGTTAGCGATAGGTTTTTTGGATAAAACTCGTTCATTGAATTCGTTGAGTGGCTTATTTGGAATGCCCAATAACAGAATATCGTAGACTTTGTGAATAAATTTCGTTATAAATAGATGACACCTATGGATATAATATTTCAAATGACATAAGATGCATTCTAAAACGGTTTGACAATTTTTGAGTGGAACTTATTCAGAAAAAGTCCTCATCTTTGGTTTGAGCTTACTCTTAATTATGAGACTTTTCGTATTCTGTATGTCTGTGACCAATAAAATTACAAAATTTGTATGTCTAACGCAAGACTTTTTTTTTAAGACCAATGCCAACTAGGACTATGCGCAGAATACAAAAAATAATAATTAAGACAAAACTCAAAACAAAGACAACAAGTCTTACCTAAGAGCGTTTTTTACTCAGTGACTGTGCGCGTCAGAATCGAGGTGTTAGTTTATGTTTCATTTTTGACGAGTATAATTTCAGTCTATTTCTTTCTAAAAATCAATTTTTATCAGTTTGTTCTCAGTTTGCCGAAGGGAAACATCATTCTATTTCTATTTGACTATTTTTAAGATTACAGCTAGGATTGATTGATTTTAATTATCACTAAATAATTTTTTGATGATACGTTAATCGAAATGTTGAAAGATATAGAAACCACAATTATATCACGCGTATGTAAAATTAGACCAGCTTTCACCCCAGAAAACTAAAAAATAGCAATACGTAACTATCACGCCAGTTGTTTCACCCCAGGATATCACTGACAGACCAGGATTTCTACCATATCAACATTTATGATCGCAGGAAAAACTATAGAACGACACTAAGACATCATCTCGCATAAAAATTTTTTAACACGAATATTTTGTATTAAACCATGATTCACGAATTAAAACTTGGTGTACCAGTTATTTTAAAACGGCATGTTTCTTAGTGTGTATTTTTAGATGAAGTGCACCCATAGGATCGTTTGATTACTGGGCGAACAGTGTTATCCTCGGATGCATATTTTTTAGATTATGTGAACGGTATAGTATTTTTTTAAATAATTTGTTTTATATCCAATTTCTGGCATGACATTGATGAGATAGTTGACTTTCGCTATAGCGTTAGCTGGGTTAAATTTATTTTATGGGGTGATGTTTTAAGGTCGTCCTATAAATTTCTCCTGGGATGATAAATGTTGATAAGGCAGAAATCCTGGGCTGACAGTTATATCGTAGGATGAAACAACTGTCGTGATCATTTAGTTCTGCAATTTTTATTTTTCTGGGATGAAAGCTGCGGGTTAACTTTGTATACGTAATTATATCGGGTAGAAGTCAAAATATATAGCGATTAACTCGAAATAGATGCGTAATTGTTTACTTTAACTAAAATATTCATTTCGTCCTGCTAAATTTTTAACTAAAGACGAAAACAGTGATGGCACAACAAGCCAGCCCAGGTTATTTCAAGGGCCTAGACTACCACATATTTTAAGTAATTACCAATGTGGAGGGAGTTAGAGGGTCTTTCAAAAGTCACGCCTAGATGATATTTGTAAATAATTTCTAAACGCAACCCTTGCTTTATGTCATCTTTGAGCTTTGTAAAGTGGACAGATGTACAATTTTAACGATGGATACTTACAAGCTGGAAGAACGCATTAAAATTATTCAAACCTGTTATGAAAATCATCGATCTTTATGAAATATGTGTCGTAAAATTCGTGATTTAGTGAAGAAATTTGATGAGACTGGTTCTGTCGAGGATCGGAAAAAGTCTGGCAGACCAAACAGTTGATAGTGAGAACATTGCTGCTGTGGCCGAAATTGTCGTGGAGGAACCTTTAACATCGACATCATGACGTTCTCAACAATTAGGCATTCATCTATCGACTGTGTGGCGAATTTTACATAAGGATTTGCATTTGCATCCTTTCAAAATTCAATTAACACAAAAATTAAAACAAATAGATCATTATAAACGCACAACTTTCGTCAATTGGTGTTTAGAACATGGTGCTGGTTTTTCACACAAAATCATTTTTAGTGATGAAGCTTATTTCACATTGGACGGTTTCGTCCATAAAAAAATTGTCGTATCTGAGGAGAAGAAAATCCTCAAATAATTTTAGAAAAACCATTACATCCACAAAAATGTACTGTTTGGTGTGGTTTTCGGGCTGGCAGAATCATTTGTCCATTTTTCTTCGAGATGCAAATGAAAGAGCTGTTACTGTCAATATAGACAATAATGATTAAACACGTGAAAACATCCAGCTATTGCGGTCTTAGTTTCCAGGTCGGGTAATTTCACGTAATGGTGACATAAACTTGCCACGATGCGATTAACCGTCATTAGATTTGTTTTCTTTGAGGTTTCTTGAAAATTAAAGTCAATGTGAATAAACCAACAACAACCGCACTAATGCGGTAATGTGTGAGCGAGTTCTTAAAAATTTTGATTTTCATATAGGAGCCTGACGCAGTGCCGTGGTGGGCATTTAAATGATGCCATTTTTCACTCATAATTGTTAAAAGCCATATTTTCACTAAAAATCAAATTATTTCCATGTTTTATTAAAAATAAAAAACATCTAGGCGTGACTTTTGAAACAACCTTTACAAGCAGATGCCCTTGCCTTTTCAAAAATTGTTTTATCATACATGCAAGTCAATTCTGGCTGTCGCTAGGAAATTGAAATTAGAAAAAGTATTTTCATAGCGTTTTTGTCAAAATTATAATTTTCTGGCCTACTGAAAAATCATGTTTGATCAATTTTATCTATCAATTTTATTTTTGAAAAAATTTACACCAACTGTTTACCATAGTGGGCCAGATAAAAAATGTTTGATTGATTGATTAATTGGACTGTAGAACCAAGTACTTGCCTAGCTAGTGTCCCGGTTAACGCCGCGCCTATTCCTACAGCCTGTTTACACATAACATTACGAAGGATAGGAAAGGTTTTTTTTTTGGGACGAAACGGCCTTGTTACAAAAACCTAGCAATCGTACGGCAAAACACAATTATAATTTACTTTTAATCTACTAGAGCAAGGATAAAGGCTTAATATGTTTACTGGATAACGATGGTATTGGTCTTCAACAATTGCTTCTCTAAATCAGCAACCAGAGAAAAAAAATATTTTATTATTTCACGTATTTCTGAAAATTTAATTCTAAATTAATAATTTCCGGCTTCCTTAACAAATTGATTGATTGAATCGGCCCAGTTACAGAGACCTATTTAAAATCGATAGTTAGTAGCACGCAATGACAACACAATTACAGTCTACAAAATCAGCAACTAAGAAGTATTATTATTTCACATGCATCTGTACAGTGCAATAATCTTTCCTGACATTTAGTTCTAAATTAATATTTTCCGGCTACCTAAATAATCTAAACATTTATTAATTTAATCCTCCTGTAACTCCACAACTTACAATGGAATTTGCTGAAACCATAGTTATTTGAATTATATTAAAAATTACTCTAAAATCCATTAGTATTTAACCCCTGAATTTAGTAAAGATTTTGAAAGGCCTTTCAAAAAGTTGCACACAAATAAGTGAGGCATCCCAAAGGCAATGATTTCTGGAAAACTATCAATTTTATTCAATGCCAGATTAACTGAATTGGATATTTAAAACAGATTTAGTTTATTTCACAAAAAATTCAAATGTTTTATCAATTTGGTCACCAAAGCATATTCGTTTATTTAACTACCAAGTATAGTTATACTGCACAGGACAATTATGCCATGCTTAGCGGAATTTTACCATTCCTCGACTAATTACTGTCAAATTTGGTATGGAGAATTGAATTAGTACTCTAACATAATGCTCAATAGACCTAGGCCATCTCTCAACAAATGATGGCCAATGAAATTTTGGTATTCGGCTACAGCGAATGGAACCAGGCCCTTTCGTAACTGATAACTCTCCAACTTAGTTTTCAGAGCTGGGATAGGTTCTAATGAACTAAGGTGAATTTGTATTGAAATTTTAATGGGTCTTTTTGATGAAGTTTCGCAATTCGATCATTCTGAATGGAACTTTCCATATCCCAACCAACTATTATCAAATCTGGTATGAAGAATTGGTGGGAATTTATAAATAGATTTTACAGCAGTTTTGGAATTTGGCCGTGCTAGACGTTTCTTAACTAATTATGTTCAATCTGGTATATTGAGCTGAACCGTGGTTCCAGCATAAATCCTGGATGAAGTTGTGGATTTTTCTATAAAATAAATATGAAAACAATCGGCCAATGAGTTATCCAGTTTCTACACTCACCATAGATGAACTAAACTTGGCACTAACTCACTAAGAGACGACCCAGTCAAATCCACTACACCACAACTAAAATTTGTTAGAGTTTCAATTCAGAACAATTCATTACCCAAAAATTTTTTTATGTATCTTCCCAGTAAACTGTCTAGAAACAAATTACTCAGACATTTCCGCATCTCAATCAATTAAAAAGATAAAGGTATACGAGAGGTATCGTCACAAACGGAAGATATACGACCACGCAGAAGACTTCTTACGTAATTGGTGTATGAGCAAGTCGTTGAATAGGATTTCAACAATAGTCAACATTAAAACAGAGTATATCACTTCAAAGATTTACTTGTCGTTACAAGTGAGCCAGATAAAAATTTTTTGTGAAAAAATTGCTTAGTAAATATTTTTCCTAATTTCAAAGGCAGAATCGAGCTGATGTGGGAGCTTTAATTTTCCGTTCCACTATAGTTATTTTTGAATTTTTGACTTATAGATGGCTAATGTGTAAGAATCACAACAATCAGTTTCGAACAAATGAGACTATTGATTTGAAAAAATCAGTCTTCTCATCAGGTCGCGACGACTGATGTTGTATTATTACATTGGAATATTGTCTATATATATATAGAACATACCATGTAGTTGTACTACTAGCGAATTACTGCATAGCGTACGAAATTTGATTCTTTCACATTTCCATCTATATTCTATTTTAACAACTAACTTTTCGCATTCACGAATTTTATTATATATTTTACTTTGGTTTTAGCAATTGTAATGGTGTTATTGTGATTGTTCTGTATATTGGTATATTTCAGCACTCTCGAATTAAATTCACAAATCGTAGGAAATTCTTCCATTTTAGCGTCACTATCTGTGTGACAAACGAATATGATAATCGACACTTACTTATACACAATCAACTTCCCAACCACCACCCCATACTTTCTTTCGTACGCTATGCAGTAATTCGCTTGTAGTACAACTACATGGTATGTTCTATATATATAGACAATATTCCAATGTAATAATACAACATCAGTCGTCGCGACCTGATGAGAAGACTGATTTTTTCAAATCAATAGTCTCATTTGTTCGAAACTGATTGTTGTGATTCTTACACATTAGCCATCTATAAGTCAAAAATTCAAATTTATCCGCGATCCAGCGTTAAAGGAAAGAAAGTATGTGGTGGTTGGGAAGTTGATTATGTATAAGTAAGTGTCGATTATCATATTCGTTTGTCACACAGATAGTGACGCTAAATGGAAGAATTTCCTACGATTTGTGAATTAAATTCGAGAGTGCTGAAATATACCAATATACAGAACAATCACAATAACACCATTACAATTGCTGAAAAACCAAAGTAAAATATATAGTTATTTACTACAATTGATTTTAAGTATGAAAAACGTGGTTTTCGATATTTTTAGCGGCACTAATTCCAAAGGACAAATTTTGTGAATTCAGTCAGAACTGCTCAATAAAATGACAAATTTAAACTTCGAACATCTTCATCATCAAAACGCAGGTACTTAGAATTGAGATGTTTTGAAACATTACCATATATAAATCGACAAAAATTTCCTTTTTTTCGATATTACTAAACGTCGTTTATGGAATATTGTTTCGAATAGAACCAGATCTGCTCAACAGTACGACAACTCACATTTTCGGAAATCTAGGGGCACTGGTAGTTAGGATTCAATAATGCGCCAGTTCCTCCTAATTTTCCTATGTATATTCTAAGTGGCGCTAACCTACGGAAAGCTGTTCTGAAAAGAGTTGGATCTGCCAAATAAAATAAAAATTCTCAATTCCGGAATTCTCCGGGCACACATTACGTCTATTTATATGGAAATGTTTTTGAAAACCTCAATCCTAAGTACCAGTTCCCCTAGACTTCCGATACTGTGAACTGTAGACTTGTTGAGCAGATCCAGTCCTATACCAAATAATTTCCCTTAAGAACAAGCTGAAAATTTCGATTGGACAATAAATTCCCAATGGAATTTAGATTCGTTTCTAAAATACATGACCACAGTTCCGTATACCAAAAAGCGAGAGTCATCTAATTGCGTTTTTCTCAGCGCGTCCCTTAAATGAGCGCCCGCTTAATCACTTTAAGCTCTAGCTTTCTAAATGCTTAAAATCATAAGAACATGCTTAAAATGTTTTAGCCTCCAATTTTATATAAATACAAAATTGAAAGAATCTCAATAAACTTTAGTTAGAGATGTTAATCAAAAATACTTAAGCGATTTTAATTTTTAGCATAAGTTGGTCAAATTCGAATTTCAATGAAAACTTTACAAAAAATTGTCAGATTATAGAGTTTATGTGAAGAATTAACCTATATGGGTATTTTGACAAGCAGTTTTATTGGCTTGATAATCTTTTTTATATTTACCTTAATTTTTAGGCGGAAATATATTTCAAATAATAATATTTATCGAAGAAGTAAATTGTCAAAAAGATGCCTCTTACAATACCAATATCTATTTTCTAAAACTGTAAAATTATTTCCTCGACTATATACCGAGTGATTCGACATCGCATCGTAAATGATAACAGGCAAAAATTATACACACATTTGATGCATGAATAAAGTGCCGTTGCGAGAAAAGTGAAAAAATATAAATAAAATTTTTCCCATTTTAAGTGCCCGTTTGTTTTCACTTAGCGATTTTTTACGTACATACGTACTCGTATATTATGCGGTATTTATATATATTTACGTTGTACCGTTATTATGATACAAACACGATATACGATTTTCAGTATATTCTTTGTACCGCACCGATTTTCTCTTACACATTTTTATCTCAACTTCAAAGTCATATAAATGTGATAAAAGTAGGCAAAAGAAAATTATGTGGAAATACAAGACGGATTGTTTTTTAGTTTCGTTTCTACTGTACTAGGATTTTCCGTTTTTTTACGATCTTTTTATTGTCGTCAAAGTAAATATTCATTTTGAGTTTGTCTGACATCTTTTTGTTGCTGGTTTTGTTGTTGCAGCATTTGTATATGTTTTCAGCCAAAATGAAGTAAATTATGAAGAAATAACTTATTGGTACTGTATAGGTAGCATAATACATGTGTGGAAAACCATCATAAATAATTCATTTTACGGTGAAAAATAACGAAATAAAAAGAAAAATTGATAGAAATACACAAAAATAGATGGATGGGATAAATAACGAAGATAAAGCAACAAAATCTCGTATTTTGTTTGCTTCTGCAATAAAATAAACGGAAAAAACCACAAGTATAGAATTTTCCCATCCAAGTTTTTACGATTATTTTATTGTAATGGAATAAAGCAACATAATTTCGTTTTTCGTGTATACATCCTTGAAAATTGATGATGATAATGATGTAAGTTGTTGATGGGAATATGTCATTTCAAAATTTATTTTCTTAATCAAACTTCGACATGTAATCGACGAAACCAAAACAAAATTTTTTATTACTTTTGGATCGAAGTACCTTCTATTGTTGTGTATAAATACAGTTTCTTATCACGATTCATCAGACGATGCTGGAATATTATATATATATGTGGATGGGAAATAATCATAAAATTTGAAAATTGATTTCTAAGTGGATTTTCTAATCAAAATGTCGTAAAAACCTAGGACTGTGAGAGATACACAAAAGTTTTATTACTTTGTTTATGATTTTTATCAATTTTGCGGTAATTGTATATTTGTCTTTATATATCGTAAATATATACATGTAATCACGTTTCGATGTAATGGATTTGTATTTTAATGATTAAAATTCTTAGATCTAGAAAAATTTCTCGGACTAAAAGATGCATTCAAAATAAGTATAATTTTTGCTTGCTATTGAGAAATTCTATTGGTATTTACAAATCGTACCGATTAAATTTTTCTCGTAACAAATTTTTATTTTAAATTCGAGAACAAGATTTAGCGTATAAACCAACAAAAATGTGTTATTTTATTCGGGTGGAGTGAGTGCGATGCGATTTTTGTGCTTTTACGAGTTTTTCATTTGCCCACAACTTTTTTATAGTTCAATTTATTTTTCCAATATTTTCGTGTGCGCGTATACGACGTATCATATGCGTGTCAAAAGTGTATATGCGTTCTTAAGTCAAGAAGTCCTTTTGGCCTATAATACTTTTTTTTAACAAATTTTTTATATATTTTTTATTATTTATTTGTTGGCAAAGACAAATTCATTTGGGACCTAATGAAGTAAAAATAAAATAAAACCAAACAGCTCACAATATTATGTGTAACGCACAAGAAAAACATCCTAACCTAAAAAAAATGTCGAAATTTAATGACATCTAAGAAAATTCTATTATTATCCATATAGTCATCCATCTTCTAGAATAGGATTAATATTTTGTAGAATTATTAACTAAGCCAATGTGACAATGTGCGCACAAATATATATTATTTAGAATATCTAATTTCTAAAAACGTGTAATAAAAATTTCCTAGCACCTGTATAATTTAGTTTGCCGTGGTGAAATTTTTTTCTTGGAGATTTTACGTCTTATTTATCGCATCTCGCAACAAACTAAATAAATACTGCATGCTCGTAAAACTGTTGGTATACCAAAATTTAGACTGAATCTGTATAAAAAATGGATAATTTTTCAAATATATTTTGTAGTTTTGTTGTTGTGCTAAAATAATATTTTCGTGTAGCTCTATTCCTACATTTTATGATTCTAGTTTTATTTTAATTTTTTTTTTTTTTTTTTATAAAAGTTAGCTCTCAATTGAACTGAAAATATCGTAAAATATTTGATGACATTTGGGGTTTGGGATGTTTATGAAGTTTTGAAGTTATATACAGTGAAATAGTTGCAATTCTCGGGCAAGCTTCCTTGTTTCTGCAACACTCACATCGCTGTCACGTAATTAAAACAACTGTTTATATGATTTAGGAGGTTTAGCGGTGGCATTGCTGCGATTACACATACACTGCATCGTCTGAAACTACCCAAAACGCACAGAACAACGTTTATCGCTAAATCGAGATAAGGCTTACACGGCTATACAAGATTTTCATTTCTCTAACCAGAATTGGAGGTCAATACGAGGGTTGCTTTTTATAAATCGGGATTGGGCAACCCACGTGTTGCTATGTGGTAATTGACGTTTTTTGTTTTTTATGCCGCCACTATTATTTTTTTTGGTTAAATCGATTTCAAAATTTCATTTAAGTGCGAAAATGGAACTAAATCGTGAACATTTCGTGCGAGTATTTTTTACAACTTTCGACGTGGATTAACTACAGTCAGCTTTGACGTTCGTGTCGAACAGTTGTCTGTTTTTCCATGTTAAACTTAAATGTAAATATTCTAAATGAAACCCCTTATTGGAAAACCCTTTACATCATTGATACTGGAGTGTACGCGCTCCAGACGAATGACAGGCCCTACCTAGCCACAAGGAATTACGCAAGTTTTGCAATAAAGGAGGATCCTAACAAATACATTTACCTATGCGCACGGAAAGATATTGATGAAGATTGATAAAAAAAACAGTTTGGAAGTAGAAATTTCCCTCTTATATTATATGAATGAGCGTCTATGCTCAGTATGAGGTATTGGAGTCATGAAATTTTTGTTAATGAATAAATAAATAAATATCGAACAACAATATTTCATTGACAAACATATAGTTCGACTTTTTGCGATGAAGCACCATCAAGGACCAGTGTTTATTGATGGTTTACAGAATTCATTCGTTTTATTTCAGCAACAAATTTCAAGTCCAAAATTGGTCGCTGGATCAGAACACATTCAATATTGCATGAACATTTGCCCGGTGAATTTGACAAACGCCCAAAAAAACTCGTGCCAACTCGTCAACAGAAGTTATCGGCGAAAAAAAGACCAAAGAAATAGTCATCATTCTCCAACACAATAATGTGAGCTCTCAAGGTTTAGGTATCAGGATCGAGGTCAAAACACAAAATATAGTCCTGATTTGGTATCCATAATGATTAATTGTTTCCCACAAATCAAAAATAAATTGCGAGGTCAACTTTTTTCGACACCTGAAGAAACGGTTGATGCATTTAAAATGCATATTTTGGAGGTATGTACTTCAATCGGAGTGGAAAAAGTGCTTCAAAAATTGGTTCAAACACATGCAAAAGTGTGTTTATTTTCATATAGAGAATATTTTGAAAAACAATAAAGCAATTTTTGATAAGTTAACTATTTGTTTTTGTTCTCCTAAAATATAAAAGTCTATCTTCGTATAGCATTTATCGATAAAACAGCATGAGCAAAAAGCACTCTTAATTTTTGTCTTGCTCCGTTTGGATTGGGCATTACTCGTGAAAGTGGGTCGCAATGAAGGATTTTATTGCAGCAGCATCCATGTGCTCCTTAAAGTCTAATCTGCTATCAATGGTGATACATAGATACCTAACCACTGGTAATCAATGTGTATAATTCGTTTGTGTGTTATTCGTTTAAAAGAAAAAAAATCCTTCTTATCATTGTATATTTCGTCAATAACGTGGCCGACGCCAAGTTACTATTTCTACTCCTTTGTCAAATTGGTCGTCTTAGTGTTGTAGAGAGCACCACTTTGGTGTGACAAATTGCTGTTGAAATTATTTGAGAATTAATTATTTAGACAGAAAAACTAAAATAGAATAATTATCTAATCTAAATTAAATGATAATATTACTTAGAATACTGAACTTTTCCAAGCTTTATGCCTCTATTACACCAAGAAAAGTTTACTGTCAGTAAAAACGAAACGAGATAAAAATATAGATATTCTTTATACTAGAATGAAACAAAAAACAAAATCAGTAAATTTTACTGACAAAATATTTGTGTATGTGTTTGTGATGTTGCTATAATAAATTTAAAAAATATGTATCGAGAGTACTTTTTATGGCAACATTTCAATACATATGAAGAAATATTGTGTAGCGATAGAAAATATTTTTCTCACACATGTACCATCAAATTTTTTATAGTTAATTATGGTAACGGTATTTTGTCTTAATTTTTATTACATTATTTTTCATTGTAATTTGTTTCAAAAACCACTTTAAACTTAATAATTGTTAACACACACAACGAGCCGCACCAAAAATAAATTTGTTTGGTTATGTTTTTTATAGTTGCCAAAATTTAGCTATAAAATCTTGGTATTACAACAAAAAAAATGAAATATTTGTCTCCTTCACTCCAATGCAATTTTATATAATTTCTCTTTTTTTGGTTTTTCAGTATTTTTTACTGACAGTACATTTTTCTTGGTGTAATAGAGGCATTAGGAAGCAAGAATGACAGGAAAATGATTTTATAAATTCAATAATTGCTAAAATTCCAATCTGATATAACACACCATTTATTGCATTTTTTTTACTATGTAGGGATCATTCTTTTAATTTAATACTAGCGCGACATATTATTTTCAGCCAAAACCTGGCAGATCCACTTCTTCACCAAATTAGTAAAATTCATCAGCAGTGATAAAACGGTTACGAAACTATGAAATCACTCTTACGAAGGTTATACAAAGCTCTGCGGCTTAATGAGAATTTGTTGTAATCTTCAACGCTAGCCAAGAACAGGATGAAATTCACAGTAAATGATCTGAAGCAAGCAAATGTAATAATTATTACTATAGTAAGAAAAGCTCTTATTGCAATTCCAAAATTGTAAACGTAAGCTTACCGATTTATTAATTTTGGAAAATCTCTCTTCACTATTTATGTTATTGAGAAACCAATTCGTTATGATCATAGAGGAGACTTTTAATAGCTTGGCGTATACTCGAGCATATTCTTCTCTGGACATACCAAAAAAAAAACTAAGAGATGAATTGCTAAAAGGCACGATTTTAACGGACTTTTAGGAACAGTAACAGTGGAGGTAACCCATATAAACGTGAGATGGTACTTTACCTAGTAAATATAATCTTCCACAGTTTGACCCTACAGTATCCAACCCTCAAAGATAAAGTAAAGTATTTGAGTTTCATTCTGGCCTGTTAAAATAACAGTGGAAAATACCATTGGAAACCGATGACACCGGATAAAAAAATCACTGTAGCGTTTTATTTAACTAAAAGCGCCATTGGGGAAAGATGAGATTCATATTTAATTTGGAATATTCCCGTAGCGCTAATCGAGGTTGAATTTATGGAAGCTCCCGTCCTAAACGTCCCCTTGTATAAACCGTATACAGACATGAAAATAAGCAATGCATCATATTAGACAAAGTTTAGTATTACAGAACCTTTGGAGCACTCGAACAGCTGATATAAATTTTTAAATTCTCCTGTGAATGCGAAGTTTTTCTTAATTAACATAATGAATGCCAACTAAGAACACAGTAAAAAATCCGGGATATATCCCTGACCGGTGTTAAAAAGAATTTCAGTCCTCCTCAGATAATGCTTTATTTGGTTATTTTTAACTGGCAAATTTAGCTAAGTCGCAAAAACGACAAAATTTACTCAATTTTCTGAAATATGTTGTCAAACTTTTAGAAACAACCTCGGAGTGCTCCGTTTCCATCATAAATAATGTTTAAGGGTAAAATTAGCTATACTGTGATGGCAATTTTATTTACCACCACATTAGTATAAAATTTTGAACTTTGATTTTGCAACAAAAACCATATGTTGGTCGAAATCGAGTATGTTTAATGGCCTAAAATCGTATATTGAAGTGACCTCGTCCTGTGATGGTCCTTTGGCTTATGTTAATTAGTCTTTTAAAAGCATGTGATAGTATATATTTTCCAATTAACATCTCATATTTCCAAGTATTATAGAAATATAATTACAATAATGCAAAATTATACTTATATTAATATGTTCATTTTGCAATATTGAAGTAGTTAAAATACATAATAAAACACTTAATAATAACACGCACAGTTATTAAATTTCTAGTGACACTTGGGTGTTGCTCAAAATTGCTACGTACGAAGTATATTTCAAATAAAATTTCACAAAAAGTGTTAATTTTGAGGTGCCTGAATCGTTATTTGGCTTATGCTAGGTAGAAGAAAATTATTGTTCGTTTTTTATACTGCAATTCAGTCTTGGGTATAATATCATAGTGAAACGTGTGTGAAAGTTAAATATAAATTCTTAAATTTTGAAAAGTAAGATTCAAAACATACCAAGTAATAAAATTGCTTTAAGTATTACCCGAACACCAGCATTGGTAAGTAATATTTGAATTTACTATGTCATTTTCATTTATGTTAAACGTGAGCAAGAGCTAAAAGTGTTCTAAATGTATGTATATTAATATTAAATTTTTAACTATTTATTAAAAGTGATTTTGAAACTCAAAACTAAGTTCAAGGCGTCAAGCATTTTCTCATTTTCATTTTCAAATGAGTACCAAAATTTACGTATTATGATTAAATAAACGCTCGTATTGATAAATCACCATTAATAAATAATTTTACTAACCAGTCCCTATGTACGTGAACCTTTGTTCATTTTACATTTAGGACATCCATTTATCAGATTAGAATTTCCGTAGAATATTTACAAGCGGTGTTGACATACACTAGAACTAGATTCTATACAAAACCCTTTCAGTTTAATGGCCAACAAATCGAATTGATGTTTCTTCGGTGTATCGGCGTCGTATTGTTGGAAATTTGTAATTGCGCTAATTGCGACGAGCGATAATTTATATAGTAGCCAGTAGTAACTATTCCTGTTGTTTGTGTAATAATCGCATATTTTCCTGCTCATTGCAAATTATTTTTAACACAATTAGACGATAACTAACATTTTTATTCTTTATTTTAATTTAACAGGTCAACGAGCCATTAAATCCCCCCAGGTAAAAATAAAAAATCCAGAAAACGCGCCTATAATAATTAGCTCCGGATCTTCAAGAGCCACAATTACACGATTATATATTCTGGTTGATGGACATTTAATACCGACAGATAACACAACAATAGGAAGTATTGACCAATTTTTGAAGGTGCATTATGTACTCAGCGTACATTTCGAATCGAACTTGCGGCAAATGGTAAAGTTCATATTTAAGTACATACGAGTATATGATATTGAAGTAGATTCAATTTCGAGTCAAATGAGACTAATAAATACAGCTATTTTTTCTTAAATTAAACTTACTAATTTAATAATTTAAACTTATTAAACTGAAATACATACCTTATATTAAGTTTGTAAATGTTAAATAATAATCTACTTACATTACCGAAATAAAATGACTCTCTTACATTGCTTGAGATACGACATTTCATTGCCAGACTAATGTTTTTTCTTTTCGCATTTTAAAGAAAGTCATAATATTATTTTCGATTTCTTATGTGGTTTTTTAAACTGCCGGCATTTTTGCAAAAGCATATGCTTCGAGCATCGTGTTAAGACAATTGAAGATGGTAATGAAATGTTGCAAGAGGGTTTTTGTAATAATAATAATAATGCCTTTTCTCCGACCTTGTGGTAGTCAATCGAAATAAATATATAATAATAAAAATTAAATTAAATTATTAACTAAGTTCCCAGTTGATTAAAATTTTAAAATTAATTATACTATTGAAAAATTATACATTATGTATCTAGACAGAATTGTTTTAAAATTCACAACTTTGTATAATTGTAAAACTATTTATTGAATTTAAGATTAAAAACAATGTTTATTGCGATGTATATTTACACTATGTAATTCATTATTATTTGAAATAAATAAAAAGAATGCTTTATAATTGAGAATTTTTTTTTGCTTCAATTATCACCATCCCAAATTGGTTACTTATAATTTTAGTCGAAGTTACCAACATTATGTTCGTTTAATTTCATTGCCATATTACGAAAGTAATTATAATTCTTTGTTTTTTTCCACAACATATTATAGTAATTTTTATTATTGAATAAAAGTTATTAACTAAGAAGCTACCTACTAGTAGCAGAAAACGCCAAATCTTTAAAACATAATATATAACAGGCTTGTTGTTTTTTCTTCCACTTTTAAATAGTTCTTTTATAATTAAATTTAAAATTCTTTAACAGTTTAAAATAGGTAGGTTCTACTCCGATGTTTTCTTTATTATTAACAACTAACAAATTCTGATTTTTGCAATAATCCGTAGTAAAAACTTAACAAAAAAATGTCAAATGAACAATTGATAAGTGTTTACTTTAGCAAACATTTTTTCTATATAATTTTAATATTTTCTAAAAATATTTAGTTTTTGAATATAGCTAAATTCTATTAGCACCTGTTGAGTGATCTTTTGCAAGTGGTCTTAAATTAAGAGATCAGATTTAGTTAAAAAACACCCCAAATTTTTTACTGTGAATACTTTTATTGCAATTAATAAAAACTGCTGGGTTCTATTAAGAAGGGTTGTGTACTAGTGACTGAACCGCTAGTTACATTTCTTAAGGATATATTTCAATTCGAAATGAACGGAGACAAGTCTCCTACGCAAACTAGGTAGCACTGGCGAATTTTCCTAACTGATCCGTAATCTTGGTATTTATTTTTCATATATATACAAGTGAACACGTTAGTCAAGCGTGAAAGCTAAGTCTAACTATCGCTTTAAATCTTAAATTGTTGAACATCTAGGTCAACATCAACAGAATTAATTTCGGGTTGATGAAAAAGATTAAAATAAAAAAATTCATTTTGAATAACGGTCAGTCACAACACTGATATATGTGATTTGATTTGCTGTAATGTATCGAGTACTTTTCGATAAGTAAAAAAATACAACTGATTTTTTCAAATCAATAGTCTCATTTTGTTCGAAACTGATTGTTGTGATTCTTACACATTAGCCATCTATAAGTCAAAAATTCAAAAAAATACAAATACAGGTACCCTCCAAAAACACGGTATTCGAAGAACACGTAAACCCATTTCCTCAAGTAACACGGTTTCAAACAACACGGTTTTCGTTAGTTTTCTTTTATTTACCATAACAAAAAAAAAAAAAAAAAATGAAAACGTTTTTTTATATTCTTAAAACAAAATTATTTTGTTTTTTCAGGTAGGTCACGAAACGCACTCATTTAGCGATTTTAGATGTTTCCATTAAAAAGCGTCCAGAACTGTTAGTGACACATAAATTGAAAGATCACATTAAAATTAGAAGAGGAAAAGTTTTCAGATGATGCCATCTATTAGATTATCTACCTGTTTCTAAAATTTCTTTGAATGGAGACTAATAGGAGACTAATAGAAAATATTAGTTCGCAATTGGTAACACATCGAACGATAAAGTTAAAAATTTGTCCGTCTATATGGATGTCTGTAATAAAAATGTTTTAAGAATGGCTAAAAAATTTTTCTTTGTACCATACAAAAATTGCCGCCTAAGTGGCAAAATGTTCAGTGACAAGGTAAAATTTCCCGGCTGATTCAATGAATTAATCATTCATTATCCGAAATGAAATTATGATTATGAAACCTCAATCCCTTGATGGGATATAGTGCCAGAGATATATAGAGAGAGAGGGAGCGATAGAGAAAAAAATTTCGCTTTAGCTCGTAAATCCAAGGTTTAAGCGTTGCTGGGAAATTAATCGTTTTCTATACAATACTAGCTGACCTGTGACTGAATAATCAGTTACGTGATTACATTTTATTAAATTTTTGGTTAAAAAATGATTAAGAAGATTTCTTAAGATGTAAATTTGATGCACTTTTATCAAAAATAAAGTAAATTCAAATACGCTATTAAATATTTAATAAGAAACGTACAAAAGGATAATAAAATATGAATTTACATTACAATCTACATGCGTAGAATCTCTACAAAAACAACATTTTTTGTTGTGATGTGCCCGTCCCGAAGCCACATACAGCTAACCGTATGTAAATACGGGGGCCGGAAAGTACACCCTTACCTTCTTCAAGCTTAATTCTGACTATTTTTGATGGTTATGGTGAATGCGAGCTGGACCGGAAATTGGAGGCGAGACATTTTAAATGAGAAGGTGCCTTCCGAGGGGGAGAGCTTCATGCGTGGAATGAGAACGCGCTTGCCTTTTGAGAAGCCAGTCAACAAATCACATTCCAGATTGTACCGGTTTATTTTTGCGACTCGCATGCGTGTTCCATTTATAAGACCCTTATAGTGTTTAGATTCCTCATTAAAAAAACGATCGCGTTTACCTTTAGTGGGATGGCATGGCGCGGAAAACTGGATCCTTCAGTCTCTTTGAGAAACTCGACATGAAGGGATATTTACTAGATTTTATTTGGTTGTGATATGAATAGTTATATTTAATAAAAGACGAAATGCAAATTCATTGATTTGCCGAAACTTAATTTGTAAATTTAATTAATTAAGTGAATTTATTAAATATTTGGGAATTTTATAATATTTTTCGCTTAAACATTAAAAACATTTGATAAAGTTTTAAATAAATTAAACATCTAAACATTGTTTGTTTTCTACTAAATTCATAAGCTTCATTTGTTATTTGAATTTACTAAACAAATTTATAAATCAATAACAAAATCATAGAATTAACATTTGTTAATTCATATAATTCTAATCAATGGGTATATCCAGCCCATGTAGGCCTCACTAAAAAATAGTAGGCCTCATACATATTATGGGCTGGATACAAAATATCTCACTAAAAAAATGTAGATATCTCAATGTTTAGTGAGGCAAAAATTTTATGCCTACTTTTGAGTAAATATTTTTTGGTTTGAATCTGTACTATTTTATTTGACATTTTACATCGTTCCACTGTTTTGTTATTTTCGAGGCGAGAATCTAATAATAACTTATAATAGATTTTTTAACAAAATCATTAATATTAATTGCATTACATACTTATAAAAAAATGGATGAAAATTATATGTATGATAGTGATGGTGGTAAGTATTACCAAAATTAACGTTATATTAATAAAAGTTTGAACGGAAAAAAAACTTACAAAATTCAGAGCCAGAAATGCCAAATTCATTGGGTTTTAGAACACTTTACGCCAGGAACATCGTTCATTAAACGGTCATTGTTTTTTATATTATTTGAATGACAATAAATATATCTGACATATTCGTAGTTTTCTAGAACCCTTATGTCGGAAAATCGTTGATCCAATGGTCTCTGTTTTACAATGGAATTGGGCCAATTCCGAATTAGTACAAATTCAGCCACTATATTTTTTGGATAACACTAAACGTATCTGATGGGAATATGCAATCAGAAGTCCATATTGAGTAGTTTCTAGAACGCTTCATGTCATGAACTCGTTGATTCAATGGTTTTTGTTGTTTAATTTAATTGAGCCAAGTTTGGATTAGCACAAATTCAGTCACTATAACTTGTGGATGGCAATGAGTTGAGCTGGAATGATTTCTAGTTTTCTCACGAAATCGGGTTTTACTTTTATCGTTCTTAAGGCGAAACTAGAATTTTTTTTGCCTTTTCTCAGCTCCTGGATTAGCACTAATTTTCTCTCAACAGAACTAGTAGAAGCGGACAATTGAAATTGACCGACAAGCGCTCGCCAAAATAGGAAAAATGCAATAGACGGACGGACGGAGGTGTAAAACCTCTGAAACAACTAAGGTGCTAATACAACAATTTAGCCCAATAGACAAAAAATGAATAGAATCTTAAGCAAATCAAAAAATTACAGAAACTAGTTTTGAAATAACACTCATTTTATTATAGATAAAAGTAATATATATATATATTAAAGTTAGTCAGTTGGCCTAGAATAATAATTGAAAATTTAAAAAAAAGTAGACAGCCGCATCTGTGTGACCTCTATTTTTAGAATATCTCGAAAACTACTTGACCTAGATTTTCCAAATTTTAAATGTGACCTTTTTAGAGTAGTATCTATCTTTGTGCAAATTTTGAGCTCTCTGGTATGTATAGTTTTTGCTGTGATAGTGCCAACAGACAGACGGCCCAAGTCTTTGTATAAGCTTGAGCGCTAAAATCCAAACACATTTTCATTAGAGGTTTGTACCATGTACCATGGCTGGTCTTTTGGTGGAGTACTTTTTAATTTATATTCTTTATATCTATTTGTTGTTGAATTATCTGAACATACTTTTCCAGACTGTCAAATAATAGAGGTGCGTTGCGTTGATCAATTTAAGTTCCCTTTTGATATTGAACTTAAATCAGCCCATAGTTTTTTCCACCAACCGGAGTTTCTAATTGAAGGTGATGCTCAATTACTTGTTCACATACTCCGGACCACCATGATTTTGATACCGTACGTACATCATACATCACGATGCATTTTTCCCTTTCGTGAGAAAATGCTGGTTCTCTATGAACGTTACGAGTTTTTCGTATTATTTGTCTGTTGCTACTTTCCCCTGAAATATTATACGAAATTCATATTCTTATAAAATATATATTGTAAATTGTAATTATCAAAAAAATATAAATTCTTATGATAAAGATAAATATGCTTTTGTTATTTGTTCACGAATGTGAAGATATGTATATCTAAAAATAATAAATATTTAATATTTAATTTAAATATTAAATATTTATTATATTTAGATATAATATTCGATAAATAACGAAAAAAGTGATGTTACAACATCCCACCCCTGGTGTATTCCAAATGAAGTCTAATTTTATAAAAATTCAGAGAAGCTTCATTAAGTGCAATTTTATTTCATTAAAGTGTATTTACTATTTAATTGTATTTACAAATTTTCATAGAGTGAATTTTAAAATTCATGAGCTTCACCCTACTATATCCCAAGCTCTATATGAAGCCACCTTATGTAAAGATACCGCTGGCAGTATCATCATAGAATAAGCTATCTACTGGTAATGATTATTTTTACATTATACTTTAGTCCATTTGCCTTAATAGTTTGATGGATGAGTTATAATAACAATGATAACCATTGATTAATCTGTCAGTTTATTCAATATTAACATTTAATCCAGACAGTGCTGAATTGTAGTATATATAGCAATTTGTTGGCGATGCATCACAGATATAATTTGAAAATACCTGTCTTAATCTTAATAATGTTTCCATCATATCGAGATGTTTGCATCGTCTTATGTTACAAATATAATATTTAAAAGAAACCAACAGATAAAAATAAATATTTTAATACCAAACTAATAACAATTATTACGATCATTTAAAATACAGAATATATACGATTTTGATGCAGCATGGTGATCATCATCATAATCATCATCAACTTTTCAAAAAAAAAATATATTAATTTAAATTTGAAAATATATTCTTACAATTTTAAGAATAAATTTCAATATTTTTTGTACTGTCAAATTGATTTGTTGTTATTACTTCGTATATCATTTAGGGCTAAAAATACAGAGATAGAGGTTTGATACATACGTATATACATTTATATATAAACCAAAGAGATGTATCCCAAATCAATCAAAGAGTTCGTGGCCTAAAGGAAAAAAATGGAATACATTTTGTGCATCTCTGCGCGCGGGTTTTGAAGTTCCTCACAATATATGTTTAAAATGTCGGAAAACGCCTATTTTTATTTCTGATTATTATTTATTTATAATATGTAGTTTTGAGATTAGTGTATATAGTTATTAAGAATACAACATCCCAGAAAATTAAAAAAATAATAATAATTCTTGTTGTGCATTTTCGCAAGAATTGCATTTAATTATATTTTTTTACACTCAACGGAAGATTGCAAAAGATTATCTATATCCATATAGTCTATAATAATATCGAGCACCTGTTGAAAATTCTATAACAAAACGTATATTTCCCCATTTTCCCTTTATGTTAAAATCTACATGGTACAAAATACTTACATTTTGTTTGATTAAAAATCACTTTTAAGTTCAATTAAATTTATTCCAGTAACAGCAACAACAACAAAAGAATTACATCAACAAAAAAAAAACACTTGTTTGGAAAAACGATTAATTTTATCGCAAAATTTTCACAAAGTGAAATCAATGAATGAGCTTTTGTGTGCCTATGTGTAAGTATTGTACATGTTCGCTACTCATTGTTGGCGATATTATGCGGATGGAAAATTATAGAAGCGGGTGGGTATGGGGATTTTTAAAATGATGGTGTTTAATTAGATTTTTATTGTTATTTCTCCAATTTTTTGTTGTTTTGCGATAACACCACACACCACCGCAATTACCATACCACCCCGCAGAATTTTGTAATCGGTATAACAATAATGATGATGGTGATTTTTAATTGAAGTTTAATTGATTAAGTTGGATGAGGAAACAGATTTTTGTTGGGTACGTACGCACACATATGGTCGGTGAATTTTTATACGTGATTTTTGCAAATTTGTTTTTCCAATTGCGATAATCACCTGGATTAAACGTAACAAACTGCGAACACTCAACATAATTGAGGGTGTTTTAAAACGATGCGATATAAGCTCAATGACATGGATGGGTTATTAATTGAGAGAAATTTAATAATTAGTTTAAATAATTAGTTCTGGATGATTGCAGGATGTGTTTCAAAAACTATGGCCAAAGCACAATATGTAAGAAACAGTATGTTTTTATTTGATAACCATGTTTTAACTTGATTTGGCAGCGAGATTCTTACACTCTGACAATTTTTTGTAGGATGTTAAGATAATCCATTTGCCAGCATTCCCAATAATGTTGTCGCATACATTTGACCATAAATCACCTGGTTTTTACTAGAAAGTTTGATTACTGTGCCAGTTATTTGTAATGTAAGTGTAAGTACGTTTGATTAAGAATTCTGCTGGCGTAATGAAGTCAATATCTTCTACTTCGTTGAAGGCTATCAATCTCGATTTAATGGTGGTTTCTATTTTTGTCTTCTTGTGACTATATCTGATGGCTTTTATTACAAAATTTGTGCCGTTGTCACTCAAATAGTGTAAAAATTTCCTTGATGCTTGAAATTTCTGGTATGAAGATCCCATTACAACCTCCTGAAACTTTTTACGTCAAACCTAGTACCATAAAATTATAATATTCCACCAAGGTATTATGGTTGTACTTAAAGCAACTGAATATTCGCCATTCTCGGTATTATAGGATCCCATTATAACGTTTAAAAAATTTTACTCGCCTATAAGGTAGAGCCAAAACTATTCGGAAATCATAGTGAGACTGATGACCTATTCGCAAAATCTCAACTTCCAAGGATCCCATTACAACCATCTATAGAACGTTTTAATCGTAAAGGCTGGAACCAAATCTATCTAAAAATTGTAATGAAGCTGTAGCCAAAACTTAACTTCTTTGTCGAACTTATTACTTTTTTCAGAGCATGTCGCCTGAATGCTTATGTGTGTCCTGTGACAAAAATGATATTTTAATGTATTATAGGATTATCGGCTCAGCCCCTACAGTACAGTATTCGAGATTATAATTGTCCTATCTCTTTTAGTTTTGAAGATAATTTTTAAAAACTCTGTCTTCCAGACCTCAAATTTATTATTATTAAAATTTTCTTTCTGCTCAGATGTCTCCTATATCAATATTTTGTAGGCGTGAAGACAGTTTCTTGAACAAAATTTTTGAAAGTAATTTTTTGCTACTTAAGTGTCCACAAACGATTTTATGCTTATTTGTTGCATATCACGTTAAGCGAGAATATTAACAGTTAAACAACCGCTTTCAAATTTCCTTTTCAATTGATGTATAAGAAGTTGGCCCGAAATTTCCATCCCGAAAAGGTTTTTTTTCATAAAGTGTGTGTCTTTGCTAAATCACATAAAAATAATCTCATACCGAAAATTTTGTTAAATTAAAGAAAAAAATTAACAGCCCGAGAAAATTATAAAATTTTATTACTGTTTGCAGTAAAAAAACTGCATAATCTATTAATAAATTAAATCGATTTTAATGATCATCTAGAAAATCACTTTCTATCCATCACTTTCTATTAAATGAAAGAAATTATGTTCATTACTAAATTTCCTTGTGGCGAACACAGAGATGACCGCCTACCTCGGCATATAGAGTAAGGTGTGTCAATGTGCATAAAACTTATATTCAGGGGCCCTTTCGAAGATATCGAAGATTGATGGTGATTATTGATTATCCCGAAACCCACTTTCTATACATTCTTCAGTTGACAATATGTTCATTACCAAACTTCCTTGTGGCGAACACAGAGATGACCCCCTACCTCGGCATATGGAGTTAGGTGTGCCAATGTGCAGAGAACTTATATTCAGGCGCCCGTTTATTTTAGTGCAAACAGTAATAAAATTTTATAATTTTCTCGGGCTGTTAATTTTTTTCTTTAATTTAACAAAATTTTCGGGATGGGATTATTTTTATGTGATTTAGCAAAGACACACACTTTATGAAAAAAAAACCTTTTCGGGATGGAAATTTCGGGTCAACTTCTTATACATTTTTAATTGTTCTTATTTTTTACGTGCTATTATTACTCGATTTTGTTTGGTTTGTTTAAAATACTCCTCTCGAATTTATTTTGAAAATGTTAGCAGAAGACTGATATATTGAACTTTCGATTACGCAGAATGAATATTTAGTAAGAAAAAATAATAAAACTACGAGTTTGGGAGAAAATAATTTTTTAGTTTTCAAAAAGAAGAGTTTTCTCCCTCTCCAAGCTTGGATTCGATTGATGTTAGTAAATAATTAATGTTATGTTTATTTAAATTTCATGTTAAAAATGTGTATATTAAACTGAATAATCGTACTGCAATGTTTGTAATGTAAATCTGCTATTTATTGGCAGAGCTATGTCGGGAATTTTAAACTCAACAACATTGGATTAGTTGAGATCGAAACTGATGACGTATCAAGTGAATTTATTTGCGACGACTAAATCGAAGATCCAAATTATTTCGCGGATAGAAACGATATTGATTTTTGTGAAGTAGCTGCGTTCCATCCACGCTCCGTAAAAAAACCAATTGGAAAAAAATAGTTGTCAAAAGAAAAAGGCCATCAAGGAAAGACTATCCTGCTAGGTAAAACAATGCCTGCAAAACGAGTGCAACGAGCAAAATGTGATGTAGCCGGCCCTTATAAATGTACGTTTTTCATCTCTAATTCCCATTTTTGGACGCTAAATGATGAGGAAAAAAATCTTTTACTCCAATTTTGTTACTGTTTCTTGTCCAAAACGCAAAAGAACAGCATTACAAGTGTCTGAAGAAAACACACTTTTAAATATTTATTTCAAAACCGGGAAATAAAATCACAAATGCCGATCGTTTATCCTATCCACGCTTTCCATATCGCAACGGCCTATTTATAAATTACATTGTCGAAAGGAAAATATCAAAAAACTAAAACACCTGATCAAGATAATATTTTGGCAATTCGTAACCACATTGAAAGTTTCCCTTGTATCGATGCATACATTACGAACGAGTTGATAGTCATAACAATATTTGGAGTCTGGTTCGAATTTTTATTAGAAAAGAAAATTTAGCACATACAATCCTACTTTGTATAATCTAAATGGAATAACTTATTGCGCAATATGGTATGAAACTCAAACAGACAGAGGTCTGGCAATGATATCGGTAGTGCACTTTAAAGATATTTAAAAATGAAGCCGACAATCCAAATGTGAAGAACATAATTTTATGGTCTGATACTTATGTGCCGCAAAATAGAAACTGAATCACATTGCTTGCATTACAGAATTTTATAAAAAAATATAATGTGTGATCAATTCCTCGTTATTATTCCGTTCCGGTGCATTCCAGAATTCAAGAATTAGATGCTTTTCAAAACGTCATTGAACGCCATATTCGAAATATTCAATACTTCAGTCCTGTTTCTTTGATTAAGAATTTAAATCAATGGATAAAGTTAAAAATAAAATTTTCCAATGCACGTAGGATGATTTTGTGAATTATAATACCGCAAGTTTGAAATTGAATTTCAGCAACCTGAGGCCGTATTCTTGAAATCGGTCGAAATTCTTCCAATCAGAATACAATTTGCTTTGAAATTCTTTATCGGCTACTTTATCAATTTTTTCACATTTGTTTTCAAATTTACCAAGCGAATAATTTCGAATCGATTTATCCAGTCGGAATTTTTCGATCAGTAGGGTGAAAAAATTATGTTTCTGTATTTAAAAAAAACAAAAGAAATTTAAAAAAGGATTAAAGTAGTCGGCGAAAAATTCGAACAATATAGAGAATTTCACAGCAAATTGTATTCTAATTTGGAAAATTTCCACCGATTTCAAAAATACGGCCCCTGAAATATAGCTTAGCTACCGAAATACTATATACAGCAAAAGCGATATATTTAATGCCAAATAACGAAGTATTTACGGAGAATTGGAAGAACTTCTGATAGTTCCCATTTTAAGAGGCAGTGCGAGAAATCCCAGTATTATAAATCATTCTCTTTTTCCAAAAATAATTGCTTGTAAGAATTCGCCAGTGATGCCAAAGGATAAAACTAAAGTTATATATTTGAATTTATGCCCAATGAGGATGTACAATTTAACCCTTATGTACACACCCGGCTACCCGGGTAGCCAATTCAATATTTTAACTATTTATGGGGACTGCAATTTTGAAGGTAGATGTTTCTAGCTCCTTGACATCTAAGAATTGACTATTATTTTTCGTTTTTTGTATAAAAATTGGATAAAAGTAATTTTTTGATGAAGTTATGTGTGAATATTTTTTTTTTACCCTTCTAACGCACACCCGGCTACCCGAATAGCCAGAACAAAATATAAGGAAAAGGCTAAGTTTTATTTTAAATTGTAAAAGGCTATGTTAAGCAAAATTAAAACTAATTCGGTTTATCACAGTAATATATCATAAAATATTAATACATATTTCAGTTATACAAAATAAACAATCAATAACAAAAAAATAAAAAAAAATAAAAAAAATATAGGAAAATAAATCAAACATTTTTGGGAAATTCATTACTAAACCTATCATCTAATTACAACCAGAACACTTTACCACACAAATGGCGTGTTCAACGCATACCGGTTTTTTATACACACTGCATGTTTTTCGTGAAGCTCGACGTCCCTTAGGAGTAAACGAAAAACACAACCTGCAGTATTTTCCTGTTTGTGGAATGCGCCCAGTATTATCACGCATAATTTCTGGAAGTGATCATGCATAATTTCTGGAAGTGATTTCCCAAGTATACATACAATTCCTGACCGAGTTTTACAATTTCGGTTCACATTAGGTACAGATGCTCGAGCAGAAATTTTCACATGGAAGTACCGGAAATGCGCTGCATCTGGATGTTTTATTGGACATCGAAGGATTATTTTCAATGTATATTTTAACTGCCACAAGACATGCGACATCAATAATATTATTGAAAAAAGCTATAACCAGCGAGTCTGTAAGAGTCAGTAACGAAACCTTACAGAATTTAACGAGAACGTTTTATTACAGAATATTTGACTGTTTGACCAGCGAATCTGAAACACGATTATTATTGTCAATTGAATTTTTAGATGTCAATCTGCAAAATTACAAATTAACCACAACACGATTTTCGTCAAAAATGAATCTATTTGAGAAAATTCAACAGCTTCTTACCCTATTTAAAGGACGAGGGGCAACAAATAAAAAAACGGTCTTGTGTGATACGAAAAATAAATCGCATAAGAGACAAATTAATATTTATGTAACATGTATGTAGATTACTATGTATGTAACTACGTATATTTAGAGGTATATGTACATAACATATTTTAGGTAACGATTTTAGAAATTAAGAATTGTTGACAATTTTTTACCCACACTCGCATGACATGTAAGGTTTTCAACATGCTGATGGACCTTGTGCCACAAATGTTGGTGAACAATCTGAATCTATTGAGCTGAAAAGAGCTAATGAAAAATGTACATAAAATATTATTTAAATTATAAAATATTGTATAAATAAATATTTGTACACATAAATTAGAAAACTGTAACACATATCAACATACCGCAATTTCAAATATACAATTTTGACGTTTCCTTCAGTTTGGGCGAAAATTTTCGCTCTTGTTACAGATTGCTAAATGACAATTCAAATTTAACGAAACTGAACGAAAAGTACTTTGAGTTTCGCTGGTCAGCAATGTACACATACATTTTTACACATACATTTTTCAGATGTCGCTTTGTTACTTAAATTTCTTCAAGACTCGCTGGTTATAGCTAAAGGCCGAAGGCTATCTCAATGTTTTTCAGTTTATTGTGTAGTGTAAGACAAGTTTAACCATTGTGTTAACGCAACTTTTATTTCTATTTTTATAGTGAATAATTTCAGGTTTCCTGTTTTCTCCAATTACTCTTTCACTTTATAGTGTTGAATGGACGATAGAATACAGCATATTGTCTTGTTATCATCACTGAACCCGAATAGTAAATAGTATATGACTCGGGCTGTTTCTACTAACATATCTTTTGGAATATAAGGTTTAATTTTTTTTTAAAGTTCCAACAATTGATAAATTCCATGATATCAACATGCGAGCAAGCGGGAATGTAGTAAAAAATTTGTCCATGCCATTATTTATTCCGGATCGCTCCCCTTGGTTGATTTCTTTTCCTGTTCGTTGCTTACCGGTGTAAATTTGACCGTTGGACGAGTCGCAAACCCACCAAATTTTGATTCTAGATTTGGCGGGTTTTGGTGGCATTTATTGTGTGAACTTCGTGCGTCCTATGGTATAACAAACAAATATTCAGAATAATATATGAATAAATTCAAACAATATCAGAGAGGACATACCACGAAATGAGAATAGTTGCTCATCCACAACATGCATTCAGCTGGGGTTTAATTATTTCGCAAATGGGCGTTTATTTAGCATTTCAAATATTTCGCTTATCGAAATCGATTCAACCCCATGCATGCTCGATACAAGGGATTGGAGGTAGTTGCCCATAACACTGTCGCATGCTCGTTGTTCGATCGCTGACGCCGGCGGTTATTAATATTGCTAAGTAAGCCTTAAATTCTACTTCGGGTAATAATTTCCATACTTTTCTAGGTGTGTCGGTGCTTCTTCGATTATATGATTCGTACGTTTCTTTGCCTTTCCAATTTGTTTGTCTGATTGTTGATCCTCATACGATAAACTAAACGTAGAAAATAAAATAATAAAAATAACTTTTGAAGTTTTGAGAGATCTCTCTTCATCAGCTATTTTTACAATTATAATTTTGGTTCACAAATGTTTCCTTTATATATTAATAAATTTCGTTGTACAGCATCATATCGATCAGTAATTGTAATAATTTAAAATTAAATATAGTGATAAAAACGCACAAAAATAATGGAAAATAATAACCAAAACCTATTAGTATCACAAACAGCATATGATAACTTTTTGTATGATAACATTTGTGTTTTTTCATTTCTCGTTTTCCACTTTCATTATTGGGGAATTCCCTTTATATATATTTTTTTTCTCGTTTTATATTCCAATAAATACAATATTTATAAAATAAATGCAACAACATAGGGAGGGGGACCGGCAAAAAATCTTTTAAAAGAAGAAAAAACCGAAAAAATGGACATGACTAGCCGGGTAGCTGGGTGTGCACTACGTATAATTTTTTGGGTACAAGGGTTAATACAGCTGTATTAAAATTGAAATAGTTATAATTATTGTTATGATTATGCAATAAACAATATAGACTATAATGATTTTCCACTAAAAGCGCCTGTGGATTAAATTTATATTTTTTTAAAACTTAAAGTAGCTGTGAATTAAAATTTAATTCTCATGTGAGTGAAGAAAAAATATCTTATATTGAGTGATTAGTGCATTTTGTATGGAAACTTATTTTTTCCACGTTCATCCAAGTTGTAACATTTCTCGATTTTAAATAAGATCGTAATCTTCCAATTGAACTAGAAGCTCTCATAAAATTTAAAGTTTTATTGGAAGTAAAAAAAAAAAAAATAGACGTCTAAAAATACAAAAGGTACTCGGGTACCCACGTCAATCACATTAGGGTTAAATATACTTTATTTTTTATTATGTGAAATAAATAAACTTGAAAACTGTAGTTTTTAATAATCATCAATTGAATTGAATTAATTGTCCTTTTAAATTTTTTAGGTTTAACTTCTTTTGCTAAAATATTGTGTTTTATCCACACAAAATTTAACAAAAAAAGTTTTTTTTTCGAGTTTTCGGATAACATCGGAAATAAATAGTTCCATACTCGTTAACGAACTCAAAAGCAATCAAATTACGTGAAATGCTTTATACCACGCCTACTAATTCCGAACTCGAGTTGGAATTCTTTTAACTGTGCTGTTGTTTTAACACATTTTGTTTGATACCATGGTATTTTTTCCTATGGTTTTTTTGGGATACAATTTGGGCCAACTTCATATACATCGATAGCCTCACCCAGTCCATATTATGAGAATTATGTGAAATCGATTTGAACATGATATGAAATTTTTAGCCAACATCATCAGCATTTTGTACTACCACCTGACACAAAACGACAGAAATTTTCAGCTAACTTCATAGCATGCAGTTAGGCATTTTCCAAAAAATTTATCATATGACCGAGCTCTTTTCTGAAATACCTTTATTTATCTAGATTTAGAGTTCCTTGTTATTTAGAAATTATGCTTTCATGTATTATCTATGATTTTTCTCACATTGCAAACTTTCCGTTATACATGGTGTTATTTCCGCATACCGTAATAAATATTATAACTAAGTATATAAAATATGCAAATTCATGACAAAATCTTTTTCAATCTTAAATACACAAACACAATATTCTTATCAAATTGGTGAATCAATATCGTATATAAATCTAGCAGAGCTCGAGAAGACGAAACCGAATGACATTACGGATGGTGGTGAGAAAAATTCACTAGACAATTAAAACGCGTAACAATAAATTATTTAAATTAATTTCTTTTATTCTACATTTTATTTGATTTCAATTTTCACAAAAATTCATTAATTTTGTTCGTTCGTTACACATCTTATAAGGCAGAAGAATTATGTGTTTATATGACAAGCAGAAGACAACACAGGAAGAACAGCAGTATAAGAAATTGTATATACATAATATATAGCGTACTATTCACAACACTACATAGATAACATTTTTTTTTATTACAATTTATTGTTTTGATTCGCGATATAGGTATGTATTGTTGTTTACAAAAAATAAATAAATAAATGAGTTTAAGATCAAGAAATTAAAAATAAAGAAATAAATTAATCTGATTTTAATTATAATACAAAATGAGCGCACAAGCAATAAAGCTTAGTTCCTCCGTATTAACCATTTCACTGTAATTTTCTGTATTATCTGCATGCTCGTACACTTGCATAAATTTTAAATTAAATATTCAGCAAATATATTTATATGCATTGAATTATAAAAATTCAAACCATGAAAAATTATTATCAAGTAAAGGTGTTATTGTGAGCTTCCTAAATTATTATAATCTATAATTTCATATTCAGTGCTTTAAACTTGCACCGAACAAAAAAGCCCACCTCCTTCCGACAGTTTTGCAGTATACATTCAGAAAAATATTCGATTGAACAACGCGTTTTAATAGTAAAAACCTTTTACACAAGTCAATCATCAATTGCATTTACAACAAGAAAATTTCGTGAAAGTTTCGGAAGGAATATGGAGAAGAATTTTAAGAAAGAGGGGCTGTACCAAATAAGCCAAAGTGTGTACAACAACGTATAGTCAGAACCGGAGAAAATATTGCGGCTGTACGTGAAAGTACACGAGATAATCCAACGATATAAATCAGAGACCTTGCGCAAAAACATGGGCTTCGAAGGTCAACACTAACCAATATTTTGCATATGATCGTGGTGACAGCAAGTTGTTTTATGTCATTTTATTGTATCTTTACATTAAGAAGAAAAAACTAAATATTTTCAAAAATATTATGACGAAATTCTGTAGCTACAATTTCGCAAGGTCTCGTGTAAAGTTTGAGATGTATACTGGGTCTATTCGCTTAGGACAGGCGAGGCAACGGCAT
This sequence comes from Nephrotoma flavescens, assembly GCA_932526605.1. Classification (NCBI taxonomy): domain Eukaryota; kingdom Metazoa; phylum Arthropoda; class Insecta; order Diptera; family Tipulidae; genus Nephrotoma; species Nephrotoma flavescens. The sequence continues at coordinate 42,019,833 of OW052221.1, read as the reverse complement.
CTTTTATTGGCCCAGGTAAAGAAAACTAACTTACCGAGGAAAAAAATCAAGCAGTTGAATTTTATAACTTTTTTTTCATAACATTAATTTAATTTACATAAAACAAGCTTTTCCAGATTTTTTTAGGGCGAATTCAGATATAATATCATCCATATTCAAATTGTCAACCATCTGATATTCTACTAATGTTAAAGCTAAATTTCCAAGTTCCTCCAACATCGTTGATCTTAGATAATTTTTAACTAACGATCTTTCTCCGGACGCAACGAACACTGGTAATGTTAATAAAATGCGAAAAACTATACGCTCAAATTCAGGGCCGTAGACTGCATATTATTTTCCAAGATATAATTAAGAATATTTTCAGGCTCCATTTCTCTAATAGACTCAAACAGATTAACGGAAACCTTGTCCTAACTTGTCCTAAGCCCAACAACAATTTTAAACAAGTTGAGGAAAAAATTTATTCGACTATATAGTAACATGAGTTCCTAGACGTTCCTAATTTTAACAGTGTAAAATAATATCATATTTGTTATATAAAAACTATTGGCAAGTTAAAATATTTGAATTAATTATCAATTTATAATATTATATTTTAGTAAGTTAATAATCTAGAATAATATAATTAATTGAAAAAATATAATTTATTAATAAACTTACGATTAGAATTAAAAAGATTTAGAAGAAAATCAAAGTAAAAATCATTTGTCCTAAGATACTTTTAAGAGGTTACAAATCTTTGAAAAAGTGTTTTCACCTTAAACTAGACCCAATCCAACTAGAAAACACGAGTTTTCCGGAAAAACTACGGGTACACTGGGTCTAATATCCAAAAGTAATAGAGGTAGAAGTCGAAGTAAAAACCCTTTTTCCTAAGGTACTAAATTATAACTATAAGGTAGAAGAAACATTTAATGTCCTGTCCTGTACATATATAATGAAACTTGATAATGATACAACGCACCCAACGGAAAAACTCCTTTGGATTCAATTTCATATGAATTCAATGAAACCAATGATGAAAATCGTAAAGGGAATAGCTTTCACACTTTTGTTTTACATGATTTGGAATGCGCGTGAAATATTTACTAAATCTATCCGAAGTGTAAAAAACTTTTAAGAAAGGTTCAGGAAAAATTTCACACTCCTACAAACAACCGTAAAATATTTCCTAACGAAATCCTATGTATGCTAGGTTAGTGATATATATATATATATATATATATATATATATATATATATATATATATATATATATATATATATATATATATATATATATATATATATATATATATATAGTCTTAAAAGCGAACATTTAGGCGAACCGATATTTTAGGCAAACTCCTATATTTCAAAATATATAAAAATTAGCAGATAAAAACGAATTAAAAAATTTAAATTAAAGTTAAACACAAAAACATCTTCATCTAAAGTCTGCTGGAGATTTTGCCAAGTAATCATCAATTCCACTATGTTTATCGATTAGCCATATCAAATATAAATTTAATTTTTTGAAACATCATCTACCATTAACTTTACGTTTTATCATTTCAATTTTATTGATTCATCAACGACCATCTAATTACAAATGGGGAAATAAAATATGATGATGGTGAAATAGAAGAACTGAAGTAAAAGTTCAATCAGATATGAGATTCAATGGTACATTAGACAGAATTTACACTCTTTTTATAAATAACAACTTACTACAGAATAGAGACTGTAAGAAGATGTATAAAATGCCAATGTCCATGTTAATTTTCAGAATTTTGTCATAGTTCTGGCATCGGCAAATATGGCCCCGAAACGTTTGAGTTATGATTGACAATATTTTTACAATTCAAACGATTACTAATCGAGATTTTTCCCGGTTCTCATCGATTACGTTATGTTTTCCAGAAATATATATCAAATGCCAATGTCCATGTTAATTTTAACAATTTTGTCATAGTTCTGCCAGGGGCAAACACACATAACACCGATGAGAACCGGGCAAAATTTCAATTAGTAATCGTCTGAATTGCAAAAATTCTGTAAATACCGTATAACTCACACTTTTCGGGGCCACATTTGCCTATATCAGAACATGACAAAATTGACAAAACTCTGAAAATTAACTGGACATTGGCATTTGACTTCTATTTCTAGTAATCGTTTGAATTCCAAAAATAATTGTTTAATAATTTAACTACTACACACACGCAATATTTATTAGATTTTTTTTTAGGAATTATTTCACGTGAGTGATTTGGAGAGGTTTCAACTTGCTCCGACTTGCCGTTCCGTAATCAATAATTCCATAAAGAATTCTGGAATGAATAAATGTAAAGTACACGAGAGTTTCCTTACCAATCCTATTAACGGAGCTATTTTACTACAGACGGATTTAATGTGTTCAACCAAAGGCATGTGCGTATCAAAAGTAACTCTCAAAAGTACTTGAAGTAATTAAACTCGGTAAGCATTATAGAGGACAGAACAATCCTATTCAGGTGTGTATTAATTATTTTGTGTCAGATTAGACCGAATTGGCTTCAGCCGATATGAACTTCAAATATTAAAGGTCTATTTTAATACTTTCAATAATCTATTGCACCAGACCGCCAACAGTTATTTGGTCAAATAATACACTCTGATTGTACTGGATTGGCTTCAGACTTTATGGTCCATAAGATTGTAATTTACAAGTGTAGTTAAAGTAGATGTGCACTCAAAGAAAGAATCACTTGAGGTCCCGAAAATGTACTGGCGTTTATAAGAGTGACTAGAATTAATTTCGCCACAGTGTTAGGACGGTGTTTGTGTCCATTTGGAACTATCTCTATTCGTTACGAATAGCGCTACTATACCGAGATTGGCCATGTGTGTGAGGCTGTCTCGAGAGTAATAAATAATGTGGGTAATAAATAATGTAATTTCGATTTTTTTTTATTTAAATAGAATATTTATTTATTTATATAATTTACCAGCAGGGTTACAATCGCTAATTATTACAATTATTAAAAATAAGCGACATAACAAATTGAAAAAGTTATTTAATTTAAGAACGGTTATTATAAAATTTAAATAGTTCGTTCCTCAATGAATTTCTTGACATGTTAAAATCAAACCTTTGAAAAACAAGATTAAAAACACGCGATAAGTTCAAGACTGGTTCAGATGAACAATAATTTGTGGCCACCGCTCTCGTAGATATGAATTCGTCCCGGCGACGCAAGCGCTGTTCTGGAACATAAAAGCCGAAGCTGGTGAGTATCTCGGCACAAAACGTGAACATAATACGTCACGGACAAATATTTCGGATGAGATATCACGTCGGTGATCTAACCGTTGTAATCCTAGGAGAGCACAACGATCGCGATAAGGCGGAAGTACGTGCTCATGTGCCCGCATTGAAGGTAAACCTTTAAGCGCGTAGATAGGAAACTGTTTTTGAACACTCTCAATTCTCTCGGAATGGCATCGGTAAAAAGGTGACGAAATCTGTGAGGCATACTCCAAAATTGATCGAACAAGTGAGACAAACAAAGATTTCAAGGTTATCGGATCACAGAAATCCTTACAATTCCGTTTAACAAAACCCAGCATCATATATGCTTGTAAATGTGAGATCTCGAGTGAAAATAACACCCAAATCGGAGATGAACTTAACTCTAACGACTTCTTCATTATAAAGCGAATACTGATGTATAATTATGGAAAGCGGGTACGCCAGAAAGACATTGCCTTACATTTACTCACGTTCAGCAACAGTTTGTTTTCAACCGACCAATCACAAAATCTGTTTAAATCCGCTTGGAAATTTATACAGTCGGATACATTTGATATTCGTGCAAATATTTTCATATCATCTGCGTAAAGCAGGCAATTTGCAGAGACAAAACAGTTAACCACGTCGTTGACTAATATTGAAAATACAATAGAAGTGGCCCAATATGGCTACCTTGTGGCACTCCAGAAGTAACCCGAAATAGACGAGAAGATGACTCACCAATTTTAACAAACTGCCATCTATCTGAGAAGTAGGACAGCAACCACCTAGGGATGCCTTGACAATTCAATCGATGTAGCTTTTTGATTAGAATTAAATGATTAATTTTATCGAACGCTTTAGAAAAGTCGGTATAAATAACATCCAGTTGCATTTTCGAATCAATACTGCTGAACAAGTGTCTGCAAAATGTCTTCAAATTGGTAACGGTGGATCTCCCGGCGAAAAAACCATGTTGTGCGGGTGAAATAACCGTTTTAACATGGAAAAATAAAAACCTTTGTACCATAAGCTCAAAGATTTTTGGAATGGCGGAGAGAATAGCTATCCCACGATAATTACAGATATCACTTCTTTTACCGCACTTGAAAATTGGATGTATATACGAAATTTTCCAGGGATCTGGAAAAACTTGAGTTTGAATGCTTTCGTTAAAGATAAAGGGGATAGGAGCAGCCAGACTAGCAGCACAATTTTTAATAAGAATCGGCCGAAATCCATCATGCCCAGCACCCTAATTTACATCAATTTGAGACAAGCTCTCATGAACGTCATCTTCGGTGAACCGTACGTAATTGGGTAAATTCCCCTCCGTTGCAAGAATTAACTGCTGGATCGATGGATGGCGATTTGTAAACGGATTTAAAAAAATTGGCAAATAATTTGCAGATTTCCGAAGAGTGACTTGCAGAGGCATCTAGGTACGTCATAGGTAAAGGGAACCCAACAGTCTTTCTTTTCATATTGATAAAATTTCAAAACTTTTTTGGAGTAGAAGTTAAATCTTCCTCGATCTGCAGAATATAATTATTATACAGGAACCAATTTAATGCTTTAAACTCCTTCCGTGCGGTCTCGAATTCATGATAATATTTCGAACCGTGTATTTTATATAGGGAGTGTAGTTTATTACGTTGTGTCTCTATGTCCTTTAATTGCTCGTTATACCATGGTTCGCGGAAGCAAGGCTTAGTTTTTTTCCGCGGGATATGTATTTCTACACCAGTCTTGACAAGTTTATTAAAAGACAAAACTATTGTATTTAGATTTCCTCTGAACTGAAGAAATTCCCAATCCGAATTGAGCAGAATTTCATTTAAGGGAGCGTATCAAAGAAAAAATTATCAATAAGGAAACTAGTGTCGCATTTTTCATGAAAAATATTTAACATGACTGTAGTGTGGAATACGCTGGTACAGCCTGTAAGGTCCTCGCACGGTGAGACCTCTGAGTACATGTTATCGGTTGAAAAAATTAAATCCATATATTTACCCTGAGTATTGCTCGTTCGGTTAATTTGGGTTGTTGAGATGCTAGCAAAGTAGTCCACAGTAGTGATCCCTCTAATATCTGTGGAAGATGGTGTGAAAATACCGTTGATATCAGACCAGTTCACCTCAGGCAGATTGAAGTCACCGAAAATCATCAGCTGCTCATTAGGATGAACAAAACGTACTATAGCAAGGTCGATGAAGTTGATGATCTCGATATAAGTATCCAGGCTTGACACACATGTAACGTAAGCGCTCACGGCGAGAATTGACGAATCGGCTAGTTTAAACCGTACAGCAATGACATCATGAACTTGATGGGAAGCCACCATCTCATTCGGAATTGAGTTTTTCACGGCGATCAAAACACCTCCACGTTTCATTGTTGTGGCATGGTTGTATCGCTCTTTTCCGTATACGATATAATTCAATGGGAAGAATTCTTCGCCATTCATAAGATTAGTAAGCCAAGTCTCACAAATGATTATGACTGCATAGTTATTGTCTAGGACACCCAACCGAAACTCTTAAGACTTGCCTCGAATACTGGAAGCGTTATGGTAGTAAATTGTCGAAGAGGCAGGTTTTCTGTAATTATTGTTGTTATTGTAATTATAATTATTGCTGTTTTCGAGGTTAGAAGAGGAGCAGCAGTTATTTAATATTTTAAATGGTAATAATGGTAAGTTTACTGCAGAACTATTGGATATAAGTATTTTGGGTTTTTTGGGCGATCAGTGAATTCTCTCACTCATTTATTTCGCAAAAAATTAAATTTTTGTATAGTTTAATTAAAAAATTTCTCCATAAAGTTTAAAAAAATCACTCGATCAATTTCGACTTGTTATAGGCCATCAGTGTGGCACTATTCTGGTAATTCCCTGGGAATGAGATAAAAGTGGTAATTTTTTTGAAAACAAAATAAAATTGGGAATTATTTTCCCTGCCAATTTAAATATGGAAAAAATATTCCCAATTTATAAATATTTGCATCAAATATTTCTTCTTAGTAGGCCGGAAAAAAATATTTGAACTGAAATTACATATAAAATCTTTCCCCAATTTCCTATCCCCAGGGAATTACCAGAATAGTGCTACCAGTGGCACTATTCTGGTAATTCCCTGGGAATAGGGAATTGGGGAAAGATTTTATATGTAATTTCTATTTTAAAATTTTTTTTCTGGCATACTGAGGTAAAAATATAGTGGTAATTTTTTTGAAAACAAAATAAAATTGGGAATAATTTTCCCTGCCAATTTAGATATGGAAAAATTATTCCCAATTTATAAATATTTGCATCAAACTTTTCTTCTTAGTAGGCCGGAAAAAAAATATTTGAACTGAAATTACATATAAAATCTTTCCCCAATTCCCTATTCCCAGGGAATTACCAGAATAGTGCCACAGGAGTATCTACTTATGATTTGGTTGCCAATATAAATTCTTGCTAAGCTTTTCCACAAATTTGTCGTATTTGAAATTGATTGAGCAATATCGATTCGTGCTGAGCTTTTTCAAAAAAATTTCGGCCATGAAATTGTTGTGATATTGAAGTAGAAGTTTTTAACTAAATTATTAAAAATTTAGGAATTTTCTCATACTCATATTTTCATAAAATTCACGTTTTTATCGTATGCCACCGAATAATAGATTATGCTTTATCGATTTTTGACGACGACGACTGCGGGAAATTATCAGGGCGCAACTGATATTGTTTTCAATATTTTATTGAATTTTAAACTCACAGAGATAATAACTCGTTCATTCGTTCGGGTTTTTGTGGTTGTACATATTGAGTTTCTGGTATAGAATAATGAGTCCTATTTAATTTAAATATGTATCTTGTGTCTTGTTTATATCTTGGAGTGTAATTGTCAAAGATTTGGGAGTCGAGGGATTCGAATCTCATTTATACAGACAAGATCGCATTTTGATTTAAAACTCAATTCATGTGGAATTGAGGCAGCAGGAACCGTTAGTACTCTCATCCAAATGATAGAACTGTTTTGAAGTTTTAAGAATAATTTCGTCGATCATTTACGAATTACCATTAACCATGCGTCGAGCTTTTAATTTATTTGACTATATATGATGCTACATAAAGTATGCCCTAATTTTTGGCAAAGTTGTCTACTGTTTTGAGTGTTTCGGCTGAAAAGTTCATTCAGCGATTCTATAGTCTGTTTTAAACTGTCCGCCATTCCCTATCTGGAAAATATTTTGGAAATTTTTAAAATTATTATCCTAATTTGCCAATTTGTATAATATGTCACTAACGTTTTGTCGACTTTTTTGAAAGTCGTGTTGGAAATTGGAAAACCAGTGATGTGAATACATCTCTTTGACAATAATATATTATTTACATCAACTAGTTTTAATTTATAATGATGCTACATTGTCATGTTAATCATCTTTCGACCATAATTTTCTTCCCTCCGATGAACACCTTTTCGAATTTAATTCGCATATACTTTCGTAGCGAAGTTTCAATCAATATTAATTGAATTTGTTATGCTCGCATGTTTAATACAGGTAGTGGCCAAAATAAAGAAAATGTCGGTTTTTTCATTTAATATATATGCGTTCCAACAAGTACTGTACATAATAATTTGGTTGAGAGTTCAATGTACCTTCTTTTATGCATTTAACATTTTCTATTATTTCAAACGTAATTTAAATAAAATCCATTCAGTCCTATTTTGTCACTACTTATGTACAATATTTCATATTTAATTATTTTATTTATACTCCAATTTATACATAGATTTTCGTTTAGTTTAAAGATTTTGAATTTCCATTAATTACGAAATCCATCCCTTTTACAAAATTTTCCATCAATTTTAATTTTTTCACTTCCAAATTTCGGGAAAAAGATGAAAATCTATCAATGTTTAATCATTAATTATTATTTTGTATATATTTTGATCATCTCACTATGGGTGTTCTTATATATTATATTTGATTTTTATAGCGCTCGCTCGAGAAGCGGGAAAAACTTTTATTTATTTTAAGAATGGTTGAATAAATCGATTTGTACGCGTATATTGCTTTTATAAAGATTTTAATTACGTTTCGTGTTTACGATTTATATAATTAAGAATTATTAGATTGGAAAATTTGTTGTATCGATTTTTGATTTTATATTTAGTGCGAAAGGGGGGAGATGATATAAATTAAATCAAATATAGCACTATACAGATAATACCCTTAAAAAGTATTAAAAGGAAACTAATAAAATCCATAAACATAAATTTATGATAAAAGAAAGTAAATTATCATCATTAACTCATATTCTCTGGTTATGGTACATCCATTACATACCCATAAAATATCAAAATCCCATTTAAGATTATTTACTAATTACGTTCATGTTTTCTTTCATTCAATTTCATATTTTCGTCATAAATAAATTACAGTTTGTATATAGCAGTAGCATCATCTAGCATCTTTATATGTACAATTATCATTAATGGGATATCACCATCCACCACCCACCCCAAAATATAATCTTATACATAAACCACCCAATTTCTTTTCTCTGTGTATATAAGCCATTTATCTAATATTTTCATTATGTTATCATAATTTTCGTTTGTTGTTGTTGCTGTAAATTTTATGATTATTGATAAACATATATTATCATTAGAAAATGGTATAAAACATCAAATGATTGTATATTTATTGGACCCACATAAAACCGAACAACAACTCACATAATCATAATTTTCTCTATATTACGTCTTTATATTATTTGGTCGAGTCGCATATATAGGAGATGGGTAATTCATGTTACTAAATTATGATTATGACTTACTGATAGTAAAAACCAATCATAATAACTTTTAATTTTCCAAACAGCAAAAAATAAATAATTTTTTTTTTCTTAGATTTTCTTTGCCGGTCTCATTGCTGTGCTGCTGTGGACACTCAAAATACTCATCGATTTGTCTTGGTTTTAGGCGACCGATTTGTTCGTTCACCATACCAAACAGCAAAGTATATTAAATTTTATGTCTTTATAATAATCATGACCGACGCATCATCATCAGCAATGATAAAAGCAAACTTCAAAGTGTGGCGATATATGCGGCGATATGACCAACCAATTTTTTCTTTTGGTGAGGGTTGAGTGCGAAAATATTTTTATTATCGTTATTATCATCATTACTATTCCTATTATCATCATCGTCATCATTATTATGTATTTCTATTTTAGGTTTTCCATTATTATATTTCAAACAAAAGCCATTAGAAGAAATAGCCACATTTAACGTTTTATGTATCACTAATATTGTTATTTACAATTATAGATAGTATAAATTGGATCAAAGTGGTAAATGGTTTCTTAGCATTGATTTCTTTATTGGTATACTTTAGGGAATTCAAGAATATGAACAACTCATAAAAAAATTCAGTTGCTCACTAACTTGTATATAGAGAAGTGAAAACACCACTCCATTTAACCACGTCCACAAATATAAAGTTTAACGTATGAGTTTATTGCATATATGTACAGATAAGCCTGTAAGCTTGGAAGTTGTGTTAAACATTTTTTTTTAGAGAAAGTCAACCCCAAATGAACACAAACTGAAAAGTTTACATTGCTTATCTACTGGTAAAAAAATGTTCATGATTGAAACATAAATTGAAAACTGGGTATAGCTATGTTGTCACCATATTTGGTGAGAGACTGCAAATATTAGAAGATAATAGAAGTTTGAGCACTTAAAAAAATTTAATCTAAATTATATTTGACCTGGTACTACTCAAAATATTATTTAGACAGCTGAAGTTCTGCTACTATGCTAACAAAAACCAACTGCTATTATGCTACCAAAATAATATAAATCCCATAAAAAACAAGATGTATGTGAAGTCGGCCCGAAAAACGATTTTTCGACCTTGCTTCTTCGAGCCTGTTAAATCAAAAGAGGTTCTGGTGATTACATACAGTTAAAAATCCAACGATGTAAAGGTTTATAAATGAAATGAATGATATTACTTTTAAAAACTGCTCCTATATATTCTTAGGCGATTTATTAAAATTTTTACTTGTCCTGAGCATACAGACTGTTAAATATTCAGACATTTTAAAGTTATTTTGATTCCAATTTATAAAAGCGAGACTAATTTTGATTTTGAGCGGATTCTCAAACTTTTTTGAAAAATTAATAAAAGCAGACTTTAACCGATAAAAAACTATTTTGCAATTTTTTAAGCCAACTATATGCAACAATTATAACATCTCGCAGGAACCCTCTAAAGCATTCGATACACCTGCAGAGTGCAGACCATATACCATACACCGCTATCGAAACTATCGTAGATAGTAGAGCGATCGAATAGTAATTTTTTTAAATATCAAATAATTTAGTTGATTAATTTTGACCATTTAAAATCGAGAATGATTTTATCAGCATACCTTTATAATACTTTGGAAATCAAAAAGTAGATCTCTCAGAAAAATTAGTGGACACGCCTGTTATATAGACATAAGTGGTAAAATTTACGATTGGTTTGCGATTTTTTTATGGAATCGTCACGAGATTGTTAAAGTGAAAAACACACTTAGTAGACCTTAACCCGTTTTAATTTCAGAGTTCCTCCAAAATCGGGTTTTCGGCCACTGTATATTTTTATTGTTCTTCGAAATTGGCTATATCGGTCATCGGACCCGCCACAGCCTTTGTTCATAATTTGGCTTTAACATAGGCATTAAATGATAATCCAACCGCATTTTTGGATACTGATTTAAAAATTTATGTAAACGGTCATCGGCTTGCTATTATAGTAACAAATCCAAAATCATGCATTTTTCACGATCCGGGTCAGCTTAGCAGTAAACCCTATTATATATCTGTTACTCATGAAACTTGAGTGCCGTACAATGGAGTCCGTTAATAAGTTTAAATACTTAGGAGTAACAGTGGATACACAATTCAGCTCTTTTGGATCTTCGGACATTGGATCTATAGCGAACGCGAACTTAAGCATCCTTAAAACAGTTTTAATGACAATTCTCTGAAGTGCCGAGGTCGCATGCACTAGAAAATTTATTTTTAATAAAATTCCGACAAAAATTAAGTAAGACAGCTAATAGCTGTGCTTTTGCTCCGACAAAATTATTGGCATTGCCAGAATTTATGTTTACACACAGTCCATACCTTGATGCAAACCACCTAAGATAAGTTAAAATGCCAAAGTAGAAAGGTCCAACACCATTTTCATTTGAACCACTTTTGTCGCGAATTATCTAAATATTGTTCTATCAATTTCACTTCTACTTTTGGCGTATATGAACGGACAAAAATCATTTTATAGATCCACTGGATTTTCCAAGGTATAGGAAAGTACTTCCTATTATTTGGTGAACTTAAATCTTGGAATCGAACAAATATATCGAATGAAGTCGACCGTATCCAATGTCACGTAATCTCTAAACTGATATAGGTTTTGCACTTCAAATTCACGATTTTACAAATCATATTCAGTTTTTTTTATTTCATTATCAACTTTTTACAAGTCAACTTCAATTTTTTACAATTCAACCTTAAGTTTTTGCAAAGCAAATTCGTGTTTTTTCAAACTAACTTCAATTGAATGCATAGCAAATTCAAGTTCGAAAATTTTTTGCCACTCTTTGCAAAACGGAACTCGGCCATTGCTTAGCTGATTATGATGGGATTGAATATGTTGGACGGAAATGGGATTCTTAAAGGATTTTTGGAATCAGTTCTGGAATTAGACCACCTGGGACGGAACTCGATCAATTCTTAACCGGTTCTTAACCGAAGAGGATTATATTAACTTTACCGCAAGTAACTACTTCGGAAAATAAGGTCAATTAATACTCCCTCCCCCTTTTTCATTATCGTACACACCACACATTCTCCTACTCAAAATTGTTTGAGTAGTATAACAGTGAGGCAATGCCAATCGCAATTGATGGTGAAAAATCGCATAGTATCGTGCGTCCTGGTCCAAGTGCGAACAACTTTAATCACTACGCCACTTGTCCGGTGTATCTGCACCATTTAGTAAATCATTGGTGCCTGGCTTAGAAAGCCTTGAAAAGGCCTTGAAGTATTATGTTCGTGGTAATATTTCTTTAAAAATGGTACTACTTTTTATGAACACGTGTGACGTTTCATGCAGATGTGTTAACTCGTTCGTATATTAACAGATGTTCAAAGTTGATGTGTCACAGTATTTTTTTAGGGTGTACTAAGAAATTCCGGTTTCAAAATCCCCGTTTTCAAAATCCCGGTTTTTAAAATTCCGGTTTTCAAAATCCCGGTTTTCAAAATCCCGGTTTGCATCCCAGTTTTTAAAATCCCGGTTTTCAAAACCCTGTTTTCAAAATCCCGGTTTTCTTTTCTTCTAGTTCTAATGGCACAAAATAATTAGTAAAGTTCTGTAATTGCAAGATTTGGTACTTGCAACATTTTGTAATTGCAACATGTAGTTGTAAGATTAATTAAAAAGCAACATTTTAAAATGCAATAATTGTAGAAGCTGACGGCTTCGATAACTCTCACGGCCACTTAGCCCTCAATTCAAATTCCACCTCTATTAGCGACTTTCTAGAAAAATATCGCAAACTCCTTTTTGAATTTTGCCAAAAAATCATTTAAGAGTCCCATTTTCTTACTTGCCAAATTTTAAAAACTCAACCCGTTATTTCCTAAAAAACGTGTTTTTTATACAATACCGGGATTTTGAAAAACGGAATTTTGAAAACCGGGATTTTATTACACACCCAGTTTTTTAAAATGGAATCAAATGGAGATCGCGCAGTGAAAAAATTCTTATTTTTGAAGGTGTAACACCAGAACAAATTCGTTAACGGTTTTTAAATGTATAAGAGCTCTTCACTATTAATTAGAACAGTAAAAAGATGGGTTGGGGAATTTCAACGTGTTCGTACAGGTTTTGAAGATAATCCATGTGAAGGACCTTCAAAATGTGGATCAACACCAGAAATCGTAGCGAAAATACAGCATATGGTTTTTGAAGGTCGTCGATTAACCGAGATGGACTTAGTAGAAGACCTAGGAATCTCATTAGGCAATGTGAGCAATATTTTGACTGAAGTTTTGAGTTTCAGAAAGCTGTGTGCACAATGGGTGTCGCATTGGCTATCAATAAAACACAACAACATTCGAATGCGACTTTCTAAGCAACATTCGGAGCGTTTTAGAAAGAATTGTAAGGATTTTGTGTGTCGTTTCATCACTATGGATGAGACTTGGGTCTACCACTATGCTCCTGAATCAAAACAATAGGCTAAGGAGCGGTGTGAAACTGGTACTTCTGCCGTAGCGAGTTAGGGTCCAGAAATCGGCCAGGAAGGTGTTATCATCAGTTTTTTGGGATGCAAAAAGAATTTTGTTCGTGGATTACCTCCAAACTGCCTAAGTACCTCCCTCACACCTAAAAAATTCATGCTTGGGAAACGATTTTCATCGAATGAAGAGGTAATAGCAGCCGTGGTAGCGTATTTCGGCAGTCTTCCGGATTTCCACTTCAGGGATGGATTCCATATATTAGAAGGTCACTGAAATGTGTGTATTGAAATTCATTGGAATGTTATTGCATAATAAAATGTATTTTATTATCAAAACTTACAAACAAAACTTACTGAGCAACCTAGCGTAAATATTTGTAATGGTCACTCGGAAAGGATTAATTTTTTTGTAAAAATATAAACGATTTGTTTTTGTTGTAGGGTGAATGCCAAAACTGCAGTTTCATTTTTGTCATAAAAAAATATAGAAAAATATAAAAAAAAATTCGGATCGGTCAGTCGACCTGAGATAAGCTAATCAAACACACTTACAGCATTGACTGGGGTTAAAGAAACAGAAAAAAGGTTAATTATTATAGTAATTAGTTACCCTGTAAGACTCATTAGAAAATCAAATTACTTACTAGGGACACCGCTACGCGTCCCAAAAAGTGTTACATCTCAAAATTTGAAGTTGTTGGTAAATCGACGTTGAACTTTTTAAATCATAAAAAAATTATGAGTCGTAAATATTTTTTAGAATTAGCCAGTGTTATTATATTCTTGCATAATATAACGTTAAGTATAATGTCTTAAATTATATGAATTTAGATAAAATTGGAAAAATCGGAAGATGTAACACTTTAATTGAAATATTTTTGTTCATATTTCAACATGTAATAGTTTTAGTGATATTTTTTGGATTAAATTTAAAATTTTGTTTAAATAAAACAGGTTTTTGCTTTAGGTAATTCAAATAAATTTTATTTCTTCTAATCATAAAAAAATAATAACATTAATAAAAATCACATTCAAAGGAATTTCCGGTTCATTTTGTAAATTTGTACATATCACTAAGAGCAATTTAGTTATTCGCTTTTTAAATTATAATAAAAATCTTTGTATTTTTCGATAATTAAATTTTTATCAAAGACCTTTTAATTTTTTTTTGGATGAGATTGGAACAGGTCCTTCGTTTAGTTTTCTTGCTTCATAATTCACTAAATCTACTAAGTTTTTTTCCTGTTTTGTCTGTTCCTAAAATTCGAAATTCCTCGTCTATCACAGACTCTTTAAAATAAAATTGGAATGGCGTTTCTTTTCGTACTTGAATGAGGGTTTGTGTGGGTGGTGTTTGTGTGTGTGTGTTTGTGGAGGTGTTAAAGGGTGATAATATTGGTGGTGCGGTATAGGGTGGTGCGGTATAGGGTGGTGCCGTATAGGGTGGTGCGGGTGAGATGGGTTTTGGGGTTTGAATTGGATAGTGGGTGGGAGGTGGTAATAATGTTTAGATGTGGTGATTTGTGGTTGGTTGGGGTCAGTTGAGAAATTGTGGATTGGGATCGGTTGGGCTGGGTGTAGAAGGGGTTAGGTGAGTGTAGGAGTGGGTGGACGTTGTATTTGAAATACGCAAATCACACTGCATAGAAGTTCTTTATAGGCAACAAAAATGCTTATAGAGTTCGGCTCCGAACCATCCCCGACTTTTTTGTTTTATTTATGAAATTTTCGATAAAACAGTCACTACTTCATTTTGTAACACTTTTACAGAAAAATAAAATAACCAAATAACATTTTTATCAAGTAAAGCGTTATATTTAGTTTATGACTTTTTAAAGGAAAAGGTTGGACCTATACGATGATACGAACTTTTGTTATAAATGAAATGTAACACTTTAAAATAAAATATCAAACCAAAATCATATTTTAATTTATTTATAATACAAATTCATTTTATATATAATAGTATTACACATAATTATTGTCGTAATTCAAAAATGTCATATTTCAATTATATTAATTAATTAAAAAATTAATGAATATTTTATTAATTTTTAATAATTAAAATGGAGAAATGTAATAAACAATTCATATTTTGAAATAATCTGAAAATCGCATGTTTTGGACTTATAACAGTCTTCGGGACGCGTAGCTACTTGTTTGGGTTTAAACAGTGTACCAGTGTGACTGAAGTTCATGCTAAATGCTTAGCAAATACTTAGAATGTCTTTGGAATGTACCTAAGGCACATTAAAAAATCACATCTTGACTAAATTTCATAATATAAATTCGCCTAAATGTTTACTTACACCAATACTATTACAATAAGTTTGCTGTTGTTGTATTTGTTGGATTAGTTTGGATAAACTTCACTAGCGTTTTGGTTGCTTAATTTTTTTTTCTAGTCCTAATTCCGTATTGAAATAAAATTTGCATATTTCAAATACACTTCATAAAAACTTTTTCACATAAACAAATTTTAACTAAATCGGAGATGTCATTGTACGGATAAGAGTGCGAAACGTCAGAGTCCTTTTTTTGATATAATGATTTGATATTTTTTTGTAAATTAACTTTTATACTGGCATCAAGCGTGAGTATTCGAACCCCCCATGATTCCGGAAGATACTATACCAAAATATTATTTAGATCACGCGTTGCTAACCGGAACTGCAACCCAGTGTTACACTAGTATATTCTCGAGATAGAAACAACTGTGAGAGATCGTTTATCCTGAAATAGCTGCGAGTTGTATGAAATAGTCGAACGCAATCGACGATTAACACGACGCGGCTCGTTTATGGGTCCCTATAGGAATATCTCAAATCCGCTGGATTAGGTTACAGTTCATCCTTGCATTTGCCAGTTCCAACATGTGACGGGTGAGGGTTGTCTGGGATTACAATTCAACGTTCGAGAAGAACACATAGCATTTATAGAATTCTCCAAAGAGCATTTTACTGAGCACTATTAGTTATTTTTAAGTCACTTAAAAATTTAAGTCACAAAATTTTAAATGATTGGCAGCATCTTACATTGATAACGTTGGTCATCTCTATAGAACCATTCCCAACATTTATACTGGGTGGAATCATGCTCGAAGCGCGTTAGAAGCGACATCTATATTTCTTTCGGGACTTACCGTGTGAAGGAATATGACTGTGGAAGAAAATTAGGCAGAGAGAGGGTGAGCTGTTTGCATTTAAGACATTCCTTTGAATAACCGTTTAATTTAACTCTCATGTGAGTGCAGAAAAAATATCATAATTTGAGTAATTAAATTATTTTTTCCACGTTTGCCCAAGTTGTAACATTTCTTATTTTTAAGTATGATCGTGATCTATACCAATTGAACTACAAGTTTTTATAAAATTTAAAGTTTTTATTGGGAGTAACACATACAAAAATAGACGTCTAAAAGTGCAAAAGGTACCCGGGTACCCACGTCACTCACATTAGGGTTAACCTTCGTCAGGCAAGAGTAATATCATTAATCGATATTACTCGCCGTCATTAGGATGTTTGTGAGGTGTCTTATTATTCACACATAAAATGGTAAGGTCAGAAGCATCTAAATAACTAGAATATCGCTTACTTTCTATCTGTTTAACTAAACTATGGGTGCAGTAAGGTTTCGTAGGGGCAGTCTGTGACCGATGTGAAGTTCTTGTACAAAAGTTTTTGGACAAAAATTTATGCGAGTGTTCTTTGTGAAGTTTTTGGACACAATTTTATTTCTTGGACAAAAATGTATGGAAGTGTGCAATTTTAACAGTGTATATATTTTATATTAAAATAATTCGAAAAAAATATAATAAATATTGAAAAAACAAAAGAAATTGTTTGACATTAAAAAATCTAAAATGCTCAATATTACAAATTTTTAAGTAAATCACATACCATACTGTATAAAATGATACACCAGATAGCAAAAAATCTCAGAAGTTGGCTCGCATAGTGACTATATACGTTCGAAAAAGAAATCATTAGGCTATTCAAATCAGTAAGCCCTAGCTCGATATGATGACCAATCTCTGAGATTTTTGCTATTTTGCTTAGAGTAGTCATCCATGGATTTGCAGACTTGCAGTATTGGCAAAACTTTAAAAATTCGATTCACGAGCCTTGATCATCATATCGAGATAGGGCTTATTGATTTGAAATTTAAATAGCTCAATGTATCCTCTTTAGAACGTATATGGCAATGGCCGGTACATTTTTACTATTTGGCTTAGATTGGTAGAACATCCATGGATATGCAGACTCGCCGTATTGGTAAAATTTTAAAAATCCGATTCACGAGCCTTGGTCTTCATATCGAGATAGGGCTTATTGATTTGAATAGCCTAATGATTTCTTTTTCGAACGTATATAGTCAAAGTATACAGTCAAAGTCACTATGCGAGCCAACTTCTGAGATTTTTTGCTATCTGGTGTATCATTTTATACAGTATGGTATGTGATTTACTTAAAAATTTATAATATTGAGCATTTTAGATTTTTATAATGTCAAACAATTTCTTTTGTTTTTTCAATATTTATTATATTTTTTTCGAATTATTTTAATATAAAATATATACACTGTTAAAATTGCACACTTCCATACATTTTTGTCCAAGAAAAAAAATTGTGCCCAAAAACTTCACAAAGAACACTCCCATAAATTTTGGTCCATAATATTTTGTCCAAGAACTTCACACCGGTCAGTCTGTAAATGTATTTTATTTAATTGGAGGGCAAAATGATTTCTGTTTTATGGTTTTATGGCAATGTTGACGTACGCAGGGAATGGTGGTACACTGGTGTCCGTGTTAGAAAATTGTGCCACCAAATGTTTCCACCAAATATAACTTCTCCAGATAAATCGACACTGTCTCGAAATTTAGCAACGTTAACTTGTGTGTTATTTCAATAAAAATGGTTGAGATCGCCTGAAGATTTTCTATATACCGATATAAATTTCATATACTAGTGCGAATGGGATTTCTCGCAGAGCGTACCAATTGACAAAAAAGGATTAGAGTTTAGGTAGTTTTCTTGCGATAATCATCTGGTTGAAAAATGAATCAATGATTTATTGGATCTATCAAACAAAGCAATAGGAAATATTTTATTTGTTCGAATACTCGTATGTCATACGTAAAGCTTTTTCACATTCAAGAAAGGCGCTTTTTTAGTAAAGTGATAGAAATGATTCATTTTGCTTCAATTTGAGCTCCACGATATAATAAGATATGAAAACTAATACAAATTTTACCTTAAAATTCTAAACAGAATTGTGAATCAGAACGACTTAGCGAAAATGAGTGGTAAAACGAAATTATTACCTTTTCGCACTGAAATGCAGGAAAATCTTTTCTATGAAGGATGTTTCTTGAAAACAGAGAGAATCACACCAACACCATACAAAAACATAAAACCTATTCCAATCCATAAAACTTTACAATACAAAATCGTACATAACGATTGGGTAGATCCAACAGATCCAAAATCAATCAGACACAGCTTACTGCGGTCAAAATCATTACACTTCACTTTATTAAGTATTTAAAGTAAAGTAAACACTATGTGATGTCAAAATTTCAGTAATTCATCATTTCAATCAAATCGAAATTTTGATCAAGAGACTTTGATTATTAAACTATTTATTGTGATTAATATTTGTATAAATAAATCTTAAAAAAAATAATTTCGATCATATTGAATTGATTTCAGATTTATGTTGTGTCATTCCGTTTGATTGTTGTAAGTGTATTACGCGCGTACTTAATTTAGGTATATATACAACAACACTGTCTATACATATATTATTTATATAGTAAAGGTAAAGATCTTGATAAGAAGTATAAAAAATTATGTTAAACTTAAAATTTTAAAGTACATAAATAAATAAAATCCACTTAACATCAATTCATATATAAATAATATATTGATCAACTGAATCCAGCATCTTAAAGTCGTTTTGGCTGCGTGTGTTTGCTTCTAATAACATTACTGTTTCGTATACGACTATCTACACAATTTATTGACCACATGAATTGGTGATTTTTTATCATTTGGATTACACCAACAAATATTAAAATTAAATTACCAGACTATAAATTATATAATTTAAATTTAATTTTTCTTTTTGCTGATTTGCTTGATATAATTGAATTTACTTTGTTATACTTTCTTGATATTCACTCTATATGTAAAGCTATATGCAGATGTATACTAACTTGAACATGGAGACGAAGAAGAAAGAACTAAAAATGTATAAAAATTGATTGTAACAGATAAATATAAGAAGAAATAAGGTTACAAGAAAAATAAAGATCGCGAAAAAAATTCCAAATGATCAGGAGTATGTAGGTGGTTTTTGATTGTCGATCTCGGTATGATATATACGATATAGATTAGCGAATGTATATTGGTGGAAAGATTTATATCAATTAAATCAGAATTAATCGAAAAAACTGGATGGTTTCAAAAATTTACTGCAGATTTTTTATAAAGAATTTTCCAGCTTTCTATACAACGATCTATTAAGATTTCAACTTGACTCTGAAATTCGCGATCGCACCTCCTCCTTGCGGCGGAAATCGGTACTCCGTAAATCTGGTAGGCTAAGTGTATGAAGGCTGAAGATCTTCTACAGGGGGTTGGCATTGGGCTATCGACTCAACTTGCAAAAAACAATTGTTATGTAATTTCAACAAAAGCATAAGTTATGAGAGTAATAACATGGATTAACAACAGCGACATTAGACTCGAAATAACCGTGGACCTCCACCAATTTCTCGATCGGGCATCTCAGATGCTCGATCTAATTGCACGGCAAGAAACTTGGCTAATTTGCAGCAACATGGTCGATCACAGTCGCTACGGGTTTCTGTTCGCTCCACAACTTTGATATAAGCACGAGTTTGGAGTTGGTTTTCTGATCAGCAGTCGTTTACACTAATTCGTTTCAGATTTTATAGCCTTAAACAGAAGGATCTGCGTACTCCCACGAGTCACTTCAACATCTTATTTGTGAACTTACGTCTACTCCTATTCGCGTGGATTTTGTTCCTTATCTGTCCTAAAAAAAGAAAAAAATAGGATTTTTTATAGGACAAATTTCACTATACTACTAAAAACTTTTGAATATCTTGATTGATTTGTTTTTACGTATTGAAGTTGCTACAAATTTGATTTTACCTAATATTCTGCGAAACAAATAGAAAAAGGACCCAAAATTAAATAAATATAATTATAATATTTATTATATGTTTAATAAAATTTAGGCCCAGTTTATAAGACAAAACTAGAATTTTTATGTCACGCCAGCCAAATTTGCCTTGGAGTTGTACAAATCGAACGGATAATTTTCGAATTTTTTTCGGGACTTCCCTATAAACCAGCATGCTAAATAAGGTATATAGGGAGATGTTACTATAGGTCCTATTTAATAGAAAAACAAGTTTGTTTTGTTCCAATTGAGGGTTTAGGTTGTTAAGCCCGGCCAAATTTGCGAATCGGCAATGCACACAGTATATTCATCGTGGTATCATCGGCCCACATTCACTAATATGGTACTGGACAGCACATACTTGCGATGTTAGAGCAAATACAAAGGCACCTGGAAATCAAACAATGAAGTTACGGCCATTTAATCTATTGCGCATCTTCGTATACAAAAGATATTTTTCAAACATCAAGAATATTAAGTATAACACGGCGCAAACATTGACTCTGACAACTTACAGTAGTGGCGAAATATGCCATCTGTCTATTCGCGACGTCTACGACTCTAACGAATCTCACGTAGGAATTCCAATTACATCGGTCAACTTTGACGGCTGCTTGAAAATGACGTTGGCTTGAAAATTATGTTGACGAATAAATTGGTTAAATCCCAACATTCAACGTTATTTAAAAATCCTAAATCAAAAACTGTACTGCAAATAAAAGAGAGTGAGATAGAGTCCTCGAAGGAGCCTAAATGAAAACGGGAAACAAATGAAACAAAATATATTAAGCAAAACAAATAACATTATCTCTAAATGGCTTATTCTATAGATTCAATAACTCTTACGTTAGATTCGGCCTATGAAGCGTGTTTCATTTTGACGTATAGAATTTTAAATTTTAACAAAACAAAGAAAAATAATTTTAATGGCCATGAATGTGACTTTATTTGAATGATAGTTTTATGCCATAAGTTTTTCAAAATGATTTTGGAAATGAGGCCGCCGTGGCTGGTGCTTATATGGCATAATCTGGAGGTCCAGTTTTCGATCTCCCCTCGGTGCATTTTTGGTTTATTTCGGCAATAACGCATCGAATAATATGGCTTTCAAGTGATCAATAGTCTCTGGTTTATCACCGTAGACAAGTGACTTCACATATACCTTCAACACATATAGTCCGATGATTCCTTCTTCTAATTTACTTTATTTAGTTTAACAATTTAATTTTTTTTATCAAATTCATTCCATACCGAGGTAGGCTCTTGTTGCAGCCTTGCCTAGTGATTCACATGTTTTACTATTCGGGTATAGACTCATCGGCTCGGGAGGGTTTAGACACTAGGTTTCAATAAAGACTCAACAAACCGTTCGTGTGTAAAAAAGAACTAAAAGAAATTTGAAGGGTAATGACTATTCATATGGCTCTTTCTACCCCATTCTTCACCAACTAAAATTAAAAAACCGATTAATTCTTCTTAAAAAAAAAATTATGTATAAGATCAAAATATATTTCTAAAATGGTAATTCATTTTTTTTAATTATTTATTATTCCAAACGGGAATTCCAAAAAAAAAAAATCGTTCGCTAAAATTCTTGGTCAATTAGTAGTCAATTTGCTTAAAAAGAGTAGTCTTCGTAGGGTTGACGGATGCCGCGCTGTAACGCTCTATCTATATACGAGTATTAATCAAATACTATTATTCGAACTTCTTTTTTTGGCAATATCTCTCTTTGATTGAACTATACCACTACTTAATATTATTATATTACCCTAACTTGACTATACATAGATTTTACTTAATTTTACAATTTTTCTCATTTTTTTCCGAATAAATTTTTTCATGTTTCAATATTAAAGTTAAACTGATGGCTAATGACATGCCACTTCACTTAAACACCATATACAATTGTCGAAACTTTTCCTCCCGCATGTAGCAACTTCAAAACTGTCTGCACCAGAAATATCAAGAGAGGTTGGTATAACCAGTCGTATTTCGCTGGTTAGAGTACGCCCTATCCAGAATAATCGCAGGCAATAACCAAAGCAATATCCTTGCGTATCCTATCAATGACACCAATAAAATAGTAAATATTTAATTTGTTTAGGTAGTACGTACTAAACTCCTCCATAAAAAAAAATCTTACCGATCCTCTAGTTTTGTATGGCCAAGGTTATACAATATATGCAATCAATTTTTTTGCTATTTGTCGTATGATTTTTCGTAATAAAACACAGCTATTTTAAATCTAATGCGATCACTACCATCCAAATAAAAAAAAAACGTGTATCAGAAATCGACCTGTCTGCATTAATCTGTTTCGTTGTTTTGGTCATTCTTTTTGCATGTCATACACCAAACGTTATTTAACTTGTTACTAGCACAACATTTAGACATGTACAAGCAACAGTGGTAACACTCTTTTTAAGCAACAGCTACTTATTTACAATAGATAGGGCAGCATAAAACGAACCGATCACTTAGGTTCCAAAAAAATGACCGAAAGTGCATGAAACAAATAGCTTAGACTTCGGAATTTAGTGATCGATGCTTATTTCGTATTTATATTTTGTAGTTCGCCTTTTAGTAACCATCGATTAGTGAACTTATTAAGCTTTCTTTACTAACCACCATATAGCATGTTATTTTACTATGTAGGATTTTGAAAGTGTCTAATAATAAATCAATAAAAGTTTGCGACATTTTGACTTACATGTTAACACCTTCGGCCCCATAAAGCACACCAAACGGTAATTTTTGTGGATGTAATGGTTTTCGAATGACTCGTGGATTATTTTCACGCCAAATGCAACAATTTTCTTGTTGACATAGCCATTCATTTTGTATAGAAAGTTGACATCGATTCCAATATTGGCTTTGGCCTATTCACCGAATTGGCGGCGTGAACAACGGCCTTATTTACGACGATTATGTCGACCATAAAATGGACGTAGCTCGCGATAATTTTCATGAACTGAACCATTATTTATAAAGTAAATGTGGCGTGAGTCTATTCATTATGAAATAGGAAACCAAACTAACCAAAAGTCAACTGACCGCTGTCAAATGTGTTGTTTCTGGAAAAGTGTTCTCACCTTAAATTTATATACCTCGAAATGAAACACCCTTTATATATTAGGTGTATGACTTAATTTTTACAGTTTTTTTACTCCAGCTTATACTTTATTTGAAATAGAAATGTTTTCACAATGAACGCAAGGTTTCAGAACACCAGAGATGATAAGTAAAAGATACTTCTAACGCAAGGGAATCAATTTGTAATGTTTTTGGTGTCGACGTTGTGTCTTATAAAACGTGTAATAATTGGTACAAACGTTTTAAAGGAGGTTATTTCGACCATAGTGACTAGCCGCGCCATGACGCTTTAGAAGTTTGAAGATGCGGAATTGCAAACTTTATACTGGATGTGAGTGTTCATTGCAAACGCAAAGATTATAAGAGCTTGCACTTCAGAAAGAAGTGATCCAAACAGCTATTTCCAAGCGTTTGTACTATAAATGGGAAAACTTTCAAAGCTTGCAAGATAGGTCCCACATCTGTTGACTTAACACATCCTAGGTCAACGTATGAACACTTGCAACAAAAAAAGCACTTTTTGTGAAAAATTGTGACGGGTGATGAACAATATATTTTTTACGAGAACCCCAATTGTAAAAAATCATAAAAAGATTCCAGGTAACCCAGTACATCGACGCCGAAACAGAACATCAACTGAAAGAAGTTTCTCTTGTGTATCTGGTGGGAAATTAAGGGTGTGTTTTATTACGAACTCCTGGAAACTGGTCAGACGGTGACTACAGAACGCTACAGCTGACAACTGAACAAACTAAACGAAGAATTTGATCAGAAAAACTATTTACTGGGCAAGGAAACAAGCAAGTTGTATACTGCTGCATGACAACGTTCGACTTCACGTTGCTCGCTTAAGTCAGAAGACAATCTTGAACATGAGATGGGAATTTCAATCGCACGAGGCATATTCACCAGACTTGGCCCAATCCGACTACCTTTTGTTCCGGTCAATGCAGCACGCCTTGGTGGATAAATAACTCAAAACGCAGTTAAATGGGAGATTGCGCAAGGCATAAAGTCCGGAGGTTTTCTTCCAGAGCTTTCGTTCAAGCTGATCTCATGTCCTGATTTTTGAAGGGTTCTCGCCCAGGTTTGTATCCCGTATAACACGGTCGACGAAGCCAACTATGCCAGTAACCCTCTTTTACACGAACTACTTGAGGAATATTTGGAGAATGATATGTTCTTACATTGTGTTGAAGTAATTTCGTACTCGGTCTGAGTTTCAACATGATTTGTTTTACTATTTCTATTCAGGTTAAAATCTTTTTTATAGTATTTGGGTGCGCATGAAAAGTATATTAATCCACCACGTGAATCAACGTGACAAAACGCATCAATTAAATTAGATGATGAAATCCGCTGTGGTTTGACTGGCGGGCCCCTGGCGGGAAAATTCTAACTCTTTAATAAATATAGTATACCGAGAGTATTAATGGGGTGGTTTTCTTTATAGTTTGTGGAATTATGTTATATTGCTAAAAACTCATGGTTTTGAAATGTTCTGCATGGCACATGAATTGGTGTTTGCATCGCTTAACAAATCAAAGCATGACATTCGCATTCGCAATACAATTTGAAATGAAACAATATGATTCCACTATTAGTTTCATTTTACCACTCACGGGGTCCATCTGACAATTGGTTTAAATCAGAACACTTAAAAGAAGAAAAAGGGAAAACAAAGAATCATCGAAAATTAATAAGAGAATTTTAAACTTATCTAAAAGTTACACCTGATCGATCCTATGTGATACATTTAATTATCCACAAAGTAATTGTTAGTTCTATTAGCTAAAAGTAAAGAGATAATATGTATTCAAATTATTATAATTAATTCATTGCAATTTAGACCGTAGATAAAATCGTACTATTACAATTTATATTTGTTGAAAAAAATGTTTGTAAATTTTTAGAAATTTTACAGCTCAAAACCTTCAGAAAATTAATGTATCAATGATGATCAATATGAAAAAATTGTACTATTAATATTATGGCAAAAATATGTTTAGATGTTCAAAACTAGATGTCACTCTATTATTAATATAAAAAATTGTGTTACTAAAAATTGTAAGAAATAAAATGAGTATGTTCGAAAAAATCCGTGAACGAGAGCGCACTTCAAATTAAGAAAATAAATTAAATAATTGATAAATCAGTAAAGTTTAACTTATACGGGGAGTTTTACTGAGTTGAGTTTCTAGTTAATTTGGGGTGCGTGAAACAAAAGAGAAACAATACGGTCCACTCAACTACTATACAGTCTAATCAACTACAGAACGAGGTTTTGTGTGGAAGAAAATTAACACCATCCGGTCCAGTCGATGAATTTATGATTGATCAGCGACATCAACGTACACTAGTTCTCCGGATAATAGGCGCCTTTCTTTTGCATAATCTGGTGGTTTATATGTTTCGATGAGACAAGTCACACTTGTTGTTATTTTTGTCTTGTTGGCATTAAGTTAAGTAACCAAATATATTTCTAATCGTACATCATATGTTTTGATTATGCTAAGGGCAGGTTTATGCGGTTGCATTCGTTCGTTCGGTCATTTTTTCGATCAATCATCTATTGTGAAAAAGTTCAGAAGAATAAAATCGTAAGTTTTGAGCAATGTGATGGGTCGAAAAATTGTCAGAACGAACACCAACCATAAAGGCGCCATAATAACTGGGTTATACACTGTAAATCCACAAGTGTACGTGTTTCGTTTAACATCAACTATAAGATTGTAATTTGATAAAATGTCAGAACCAATCATAGGTGAATTGACATCTGCAATTATGAATGTCCATTCAGAACATTTGCGAAGTCCTAGATTTATTTTAGCAAATTTTTTCGAAACGTTTTTATCGTAGTTTTGGTTTCAATTCTGGACAACCAGAGATGTATATTTTTGTAATCCAATTACTTGTATAAATAATTTATTGAATATCACTTGCTGGTTCTACCCCTTTGCATTCCAGCGCCGATATTAGAAATGGATAGGCCAA
Organism: Nephrotoma flavescens; assembly: GCA_932526605.1. Taxonomy (NCBI): domain Eukaryota; kingdom Metazoa; phylum Arthropoda; class Insecta; order Diptera; family Tipulidae; genus Nephrotoma; species Nephrotoma flavescens. Next base: position 41,992,971 of record OW052221.1, on the reverse strand, counting down.
TTGGGTAGTGGTTTCAAGCTTGTAACCATTTGCATGGGTACGGGAAATTTATATTACCGGATTGAAATTCAGGCGGTCGTCTGTGGCCGGCTATGGCTCATGGAAAATGTCCGTGGGGATTTCCGAATTTCAATTCCAATCTTGCAAGACCGCACATAAAATATTATAAGAAACCTGTAAAATAAATTGGCAGACAAGAGAAAGAGAAAACAAAATACCCGTGCAACAATCACACGACAAAATTCAAAAATTGAATTTTCGCTAACATCATGGATGCCATTACCATACGCGTCACTTACTAGCGTCACATCTCCATACAGAATAATGTTTATCCTCTCATTTTTATAATCGTAATAATAAAAATAGAAAGACAACGGATTTCAGTTTGATTAAACATAATTATTAAAATGTAAATGATTCAGCTTTTACATATTTGTACCAAAATAATTATTTACAATAGAAATCATTTGTAATAAACAAAAAAAAATGATAATTTAAGACTTATTATTTTATTAATCATAATTAATCATTGAATATTCTAAACCAATTAGGAATAATATAAAAGTCAAAAAGAAATTTTTAAATTAATTAATTTGAAATGTTTAGAATATTCAACCATTGATTAATATACTTAAAATTACAAATATTAAGATTACAAACTTATATCTACAAAAACTATACTTCGTTGGGCGCCGTAATAGCGCAAGAAATCATTATTGTTGATAATGGCAATTTCAGAAGCACCAGATCGTTTTTAAATTTGTCCGTATATGCTATGTGTGTTCCAGAATCCACTTACATTTATTGTCCATGCAATTTTGAATTTCACGATTTTATTAAATTATCGTAGATTAGCAATTATAACTTTTCTCGTAGTTTCTTTCCACATTATTTCAAGGTAAACAATTTTTGCATTAGCACAATTATACGGCCTTAACAGTTCGTATCACTTGCACCATGGGCCCGCAGTTTTATGATTTCACACACAAACAGTTTTTACAAATTTTATAATTTTATGTTCGCCTTAAATTTTAATTTTATCACACATTTAAATTTTTAATATTTTTTTTTTTTTTTTTAATGTGTTCCAAGATATTTTTTTAAATTTTAGTTTTAACTTTTAACTTTTCAACTTTGTATTTTTTTGTTTGTATTATTTTTAAGTTTTACTTTTAAGAATCCAGACACGACTGATCCAATTTTTTCGATTCTTTTTTTCCAATCATCTCCCAATTTTTTTTTTGATTTACCCTCCTTTAATTACCCCGTAAAACAATAATTTATAAAAAGGTACATACTTATTATTTACTAATTAAACTCAAACCTTGAATGAGTATTTACTCACTCATCCGTATAACTTGGTGTATACATTTTTGGTAATATTTGTACTCCATAAACTGCATACAAAACCAACAAAAACAATATGTATACATTTCCAGACCTACATACACTTTATGCAAATCGCGTCTGTAAAATTACTCGGGGTGTGAGTTTAAATATTATTTAAATTAAATTGCAAATATTTTATGGGAGGTAACAATGATAAAGATCAGTTAAATTATATCTTAAGATTAGGAAGGAACCAAGGGATTCGTTACAAGCTTCTTAGACGCTAACTATTAGATTATTAGATAGCGAAACTTGACGATATTGCGTGGTCTACTAGTTGAAATATTTTATTGAATCATTCTATATCACTTGCGTATTATGATTTGTTGCGAATTTGTGTAATTTTGAAATTTTCCAACAACGATCTTAGAAATGTCTGGGTCAAATCGATATTGGTTTGCGGTTTTCGAATATTATATATTTAAGCTGCAAAATCTTATTACGATTAAACTGGGACTACCGGTAGAAAAAATTTATTAAATCATTGTACCAGTTCCGTATCATGAATTATTTATAGTTTAGTATTACGAATTACTGTATCTTTTGAAATTTTTCAGCACCGATATCAGACATGGCTAAATTAAATGGATAAAAGTTTCAGCCTTACCGATCAAATGACACAGTGGTTAAAGCTTTGGCATTTGGATCGGGAGGTACCGAGTTCGATTCTATAGCCGTACGTCCTCAGATTGGCTGACTGGCGTAAAATTAATTATGGAATAAGCAAACCGCGAAAGAGCAGGGAGAGTCTTGAACAGGCCCCAGAACAGATTGCAGGGATAAAAACAAAAAAAAACAAAAAGTTTCAGCCTTCAATAATTAGACAGCAAATCTCATTACGATATCACAGGGAGATTCAAAATTTATTGTTTTAAATTCAAAGGAATAATAAATAAAAAAAATTAAAATTCAACAATTATATTTTCGTTGTATGTTCTCAACGAAACCTAACTGTTTAATTGCCTAAATATTCATGAGCCTGAGACCACGAAACAAAACAGAAAATTGCAAAATTGCAGAAATTCGTATATAATTCATAATACGCAAGTGGTAATTTATAATTCAAGTGGAATGTGTTGTTACTGCATTTCGTTATTTCTATTCTGAATTTTTAACATAATGTACAACAAACTGTTGCAAATAGCCGACCGAAACAATTATTTCCAGTACTGTATAAATTACGATAAAAATTATAAGGTAAAATAAAATGTCTTAGCAACTGATTTCAAATCAAAATATTAATAACAACAGTAATATTATTATAAAAAAAATTCAAATAATCCAAGACAATATTGAAATTCAATATTGTTGTAATCCAAATTGAATTGACTTTGTGCATCGCGCGCATATATCCGCACAAATGTATGGGCAGGCACCCAGACAGTATGTATATGCATACAGTACAATAATCATAAATTTATTTTAATCAAGAAGATTATTGTTATTAAATTATTGATTCATTTTGGTATTTTCTTATATGATTCAACCGCGGCTATTGTGTTCATTCACAGAGTCCCCTTTAATTTGGTTTATGGGTAGGCGCATATAAATCTCATTGATATGCTGAAAATATATATTTTATTGTATTGGGAATGTCAAAATATTGTTTACTAATTGTAAGTGACATCTTTAGATGCGTTTATTTGCAATTTATACGTTTTATAGTTTATTGCGGCCTTTATATGCTTAAACCTATAATTTCATATGTGAAGATGGTGCGGTAGCAAGATCTTCGGTATATTTAAGGATAACATATTATATATTTATATAAATTTTCAAATATTTTCCCTAGTTTTATGTTTGCTAATTTTATAGCATATACACAAAAAAATTACAAAATTAATTCCTTTTTAGAGGTTTCGGCATAGTCGATCCTAAATAAATAAAATTGTTTTTAGATAACATAAAAATCAACATAAGAAGAGCTATCATTAACATAATAATGCTCATCAGGTGAAATATTCTTCTATATAGATGTAAAATGTGTGCTGTGTGTTGTATCAATATTTTATCCTACTTTAAATATTTGCAACGGATATCCTAGCCAAGTGTTTATTTATTCGGGTGTCTAAAATCAAAACATGTAATACCGATGCCTTTATATGTTGAACATGATATCTCGGTCAATTTTACGTTATTTGTTTACATATGTATACGTTTATGAGAAATGCCGGCTGCATCATAAAACAAATAAAAACTGATTTTATTCGTCTAAGGATGAAAAAATGAGTTCGCTTTCATCAAAAGGATAATAAAATATTTTAATTTGTTTATATACAAAAATTCTATATTTATCTAACGGGTTTAGATTTTATATATGATTTTCCAAGAAGGATATAAAATTATCGCGTGAGATACTACATATTCCTTATAATTTGGTATAGCATATAATGTATATCCTTTTCCCGCACCGCTATGTATACCGTAAAACAATCATTCAATTCAATATCATTATTTAAATGCTCGTTTGCATAATAATTAGTTACGTAAGGAATATTTTTAGTCCTACGAATGTTATTCTTTTTCAATTACGTATCTAAATATCTCAATTTCAATCTCATTAAATTTTTGGCACGTTTTTTCCATCGTATATAGTTCGCTATGGTCTCATAAAATACCCCAGCTAAATGCGGTGGTAAAAAATCACTTTCCAACTTTTCCATTTTTCATCTCATTACATTTCAATAATCGGGATATTTTTTTTTTTTTTTATTTTAAATATTATATAAAAGGGACAATTTACCAACCTAATTTCCTGTACCAATTTTGTAAAATCGCGATTGATATTACCATTAAGTTAACAACAACAATGTACGCGGGTAAAAAAAAAAAATCATGTCACGTCGACACGATGGAAAATTGAAAATTTAAATACGCGGAACAATCAATCGTGGTGATATTTTTACAAATTATATTTTGGAGGGGACGCACAATGTTGACATTTTTTATTCTTGTGATTTGTCTAAGATCTGATTAATTTCAAAATGATTACATCCATGGTTGGGGACACATCGGGTGTCTGTCCTACATTTCACAGGCAGGGAATAATAAATAATGGAAAATGATGTCATCGAGCATTAAAATATTGAATACAATATATATCATCATGTGGAAAGCTTAAATGTTGATAGAAACAAGCTTTACCATCGTAAACAAAATTCAAAAACTTTTATATTAATATTATATTGTGCCTAAGAAGCTTATAGGTACACTTATAACTGAACCGAGCCCCAAATAATAGACTCGATATACTGATATATGATTGCTGTTCTTTGAAATACTAGATAAACTGGAGCCTCAGCCACATGCAGAAATAGCTAAAAAAACCGCGAAAATTAAATTCACAGGTCAACATTTGATATAAAACGAAACACTTGGAATGCTATGGTGCTTTAGGGGTTTTTTGAGTCGCTGATTACGATGAGCGGGTTGGTTAACATCAGGTTCAAGGTCATTTGAAGGTCAAAGTGTCTTAATGCGACCGAAAAAATCTGAAAAAATTCATGCGAATGTTTTCAAGGTCCCTGAGTACGATTCCGTAGTTTGTTTGACCTTTTGCCTTTGTTAAAAGTCATTTGAAGGTCATTTGAAGGTCAAATCGACATATTTCGACCAAAATATTTGCGAAAAATTCATGCGTATGTTCTTAAGGTCTCTGAGTACGATTCCGTAGTAAGTCTGACGATACGACTTTGTGAAAAGTCATTTGAAGGTCAAATCGACAATATTTCGACCAAAATATTTGCGAACAATTCATGCGTATGTTTTCAAGGTCTCTGAGTACGATTCGGTAGTAAGTCTGACCATACGACTTTGTTAAAGGTGATTTGAAGGTTTTTTGAAGGTCAAATCGACATATTTCGACCAAAATATTTGCGAAAAATTCATTCGTATGTTTTGAAGGTCTCTGAGTACGATTCCATAGTTTGTCTGAGCTTACGATTTTCAAGTTACAAAAATGAAGCTCAGCCCGTGGGTCTCGAATTAGTTTTCTTTCATATGGGAACCGCTAGTATATGTGTAAGAAGCGCGTTATGCACAGCATTACCGCGAGTTGGTGTCTATGACCGGATAGCTCTTATGCGGTGGTCGCCTAAGACGTTATCATATCGTAACTCGTTTATAAGAAATCCTTAGAATCATACTGTATATATTTGGCGTTTTCAAAACCTCCAAAGTTGATATTTCGCTACAGCCACTATTAACATGGAACATGTTCAAAGGGAGGTTCCTGATACAGGTGTGAAAAAACCCCGGGGTAATAATAGACACACGGAGTAATGGTGGACACCCGGGGTAATAATGGATAACGTTGGTAAACGTCGCAATATGTTTCATGCACAATGCTTGTGTTTATACAAGCCGAATCGAAATATTTTATTAAAGACTCTGTTTTTGCTCTTAGCGTTACCCAGAATCGACGACGTGGACGTGGCAAATTTCCGATCCCATTGGGGTGCTTTATTTCCGTGAGTTCCCTTGCCTCTCACGTTGGGGTATTAAAGTACTACTTGGAACTAGTACGCTTTCGTTTCTCGTGAAATGATCTTAGAGTTGATTTTCTTTTATGAGGCTTATTTGATTCACGCTTCAGGTTCCAGCAGTAATCTGCCAACATGTTTATCCCCCAGACACCTTGATACCTTTTTTCAAATTCACTCAAGTCTTGGTGCATCCTTTCTCCTTGTTCTTCGCTAAAATCTCCAAGATTTTCAGGGAACCAGTCAAGGTGTGAATGGAGAAAATGCAGTTTCAAACTCATTAAACACCCCATTTCTTTATAATTTTTTAATAAATCCCCAACAATATTTTTGTAATCAGGGTCTTTATGATTTCCAAGAAATCATGTCGCCACCTCTCTAAAACTTTTCCATGCTGCTTTCTCTGTTTTATTCATTTTCTTTTCAAATGTATCATTTTCCAGGAGGTCTCTTATTTGTTTCCAGTAAATATGCCGTCATTGATTTTAGCTTCTGAAAGATTGGGTAGCACTTGAAAAATATGCATGAACGCAGGACTTTCGTTTCGGCTTATGGCCTTTACAAGTTGCTTTGCAAGACCTAGTTTGATATGCAAAGGGGCAAGTAGGACTTTATCGGTTGATATCAAACTTGGACCTATGATGTTTTTTCCCCTGGAATTAATTCTTTTCTCAACGGCCAGTTTTGTTTTACATAATGCTCATCTCGAGCCCGGTTATTCCACTCACAAATAAAACAAGGAAAAGAAGTGTTCACTTTTTGCTGGCCCAGTAATATCGTAAATATCTTTAAGTCTCCACAAAGTTGCCACTGGTTTCGACCATACTTCAAGTTTTGCAACAGTAACTCCAAATTATGATATTCTTCATCTAGAACAACAGAATGAGCGACTGGTAAAGGGGCATAAACGTTTCCATTGTGTAATAATATAGCTTTCAAGCTTCTTTTCGAAGAATCTATAAACAGTCGCCAATCACTTGCTATGTGCTCTACACCGTATTATTGCGCTAATCCTTCAAGATTATGGCAGTAGACTAGATTTTTCATTTGAGTAAAATATTTCCTGAACGGACGTTCTCTCGAACGATAGAAAGAAATTCTTGTTCCTTTTAATAGACACATTTTTTCCTTCAGCCTTGATTCTAAAATCTCCGAACTATCTTTCGAGAGTCCCAAATCCCTGCAGAGATCACTTAATTCGTTTTGATTAAACGTTTTGGCTTCCAATATATTTTCTTCATCGTCTGATTCTGATGTGCTAAAATTTTCACTTTCTTCAAGTTGGACTGTTTCATCTGGCGTATCTTCATCAATCACCATTTCTTGTTCTGATTCATTAATTTCCATGATGTGACCAGAATCTGTGTCAATAAGAACTGGTAAAGTTGTAACGCACGTGTAACATCTGTGACTTTACCAGTTCTTATTGAACGGCAGCGACGCCCGGCTTAAACACGGCTCCCATATGAAAGAAAAGTAATTCGAGACCCACGGGCTGAGCTTCATTTTTGTAACTTGAAAATCGTAAGCTCAGACATACTACGGAATCGTACTCAGAGACCTAGAAAACATACGTATGATTTTTTCGCAAATATTTTGGTCGAAATATGTCGATTTGACCTTCAAATGGCCTTCAAATGACTTTTCACAAAGTCGTATGGTCAGACTAACTACGGAATCGTACTCAGAGACCTTAAAAACATACGCATGAATTTTTCGCAAATATTTTGGTCGAAATATGTCGATTTGACCTTCAAAAGACTTTTAACAAAGTCGTATCGTCAGACTTACTACGGAATCGTACTCAGGGACCTCGAAAACATCCGCATGAATTTTTTCAGATTTTTTCGGTCGCATTAAGACACTTTGACCTTCAAATGACCTTGAACCTGATGTGATGAAGGTTAACCAACCCGCTCACCGTAATCAGCGACCCAAAAAACCCCTAAAGCACCATATAATTCCAAGTGTTTCGTTTTATATCAAATGTTGACCTGTGATCATACTTGTCATTATAACAAACATCGTCGTCGAAAATCTGGACCTAGAAACCCATCGGCTATGATATAATACACCAACTCTATATCAGACCGTTCACTAGTTCTTACTGCGGACTTCACACATCAACTTCTCAAGTTTGCGCGGAAATCATAAAATGTTCGAGTGTGATGAATTCAAGTCTGTCGCATTCGAACAAAAGTACGATTTCAAACGATAGGTCATATAAGAGGATATGATTCAAGTTAAAAACCATGTCGCATTGCAATTCACACATGTTCTGCCCGCCACTGGACAACCTTTTCTTATCGCACACCAATCAAGACTTCATTGTTTAAACTATGTTGCATTCAGGATCAATGCAACGCAGCATACATCGAATTATAAAACAAACCGCAGCTTCGATCAGTGGAATCAGCGGCAGTAAGACGTCCTTGTTGCATTCAATTGTCGATCTGGTACTCGCAAATCGCGAATTGACTCAACAATTTCTATATCTGTCACAGCTCTCGTGGTTGAGATGATTGCGGACTCAAAATAAACATGGCCGTTAATAACACATGAAACACTTATGAGAACTAAATGTCTATAAATAGTTACTAAGCTCGGATTGAAATTGGTTCAAATTGGAATTGATAGTGAATTATATTTAAATCATAACAAAATTTTTTTTTTGTCAAACATTGTTGTTGTCAAAATAAATATGGCCGATAATACCACATTAAATACTTATGAGGACTAGATGCCTGAATATGATTACTGAACTCGGATTGAAATTTGTTCAAATTGGGAATAATATCGAATTATATTTAAATCATATCCAAAATTCGTTTTTTGTCGAACATTGTTGTTGTTGTCAAAATAAACATGGCTGATAATAACACATTAAATATACTTATGAGGACCAAATGTCTGTATATGATTACTGAACTTGGATGGAAATTTGTTCAACTTGGGGTTAATACTGAATTCTAATATTTAAATCATAATCAAAATTTCGTTTTCCCAGTAGATTTTGGCAGACATCTTTCGGCCAGAAGTGGCATCTTCTAATGTAATTTTTTTCCTTTCTGGACGGTGAGGTAAGAAACTGAGTTTGGTGTCACTGGATAGATTTTTGAAAATTATTGACCACCAGTCAGTTATTTCTTATTCTACGATCAGACATTTATTTCTCCACTTGTTTACGATTTTCTTACTTTCCTCTTCCGGTATATAATCTCAAGCGATGATCCGTTATATAAACAATTCTTAGGTTTAAAGTATATAGAGAATTTTCTTTAAAACCTACAGCTATATCCACCACTTCCAAATTGTATTTGTTTCTCCAAAAACTTTTCCCCTATCTTACATTTAGCACTGTGTGTAATTAAAGAGTATAATGACATCCCAAATGAATGACACTAAATTGAAAGCAAATCATAAATTTAACAAACCTATCCAACAATAAAACAATGATGATCTCAAAAATAAATGTTGCGTATATTTTAAGTAAGTGAATGTTCACTGAACCTTTTCATTAAAGATATTGTTGTAAATTTTATTGTTTTGAATGTTTTCTTTATATGATAGACACAAAAAATAAAGAAAATGTTCCGAAGTCTCTTTAGAATTACTTTCGAATTACAAAAATAAATCATTTGTCATACTTTTAAAATCTAATTTCCATAAAAACAATGTTTTATTTTTATCTAACAAAATTTGTGGCAAAACCATTCAATTCCACTAAACCTATCATCATAATAATTAATTAAAGATCAAAACTCATTTCCTTAAAAAAACAAAAAACAAATTTTAATAATTTCATCATTAAACCTAATTAATTATAAAATACACATAGGTACAAAACATTTTTGTTGTTTTATGAAAAGATTTTAAAAACGATAAACTTATATTATATGTTTGATGATCTTTAAGATGATCATGATCATGCAAAAACCAAAAACACTAAACAATTTTTTTTTTTTTGTAGAAGTTGCTTGGTACCTTACACACAAAATTTTTGTAATTTTTAATTATGAGAAACATAAATTATTAATTATATTAATTATGAAATTGTATATATATATATATATATATAGAATTAAATTATAATGGGAGGTAATAGATAGGTGAGAGTATTATATCGTGGTTGTGTGAAGAAGTTATGACCACTCGCACACAGAAAATTTGTAAATTAAAATTGTTGGTTTTTGGTATATAGAGATAAAAATTGATCTATTAATGTTCCAAAAAATTGTAACATCATAAAGGTACATAAATTAATTTTTATCGCTATAGAGCGGAAGACGAAGCCGTTAAATTTAATTATATTGCAGTACATTATGTATTTAGATTTGCGTTCAAGAATGTAAAATAGCATAATTAATAATTTATGATTCTTCGGTGTAAGCCATTGTTAAAAACCAAATATCTTGTTCTATAAAATAAGGCTTATGTTTATTTTGTATTTTGCCACGTAACATCACAGTTCAAACCCGACAACTGTTTCTACTGTGCCAGTGGAAATCCTTCGCAAAAATATGTAGTTTTAGAATTAATAAGTAAATTTATTAGAAAAAATTCCAAAACTTAACTCCTAACTTAATCACATATAGAAATTTTATTTGGCGTCTAAATTTCAAATAGTCTGAAGATTTGAAACAGATGCACCAATTCATGGAAATAACTGCTTAAATAAAATAAGGTTTTGACCTTAAACATTACCTCAATTTCAACGTAATTTTATAGGGTGATCAAAAAGACACCTAAATTGAACTGAACTGAACTAATTTGTTTGAAAATTAATTTACAAACTTTTTTGTTTTTATTTTTTAGAATATTTACACGTAACGAAAAACATCCAATGGAAGCTGCCACTTCCGGTACTAGAGGGCACTACTATACAAAAAATAGTTTTATTTCAAAAATCGACCTTTCCGCTTAAATTTAAAAAAAAATATTAACCAATAATGTTGCAAATTAAATTTAGATTCTTTTAGAACAAAGTCAATTTTCTCACAGTAGAAATAGTTTCCAAAATGTTTGCAAAAGAACAGAAACCTCCTATGGAATGTGTCACTTCCGTTTTACTGATTTTGTTCAAGATTTTCAAATTTATGGAAAAAGCTTATGTATGAAGTTTTATTCCGATCAATCAATTCGACTGGGCTGTATAGGGGCCGGCGTTTTTGTGCGTATTCCTTTCAAAATATTTTGCAAAAACCGAAAAAAACTTCTACAGAAACAACCATTTCCGGTGGACCAATTTCGTCCAAAATCATATTGGAATATTTCAATTTTTAGAAAAGTTTAAGTATGAAGTTTCGTCCCGATCCATAAATCTTTCTGGACGGTGCAGGCTGTAACTATTATTGAAAAACAGTTGTTTTTTGCCAAAATACGTCTTTTCCGCTTAAACTTTGGAAAAATTATCCGTGCCCATATGATCGCAAATTTGATTTAAATTCGATTGGATCAGTGTTTCCCAACCTTAATTTGCCGACGGCGCACTTTTGATTATAATTTTCTTCTGTGGCATACCTCGCCATAAAATAATAAATATGGATTTATAGTATACGCATAAAGAGTTATAAAATAAAACGTGAATGCCACAGTGAAACAATTTTTCAGTAAATTTAACACGAAATAAAAATATAAATCCTTTACTTGTTAGAAAGAAACAAAACACATTTTCAGTTTACCGGCAGTAAGCGGGGAAAATGTTGCCATAAACAGTATGAACTTTTTATGGCAACATTTGTTTGTCTTTATCACTCCAACAAAATTTTAATATATAAGTATAATCTCCTCTTTTCGGTTTCCAAGTATTTTTTACTGAAGAAAAAAATTTTCACTTTGGAAACCACGCATAATAGAGTAAGGGTGGAAAATGTTGCCATTAAAAGAATGAAACACAATACTTATTATGGCAACATTTTTAACACACCTTCAACAAATAGGTCAAGAAAAAATACAAATACTAATTTTTTTTAGTTATGTTGCCCCAATCTGTCACTATTTTGACTATAAATTTTGCTTTAAAAAACAAATAAAATTTGGTGTCTTTGGTGCTCTAACATAATTTAAATATACTCTTCTCTTTTAGGTTTCCCAGCATTTTTTACTGAAAATTTTTGTTTCATTGTGGAATCCACGCATAAATGAGAACCTTGCGACTGATGGGAATTTGCTAGTGTTTTAATATTTGGTTCCAATTTTGTTAAGCATAAACGACGATCCTCTCTCTTCATAATCTCAAGAATATTACAACTTTTTGAGAGTAAAAGTAGAACTGGGCTAAATCAAAGCTCCTTACATATTTTTCATTCCGCAAGTTTACACGAGTTGTGATTCAACCAAAAATTTCTTCTCTTCTTTCCTCCCTGCCAATAAACTAAATTTTGTTTATAGGCAAGGGAGAAAAGAAGAGAAGAAAATTTTGGTTGAATCCATTCCGTTGGGAAACACTGGTTTAGATCATACTCGTTTTTCTCGATAATGCTATTTTTTCAAAATATTTACAAAAAACGAAAAGCTCTTATGAAAGCTGCAATTTTCGGTGGCCCGATTTTGTGCAAATTTCACTTAGATCACCGAATTAATAAAAAAACTTTAGAATGAAGTTTCATCCCTGTCGGACAAATCATCTGGGTTGTATAGAATACGCAGATATTTAGTCTGTACGCAGGTGCACATAGGTTTTTAAAAATTATTATTTTTTAATTCTATAGTACCTAAGTTTTTTTCTAGCGTTTAGGTATAGTGTTTCCACGACAAGGCTTCAAAAACCTTTTTCCGAAATTCACTTACTTTATGAAGTCTTTGAATATCAGTTAAACTACCATTATTAATTGTTTTATTAGAATTGAAATTTAATGGGTTTTTCTTGAATTTTAATATCGTGCCTTCAGGTAAAAGCTCTGGTTCCGCATATAATTCGATTGTGCATCAGCGATTTCTGCATAGTCAATACGTTAACCTATTTGCTTTAACAAGTTCCAATGTTATAAAAATTGAACATCATTCAAGTTGGTATAAAAATTCAGGAAGGTGTGGTGTTGGATAACGATCTGCAATAGGTAATTTTTATATCTTCATAAACAAATGTAGAGAACTTAATCGTGCGCACTGTTACTACATATAGGTTGACAAATACCATAAGATGTTAAATTTTCTTATTCTCACCTTCTTATTTTTAATTTGTCTATTGCCAACACCTTTACAGAAAAAAGAGGTCCTGAAGTTTCCAGTCGATTTTCATTTGATATTTTGACGGCTTAATGGTTAATGAATTTGTTAAAATATCCGAAAATTTAGATTATAAATTTTTAATTTGGGATGACACCGGGCGACATATATCCATTTGAGATTGTGCTGGTTCCTTGCACAGAGTTATGGCCCTGATTGCATAAAGTGATGTTTGTGGATCTAAATGACTTTGCTTACGCATATCGTTAGTCAATCATATGCTTTTCAAGAAATTATTAAAAAGAGAATGAGAGTAAGTTCGAAATTATTTATTCTAAAGCTAAATTCTGGAATGATCAAAAGCGAGAAAAATATTTATAAAATTTAAGTGCTAACTCCAAATACATAATCCCTCCCGTTTCTGTTCGCATAAAAACGTATACGAAGAAATGAAATATTGAAAAATAGGAAGCTCGCCCTTTGTAAGATGTTGGAGATATGAAAACCTGTATTCGGATAACGAGCAAGAGAATAAAAGACAGCCTTCTGCTTGAGCTGGAAAAAACTTCTCTTCATCGTAATTTGGAACATATTAAAACCAGGGTAGCATAGATCGCGTGAACATGCGCCGTCAACCGCACTTTAAATTTTACTATACAAAGGCGGTAAAGAGGGTTTTACAGTATTGAAGCAAACAATGTGCTTTATCAAAAAAGAGGCAAGAATATTAACATATGGCTATCTAGTATAAAGTTGGTTAAAAGTAATAAAACTATTGTCACTAAAGTGCGGCCGTGCCATACCATTTGTCTAAAATTTTGGACGAACCAACAACTTGTGACCCAACAAGGATTGTATAGTGTATAATGATTAAATGAGTTGTAGAATGAATAAAATTTACGAAATGCGCAACAAATTCCACCGAGCGATAAAAGCACACTAGCACTCGCAGCAATGATATTGGCAATGAAGGTGAAATCAGTATTCATGCATTTTTAAATGGAAGTTTAATTACTTCACATTCACTATCATCTAGAGATTCTAGAGAAACGTTAATAATATTTTGAATATCTTCAATTTTCTAAAATCGCTGAGGAATTTCGTCTAAATTCATATATCAATTTGAATATTTGGACGTGTAGTAACAGAAAGAATTGTTCTTTAAATATGAAACAGTTCTCTGTAAAAAAAAACTTAGTGTTACATTGACTCTTATACCATTTTCAAGCACTGTAATTTTCAATCTCTGAATTTCTCCAATTAGAAAGTCTATATGAGAGCTCTAATAAACCGTTTATTCTATACATCAATATGGTATCTTGGTATAGATTATTTATGAAGAGTAGTTAGATTCGACATCTATGCCGCCTGCCAAATTTATCTGTCTCTAAACTATTTGCCGTTGATAGCATCGATTGACGTTGTCCAATCAGTGATTATCTAACTGTTAACTTCGCATTGCAGCTTGTTTATTCTTGTTATCTAGTTGAACTAACCGTTGACTTATTGTCTTGTTTCGCTCTGTCATAGGCTCGGGTTGTTATGTTAAATGATGTCTTCGTCTGCAGATTTTACAACTATCTCTTATAGATTTGCAAACAGTTGATTGGTAAGTAGACGACGGACAGTTGAAACATGGTTTCTTGTCTACCACTATACCTGTTTTTGCTTGGATGTTGGGAACTCCATAAATGTCTCGCACGTAAACACCAAAGAACTGCCTCGCTTTGAAGGATTTGATCTTTTTGATTGGCCTGAATTTAGACTTTCTAAAGCATCGCTTCTTATAACACGAAATTTAAACAGTTAATTAGTGTAGGAAAGTCAATTTCAGCAGTTTCTTGAACATACTCCATACAAAGCAGGCAATCAAATTTATTTCGGATTTCGGCCTTCATCAGAAACATCTGATAAATGACGAAGTGATTTTGCGCAGTTTTTTAGTACGTTTGGTTGTTCCATGATGACAAGTGTTCACTATGCCGACATAGAATGTGATATCTCATCTGGTCCTATCTCGTTAAATCAGGACCAAATATTTCAGGTCGGATGTTTAAATTGTACGTACCTTAATCAGGATGATAGGAAAAGTAAGTTTGAAAATGAAAATTGAGATACAACATATTGTGAAATAAAAATTTAATTCTAAACGGATGGATTAAATTTGTATTTTTCATCAGCTTGAGATGTCCGTTTTTTGCCAACTCCCAGGTCAACAAAACTTCTCAATATTGACATCTAAACTACCCGTTTTATATCGATCTCAATTAATACTGTTCAGAAACTCATTTAAAGCAACATCTCTTTTCAAAGTTAAAAGACTCACTAGAATTAAAATCTATCTTAACATCAATACAGTTTTCAAAAAGTAATTGGTCATCTATAGTGGTCTATGAATATACCAGATCGAAGATACATATATTTCGAAATCTGTCTTAGTCGGAGTGAACAGATTTAGTCCTCAGTTTTGAACAAAAATAAGTAGTTCCTTCCATTTTTTTTGACAGTTAATCGGGAATGAGATTTTTTATTAAAAATATTTATTTTCTCCGACTACCATGAAAATTAGGCTTTTGCATACGAATTTTCACTCGCAATCCGCATAGTCGGAAATCACTTTTTTACAAAAAGCTCCGTTTTCAGAAACATTTATGTCCGCAAGAGGCTTTTTCTAGGTTTTTTTATTATTTTGGAAAAAAGCTGTCAACCACTGCTTGCAACAACTAAAATACGAAACATATATGGCACGTTGCTTTTTGTGGCAATCGACTCAATTCTTATTGCTCCCTTTTTCTATAGCATAAAGAACGCAAAGAAACCGACATATTTTCAAAAATAGGGAAGTCATCTCTTTTAATTGGTTTTTTCAAAAAAAATTTAATTTACGGTTTGTAAAATAAAGATCTACATACAAGTTAGAACTATAAGATCCCAACCTAGACTATTAAATATGTCGATTTTGTTAGTTTGCCTTGTTATAAACAGAACTTTATTTCTTAAAATTGTTACAAGAACCTTCCCGCATTACCATTGTGTTCTGGTAACAGTTGTTGTATCAAATAACATTAACCATAACATTATAGAGATATAACTGAATTTAAAACAAATTCAATAACCGGGCATAACGCACAAAAGTAATCCTCAGGCTGGAGGCCATTCAAATAATGTAAATTTTTGATTAATGCAACACATTATATGCAATGACCACTCCCGAACCCACACGTAAAAAAAACGAGCAGCCAATACGTAAAAACGAGCTAAAATGAATCTAATTACCCTCCTATACACGTAATGTTCACGCTCGAAATTAATACAATTGCCCACATTGTACACGTTACGAGCACAGTTCGAATCATTGTCGCAGACATTTTTTTCGAGTATATCAGTATACAGGACCTCGCGTTCACGCATCCGTTTATAGATAGCCCACAGGTTTAAATAAAGCATTTAAATATATCAGTGCTTACGAACGGTTTCACCTAAGCTTCATGAATTTGGTTTTGGCTTTGCAAAGTAAAATGAGAAACTGCATGAGCTGAAAACATGGGCCGTTTTGTCTGCTTTTATTCTACTACTTGTGTTGGGTTTCAAAAATCAAATAACACAAACATTGTTGATAAAACTTAGGATAACTCCAATCTCTGCAGCAATATATTGAAAACTGTTTTATTTTCGCCTTAGAGAAAATGAGCGATGTTTTGTTTCTAGTCCATTGATTCAAATGAAGCATTTAAATAGGTTTGTGCTTACGAGAGGCTTGATCTGTTGATATATAGCCCAATTGAGCAACGGGCAGAATTTAAGAAAAATCCCAAGTAAAAGTTTCAAATTTTTATTTTTATGTCATATTAATTATTTAAAAAAGAATATTTTAATTAAATTTAATTAAATAAATTAAATTAAATTTATTTTAATTAAATTCACATGCAGTGTCGTGCCCACTAAACGTCTGTTGGTTCCATACAAATTAAATGCATTGCATACAGATGCATTTAATTTGTATGGAGCTGATCTATATGAAACTTCATACTTGAGCTTTCCCCATAAATTTGGAGATCCCAAAGATTTCGGCTTAAATTGGTTAACCGGAAGTGGCAGCCTTCATAGGACCATTTTTATTTATTGCAAATACTTTGAAAAGTATATAATTTACGAGGGAAACAATTATAAATTTAAAGATTTAAAATTCAACAATACCGGCGCAGATTATTTTTCCACAATTTACTGCCCAGGTGAATTGATTGATTCTGATGAAACTTCATTTTTAAATATTTTCCCACAAATTGAGAGTACTCAGTTAATTTTGGCCAAAATCTGTCCACAGGAAGTTGCCGCTTTTTCGAGGAAAACGGTTATATGAACTCAAAAATTCTAAATTAATTTTGAAACCATATTGGCCCAGATCAGTTTACTAAAATTTAAGCGGAAATGAGAATTTGTGATGAAAACACCTTTTTCAACGAAACTTCGGCACAGGTGCATTGATTGTTCGGGAGTAAACTTCATACCTAAAATTTTATACAAATTTTGGCGATCCCAGGGAATTTTGGCCGAAATCGTAAGCAGTAGTTACAGCTATTGTACGAGCTTTTGCCCTTTCCACCGAAATGGACACCTTCAACAGGAGCTTTGTTAGTTTTTGCAGTTATTTACGAGAAAAAGAGTTTCCCAAAACTTAAGCGGAAATAACGATTTTTGACATAAAACTAAGCTCAGCAAAAATTCGGTCTTAGCAGCTCGATTCTGGTTTTTCCTATAGGAAAAGGAATTAGAAAATTATTTTCATAGTATTTTTTGTCAAAAATATCATGTTCTGGCCTACTGAGAAAACTTGTTTGATCTAAAATCATATAATTTAGGAAAAAATTTTTTGCGTATAATTTGGTTTTTGAAAAAATTTACTCTAACTGTTTACCATAGTATGCCAGAAAAAACATTTTTGTGACAAAAATACTATTAGCAATTTCTTTCCAAAAAAAACTGATTTATAAATCAAAATAATTGATTTGAGATCAAAAATTTTTGATCGAAATACCGTTGCAATTCCTTTCCAAGTAAAAAAATTGATTTTTTTTTTGATCGCATCACTTTTGAAAAATCTCAACATTTCGTTAGATTTATTTTTGACGGTTACAAACACATAAATATGTTTACGTCAAAAATATAAACATAAACACTTCAACAAATATAAACATAAACATTATAATTTTTTGACTAGTTGACCGTGATATTTTAACATACAAAATTTATTTTTCACTATAAAAATTGTCTTGCATTGTATCAAATTATTATTTGTATTTCACCTTATACTAATTGTAATAAAATAATTTTTTTAATAATTTTGTAAACTCAATAATCTGTCAATCAAAATTTTTGACAGTAAACTCAAGTCAAACTGGAATGTCATTTTTTCACAGATACACTACCAAAAAAAATCAATCGTGTATCGTGTTCTTTGACATACAAAAAAATCAATTTATTTTTTATTTTTGGAAAGAAATTGCTATATGAAAATATTTTTCCTAATTTCTTTTCCTATAGGAAAAACCCGAATCGAGCTGCTGTAAATTTAATTTAAAACAAAATCTCTTCAAATCAATTTTTTTAATGTTACCTGAAATTATGAAGTTTTGGTAAAAAAGGCTTTGTTTCACCAAAATTCGGCATCTCTACAGTACAGGCGGATTATACTTTCCGGAATCAAACTTCAGACTTAACTTTATATATATATTAATAAGGAGATTCTTGCGAAATTTGGTACCGAAGATGACACACTTTTTGATAAGTTTATCAATTACATAAAAACGATAAATTATACCCGATTTCCAGGCAGTATTTTAAAAATCGGCTTTACGTTAAATGAATTTTTTTAAACTGAACAATAATTTAAGAGCAAAATAGAAAAAAGTTTAGCCCGTTGGGATTATTGCTTTAATAAAGGATTATTTTAATAATTATTCCTTTATATTTGAATGCAATTTGTTTGTAATATCGAACTCAATTTTTTTTTTCATTTCCAGTCCAAACAATTTGTTTGACCCAAACCCCCATAAATAAATAAAAATATTTCGTCCGCGCACTCCGTTCATCCATAATTATGTTGATTGATTGCTTTCGATCAATTTGAACAACAAAAATACAACACAAATATATAGATTTCAATTCAAAGTTAGACAGACGATCAAAAACAACAACAACAACAACTAAAACAGCAATTACAATATTAATCGTAATTAGTTTGTTGTTGGGGGATTTATGTCGGCGCGCATTTTATAAAAAATTACCTCCGATTTTTGTATTAGAAAATGATCATTGTGCGAGCCCAGAGTCAGACAAAGTGGGAGGAGATCTCAGTTATCTTTCATTTTTGTAATAATTTTTAGAAATAAATTTTCAAAATGTTCGATTTTAGTTTTGATTGATTACAATTTATCTGTGTTATTGTTGTTTTATATGTCTGTAATTTACTTTGATGTTTAATATTTTTTTTTTTTTGTTGATAATTGATTTCATTTCAATGTTCTTCAGGTTAAAAGGTTATTATGTTTGTTAGAGAATTTACATAATTTTGATGTATGTGGTGAGGGGAAGTTTACTATATGATTGGTAATATAATTGTTTATTCAATTTACCATTTGCATGCAAAAAATTCTGTGCGCTTCAAATTATTTTATATATGGGAAAGAACCTCCTTAAATTTTTTGTTAGTTTTATATATTACATTAATAATATCCCGAATTTGATTTTGACTGATTGGTCTGGATGTAATTCTACCACTCTCCGTCTGCGGTAAACATATAAATACTTTCATCTGGATTCCTTCTCAAATAAAATTGATGCGTTGATGTCTTTTTAACTATTACCCTTCGGAAGAATATGAGTTTTTGTTGTTGTATATTGATGATGATCAAACCCGAGAGACCCTGTTCGTTTTATTATATACGTAATTATCATTTTGAATATTCGATTTATTTCATATATATATGAAAGCCGTCCGATGTGCGGCGGATATTTATGTACCTATATATCGTGCACAATAAAAATTGCAAAATAATAATTTTACTCGAAATTTTACAAAATACAAAATTTTTCTAATTAATTATAAATTTTAATTACGTTAATTTAAATATATTATTCATTGTGTTCTTCATTTATAACAAATAGCTTCCGTGTTCCATCGCGTCTCTTTTTCATTCACAAGACGTGTATTTATAAAAATTCAATCTCTTCATTCATGACTATTTGTGGATGAGAACAACAACAACAACAACAACTGTAAACTAACAAACCATAGATTTCTTAAAGTGTAAGACCATTTTGTACGTATAGTGATAGTTGTTGTATGTGGATAATGTAATAAATACGATTAACATGGAAATCATATCATGCTGGGCGAGTTTAACCAGAAGAAACCATATAGTTATGTTCTTTTTGTAAAATATTGTTTATAGACAAAGTACATTAGAGAATTATGAAATCTGTAATTAATTTGAGTTATTAGTTTTTATGTCGAAAGTAATTTTTTTGGTTGATGAAATTTTCGATGATAATGAGGTTAAACGACTCTATGGTCACGCCGAATTCTATGAAAGACGTACATGCATATACGACCGGGATAAGGTGTGTATAATTCAGTGATTTCTGAAATTCTACATATTCTTCTTTCTAACTTTAAAACTATTCTTCTTCCTAACCGTAAAAATAAAACAGGGCCTTAAATGTTCGTGTGACGAAAATGAAGTTTGTGCTAAAAAATTCTCTGTCAAAATTGGTATTTTTCAAATTACAATTTATTTTCAATTAACAATTATAAAATTGGAGACAATTCTATTGTTATGCCGTTCTATCTAGAAATATCTGTATACAGATTCTAGTTGACATTTTTAGGAAGGTAATACAACCTATAGATTTAAGTAAACTATACTTTTGAGATTCGTTGAATTAAAAATTATATTTAAAAATTGAGTATTTTTGACAGGTTTTAAACAATATTCCAGCCAATTCTAGATTTTCAAATATACCATCTATAAAGCAGTGTATAATTAGGACGGATTTAACTATGTTTTATGGATGTTAGAAACTTTACAACTTTACAATATATTTACAGGTCCTGGGGGCGTATACTTGAAATCGGTGGATATTCTGCGGATTATAATTTGCTTTATATTATTCGAATTTTTCGTCGGATTAAAGTTTTGGGTGTACTACGAAACCCCGGTTTTCAAAATCCCGGTCTTTAAAATTTCGGTTTTTAAAATCTCGGTTTTCGAAATACCGGTTTTTAAAATCCTGGTTTTCAAAATCTCCAATGATATTTTAACATAAAAGTAAGATATATTGGCCAAAAATTTCGGTTTCGTGGAGTCGATGCTATTTTGACGTGGAGTCGGTACTATTTTTTTAGTCGGAAAAAACTGAACTCCCATTTTTTTTGTCAAATTACAACAACAGTGCCATATATTGAAACCCGCTCTAGAATTAGTCAAATTCCTAGTTTTTGATGATTTTGAAAGATTAATAAAAAAGCGATATTTTATTAATGCAACATTTTGATATGCAATAATTGTAGAGGAAGATGTTGATGGCTTCGATAACTCTCACGAGGCTCCTCCGAGGGGCTTAAGATTTGCTCTTCGAGGTACGTAAGAGCAGCAAACGTGTCGCACTGCGTGCCGAAAAAAAATAATTGCACCATTTTGTTATGCACTATTTTGTATTTGCAACAGGATGCGGATTTAACTATGTAGTTGCAAGATTAATAAAAAGCAATATTTTGTTAATGCAACCGTTTGAAATGCTATCATATGTATTTTATCTCCATCCCCATCCCAGAAAAACTATTCCATGTATCGATTTTCAACTAAAACTGTTAAGAAATGGTCAAATTCCACCCCTATTAGCCATTTTCTAGAACTTTATCGCAAACTCATTTTTGAATTTGGTCAAAAAAGAATTTAAGAGTCCCATTTTCCCACATGTCAAATTTTAAAAATTCCACACCAGATTTCCTAAAAATTGGGATTTTTTTTAATAAAAAACCGGAATTTTTAAAACCGGGATTTTGAAAGACAGGATTTTAAAAACCGGGTGTGGTCCGATGCAAACTGCATCACACAATGGTGCATCACACAATCGTTAAATCCTTACAATCATTGATCATTTTTCAGGTTATTCGAAGATTTATTTACTAAAGCATAAATCTGAATGTTTTGATAAGTTAAAGGAATATGTAGCATTATCAAAGACAATGTTTTTCGCAATATCTAAAAATCATCAGAGACATTTTGTCACCTAACCAAAACCACCTAATGCTAATAATGCAGGACTTCCGATTTCTTGCTGCGAGTTTTGATCTTCTCGGCGTAATTATGTCATTTTTACTCAAATTTGGATGGCGATTATCGGCCATTTCCAGAAATTGTGATTCAGATCTGGCTAGTACATTTTGTTGGTAATTGGGTCACCTAACCAAAACCATTTAGTGCTAATAATACCCGACTTCCGATGTATTGTTGTTAACTTTAATGTTCTCGGCATACTTATGTAAAAAATTTTCCATATCAAGTTTCATGTTGATAGTTCGGGAAAATGGGGGGAAGTGGAATACACGTGCAAATTTCAAAAATTCGTAAAAACTTAACGTTTAAAGTGTTATGTCTGGAAAAGATCTTATTTGAATCGGTTTGTCGATGGTTATCGCTGGAAAGTTTTTCAGATAGAGTTTCATGTTAAGAGTCCGGGAAAATGGGGGTGAGTGAAATACACGTGCAAATTTCAAAAATTCTTTAAAACTTAACGTTTAAAGTGTTATGTCTGGAAAAGATCTTATTTGAATCGGTTTGTTGGTGGTTATCGCTGGAAAATTCTTTCCAGACCTTTTGCAGACATAACACTTTAAAAGTTAAGTTTTTACGAATTTTTGAAATTTGCACGTGTATTTCACTCACCCCCATTTTCCCGGACTCCCAACATGAAACTTGATCTGGAAAATTTTTCAGCGATAACCATCGACAAACCGATTCAAATAAGATCTTTTTCAGACATAACACTTTAAACGTTAAGTTTTTACGAATTTTTGATATTTACCCATATACATTTTATTCATATTATATGGCATAAGAAACATAAATTAATATCGGTATTTTAGTTTTATTTGTTGCTTGTTACGAATATATACAAATTTTTGGCTGATTTTGTAAGTAAGTAACTTTCGGCTGGATTTCAATTCAAAGTATCGGAGCCTGAGCTGGCTATTTGCAACCATAAAACAATTGCCGAAGTTCATCTATCTGCGGTCCCGAGGGAACACTCAACTGTCGATGTATTGGCCGAGCGTGTATCAAATTACCGAAAATTGACAAGAATTATGGGGTTTGTATTAAGATTTATTAGAAACCTGAGAATGGAACCTCACCAACGAAATCTTAATTGCATAAAAGCCACAGAGATACGCGAAGCCGAGATTGTTATTTTTTGACGCATTCAAGAAACGACATACGCTAGTGAAATTATGTCTTTAAAAAATCATTACCTTTAAATGCATCCTCTAATTTACATTCTTTCTTTCCATTTATCCATGCACATGGACTGCTGAGAGTGGGAAGAAGACTAGGCCATGCAGACTTGGAATATGATGTAAAACATCCTATTATACTACCACCCGCAGCCACATATCATAATTGAACGAATGGTACGAACAAAACATATTCAACATTTGCCGGACCAAATCTATATTACTCACCATATTAAAGCAGCGAATCATGATTCCAAGAGCACGGAACCTCATTCTTCGAATAATACGACAGTGTATGGTTTGCTGCCGACACAATGCTGTAACTCAACAACAACTGATGGACCAGTCAGAGCCTTTATACAAACAGGTATGGGTTTAGCTGGTCCCTTTACAGTCAAAACTCATCGTCATCGTTCAGCTAAAAAATTTAAGGCATACCTAGTTACAACTACCCTAGATTTGGTATCTGAAATGAGTACTGACACCTTCCTGCAAGCTCTTCAACGATTCCGTGCCACTCGGAGTGTCCCATCAGAAATATATTGTGACAACGGATCAAATGTAGTTGGAACAAAGAAGCAACTTCGTAAGTTCTACGACTAATACCTCTCCCAAGCAAAGCAAGCAGATATCCTTAATTGGTGTACCGATCATTATACCCAATGGCACATTATCCCTCCGGGGGCCCCTACCTATGGTGGATTGTGGGAATCCACTGTAAAATCCACTAAATACCACCTGCGTCGCGTGATTGGAGACTCCATACTTACGTACGAAGAGTTCCTGACCCTGATCAAGCAAATAAATTCCCGGCCTCGAAGGGAAACTCAGAGAACAAAATCTGCCGCTGTCCAAATGGGCATTAGCAAGAGTTGCTGAGGTACATCCTGCCAAGTTTTGACTCTAACGAGTCAACCCCGGCGGTATGTTCAGTAAAACCTCGATGAGTTCAGTCATACTTACCTGAAATAAATTCTCTTTATCGCTATCAACGAGTGAAGAAGTGTCAGAAAATAAAAATTAAAGTGAAAAAAATATAATTTTCAGTTTTGTTTTTAATTTAAACTTATACAAGCAATTTCTCCAGTTTGTACACGCCCATGTCGACCGAAAACAATTATTTTCATAATGAACTGAGACAATCAAACTGGATTGTTGTGTTATTAGCGACTCCATGATGACAAATGGCATATTTTTGACTAATCATATGTCAAATAATTTTCTTAGATAGCCGACAAGGCAAAAGATGACACGTAAATACCCATCTCAGTACATTTTTCCGTTTAACAAATCGTTTTTCGTACAGGCGCAGAGCAAAAATAGCTCACGGGAGGCTTTACAGCTTTAATATTTCAAACACATAAGTTGAAATATGTATATCAGTTCAATTAACCTTACATTAAAAAAATATTCATAAAATGATACATAACAAAATAATTAAAATATCAATTCGATTGATTTATAACATTTCAAATAATATAATTTAAATAAATAATTCAATAAATAATAATTAAATTATTTGTCAATTTTATTTATTTATTGGCCAAAAAATTTACAATACGATAAATATTCTTCTTTATTTTTAATTGATTTGACCACAAAATACTGTTATAACACCCAGGCAATAATTTTAAATTAAATTTTGAAAATTTTTTAAATCAAAATAATAGAAATTTATAACTCTCATGTTCGGTCGTACGTAGCCCCTATATCAATTTTATTACTTTCAAATAATAAATATTATACTCTATCGTATTGTGTGTACAGAGGTAAATTATTATTGGTATAAAGTAGACTGGACTGGTCAAAAATTAAATTATTTTTGTCGGTATATGGGAATTATGCAAATTTTATATTGAAATTATCTGGCTTACCTACAAAATTTTTGGTTTACATCCAACATAATTGAAATTAAAATTACAACATATTATTATTGAAATAATATCAATAACATAAATTTAAACATAAAACATAATCTCTAGAATGATTTTTGTTCACATAATTGAACCATTAAATTATAATTCAATATATTTTGGGGTTGGAATTCGCATTAGTGATTTGGAGAAGGTGTCGATGCATAGCGATTTGCATAATATGCATGTTGCACTAAGGGAGTGTATTTTATGTTGTTTTTCAATGTTTGCTAATAATTAAAATGAATATAGGTACTATTGTTTGTAATTTGATTATGAATCACTAACTTATGCCAGATTTTGTTTTCCGGAATTTTGATTTTGGAAATTTCAATGTACAGCTACGACTTTGATATTTCCAATCAAATAGTCGGTCGGAAAAAAATTCCAATATTTAATTTTTTTGAAATGTCATCCTTCTCGGTCATCATCATCACGGTTTTTGAAACATAATAATCTTAACGATTGTAACGTGTGTACCACCAAATAAGAAAACCACTTTAGTCGATACTACTCGTATTGTATACAAAAATATAGAAGAAGAAGAACTTAATATTTCTTAATAATCATTACAAAGATCATTGAATTGAATCGAATTTGAATTTATTTATTTATTTGTAGTTATTTTTGGATAATAAAAATGAAGAAGTTCAAAAAAGCTAAAATAATATGAATTTTTTGTTTTGTGTTCTTGCCTGAAGAATCCGTTTCTATGTTGAGAAACAGTAGCTTCCAATCAGCTTAGTAATTGATGATTATTCAATTTTGAGCACTATTGTTTGGCGTTTTGAGATTTTGTAATATTTTATTTATTTCGTCGTAGATTGAAGTTGGTGAACTTTATTTTTTGTATATGTGAAGTGGGATGAATATTGATTTTCATAAATTTAAATGCAGATATTGAGATAAACTAAGGATTAATTCGTAGTGCATCGAACTATACATAGAAGTCTTTGTGTACAATAAAAGCACACACCCTAAAACAATTAAAATCATAAAAACATGATACATTTTCAATTAAATTTAACACATTCAATTGAATATTTATCTCCAAGTATCATAATACGTACACAAGATGATTATGATGAAATTTTGTAAATATTTAAAATTTAATTTAAATTTTGTATATGATATGTTTACACCACCCTCATCGTAATACTGTTTAGTGTCTATATCTACTTATTCGTATTTAAGTTTTTCATTCAATTGAAAAATAATTTTCAATATTTTTTGTGTCTGTGTGTATATTTGCATTTCAATTAATTATCTTGAAAATAATGTTTAATTGAATTCAACTCAATTGAAACATATATGCTGTATGTTACGTTATACTGATAGATAATTAAATATTTGTGTTAATTTTTTGAAATGTGCGAAGTGTTACAATCCGATTTGAATTAGATGACACATCGTTAGTACTAAACCTTTGATAATCGTATGTTTCAAGAAAACTGGTTTATCGATAGTTCAATTTAGGTTTTGATCATTTTCAATACTTTTTTTAAACTTCCTCTTCCGAATTTGTTTTACCACGAATGCATATCTCGAATACTCCACACATGATTGCTAAATTGAAATATCAATATTATCGGATTTTTGGTAAAACTGTTTTTATAATCCAAAATTATCACAATCGTGCTTAATTCCAGAAAATCAATCAAACATCAACCTTGTTGTTTGAAAATTTACTCTTCAAATTTGTATAAATCTTTTAATTCTTCATGGCAAAAATTGAAAACATTCCATTAAACCTGCCACCTCCCGTGCACAGATTTTACCAAATTTTCAATCTGCCTGCACCGTAGGGACACCAAATTTTGGTGAAATAAAGTTTTTTTTAAACAAAACTTGTCATTTCCGGTAAAATTTAAAAAATGTTTTGAACTAATTTTGTTCAAAATTTAATTTACAACCTCTTTCTTTTTAATGGTTTTTTCGTAAATGCAATATACTTTCCAAAATATTTTGTTTGACTCCCAGCAACTATTTTCTCTTACCTTATAAGAACCAAAATAGGCTCTTGTAGTATTAAATAGAAATTGTAGCACAAGGTAGATTGGAAAAAGGGTATCGGCTTAAAATAAATTAGAACTGAATTTGTCAAATCGTTGTGTCAAATCGCCAGTGTCAAATCTTGAATCTATTGTAAACCAAACAAAATAATCATTAAATTACATAAATTATGTAATTTAACGATTATTTTAGCGTGCGAGACGTAAAGGTCTTGAAAATAGCTTATTTTTTAATGGAGTTATGCTTATGATCGATCGAGAGTTCATTCTTTCCAGGGCTTTTATGTATCTTATTTTTTTGAAATTTATTGTTTAAGGACTGTATTGAAAGTTGGATCGACAAGGTAATCTCAATGTTAGGATTTTCAATCCGATTCTCGAATTTGTATACCCTTAAAGTATCATATATATC
The DNA here is from genome assembly GCA_932526605.1 of Nephrotoma flavescens. Taxonomy (NCBI): domain Eukaryota; kingdom Metazoa; phylum Arthropoda; class Insecta; order Diptera; family Tipulidae; genus Nephrotoma; species Nephrotoma flavescens. The sequence goes on along the minus strand of OW052221.1, from coordinate 41,965,084 downwards.
CTTTTCGTTTTAATTGTTCGTTTGCACTTGGAATATGCCTCAATTGTCTGGAATCCGTGACATAACAATTCCTATAGCCGTATAGAATCAATTCAGAAACAATTTCTGATGTTTGCCTTAAGGCGGCTCCATCGAGAGGTAAACGCTCCTATGTATGTATTACCGCCGTATTTAGGCCATTGCGTTTACTATTGAATATTGAACCATTATCCGTCCTTAGACAAACATCATGCACAGTTTTTGTACGCGACATTATAATTGGCCAAATTGATGGTTCCCAACTACACTGTCTTTGTATTTAATACGTGCGTATATATGCCATCACTCAGCTACGGAGGCTTCGTGATCGTTCTGCACTTCCTTAGGTCGAACATTGGTATGTCGGACCCGATTTTTATTTCGAGTCGTATTTTTAACAATGTTTTTGTCGTGTTCGATTTTAATTTGTGTAACGACAAATTTAAAAGAGGTAAAAAAATTTTGTTATATGCGAATTTGAAGTACACTACAGGCCAAAAGTATTTGGTCAATGAGGTTTTTTCAATTCAAATAAAGGATTTGTTGGATTTTGTGTTGTTTCAACATTCGAGAAATCACCAACCAACATACTAAAAAACGATATATTTTGTTGCGTATAAAAGTGATTTATTTTAGTTATTTAATAAACATCTATGTGAGTGAATATTAAATTAAATAACTTTTTAAGGTTTTGCTGTGACTTGTGAATATTTAAATTAAATTTGTAATTTACTTAAAATTGATTCTGGTATTAAATGTTAATAATTTTATTATTATATTGACTTACAGAAAATGCGAACTTACGATTGAGTTAAGAGCAGCCGTTGTCATTCTACATAGAGAAAGGCTTTCGCATGCTGAAATTGGCCGAAAACTAAAAATTCGGAAGTCTACCGTGCAATACACACTGAAGTGATCTAAAGGAACTGGGCAAAACTAATCCCATATCAACCGAGGCGCTCTCGGGTATTAGCGCAAGTAAACAACGCTCGGGCAAATAAATTATCGTTGACTTCGATAAAAAGGTGCCTAACAGATCACGAGTAATATGGCAGAATTGCTGTTAAAAAACCACTTCTTTCGATTACAACCCGCAAAAAAGACTTAATTGAGCCACCACCAGAATTGGCAAATGTCACAGTGGAGAAAAGGCCTATGGTCAGACGAATCATAATTCGAAATTTTTGAATCGAAAAGGAGAGTTTACGTTCGGTGTCGTCCCGGTGAAAAACTGCTCCCTGACTATATGATTTCTACAATAAAAGACGGGGTGCTTCTGTGATGATATGAGGTTGTTTTGGTAACAACCGAGTTGGAGATTTGGTCGTAATTACGAGTCGAATGGTTCGTTTCGGCTATCTTTCGATATTGGAGAAACATGCTATACCATCTGAACTAAAACTAATAGGACGAGGGTTTACGTACCAGCGCGACAATGATACCAAGCACACGCATCTAACATGTATAAGGAGTATTTAAAGCAACAATTTCGCCACCGAAAGCGGATTTTAATGAATTAAGTCCCAAAATCGCCCGATCGTAATCCGATAGAGCTCCTGTCTGATCAGTTAAATCGGGACCTTCGGAAAACGCGCCAAACATCGACGAGAGATTTTTAACAAAAACTACAAGATGCCTGGAACAAGATTTCATCCTAACAATTATATAAATTATTGGATAGAATGGCAGATCTATGTCGCGCAGTAATTAAAGCAAAAACAGGTCACATCGATTGTGTGCATCGATGTCAACAAAATGTACAATCTACTTGGATAAATAAATAAATAATCGGGTTTTTCGTAAATGCTAGAGTTTGTAAAATATTTGGAAAAAAATATTAAGAAATTAAAGACTTAAGCCGAAGTTTCATCCAGATCAGTAACTCCGTCTGAGCTATAAAGGGCACAGACAGACAAGCACCACTTCGAAAACCTTTTTTTCGGAATTTGGCGATATGGCGAATGTTGATCCTGCCTTCAAAAATCTACTAGCCAAAGATTGTTCAGAGATTATCTTAATTTTTGCTTAACACCTACGGATGTTCAAAGTGATGAAAGGTAGAATATAAATATTTCACGCAGAAAACTTTATAACGGAATTTCTGCAGTGAGGTTGCTACACTAAAAAAATAATAGGGTGAAGTCTACAAAAAATATAAGTAAATTTAACCTAAAATCGCTGTTGAAATTGAGCCTAAGTAGCGCAAAGTAAATTTCACAAATTTTGAAATGTGAAATTAACTTCATGCTATGTAAGAATATTTTATAATAAAATTATGTCGTATTTTACATGCAATATTTACTTCGCATTTTGTTGGCTCAACTTATTGGATGAAAGAAAACGAAAATATAGAATACGTAAAATGAAAATGTTGAATTAACTTTAATTTAAGTAAAATTTACATTTTGCTTAATAAAAAATAAAATCGTGATTTTTTTTGCATGATAACAAAATATTTGTTATCACATCGAGATGAGGTCTCACATTTTCAAAACCAGTGAGATACAAATTTTGAATCTTTTAATTAAAAGATTCGATATCCTCATCATCAGATCAGATTATGTAGTTATCAAACTACGAACATAACGTTTCAAACTTCATGAATTTAAATGATGTTTACATCAACTGACCTAGCGAATTATATTAAAAATGCAATAATAATTGTTAAATATCGTCGATGTAAATTTAACACACCAGTTTGCAACCTTTACCTTGCAAATGTAAATTTTGTTTAAAAATGTATTTTACATTGTCTATGTAAATTTTACTTGTTAACAATAAGTATAAGAATATAATGACGATTTTTTGATGTACATGATTTTTTACATATGATTAAGTTCTTTTAACTATTTAAAAGGTTTTGTGTCGTTTTATTTTGCCAAATTGTTTTTACATTTCAAAAAATGTTATTTTGACCTAGGCTGAGTAAAGAGAACTTATAAAATTTGTACTGAGCATGGGTAAATAATCTAAAATATTATGTTAGTTTTACAATTTTAAATTTACTTAACAGGTTAAGTAAAAATCGCATCGATTATTTTTTTGAGTGTAGGCATCGATAAAATGGTTTCTGCTAGGCATCGATAAAATTCTGAAATTAGTCTAAAATTATAGTAACTGAGATATAGTATTTCTCTCTCTCTCTTTTTATCTCTCTCACTCTCTCTGGCACTATATCCCATCAAGGGATGTGATTAACTCATTGATCGTAAACCAGTCGTGAAATGTTTTCCTTGTCACCACCGTGAATCGAATCCGGGACCTTCGGTCACTGGAGCAAGCATGCTGAACACTTGGCAACCGGGGCGGAGATAAAGTATTGCATATACAAATTATTTTAGGAAAAACCGTTAGGACGATTATAATAAAATAATGTTTTATTTATTTTTATTTGTACTCTTGACGATATAAACAGAAACGGGCCGAGCTGTTGTGTCCTGGCGATTCGTTTACGACATTTAAACTTGGCCCGAATATTGAATTCGGTGGAATCGGATATAGTGTTATCTCAAAATTTGGTGCTTCAATATATTGCACACAAGTACATGTTTGTATGTAAAAATCCAAATATTAACAATAAAATGGATACTTTTTAAAGATTCAGATTTTCTTACACTATTACTCACTGTTTGAGCGATAAATCCATTAAACGTCAGCCCCATTTAAAAGCCAGATACAGATTCAAGCTCAGTCATCTTGCTTTAAATATGAACAACTCGGCAGATACGAATGTAAATCCTAAGGCTTCCTTGCTGATCATTATTACAATTCGAGGGTTGTGTGAAAAATTTCCGACCTCAACATGAAGATGGCAGTACTCGTCCACAAAAATATGAGTGTTTTGCGCATGCGTGAAAGGTTTGTAAAATTGATTTGTTCCAATTATGCCTAATTATATTTTTTTTTTGGGTAAGTGAGGATTGGTGATGTGATTTGAATCGGTCGTGCGAAGTAGTTATGCGTTGGTCCAAATTGAGCAAAAGTCAGACTTCGTTTTCTACTTTTCGAGGCATTCACGAGCAGAAAAAGGTGTATTTGTAAATAGAATCCGGTTTTAAAGGACAATGGTTTTTATTTTTTATCGGAATATTTGAACAATAAATTATATATGTACATAAAAAAACATTTATAATTAAATATGATAATAAAGTGTGTGAAACAAAAAAAAAAAATATGAACAATAAATAAATAAATTATTAGGTCAAAAATAAGTCTAACCAAAATCGTCCAAGATGACGAATAAGTTTTGTAAAAGTTAAACATATTAAATTGTACGAGTGTTGTATAAATAAAAAAAATACAAAAACAATTTTTTTTGTTACCAATTAAATAAGTGAATTCAAAAATAAAAAAAATAAAATGTTTAATTTTATTATTGTAACGAGTGTATTTTAAGCTTAATGCACGATTTACATTTTCCAATTATTTTTTCCAGTAAAAAATGAACTGTTAAGTATATTACGATTTCGTTTGCGAAAGGAGCACGAAACAAATTCCAGTAAAATAAAATTGGATTTTTTCTTTTTAATTTGAGCAAATGTTGTTTACATAGGGCTGTTTCTTTTTAACTAAACTAGTAACTTTTTGTTATTTGCGTGCAGCTCTATTTTTCTGTAAAAAATTTGTTGGGAAAAAAAATTGGAACATGTAAATCGTGCATGATAGTGCGTGGAATTGTAAAAAATAAAACAAAACATTAAATTTTTATGAAAAATATTCTCTGGCACATCTGAGCATGCTCTGGTAAATAAATCATCATGAATAGACTTGAACAACGCTACGAAATTATAAAAATTTACTTTGAGAATCAGTCTTCGATTCACGCAACTTATAGACCAATTCCCGATGTTCAGCGATGAGGCTCATTTTTGACGTAACGGGTTTGTTAATAAACAAAATTGCCGCATATGGAGTGAGGCCAATCCACAAGAGACCCTACAGGCTCCATTAAGAAAAATGCACCGTTTAGTGGGGATTACACGCTGATGGCATCGTTATATGACCTTATTTCTTCAAAAATGAGGCCTCGGATCGCGTTATGATCAATGGAGATCGTTACCGCATTGATGACATTGATCCGAACGAGAAGTGGTTTCAACAGGATGGCGCTACGTGACATACGGCGACCGCAACCATCGACTTCTTAAAATCAAAATTTGGCAATAAGTTGATTTCAAGAAATGGACCTGTCAATTAACCTCCAAGGTCGTGCTCCTCTTCATTATTTCCTGTGGGGCTACGTGAACTCACTGGTTTATGTAGAAAAACCCGCAATAATTGACGCCTTTTAGGCCAGAATTGTTCGTGTTATTCGTGACATACGGCCGGAAGTGCTCGAAAAAGTAGCCCAAAATTTGTCCAGAGTGCGATTAGTCAAGAACAGCCACGGTGTCCATATACCCGAAATCATTTTCAAATATTAATGCCAATCTTTCGAAAAGAAATAAAATTTTTTGATTATAATTTAATTTTTTATGTTATTTTTTACAATTTCGAGTTCTATCGGGCTTAAAAAAACACCCGTTACTTCAATTGGGTAGGCGGTGGTAATCGGTTTGAACAACAACGCGATCATCGTTGTTCTTGTTACTGTGGTGCAAATTGAATTTGCTGATATTGTTGCGGTTTCAGACAATAGCGATTTATAAATCGATTTATAAGCGATTTATTATACCATACGGATGTACACAATTTTGGTAGCTACCGGTTCACCGTTTGCAACAAGGTGTTTTATAATTTCAACCAGGAAAAAAAAGTTTGGAATGAACATCAGTTGTGTCTGCGATATATATGTAGGAATCGTGCTTTTGGAGTTGCAGTTAATGATTTATAGACACGTGTATAAATTCCAAGGTCGTAGCGATATTACCTGTGTTTCTTGATGATTGATCTGATCCGGTTCAATTCATGTTTTATGAAACAACACAAAGGCGCTTACTAGATTTCAAATCAAAATTTGTGATCTTAACAAAAAATTGGATAAATCTCTTACTTTTAAACAGTTAAAAAAAATAATTGCTTCATCGGCAGTATATCTTGCAGTTGGGATATACCCCATAAAAATCTGAACGCCTGACACAATGTTCTAAATTGTTTCTTGTTTTAACATACTACGACAAATTGTCACGTGGAATCAAGTATAAATACTGCAGCCTCACCCTTATTGATGACCAAGAATGCTCAACCAAGGGTGCTGAAACCAATTATCTACATATGTATGAATTGCAATGGAAACCACTATGCAAATTCGGTGGTCCAAAACGCTCTCAGTTTCTTCATATTTGGGAAGAGGTTAACAAAACAAAAAAAAATGCCACCAATTCATCACCTAAGTACAATTGATCAACAAACAACTTCCCGAATAACAACAATCAATACGACTTGCACACAATTTCATCACCTTTGCTAATTTGTTAACCCCAACGTACCATCTATCAACACAAGCCCAGCGGATCCACAAACTAAATCTAATTTATACTCTTCAACAGAATTTCTCTTAATACATGATAATGTCATGAATGGACTCAGGAGTTGTCGTACCGCTGCTGAGCAGGTTCAGATTATTTTAGCTACTGCCATAAAATATCTCTGTACATACCTGGAACGGACGTAGCGTAAACAATAAAAAGCCTGAGGTAATTTATTTCATTAACAAATATAATATTGACATACTGTTACTTACAAAAACTCATCTTAAACCTGGTGCTGCGTTTCACATACCCCATTATCATATTTATCGGAATGATCGTACTAAAACATCTACCTGCGAGTCGAGTTTCATATTTCTCTCTAATCTTTTTGGTATGGAAAGCCTCTAAAGTAGTAGCGATTGGCAAACCAGACAAAAACCCTTCTGATATCAAAAGCTATCGACCAATTAGTCTTCTTAGTTCTGTAAGTAAAGTTTTCGAGTGCGTATTAAAAACAGACTCAATGGTCACTTGGAAACTAACAATATTCTGATTCCTCAGCAATTCGGATTTCAACATAAACATTATCCTCTAAACACCAAGTTCATCGTATTATCAATCATATCAAACATCATAGAAATGTGAAAAAGTCTACAGGGATGGTCCTTCTAGACCTCGAGAAAACATTTGATACGGTTTGGATAAATGGTCTTCTACATTAAAGGCAGCGCTACAAATTGCCTATGTACATCACCAAATCACTCATATTTCTTAAACCGTAAATTTTATGATCAGATCCTATATTCTAGGTCTTCATTAATGAACTTAAGAGCAGGTATTCCACAGGGCTCAATAATCACTCCCACATTATTCGCACAAGATTGCGATATTGCACTTTTTGCAGACGATTTCTCAATTTACACATCCGACATACTCTCCCAAGATATATTTTATAAATTAAATAATTACTTAAATAAACTAATTTCATACTTTCAAACATGAGGACTGAAACTAAATGCTGGGAAAACGCAGAGTAAATACTTCTAACGATGTAGGACGCCGTCTAAATTACCTCAAGCTAATTTAACCATAAGCAACCAACTTGTAAGCTGGGAGAAGCAAGTCAGGTATCTTGGCATCCTCCTGGATCCAAAATTGATATTTAAAAATCAAATAAATTTTGTCACCAACAAAGTTTCTAAACCTTTTTACACACTTCTATCCTATCTTAAATAGAAAGAGTGGGGTTTCCTTTGAAAATAAGCTACTAGTTTACTGAAAGGTAATCTTCAGTGTAATCTTGTACAGTTCTCCCTTATGGTAAAACGCTGCCAACATACACAAAAAGAAAATTCAAATTGTGCAAGACAAATTTTTAAAATTAATCTTAAATGTTCCAAAAAGATACCGCACTACACCTTGTTAAAGTTAGCCGAAAGTTGCCAGCCGAAAGATAATGCAGATAGTGTCTTGACTATTTTTAAACTCTCTTTATACTCTCGCTCCTACCGATTTTTAAATTCCTATAAACTGAAATAATTTCTCCTTCACCCGAATGATGTAACCCGATTCTAAATTCTCTTAAATTCAAGTTCATGACTGATTTCTGCTGTATTCAAGACACTATCTGCATTATCTTTCGGCTGGAAACTTTCGGCTAACTTTAACAGTATGCCAAAACAATAAATTATAACCAAAAGATACGAAAGATGCTTATTGATTAGGTCATAATCCTAATCCCCGAAATTTGGGGCAATTCTGAAGTGGATGGGGGTGTAATTTGGTATAATGTGCCAGAAAGTCCGAATTTTTCGAAACTAAATTAATGAAATGTCCTGTAACTTTTGAGGAACCCACTTTACCATCGATCCCACTATGCTCATTAGAAAGGTCATAGGCCTAAGTAAACCCACGCGAAATTGGAAGCAAATCTGAAGGGGATAGGGGGTATAATGTACCAGAAAGTCGGAATTTTTCGAAACTGAATTAATGAAATGTTCTGTAACTTTTGAGTAACACTTTTGAGTACAATATACCAAATTACACCCCCCTCCCTATCCCCTTCAGATTTGCTTCAAATTTTGTGTGGGCTTTCCTAGGCCAATGCCCTTTTTATTTAGCATAGTGGGATCGATGGTAAAGTGAGTTCCTCAAAAGTTACAGGACATTTCATTAATTTAGTTTCGAAAATTTTGGACTTTCTGGTACAATATACCAAATCACACCCCCCCCTATCCCCTTCAGACTTGCTTCAAATTTCGCGTGGGTTTACCTAGGCCTATGACCTTTCTAATAAGCATAGTGGGATCGATTGTAAAGTGGGTTCCTCAAAAGTTACAGGACATTTCATTAATTTAGTTTCGAAAATTTTGGACTTTCTGGCACATTATACCAAATTACACCCCCTATCAGACTTGCTCAAAATTTCAGAGATTAGGATTATGATCTAACCAATAAATATATTATAAACAATATAGAATTATGTATATAAAGTAATGTATCTTTCGGCTATAATTTATTTTTTCGGCTGGGATAGCAGAAACAATAGCTGCATTACCATCTTTCGGCTGGGATAGCAAAGACACTATCTGCATTATCTTTCGGCTGGAAACTTTCGGCTAACTTTAACAGTATATCTTTAATAAGGAGACTAGTAAACTAGTTTTATTTATTATTTTTTACTTTTCATTTTATGTAATAACTTTATATTTGTTATTGAAATAAAACTAGATAAAAAAAAAATAAAAAAAAAAATTGTTAACATATCGATTTTTTTCATTATTTAAACTCCATGTTTAAAATGTTGTAACTTTTTATTCACTTCACCGACTTTAATGTTTTGTATGTCAAAGTACAAATTGAAATGCCACCTTTCAAACATACATAAGAATTGCCAGATACGATCTTTTACTGAATGTAAGGCCATCTACCGGGGAAAAGGTCACGATGCTAGCTAATTACTGTTGATGAAACTTGGATACATCATTACACTTCAGAATCAAAAATGCATTCTAGACAGTACGGACTGACAAGGGGAATCGGTAAAAAGCAAAGGGTGTTTCTTCGGCTGGGAAAAAGATGGTGACTTTTTCTGGAAGAGACATTTTAATCAATTATCTTCAAAAAGGGAAACCATTACAGCCGTATAATACGCATCATTACTGGACAAGCTAAAGGTAGAAATTGCGGAAAAATTTGCAGAAAAAAATGCTCTACCTAGACATGGTGCCGTCTCACACCTCACCCGTTGCCATGCCAACAATCCAGAAATATCGTTTTGGACTGCCTAATCAATAATCACTATCCTTACTCACGAGCCTATCCCCAAGCGGCTGTTTTGTTCACTCAACTAGAAGTTTCAGAGATGTTCATCAAATGAGGAGGCCATCTTCTTCGTAATCAACTATATTTTGCAGAGAGAGACGCTGAGTACTATTTGAACGGTTGAAGAGACTAGAACATCGCTGAAAATAGTGTACACACCTACAAAAATACTATGTAGAAACATAAAAATAAATTTAAAGTATAAATGTCATGTATTTTTGTTAGGTCGGAAACTTTTTAGAAAACCCTAAAAATTAAAATTATTCAATTTTTCATTACACGTCGCATTACGAATGAGCTTTGAAGCTCAAAATGTGTATAATTTATAGTTAAATTTTATTAGTTAAATAAATTAAACGAATGGTTTATCAAATTTATGACAACAATTTAATTTATGTATGGCAAGATTGGTATGAATGCAACAAGCCTAATTTGATTGCAACATTTAACATCTTCAGTGGCAATTTAAAAACTTGGTGGCTGACAAGAGCTTAGCGAGATGAGCTCGATGAATAGTGATCATTTACAGGTGCAACAGTTACTATGATGGTATGAGACCTAATTAAAACTCTTGACTTCTGCATATATACAGAACAACCCTCATTACGTGATCTCTAAACAAAGGTAAACTAAGAACAGTAATTTAGATAAACAATAATACAGCTGTAATAAGTCTAGAATAGTTTTATCAATTTAACCTTAATATTATAAAAATTACTGGAATCAGGGCAACTAACCACATAATGGTTTCAATAACCACATAACTCACTTTAGAAAAATTATAAAAACGATTTCTTCTAATTCGGCATCTAATTACCACCCTTTACACAATATTCCTAGAACCAACCGTAGTCCCCAAATCCAAATTCCACATTTTAACCATGGCAACTCACAATTAAAATTAAATTGCTCACATCGGGGTGGTGTCAGATGATGGAAATTCATTTCACAGAATTCAGCAATCTTCTGAGCAAAATCAATCACATTTATGATTGCCAACAAAATATAATTAATGAAAAATAATCGAAATTAAGTTTTGTGTTTTGTTTGTAATGTATATATGCAATCTATTCTGTGAAAGTCGCTTTTCACCTCCTATTTAAATCGAGATACGAAACCAGCCCAGATACCAGCGCTAAAGCCTTGACGTAGTTACCAGCTGTAATCAGGTTGGGCTTTACCAATGTTATTAACGCACCCTATTTGCTGACGTAACCTAGCACCCTTCGAAATTTTGGAAAGAAATTGATCTTTACAATTCGTAATAACAATTTCAATAGACAGGCAACATTTTGATGTCCTCGTGGTTAGTTGTATAAACATGAATTAAAGAATTAACGAGACGTGACGTTTGACCTTAATCAGCAGCGTATATTCTGTGATTTCTACATGATTACGGCTCGTACATTTTAACTCCGCGTTTGTTATAAACCCTCTAAATGATGAACACGCAGCTAGATTAAAAAAATAATTCTTCATTATTCACTACACATGTGATATTCATTTCGAGATATTAAAATTCCAACGAGTTTCCATAATCGAACCAATTGCCGTATCATTTCATATAACCAAAACGTGGGACTTAACCAGATTGTTTGTCTAAAAATTAAACAAAATCGTGTGTGATAAACCTATTAGATTACAAAACTAATAAATCTAGTATCATTCACTATTACTTTATATGGTACAATCGTATAAATATATATAGAACAAAAGTATCCCCAATTGCAAAATTTATATCCGTATTTGATGATAAAAGGGATAAAAATAAAATTCCCATTTCCAGAAAATGATATTTCAATATTTAAATTTGTTGCATTTTAACACCTGTAGCTGTGCTGTGTGTTTGTGTTGATTGTGCGGCGGCATAGCTGTTACACTCTATATTTTTATACAATTTTTCCTCTCACGCTAAAATTTCCCGACAGTACGTCGTTACACAAGTTGTATACACAACAAGTGTTTGCGTTTTACTTTCATTTTTTCCGCATACATACATTTTTTTGCAGGGATACCGTAAATTAAGGGTGCTAAAAAAAAAGAATTAGTACATAACGGTTGTTTGAATAGATAGAATAAATATAGAAACTTTGCAACAACAATTTTATTTTGATCTCGGGATACACTCACCATGAAATGCAAAACCGGAGATTTTCCCTTAGTTATGTGTTTCCGGTGTGTCAGTTTTTCCTATTTGATTTAATTTCATAACGTCGGTCGGTGTTCGAGAATAACAAATTTCTCAATGCGAGTATCCGACCAATATATCGAAGGTACGCATACAATGTGTAGATGGTATGCGATAATGTTAACCACATCAAACGGAATCAAAATATATACAAATCACTATAATTCATATACGCAGCATCTCAAACAAACAAATAAATCGGCGCAACAGATCAAACGACCGCGCAAAATAATACGATTTTTTTGCTTGCTTATGCGAGGTTTGGAGTCAGTCTATACAAACAACAGTAGCAGAAAATCATTCTCTTAAAAAACCAATTCAATTTCTTATCATGGGCGCTCTTCCTTCTTCTTGATTATTATTCATTATCATTACACGATAATGATGATTATAATTCGTTTTTTTTTATATTTATTTATTTTCTTCATTTTTGATTATAACTACAATTATTATTATTATTAAATTTATACGAACAACAACAACAACATGGATAGCAAATTCAATCATAATGCAAACCAAAAATAATATTTCTTACGACAGAAAATTGAAGATTGGAAAATACGAAAAAAAAAAATTGAAAATGAATGAATGAAATCAAGAAAATTATTATCATTATGAGTTTATGAAGATGATGATGATGATGATGATGACTTTTTATTGACTAATAATAATCATAAGGCAGCGTCTTTTGAAGGGTCTATTGAAGATTTATTTGGTTTGTATAAGTCTATTTGTTTTGCTGATTTTAATTTTATTACTCCCAAGGAGCTTAATACCCACACATATTGAAAAATGTTATTTTTTCTAAGACGTCGCCGAACTTAAAGTAGTTTATATATAAAGAGGTTTAATAGGTAGTTTACCTGATCATTGACATTATGACGCTTCTTATTTTTGATTTTGTTAAATGTATTATGATTGCGATTTTTCTTGATTATGCAGAATGTAATAATAATAATCAAATGGCCACCCATTATTTCTTATAATTTATCTTGCGTTCATAGATTTTAAAACACGTATAGTTCGAGACAGGTGAAATAACCCATCAAGGAAAAAAACACAAAAATTATGTGTATTTTGAACGGTTTGTTGAACGATACAAGCTGTGAAAACTGAAAAGAATTTTTGATGGTATCTGATGCCTCAAAAGCTATTGACACATCTGGACTCTATATAGAACTCTTCAACGACGTGGCATAGAACCAAATATAATTGATTTCTAAACGTAGAGAAAGATAGCTTTTCTAAGCGCACGAAGTGTATTTATGTAAAGATGCGAGAATATTCATTATAAAACACTTGAGAGACTGAATCTTTAATCCGTCGACCATACAGAAAAAATCACTTTCGATTAAATGTGTTAATTATTATATGATCAAATATGTGGTTGTCTTAAAAGTTTCTGACTTAACAAAACTACAAGACATTTTCCTTACTTTTTTCTCTACATAACACTTAGGGCTATATCCAGTGAGCAAGAGGGGAGGGGGGGGGGGGGAATGAAACAGTTTAAACCGATTGTTGTGGATTTTTGATGATGGTGCAGATGGTGCATTATCTAGATTTTTTCATCAAATATGCCTTCTATAGCTATTCAAGTAATGATGTGTATTATGCTCCTGTAATGATTTTCCCTTTTTGAAAACAATCGATTAAGATAACTCCATCACTGTCCCAAAAATTAGTTATCATAAATTTCTCAGCCGAAGGAACAGTCTTAACCTTTTCTGGAATTGATTCCCCCTTGGCAGTCCACTGTTTTGACTATATATTTTTGATTCTGGAAAATAATTGTGTATCGAAGTTTTATCAACAGTAAATTGATACTTAACTGCGATAACAGAGTGTCGGAAATCATTATTCGAACACTTTTCTGGCCCAAAGTGGACAAACGCAGCAGACCACGTGCGGACAGCTTTCCCATGCCTTAATCGTGATTTAATATGTGGCAAACACGTTCTTTGCACATATTCATAGTCTCAGCTATCTCTCTAACTTTAATTGGACGTATGTCTAGCAATATTTCGTGAACTTGAGTCTTGATCAATCTTAGCAAGGCCTGTAATAAATTATGTTTGTGTAAGATTTGATGGAATTGGATTCAGATGATGTAGGATTCAAATTGTAATTTAAAGGTCAGTTTTACCAAAATTTATAATTTATTACACCACACTGCCACAGGGTATTGGTTCAATTACTCATGGACCTTGTGGAGGGCAGATTTGTCGGATTTAACTTAAAAAAGAAATGGCTTCAAATATGTAACTTAAAGGTCAATTTTCCACATTAATAAATTTATTACGCCAGATATTGGGTGGAATGTTATAGTTCATAAAATATCTAAACGGCACGTTAGTTTTAACCAGGTGTGCAATAAAATATTTTTTGTAAGGTTATACGGAATTCGCTTCAGAAGCTGAGGGCCTCAAATTTGTAATTTAAAGGTCGATTGTACCACTTTTAACAATTTATTACACCAGACCGATATTGGGTCAAATGTTACACCATGGACCTTGTGGAGGGCAAGTTCACCATATTTAGGTGTGTAATAAATTATTTGTGACGTACGTAAGATGGACTTCAGATGGTAAAAGCTTCAAATTTGTAATTTAAAGGTCGAATTTACCAATTTTAGTAATTTATAACCGGTTGCCTCTAGATATTGAGTAAAATGTTACTCCAAGGACCTTGTGGAGGGCCAGTCTTCCTTACCCAAATGTGTAATAAATTATTTTTGGGTATAGACTGAATTATCCTCAAACGATAACAGCTTCAATTACGTATACATGTCGATTTTACACCATTTAAAATTTATTAAACCAGATCGACACCAGAAATTGGGTCAAATGGTATTCCATGAACCTTATGAACAACCCTATATAGACTAGTGACGAATTACTTTTATGTTACGCTAGACGGAATTGGCTCCTGACGGTAAAGGCTCCACATATATGTAATTTAAACGCCCATGGAGAAACATGTGACTCAAGATCTGGTGGCGGTGTGGTGTAATAAATTATAAATATTGGATCGACATTTAGATTACAGTTGGAATAAAACATCATCTGGTGCCGTCTGATACAACACAAATATAATCCATCTTCATATCACAGCTACTTATAAAGTTACAATTTTGGCGGTACAGGCTGTTTAAGTTTAGCCGACCACTCGTTCCTCGAAAATGGTAACTGTAATAAAATCGAGATTTGTTGTAATAAATTGTGATACTATATCAAACAAACTATGCGGTATATAGGATTCATTGAGTCGGGTTAATTTGGTTGGTGCAGAGCGGCATTTTGTTTGCTATGACTCTGTGAGACAAACTGATTGAAAATAAAATTTAGTTTTTTTAAATGGCGGTGTTGCCAAATGCCTAATAATTGGCCAAAACTTTAATGAAGGTTTAATCAGAGTCTTCGTCTTCTTCAATTTAGCTATCAAACAATGAACTTCGAATTAGCCCCATTTAATATAAATGGGGTTTAAAGCGGCCGTGACGAGTCAAATTTAAGACAAAAACTCTTAACAGACATTCTTCAAAGGTAAAGCGTACTTTGTTAACCTCAGGTTATCATCAAAAATGAAGAACTTTGCCTTTTGGCATGTAGAGAAAGCAAGCCAATTACGCTCAGTCTAGGTCATCACTGATTGTAGCTCTTAATATAGCTCTCTTTTCATTATTGATGATGAAGGATGCAACCGGTTCAGGCTCAATAGATCCTAGAAGTGAACCCGCTTTAGCTACAGCGTCGGCTATCTTATTCTATTGAATATCACAAATCAAACCTTCATAATCTTGACATTATTGCTGGAGAAAAGAATGCTAATAAAATATGTCCAGCCCTTGACCAGTTTAGAACTGGTCATATGATTTCATAAAGAATTGAGCACAGGTTTACTACGTGTGCACAGAATAACATTTTCTTTTTGTCGAAATAACAAAAGTATTAGGGTCATAGAAAGGTTTGGAAAAAGCACTCCTAACATACGGCTGGCATTGATGAGATGCAGAAAGTTCTTAAGAGGTACAAACTTTTATTTAACTTAAAATGAGATTTGGGACCTTGGCCAGTTACTAAAATTTAAACAAATGGTTGCGGTATTGACCACTAAGGTCATCACTCATCCTAAAACGTACCATTTTAAAACATAAATCACCGTTTCCATCCTTGAAGGTTTTGAAAGTTATAGACAATTTTCATATAAATGTATATGGGGCCATATCGAATCTGGAATATTGTCCCAATTCTAACATATACGGCTAGCACTGAGGAGCTTAAAAATAGTTAACCCTTATCATTAACAACTCAGAACATAACAATCAATTTCCGGACTAGGAAGTTCTTAAAAGACACTAATTTTTATGTAACATCATCTGACATTTTGAAAGTTGGTAATTTACTAAAACTTGAACATACGGCTGGTGCTGGTCACTTTGTCATCATTTACCCAATTACTTTTATCGTCTCAAAACATCAATCTCCATTTCCCAGTAAAGTGTTCCCGCTCATGAAGTGTTTTCGATTACAGTGGCAATCCGATAACATAAGGCTGGCACTGGGGAGCTCATTACAAGTTACTCTTAATATTTTCAACTTATTGTATGACGCATAACACTCATTGGCTCATACTGATTTTGAGAGAATTCCAATTTCACCAATAACAGGGCATGTTATAAATTGCGCCAAAATTCCTCCATGTAAGGTAACTGCTATTAGATAGACCTGCTTAAAAGCGTATGTACCATTTGAATGCGGACTTGCTCAGTAAGATTTATTAAAATAAAACACTCATTGGCTCCTTTTAACTGATTTTTGGGCGAAGTGTTTTTATCCATATCTATCGTAAAAGGGAGTAGCTGCAGATATTACTACAATGGGTCTAAATTGAATTCCTTAAAAGTATTTTAGCAACAAGGCGCTATTTGCATTTAATCCAATAGCGGCATTGTTTTGTTAAACTTGCAAGACCCAATTCATCTAAAAATCTGAAGGAGCCGATGAGAGTTTTGGTTTGCAAGTCTACATTGAAACGCAACATGCTTCGATTGATAGGTCACAAACCTAGGAGTTAACTTTATATGGTGGCATTTTGGCGCAACCACAGTGATGACTTGTTATTTGGCCACAATATCTAGAGAAAGTCTAGAATAATTCTACTTGTTCAACTTCCATTCAACATGCATGTTCCGGATCCTGTATCAATGAAAATACCTACCTGCATCCAGCTGTCTCATCCTGTAACACATGAAGCAAAAAAAGGCAGCAAACTAAAAACTAGCAATAAAATTAGTTTCACATTTATATTGTAATATTAACTTACCATTTTCCTTGCATCTAAATGCATACCTAGAGTTAAATAATTTATGTAACCATTAGTTTATATAATTTGTAATATAATTTATACTTACTTATGAAACAAATGTAAACACTCCACCATTTGTTGAGAAATGTCACTTTTGTCTACACATCATACACCAAAAACGTACTAAACGATTTGGTTGAATACAATTACTCTGTATTTGGGATGTGTTCGTAATTTGGTATGAACAGTCATACCAACATGACATTTATGACAAATGGTCGAATGGTCAAAAATTGTTTGTTCATCACATTCATTCTCGGGCGTTCATCCAGTAAGCCACGCAATTAATAATCATAAATAAAGTAAATCAACATAAATTAAAAATCATAAAAATAAGTGATAAAAATTACATTTTGCTTGCGTTTTGAGTATTTCACCTTGTACTACATAGTCGTACATTGTACTGGTCCTTCGAGCCGGATATTTGAAGCTAACCGGCAATCATTAATACAAGCTTCTACAAAACAAAAGCAATCACCGCGTGTGAAAGAAAATTTCGCCATTTTGATAAAACATAGTATCAAATCAAAATTAATCAACCGCGTGTTTATATTGTGTGTGATTTTTATAAATTATTGTGTGAATCATGGATAAGTTGATTAAAAGAAAAGGGATTATTAAGGGGCAATTAACTCGCCTCGCGAATTACATTGAGGCGAATGGCACAAACCTTTCGTACGATGATTTACGTGTTCGATGCGATAATGCGCACAAATTATACACCGAATTTATTGCTACCGAAGATGCCATGTTTGACCTTGATTCTACCGTATCGTCGGAAATGGACATCGTTGATGACAATTATTATTCAATCATCCCAAAGCTGCAAAGCCTAATGCGTGCTACGTCGGAAATTCACCAGCCAATTGTTCATGATTCACCACTGGATAGCAGTATCGTAGTCAATCCAACATCAGACTTCAAGCTACCGTCATTAACAATGCCGTCATTCGATGGTAACCTCAAGGACTGGCAATCCTTCTACGACATATTTTCATCAACTGTACATGAAAATACCTCATTATCGCCGGCGCAGAAGTTTAAGTATCTCAAGGGACTTTTGAAAGGAAATGCATATAATCTAATTAGCCATCTTCGAGTAGACGACGCCAGTTACATCGAAGCTATTCAACGACTCGTCAAACGATATGATAAGAAGAAACCTATTGTAGAAGCGCACATCAAATCGTTTCTTGAACAACCGAAGGTATCCAAAGCAAATGCTGCCCAGCTTGTAGCATTCCATGACAATATAGACGAAGTCGTAAGAGGATTAAAAGCGTTAGGCAAGGAGGCAGAAGCACGCGACCCCTGGCTCATTTTTATGGCAATTGATCGACTTGATGATGAGACCAGGAAAGCTTGGAGGTACAAAACCGCAGAGGAAGACTTTCCAACTTTGCAAGGGTTTCTTGATTTTTTATTGAACCGCGTCGATGCACTTACAGAGATCAAAGCGACCAGTGGGAAAGACACCAAATCACATCAACCATCTAAGGTGTTACATGTTGACTCGATAACATTATTACCATTATGTCCACTGTGCAACATCGATCGACATCGTCTTTTTGAATGTGCCAAGTTCAAATCCATGACCATCAATGATCGAAAACAATTCCTAAAGGAACAGCAGCGATGCATTAATTGCCTCGGAAAAGACCATAGCGTTTACCAGTGCCGATCTAGAAGAACATGCCAACTTTGCCATCGTAGACACCATACCCTCGTTCATTCTCCACCAACTGTAACTCAAGGTATATCGGCAGAAGCCAAACCATCCACTAGCACGACCCTAACTGCCTCCCCAGGAGCAAACCACAAACCCGCTGTGGTCAGTCACGCTGTCAGTGCAAATGCAATATTACCGACTGTGTTGGTTGAAGTTCGAGATAGCCATAACAACTGGCATACCATTCGAGGCCTACTAGACTCAGGCTCCACCAGGTCACTCATAAAGGAATCGTGCGTGAATAGATTAAAGCTGAGCAAGGCGAACGCAAGAATCTTCTTACAAGGCATTGGGGGGACGAAAGCGGGCTGCTCAAAGGGAACTACCAATATTACGATCAGATCGAGAATTAGTCATGAAATCTCATTCAACATTGATGCCCTCATCGTCACCAAGTTGACCTCGCAACTACCAACCAATCCAGTAGCAGTGCAATTACCAAGTGATACCGAAATTAGTTTGGCTGATCCTACCTTTGAAAAACCAGGTCCTATCGACTTACTTATAGGCAGTGACCATTTCTTTGAAATAATGAATGCCGGACAAGTGTTGAGCAATAATCAAAACGTTATCTTCCAAAACACTCGACTGGGCTGGATCGTGGCTGGCGGAAGATCGTCGCAAGGCGTGTCCACTACATCAAATCAGGTACATATCACGGAGCAACAAGAAGTCGACATCGATAAGAT
Organism: Nephrotoma flavescens; assembly: GCA_932526605.1. Taxonomy (NCBI): domain Eukaryota; kingdom Metazoa; phylum Arthropoda; class Insecta; order Diptera; family Tipulidae; genus Nephrotoma; species Nephrotoma flavescens. The sequence goes on along the minus strand of OW052221.1, from coordinate 41,945,359 downwards.
ATTACGGAAGTTTTGGGAAACCGAAAGTATACCACGAACAATCGAATATACAGCTGAAGAATCCAAATGCATTGACCATTACAAGGCCACTGTAAAATGCAACCAAGATGGAAGGGTAACAGTTGCCTTACCATTCAGGAGAACTCCACCTCATCTGGGCCATTCCTTCAATATCGCATTGCGTCAATTCCAAACACTGGAAAAACGATTATGTTCAAATGCTCAATTAAAAATAGAATATGTCTCCTTTATGCGAGAATATGAGCGACTAGGCCACATGGAGTCCATACCAAGTCATGAAATCAACCAGCCTGGCACTCAACCATATTACTTACCACATCATGGCGTTTTTAAGAGTTCGGACTGTTCGAAGCTTCGAGTTGTATTTAATGGCTCACAAAAAACATCGTCAGGTCAGTCACTAAATGAGGAGCTAATGGTGGGACCAACAGTCCAGCAAGGCCTGTTTGAAATTTCGTTACGATTCAGAAAACACAAATTTGTCTTCAGCGCGGACATTGAGAAAATGTACCGACAAGTGATGGTCCGAAAAGAGGATACTGACTACCAGCGTATACTTTGGCGAGAGTCAGCTGATGATCAATTGCAGCACTACCGACTACTGACAGTCACATATGGTACTGCATCCGCACCATTTTTGGCAACATATTCATTGAACCATATCGCTAATAAATTTCATGCCAAGTATCCAAACACAGCTGAAGTGCTAAAATCAGATGTATATGTTGACGATGTGATCACCGGGTCAAGCACGCTTAACGGAGCGTTAGTACTACGAAATGAATTAATAGAAATTCTGAGATCTGCAGGATTTAAACTAAGGAAGTGGTCCGCAAATCATCCCCATCTCTTGGATGATATCAACGAAGGTGATCTTCAACCAGCACAACGATCATTTAACGACAGTGCGAAGACGGTATCCATATTAGGATTGTATTTTGAACCATCCAGCGACATCTTTAGGTTCAAGGTTGCTATCCCAGAACAATCTCTTATGACAAAACGCAGTTTATTGTCAGAATCATCGAGGATCTTCGACCCATTGGGTTGGTTATCTCCAACCACAATCATGATTAAAGTCATGTTCCAACAACTGTGGCTCGAGAAACTTGGATGGGACGATATCTTGCCAGAGTCGTGTAAGACGAATTGGACAAGGTTGAGAAACGAGCTCAGTATAATCGAGCAATTGGAAATCAAAAGGTGGCTGTATTCGACCGAGACTATTGAAATTCATGGGTTTTGTGATGCGTCAAAGGACGCCTATGCTGCAGTTTTGTACTCTCGTGCAATAATATCACCAACAGAAGCTTATACTAATATCATTGCAGCCAAATCAAGGGTAGCTCCCATAAAAACAGTGTCAATTCCCAAATTGGAGCTTTGTGCAGCTGCATTATTAGTTAAGTTAATGGAGACAGTTACAACGGCACTAAACTTCGAAACCCCACCAAAACAATTCTTCTACACCGATGCCAAGATAGTATTGGACTGGTTATCCAAACCGCCTAAATCGTGGCCTACATATGTTGCAAACCGGACTGGATTAATACTATCCTACTCGAATCGAAATCAGTGGCATCATGTCAAATCATCGGAAAATCCAGCTGATCGAGCAACTCGTGGAGTGCCCCCAAGTGAACTGAAAAATGAAACTTTGTGGTGGATGGGTCCATCATGGTTATGTGCAAACCCATTCAAAATTCCGTCCGAAACCATTAAAGTTTCACAAGATGATGAACCAATTTTGCAGTCCTACCATATAGAGCAAGAAGGCGATGTCTTTGACCAGCAGATAGAAGAGATGATCACACGAGTATCGAAGTATCCAATAATAATACGACTAGTAGCTCGTATCCGCAGATGGATTTTGAATGCAAAACGATTAACGAAATCAAAATCGTACGGAAGTTTCACAGTTGATGAACTCAACCAAGCCGAGAATTACATCATCAGGCACGTGCAAGCCCAAGCGTTTTCGGAAGATGTCAAGTCAATACATTCGGGACAGCTATCACCAAAAAGTAAGTTATTTAAACTTTATCCATTCGCAGACAATCACGGTATTCTAAGAGTTAGTGGCAGATTAGCCAATGCACCACTCAATTTTGACACTCAACATCCAATCATTCTTCCGTCAAATCATTTATTGGTGCAGAGAATGATAGAACACTATCACCGAAAGCTGTTTCACGCAGGAATTTCGCAACTGGCTTGCTATACAAAGCAAAGATTTCACATCGTTCGCGGAAAGCACCTTATAAAGAAGATCATTCACCACTGCATTATATGTCACCGTCATAAAGTCAAAGTTCAAACCCAGTTAATGGGCCAGCTGCCACCGTCAAGGGTGACCTTTGTTAGGCCATTTATCAAAAGTGGTCTCGATTATGCTGGGCCATACCGAATTAAGGCCCATCAGATACGGAGCTCAAAAATAATTAAAGGCTACATCTGTATTTTTGTGTGTATGGCAGTTAAAGCTGTTCACATCGAGTTGGTCACAAATCTAAGTACAGAATCATTCGTAGCAGCATTGCGTCGATTTCAAAGTACAAGAGGAATCTGCACGGACTTGTATTCTGACAACGCGACGAATTTTATTGGGGCCATAAACCAATTACAAGAACTCCAAGACCTGTTTAACTCAACGCAATTCTATCATAAAGTCAGTACCTGGGCAGCAGAACAGGGCACACAATGGCATCTCATACCACCGGCAGCGCCCAACTTTGGAGGTTTATGGGAGGCTGCCGTCAAATCGACGAAATTTCATATAAAACGCGTCATCGGGGAAACCATCATGTCATATGAAGAATTACTCACCTTCCTGAAAGAAATAGAAGCCATACTTAACTCACGTCCGCTATGCCGCAACGATGAAAGTGAGGACCCACTAACACCAGCTCATTTCATATTGGGCCATCCAATGACACTGATACCAGAGCCATCGCTATTGAATGTCAAACATAGTACATTGTCTAGATGGCAGATGATTCAAAAACTGATTCAGCAATTTTGGGTTCGCTGGCATGCCGAATACCTAACAACTCTAAACCAACTCAACAAGTGCAATCAAGCAGTCAATCAAATTAAGGTTGGTGATCTAGTCATCTTAAAGGAGGAAAACGCACCACCTGCACGATGGCCGTTAGCGAGAATCTTAGAAGTTCATCCTGGACGTGACAATTTAATACGGGTTGTGACTGTACAAACCGCTTCGAGCACATTTAAGCGTCCGATTAATAAAATCTGTATCCTTCCATTAATTGACTCATCCGAGTCAAGGGCGGCGGTATGTTCAACTTCCATTCAACATGCATGTTCCGGATCCTGTATCAATGAAAATACCTACCTGCATCCAGCTGTCTCATCCTGTAACACATGAAGCAAAAAAAGGCAGCAAACTAAAAACTAGCAATAAAATTAGTTTCACATTTATATTGTAATATTAACTTACCATTTTCCTTGCATCTAAATGCATACCTAGAGTTAAATAATTTATGTAACCATTAGTTTATATAATTTGTAATATAATTTATACTTACTTATGAAACAAATGTAAACACTCCACCATTTGTTGAGAAATGTCACTTTTGTCTACACATCATACACCAAAAACGTACTAAACGATTTGGTTGAATACAATTACTCTGTATTTGGGATGTGTTCGTAATTTGGTATGAACAGTCATACCAACATGACATTTATGACAAATGGTCGAATGGTCAAAAATTGTTTGTTCATCACATTCATTCTCGGGCGTTCATCCAGTAAGCCACGCAATTAATAATCATAAATAAAGTAAATCAACATAAATTAAAAATCATAAAAATAAGTGATAAAAATTACATTTTGCTTGCGTTTTGAGTATTTCACCTTGTACTACATAGTCGTACACTACTTGATAGATCAAACCCGTAAGAGGTATTCCAATAAGGCGACATTTTAGTTCAATTTCTCTGATCTCTGGAGCCGATGAAAGTTTTGCTCAATAAAATCGTACTGACAACTCCACATTGGAATGAAACAATTGTCGTTTATCGGCTATAACGGGATTCACTCCAAATTTTTAGACAGAGATATATTAAGTCTAACTTTCCAAAATACTACAAATTTCTTCGTAGAAGTTAATTCCCAAGCAGCCTGCAGATAAGATCTTTTTGCTGTATTTTGGGTCTCCTTGCAATTCTCCTATGTTTTTAATGTATCAGAACTCCAATGAAACCAGAAGAAGTACCGGCTGAGAAAATAACTATATCAGCTGGTTAGCTTCTTATTACGGTAAGGTTTAAGATCAGGCCTTTTTTGGTTTATAGGTGCATCCAAATGGTCAGATGTAAGAATATTATTGGTCACTTTTCAATCGGGGATCAAATGATGATTGACGCAGACCACAAACTAATATCAGTCACTTCCTTGATTAATGAATTGATAAAAGTTGATTCACAGCATTTGTTAAGGATGTGCGCCTCGTAGATAATTTAATAGAGGCAAGCGCTTCTATTAATATACGAATTACACATAACATGTGTGATGAGCATAATAATCGCACCCTACCACTAAAGGTAATTGGTGTGACCTACTCTACGAGCTCTAAGGTCAATAAGCTCCTCCGAAGGCGAAAGTGAAACCAAATCATAACATAGATATGGCATTGTTAAATTTGTTAATTTCCCAATTGGAATTTATGCTAAAAAAATTATAAAATTGGACACGATTCTAAAAATATCTACAGATGCTAGCTGACATTTTTGGAAAGGTAAAGCTTAGACCTACTTGTAAGCTTTAAGAAAAGTATATTTTTGAAATTCATTCTATTGAGACCCCGTGGTCTTCTTCAGAGTTAGCTGGAATATTGTTTGAAACCGATCAAAAATGCTCTATTTCTAAATATAATTTTTAATAGAATGAATTTCAAAAAGATAATTTTCGTAAAGCTTACAAATAGGTAAGCTTTACCTTTCCAAAAATGTCAGCTAGCATCTGTAGATATTTTTAGAATCATGTCCAATTTTATAATTTTCTTTTTTGCATAAACTCCAATTGGGAAAATAACAACTTTAACGGTGCCATATATATGTTATGATTTAGTTTTACGTTCATCTGCGGAGGAGATTATTAACCTTGTTTCGTAGAGCAGGTCACGATAATTACAAAACAGTTACAAATAGAACATTCAATCTAATACAGACAGAGGCCCAGTAGCGAATGGGATATAATTATGATGGATTATTACTATGTTTTATAGATGTTAGAACTTTACAATTTTGATGAATATTTCAAGTCTCATAACGGACGATAAAATATCAAATAGATCAGATGAACTACTACGGTTGAAAACCCGCTCTTTCCCGGATTAAATATATATGTCTGCTTGTGATGCAGCAAGCATCAACGTTTTTTAGTATTTAATTTTTGCAATCTGTTCTGGGGCTGAAGTACTCCCAACTCTTTCGAACTGCGACGCTTTTCATATGCTTACCTTATGCAGTCGCCTGTCAAATCAACGCGTCAACTTAAGTTTAACAGTTGTTGCTTTGCTATGATGTAAGTTGATATATTTCAGTTCAAGCATGGAAGCCCTTAGAACACCAGCAAGAGAAACGTGAGATAATGAATGAGCTATAAACCTTGAAATAAACCAACAGAAAATCGCCTCACGGAAATCGTGAATTGAACCCATCGACATACTACGAGTAGTTATTCATAAATTTTAAGACATGCCGCACTTCCAGGCATTAATAACGTTTCTGGTGTATTCTGATATATCAGCGCTAATTGTACATCAAACTGTTTTGTTCTTAGAATTAGCGGGTTGATCTTGCCTTGTTTAGTATCAATAATGATATTTAATAATTCTTCCTTAGTGTTTTGATAACTGATTAATTATAGTACCTTGTTTAGGCCTAGAGTTGTAGAAAGTTGTGTGTTCTTGAGTTTGTCTGCCTCCAAAGCCAGAAAATAAAAAGAATTGGTTAAGTCTTTCTACTCATTTAAGAAGTCCATCATTTGCTGGTGCCTGCTAGTGGTGTGTTTATTGGTATGCGTTCAAAGTTGATTCTGCTATTGGTGTTTGTTCTTTTAATAACGATAGTAGATGTCTTTCGTATTCCTTGATATCCTGTACTATATTGGATTCATATTTAATATCCATTCTTTATCAAGAACCCCGAAAAGATCTTTGATTAATGTACGACGAAACTTTATTAATTAATTGATCGAGAAGATACACCTCCGTAAAATGGCCGAATTTTACATTAACCCCATCGTCCCTTGATTTTGAACACAATTTTGTTAAATGTCAGGCTTACCTGACTTAACAAAGTTCTCGGAGTAGTTGCTTGGGGTGGGTATGTTTGTGATCTTCTAACGATATTGTCCTTGGTTTAATATTGTGTTGCTTCCATACGCCTGACTTCTCCGACCTTACCGTCCCTTCCTGGAAACATTTTCTCTATTTTTCCTAATAACCATTGATTGATTAAAAATTTGGTTCCTTGCCCAGCACTATATTTCTCACTTCTAAATTTAACCAACAGTTTCCAAAGTAACGTGCATTTTAAATCATGATTCCGCCAGCTAACGCTATTAGACGCTTACCTCGAGTTGAAAATTTATTTGGTTTGGCTGATAACTAATGACATTTTCCCATACCCGGTGCATTGAAGTGCTACATAATGCCGTCGTTTTTTATTATACAACAACTTCTAGAGGCACTGTCGTGTTGCATACAAATGAACTCCGTGTTGTACGCCATATACATTCTTTTACTACATGCCACTGAAGATTTGAGCTTAATAGAGACGGCATAATAAATAGGGTTAACCTGGTGATGATGAAATAAGGTCTAAACTTTACTTTACGTATAGGTGAGACCTGAAATTCGGTGCACTAACAATAAGCTAGTAAAGAGACGTTTGCGGGATAAGATACTAATCATCGTTAAAAAGGAGGAATTTAATGGAGAAATAAAAGCTTTAGAGAAGAACAATAAAACAAATAATGGGAGAGCTTAATTCGGCGTAATTTTACTTTAAGTATATACATCGAGAAAATCATGTCAAAATTTTTAAATGCAGGATTGCTTATCAACAGTTTTTAGAAAGAGGAAGCTTAATTTTTCCGGAAAACCCTCATTTTCCGGAAAATTTTTCACTTAAAACAAAATTGCGTATTATTATATTCAAAATACGTACAAATGTGTAATTTTTATAAACATTTTGATGTTAGGATTGTATCTTAATAGTTTTTCGACAGTAATTTTTCCGGGAAAATTCTGCAATTTTTCCAGGAAAATTCTGAAATTTTTCCATAAAAATTCTGAATTTTTTTCATTTTTTTTACTTAGTTTAAAATTATAAATAAAGTTTGACACTTCAAGAATTGTTTAAATTCTGGAAAAGCGGCGGTTTGGGGCGGCAGCCTCCATCCTCTAAGGCATACAACGAATTAAAGTTACATTAGAAAAAAATTTATATTCACAAAAGTTGATTTTTTTAACATTTGTAGCACTATCAGAAGAAGCGATAAGAGCGATAAAAACTCTTCGATTCTGCAAGGTGTCTGCAAGGTTGATGAACCAATTGTATTATTAATAATATTGAAAAAATTAGAAAAGTGAAAATTTTTCAGGAAAATCAATAAAATTTTCTGGAAAAATTTAGCTACCACCTCCTAAAATCTTATAGTAAACAATCCTGCTTTTAAAAATCTTAAAAATTTATACTCTTTGACTGATTCTCTCGATGTATACGTAAAGTAAAATTACGCCGAAATAAGCTCTCCCAGTATTTGTTTTATTGCTCTTCAATAAAACATTTATTTCTTGGAATTCCTCTTTTTGAACGATGATTATCCCGCAAACGTCTCTTAACTCGCTTGTTGTTAATGCAACGAATATATGGTCTAAATTTTGCTGACTCCTTGCGTTATTGATAAACCTTTCTATAAATGCGACAGTATTAACCATTTTTGTAAGCAATACAAATATTTCCTAAATATAGGTGTTAAGTATTGCTGGTATATGGTTGTGGATATCGGTGTCTGCCTCTCCGAACGATGGTTCAAATTTATTGATCATGCGATACTCGAATATTTCCGATAAATCATTGGCTCCTGACATGTCTACTATAATACATAATGTTTTTCTGAGTCATCTTTCAAATTAGGCCATACTGTTCTTTGGTGGTCTGATCTTTGGTTACATAAGGATTTAACGGAAATTTTTTTATATTCTGGTTTTCTTGTGAAAACGTGTTTGACGAGAGTAGCTTTTCTACTTCCTAGATTTGCCTTAATTTTAAATTCTATTTGATTCTAAATTAAATTGAAAAATTTATTTTTGATTTTTATTACCTCAAGAAATTCACCTGGTAATTAAAGATTACGGTAGAGGTATTAAATCATTGTCAACCTAAGCCGGATTTGTGATATATGGATAAATATGCTCGATAGAAGTAGGTACTGCCTTAATTTTGATTGACAAGTGTCAAACAGAGCTGTGTAACTGAGTACCACTTTGCCTATATCCGTATATAAAAATGCATCAAGCGCTAATTTGTAAGGAGCTTTTTCGAAGGCGCACCAATTTTTAAATCTTCGTTACTCAAACAACATCATCGTGATTTCCTTTTCAACGTGTATTTCAATTAATCAAATCGAGCAAATTATTTCCTTCCTTTATAAATTTTCAAATTTGTTTATAAACATTAGTTTATAACCATCTCCACTTCGCTGGAGATTTCGACAAGATTTGTATTGTTTTATGTTACCTGAAGTGAGTGTAAATTGTGTGCATTTGCATACAATGCTCGTGATGTAGAAGATCGTGCTATAATGCTAATGGGTTTTGGAAGGTGTATTTGTATTTCATTGTGTCGGAAAAACAGCACCACATCTTTGGAACAATGAATGGTAATTTATCAGACATGTAGCCATGACTAAATGACTAATGCTTATTATATATTTCCATGTCTGATATATTTGCTGTGTTTATGTCCAAATTAGATATTAAACCAGTTAGATTTGACGATCCTGGAACATTGTCTTGATATGGACACTTTGAAAAATCTCGGCAAACATATTTACAATGAATTGCAAGATATTTATAAGCAACAACCGGTTGACGGATTATCTTGGTACTTGGATTTGGTTTTCCAATCCTTTATTATTCCGTTTGGTGTTAAAAAATTTTAAGAAATATTTACGGTCAGTGTTTATGCTGTTCTGTTTTTATTCCTCAACTTTAATACCAGGAAACGATCCTCTATTGTTCTCCATATTGTAATCTTTCTTACGCTTATATGCTTTATCCTTTTAGTTCAGGTTTATGACGCATCGCGTTTTAAAACCTCTTGAAACTGGAACGTATTTCTGAAAAGCACGGAGAATTAAACAATACAACTTTTTAACATTTCTATTCACATCCTTTGAAGATAGTTCCATTTGCCACTTAATGTTCCTCTTCTTAATCCGTGTTGGTTGGTTTTCTGAAAATTAAAGGTTTCCCCTTAACTGCTAACCCACAGGGAGATGCTTCTGAAGAATTAAATTAAATTTCGATCGCTTTATGGTAATCATCGAGATAAATGGAACGAATGACTCTTTTACGACGAACATATTGAGATCATTAGAGAGGATAATACCGAGGTATCTATTATGTATGTTAAGATATTGGTGTATCTGATTAAAGTTTACATTAAGAATAGAATTAAAGAAATAGCTAGATTTCGGATTCGAATGTAACATTAAATGGAATATTGTTGTTAAGATCTGCATCAAATCTGTAGGATATGTGTGGCAGTTTAAAGTCGCCAAGGCTGAGAAAAATATCAGTTGGATCACCTTGTTTTATAAGCTCGTCTATGATTTCACAGAATTGAAGGTATTTGTTGGCGTCGAATTAGATGGAATGTAAACGTTTATAAGTTAAGTTTAAGGCGGCAGTGAAGTTTCTAACAAAAAACTAGCAAGTATACGTATATGATTCCAATTGGATTATTAAACTTCTTTTGTGTATTAGTGTTACACGGTTAAAACATATTTTTATAAAGAGACATATATAAAATAAGAAAGAGATGAGAAGTTTTTATATACTGATGATATACTCATTACTGGCAGGACGTTTTATGAACCTGATAGCGATTTTGAAACTGATATTCAGAGAGAGTTTGAATTCAAAGTCAACTTCAGCCCGATAAAAGGTCAACGTCGAGTTGAAATGGTCAAATATCTAGGTCAGGTCTTTTCAAATGATGGTATTAAACCAGATTGAGAACAAATTGAGTGATTCAAAACATTAGAGATCTGACGAATCGAAAGTACCTAGAGAAAATTATATGGGTACATCAGAATTATTTCCGCCATATTTCAGCAGATGAATCGTGACACTCGAGTATTTCCTATAAATCTTTGGCTTCTGACATGTCTATGTAAGTCATTGTATAGTCTGTTTTTAGAATCGCCGCAGTATAAACATATGCATGCTTTAAACGCCCATTATTTTTCGTAACAGAGCGTGTTTTCAACATATAAATATTTTAATTGATCAAATCTAACAAATTTATGATTTCCTATTTCCTTCCTATATAAATTTTCAAATTTGTATACAAACACCTCAATTAAATCCGTCTGACTAATCCATTCCAAAAAAAAATTTACGAGTTTTCTAATCTGCGCGAAATATTTATTGCGTACTTGTTAAATAGAATCTTATTACATGATTCACCGTTAACTAATTCATCAATCATAATTTAAATTTAGCTTAGTGTGGCCCATAATTTAACATTATGCTCATCCACTGTACACATGCGTCTTTCTATATTTATGGTGGTTGATCAAAAGAAAGAACAATATTCGATTTAAGTGGCCAATTATCCAATACAAGGTAGTTAAAGATTTAACCATATATGATTGACCGTATTAAGATGAATTGTGACATGCAAATTGTAAATTTCTATAAGTAAAATGAATATGGTATTATGAAATTTTGTATAAGGTGACTCGGAGAATTTCTCTCACTCTCGGCATCTCTCGACAGCTAAACTTAAATAGGAAATAATAATATTCCGAGTATATGCAAAATGTATTTTCGTAATTACTCTTTCCAGTTTCAGGGTTGACACACAATATCTATAAATGGAAGGTTCCACATGAATCTCGACCGACCAAATTAAAAGTTAAATCCCAAATATTATTTTGTTATCAGCGCGAGTCAATCCATCATCTCAACATTTTTTATGTTTCTTCTATACGTATATAACGAATTACTTGAGATATATTTTCTTATTATCGTATGAACGTCTTCGTCGTCAATGATAATATTATAGTGTTCTACATAAATACTTAAATAATTTATGTCCAATTCAATTTAATTTAAATACAAGTAATAAAGAAAAAAGTTTTTTTTTTGCGAGAGAATTTTACTCGCCATATTATACACAAAGTAGTTTTTCCTGAGACGAGAAGAATCTTATCGTTTGAATTTTATCAAAAGCGATCAAATCGTGCTAAAAGCTGTGCGACTAAAGTAGTTGAATTCCTGAAATAATATAAATATTTTTTGTGTTGTGAACTTTGTGCATTGATTAAGATATAGTGATGCGTAGGAAGAAATCTTAAATCGCATTTTTTTTATTTGTGCGACGTAGCGCGCAGTGTCCGTGTGCTGTGAATAAACACTATTTATATACAAACCTAGAGATATCAAAATGGTTGGAAATTCGGTGGACGATGTTAAAATATCATTACAGAAATTTGGATGGCCCGATTACATGGTGTTCGTTTTTATGCTAATCAGTTGTGCCATGATCGGTATATACTTTGGATTTATACAGAAGAAGCCGAAAAAGGGTCCCGGTGAGGAGTCCAATTATTTAGTGGGCGGGCGCAAAATGAAAGTGTTTCCGGTAACAATGTCACTAATAGCAAGTTTTATTTCGGGTATTTCACTGCTGGGGACGCCTACCGAAATTTACGTATACGGTGTTCAGTATATGTATATCGTGTTTGGTGTCATCTCAATGGGATTTTTAATGTCGTACGTGTATCTACCCGTATTTCATGGATTGCAGCTAACCTCGACGTACGAATATCTGCAAACACGATTTGATCGTAATATTCGACTATTCGGTTCACTTTTATTCACATTCGGAACAGTAAGTCTTCCATAAAATAATTCACCCTACTATCGCCTTATATATTCTATTTAATTTTAGCTGGCCTGGTTACCGATCGTAATATACGTTCCAGCTCTGGCATTCAATCAAGTAACAGGAATAAATGTTCATCTGATCACACCAATCGTTTGCGTCGTTTGTATTTTCTATACGTGCGTAGGCGGATTAAAGGCTGTAGTTTGGACCGATGTCGTACAAACGTTTGTAATGTTTTGTGCAATGTTCCTTGTGATATGGAAAGGGACACGGGATGTTGGTGGTTTCAGTGTTGTAATGGAACGCGCACAAGCCAGTGGTCGCCTCGAAGGACCAGAGTACGTAACTAGTCTATATACGAAATTTAACAAATATTAATATTTTTTTATCGTTTCAGTCTAAATTTTGATTTAAAGTCAAGACACACGATTTGGTCACTGTTGATAGGTGGCTCTATATACTGGCTCAAAAGTAATGCAGTCAGCCAAAATATGATTCAACGATATTTATCACTTCCCACTTTGAGATCAGCTCGAAAGTATATTTCGATACGCCAGATTTATTGCAGACTGGGATTAATTTATTTATTTCATTTTCAGTGCACTTTGGCTCTTTATAGTTGGGGTCCTGTTCCTGCTTGGATTATGCTGTTACAGTGGGCTACTAATATATGCAACGTATCATAATTGTGATCCACTAACAACAAAACTAGCACGAGCTAAGGATCAATTACTACCATTATTGGTTATGGATATTCTGGGTGATTTTCCAGGGTTACCTGGACTTTTTGTAGCTGGAGTGTTTAGTGCAGCTCTAAGCTCACTTTCAACCGGGCTAAATTCGATGTCTGCTGTAATGCTAGAAGATTTTTTTAAACCATACAGAAGTCGTCCGTTAACAGAAAGACAAACAGCATTTATAATGCGAGCTGTGGTTGCCGTATTTGGAGGATTATGCGTTGCCCTCGTTTCGGTTGTCGAAAAATTAGGATCGGTACTACAGTTATCGATGAGTTTGGGAGCAGTTTCGAATGGACCTTTACTCGGTATATTTACAGTAGGCATAATGGTGCCATGGGTGCATGGAACAGGTGCCATAATCGGCGGTGCTACCGGTTTAAGTGTAATGGCATGGATTTGTATAAAAGCGCAGGCCGCCATCGCTTCGGGTGAGCTATCATTCGAGACGAAACCAACATCGACATTCGGATGCCAATATCACTTTATACCAAGCGATGCGTTCAATATGCTCGCTATAAACGCAACAGTCCCAAAAGAACCATCACCTCTAATAATTGACCCGGGTTTTCAAATATATCACATTTCCTATATTTGGTATACATTAATCGGGGCCCTCATCACCATATCGGTCTCCGTAATTGTTTCATTTTTGACGGGGGCAAATAATCCGCACGATGTTCATCCAACACTTCTTGCACCATTTGTACGGCATCTTTTGGGCCACAAAAAAGTTAACTACGCGACGAAGCCATTCGAGCATAATTTAACTAAATCGAATAAAGAGCTCATTGAGTGTGAAACCAATGTGGTGACCCTAAACGATATTAATAATTAAGAAAATCTTACATATATATACGAGTAACGAGATATGCGAGATATAATTTTAAAACAATAAATTGTGATTAGAAAATAATTTGTTTACTGCTGTTTGTAAAATTTTTCAATTTTCGAGATGTCATTTGCAACGGAAAAAAATTATTTAATTCAATTTTCATTTAACAAAAATATAAAAATTGAAAAACTTTTACAATTATTGTATACAACTTTTGATGAAACGACGAATTTTTAATTTTTTTATTCTGTTCTCATCATATACGTCTGCCAAGAATGTGCACATACAGATTTTTTTGTTACAGATCTACAGAATCAAAATTAACCGTTTTTTTTCTGCAAGTAATTTTTTTTTATTCGTATATATCGCGTTGGATCTAATTTCAATGTACATACGTAATACAATTATTATTAAGCGCAAACAAAAAAAAAACTGAGTACGTACATCTCAAAAGGGGTTTAGTTCGTATAAAAAAAAATATCACCCCGTGTAATTTCATTCACCATGCGTCTTTAAGAAATTGCATGAATACCGATGGTTAGGTGGTTTACTATGTACATTACACATATAACGGATTTCTATTCATGGTTGGTGTTAAACATTTTTTTTTATTAGCGGCGTGTGTAATTAATTAAATAATAGAGTAATCAAAACAAAAAAGTTAAGGAAAATTTATTCGCGTAACACCCCGCGAAAATTTATATATATACGCATACCGGAAGTGTACGTGCGGCATGTAATTTTATTGTTAAATGAGGTGTGAAATAATATTCAATGGATTAATAGTTTCGGTATTGGAATTTTTGTAAAGGGGTCGATTAAAAATCTTGGAGAGTATTAGTGAATTTTGACAAGTAAAATTCGAAACACATAAAGTTTATGTGGAGCTATCGAAACTTGACTGGTATAGCACCATAGAATGTACGGTTAAACATTTTTACTAAATCTTACTAACTTGTCGCTAATGCTAATTGCTACTAAATTACATATATTCAGGGGCAGTGAATGATTCTACAAAACCAATTTCGGTCAATTACATATTTTAGCTAATTCGTAAATTAATCGATATTTCCAAATTGTATCAACGACAATTTTTTTTTTAATTTTACATTTATTTCTGTTTCTTTTTATATTTACAATGCAAACAGTTTAAGAGACAGTAGATAATTTGTAATTTTCTGCAAAATAACCCGTTCCGGAACCACTTTCCGTATCACTTTGGAACGGTGTGCTTTTGGTGTCATTTAGACTTCCACCTTTTAAGATTTAGGAGTAAGTAGACCGGGTTTTCTTTGTCTTTTCCATAATTTTAGAGAGTTCATTGTAATTTTTAAATTTGACGTTTAAGTTTATAAACATCGCCACAATACTCCTTCCTCAATATATTTGGAGAATTTATGAAAATACCACTCACCGAGGCCGAAAATAAACCAAATAAAAGAACCGACGGTGATCCAGAAGCTGCTTTCAGTCAAAACGTGCCGGTGGTCTAATTTTTCTTTCAGTCCTAGTTTGAGCTGGTTCCTTTGGTGGAAGATTGAAGCGAATCTTTTTTAATACGTGTGTACTATCAGAACCCGGCTTGTTAAGCGCGTTTTCCGCGAAATACGGTTTGAGGCGATCCAGAGATACCACACCTGACCTGCCGTTTACGTCAATAGTGAAGAACTTATACCCTTTTTCAAGAACTTTAAACGGTCATGTCTGAATTGATGCGGTGATGCCTTTTCTGGATTCTGACAAAAAGCGTAGAAAGTGGTTCATGGTCAGTAAACAACGTAAACTGTCGTCCTTCTAAAAGATATCTGAATTGCTTGATGTCAGAGTACCCTGCTAACAACTCTCTGCCATAAACACTATATCTTTGTTGCGTTTTATTAAGACGAACCGAGAAGAAGCTGAGTGGTTGCCAAATATCGCCGATATACTGTTGAACTACTGCGTCGATAGCTTTACACAACTTCTCCTTACAATTGTCGAAGGCATCAATGGACTCTGCTGACCAATTAATTGGAATTTTACTATTTTTCTTATAGCCTTTAAGAAAATCATTAATTTAAATTTGATCAGCCGCGGCGTTTGGAATGAAACGTCTGTAGATATTAATCATCCCCAAAAATCTTTTGAGTTGATTAACTGTTAACGGACGTTCAAAATTTTTGTTGACTTCAACACGTTCTGGACCAGGTAAAATGCCATTTGCATTAACGAAATGTCCTAAGACTTTAACTTCAGGTGAAGCGAAGACACATTTTCCAGGATTGATTATTAAACCGTTGTCTGATAATTTTTGGAAAAATATTTCGAGATGCGCGTGATGTTCCTCGAAAATTTTAGATGCTTTCAGAATATCATCTAGGTAGATCAATGCGAAATTAATTCCCAACAATACGGAATGCATGAATCTCTGAAAAGTTTGCGCTGCATTCCTAAGACCAAAAGTCATTTTAGTGAATTCAAATAAACCGAAGAGAGTCGCAATAGCGGTTTTTCGAATATCAGACGGTTCAATAGGGATTTTATGATAAGCTTGGACAAGATCAAGAATCGAAAAAACTGTACATCCATCAAGCTGGTACGAAAAATCTTGAAGATGTGGAATAGGATAGCGATCAGGAATAGTAACACGATTCAGACTTCGGTAATCTCCACATGGCCTCCAATCTCCATTTTCCTTCAAGACAAGATGCAAAGGACTAGCCCATGCACTATTACTTGGACGACAAATTCCTAGTGCCATCAGATTCTCAAATTCCTGTTTTGCAATCGTTAATTTATCGGGTGCCAAACGTCTAGTTTTACAAGAAACCGGTGGTCCAAAAGTTTCCAGCCGATGAGTGATCATATGCTTCACTGGTTTGACGTTTAGGGAGTTTGTCATAATTTCTGAGAATTTAGAAAGAAATTGCTGGATTTGATTATTCACCTGGGATTTGTCTAGTTGAGTCAGCGTTGACTCGGCTGTGATAGTGATAGAACCAACTGTAAATAAAGATGTCGTTGGATCTAGAAAACAATGTTTGCCGAGATCAGCTCCGACAATGGGTAGCGAGACATCTGCCACTATCAATTCCCAGTTGAAATTACGCCGATTATTTACAATTTTTGTTCCGCACGATTATTTAGAATTTTTGTTCCATACGCTTTAATTGGCGTACCATTCGCAGCGAATAATTTGGAGGTAGTTAAAGCCTGCGGAATGTGACAAATTTTGAGTGGAACAACCGAAATGTCAGCACCAGTGTCTATTAAAAATTCAACTCTCGAATTTAAATCAAGTATTAATAGACGACTGGTAGCATGTTCGTCAGTAACTGTCGTCACGTCCTGATGAACATTTAAAAATCCTTCTTGATCATCTGCCCTCCGCAGGTTTTATCGTAAAATTTACAGCCAATCTGGAATTTCTGAGCCTTATCGCCGAACCTAAAGTGATAAAAACACAAATCGAATTTTGGGTTAACCCGACCTCTAGATCTCGAGCGGGAACTTGTTTGATTTCTATTATTAGAACGAGATCGAGATCTAGCGTTAACCATAGATTTAATTTCAGCCAAAATTTTTATTTTAAAATCTCCTAATTTAGCGTCTAGATGCATCAGAAATGCCAGTTGGTGTTGTTGGTGGTGTTTAAATGGTTTCCCTGTTGCGCCTTATGGAAGCTTTTCACTACTTTTTCTATAGCGCAGACCGTGGACCGTCCTTTCCGGAAACCATACTGTCTAGAGGAGAGATCTCCTGCATCCTGGATTGCCGCTGCGAGCCTTGCTCTTAGTAGAAGCTCAAGTATTTTTCCTGCTGTATCCAGCACGCAAGTGGTCTGTACGCTGACGGGCATTCGGGTTGCCATTTTTTTGCTTATTAGCACCAGACGTTGGGTTTTCCAATTTTTTGGGAAAACTCCTTCTCTCAGGCAGTGATTGTACGTCTTAAGCAGTACCTCTGGGTGATGTCGGGAGACTTTTTTTAGAGCTTCTGCTGGGATCATATCTGGCCCTGGCACTTTTCTGTTCTGGAGCGAATACGCTGCCTCTCGTAGCTCTTCCGTGAAAAAGAGTGGTATTTTTTCCGGTTTATCGGGGCAGGGGGCCGACCGTTTTCTTGCTGGTACGGAAATAGGAAATTGACAATATGCCACATTTTTGTCGACTCCATTATAGGACTGGGTACTTGTGATCGTAGCTTTCGCATTACGTTCTTGTACCTAAGCCCCATGGTTCCGTGTCCACGTCACGCTTAAGCTCTTCCCACTTTCTGCGCTTACTTTTGTTAATTTCTGCTTTGAGCGCACGCCTGGCTGTCCGATACTCTTCTCGCTCGTGTTCTGCTGCATACCCGTCTCTTCTCCTGGCCCTGGTGACTAACCGTTTCAAGTGTAGGCAACATCTCCTTAGATTTGCGATTTCCGTAGTCCACCAGTAAACCGCAGTTCTTTCACCTCTTGGGCTATTTTTCTTCGGCATTGCTGCGTCGTATGCCTGTTTTAATAACCGCATTGCGGTCCTCGCCACTTTTTCAGGTGATCCAGTTTCCTGCAGTACAGCATGTTTTCCAGCTTCGATGCTTGCCATTAGATTTTCTTGCGACAGCTGCTTTACATTATATCCTATCGCCCGTTGGTTACTGGAAGTGGTCCGTCGTGGTCCACTCTGTACACTGTACATTAAGTACTGATGGCTGCACCCGGTGTAATCTTTTATTACTCGCTATCCTATGACGTACCGCGCCACTGCATCAGAGGCCAGAGTGATGTCTGGAATTGTTTTGGCATAACCAGGTCTTCTGAAAGTGGAAACTCCCTCCTCATTCAACATCGGTAATCCTAGCCTGTCAGACATGTCTAGGGTATACTGTCCTCTGGTGTCCGTTACATTCATGCTCCACTCCAGAGCCTTTGCGTTAAGATCTCCGGAAATAATTAGCGGGCCCTCCATTTCTCGAGCCTTATCTTCCAAACAATCAATTTTTGGTCGGGAGCCATCTATCGGTTCATTCGGCGTAAAATAGCAGCTCACGTAGGTAACACCTTTAATTTTGGCCCATACAAAGCCATATTCGCTTCCGTATGTCTCAGACACGTTTGGGTATGCGATCAAGATGGCGGCCGTACCAAGGTTGTCCGGTACCATTTCACTCCGTTTCTGTTTCGGTATTGCTCGCTGATCATTACGAGGTCTGCACCAGTGTTTAACTTGAGTTAGCCTAGCAGTGCGTCCGCCGTCTTGCTTCGGTGAAGGTTTTCTTGCAGAATCATAATCTTCCGCCTTTACCCCTGGCTTTGTCACGGGCCTGCCTAAACATTTGGCATGATCCTGAGCCGGGTGTGTGTTTGATATGATCGTCCGTTAGGCCATTATCGACGCAGAGGAAACACCTGGTTTCTGCCTGGCATTCATTCTTGAAATGGCCAGCTTTACCACATTTGAGGTATATGCTCTGCTGCCTCCTGTTCGGCCCATTGCAGATGTCCTGGTGATGGCCGTAATCATAACAAGCATGACACCTTGGAACTACGGCTTTTCTTGATATCCTTGCATACATCCATCCTATCTTGAGCCGACCTATTTTAAGGAGTTCCGTGGCCGCTAAATTTCCAATTTCCATGAAAGCCATTTTCTGCTCCCTTAGGTTTGGTTTCGTTAGGTAAACTTTGGCATCGTGCTTGATTTCACTGAGGCGCCTCTGTATCGCTTCTTTTACCTGGACCTCCATGGTTAAGCAGTCGAGGTCTCTGATTTCGAGCATGGTTTTCGGCTCCAGACTCCTTACTGAAGTACTGTCTCTAAGAGAACCTCGAAGCGCCTCACATAGACCGTCCTTGTTTTCGGCTTCGTGGCCAAGCTCCAACAGGACATCCCTTATCCTGGTTCAGCGTACTGATTTTACTTCAGTGTTTAGTGTTTCGGGATTAACTTTTCCCCGTATCTCCCCGAGCACTTGAGCGAACGTCATGCCTGGCGAGATTTTAATCAAAAGAGCCTCTGCTCTTGTTTTTCTTTTTCTAGGCGTCTTGTGCTTCTTCCTACCGCTGCGGTTGCGCGGTTGTTTTTTATATTGAACCATTGTCGATTCCTCTTGCTTCCCATTCGTATTGCTATCTTTTTCTATTTCCTTCTGCCATTTAACAGAGTCCGGCTGGACAGGGCTGGATGCAATTCTTTTGCCGCCTGTTTCTTTGGGTGTGGTCGTAGACTCAGTATCGATTCTTTCAGTCACCTTTTTCCCTTCCGATGGGACAGGTGGCACTTGTTTTTGTCTAACATTTACTTATGTGGGTTTTTGTTCCGCTAGTAACCATTTATTTCTATAGAATGCTATGGCATCCATCGCCTCCTCCAGCTCACTTAAGCCATCCTTCACATCGTTGGAAATGTTACGCTGTCGCTTAGTTGCTTCTTTCATTTTAACGATTATCTTCTTGCATTTCCGTAACTCCTCTTCCTCACATTCCCTCGAGTATGCAATCGGGCATATATTTACCGCTCGTTGGAATGATTGCATATTTCCCGTGGAGGGTGATGTTCGTCGAAAGTTTTTCTTTTTATATATGAATGAAAAAAAAAACTTTCCTTTTTTTGCACGAAAAAATTGACGTCTGTCTTCATCGACAGCTTTGATCGGAAAACTCAACGACAAACGATTATTACAAGTAATAATAATGTTGATGGTGACTTCCCGCGTGTAGTCAGGGAGGGGAGATTACTCCTTGGGAATTATTATTATTATTCATCTTTGAGGTCAGAAAATATTTTTGCATTTGACAATGTTAACAATCAGGGTCTGGAAGATCTAACTAACAAACACCAGTAAGGATTTGATGGCGTAATCTTGATTCAATTTTGCAGTGACATCAACAAATTTCTAACGTCACGTATAGATATATTTTTGTTCACTTGGCTCAGAAATCATGCTCAATCTACAACAATTTAAAAAATCTCTTCTAAATGGAACAAATTAGTAAACCAAATCTCATAGCAGTTCAAGACGTTCTTGTATACGGAAAATCTAATTGGATCACAAAATATGGGAAGTGACCTGGTACCTCGTTAATAATTACTGTGCGATGTAGTCAAGAGAAATTTTGATTTTAAAAATATAATGTGAAACTGTAAGACGATTGCCTCTTACCTGATTATTGGCGCCGTTGCTTACAATACCGTATGGTACGGTGGAGAGATAACAACCCAACGAATAGATTGGCTGAATTTCTTAGGATTGCGGTCCATAAATTTGATTTTAATTTCTGAATGAAAAGATAATATCGGGTCTTCTATGAAACAAATATTTCAAATAATAAACTGAAAACAGCCAAAATTTGATAGACATTTTTGTTTTATCAAAAATCGTCGTTTCGATAAAATTTTAGAAAAATGTTATGCCAATTTCATTTTAAATCTTTTTATCTTCAACAGTTTTTCGCACATCCTATTGTACAAAATATTTGCAAAAACCGAAAAACCTCAGATTTTTTTTCATCAATAAACGATTTTTCCGCGCTACTAGATAAACAACATGAACTACTTTTTATCCAATTCTTTTTTAATTCAACCTGAGCAAACAGTAGGCTGTCAAAAAATATACTGTGTTTTTTTATTCAACCTGAGTAATTTTACTCTGCACACTATGTCACAAATAAATGAACTGTGCTTACACCTAGCATACTCGTTTCTTTAAATTTTACTCTGAACAGAACGCCAGTGTAACATACGAAGAGTAAGCAAAGTAAAAAACAAATTATTACTCTATGCACACTGGATCATTTGGCACCGCACATCCTGCGCTCGGTGTACAATACCCAGGGCAAGCCTGTTTGCTCGAGTCTAATTAAAAAATAGACCCCACTCTTTTCAAAAATGCTGTATTTTTCAAACAATTTGCAAAATTCCAAAAAAGTGCTTATAAAAAACGATTTTTCAAATTCGTCTTTTCTGCAAATTTTTTGGAAAATGATCTTGGAGGTCATTCTATGGTGCTATATCAATTTTGTATATCACATTTTCTACAAACACAACCCTGCTAAATGAATTTTGAGGAGAAATAATGAACAAATAGTGATATATTGATGATATATTGACGATCTAAACAAAAAATGCATTTTATGAACTTTTTTATGAAGAGCATGAAAAGGTTATGATATAATTTTATTTTATTATAACTGGAATGATGTTTAACAAAGTTGTTTCTAACAAAGTTGTTATTTTTTTCTAAATCGTTTGGGTTGAAGAAAACGTAAACGGACCCCACCAAAGAATAATTGGTACCTAACAAATTTTTCTAAAAAAAAAACCGAGTCACAACATTTGCTTGATTGTCGTTTTTTCCACCAATTTTTATCAAAATCGTGCGAGTGAAAAAAAACAATTAATAAATCTTGGGCCCTACAAGACGACATTAAAATCGTTTGAAGTGGAAGAAAATGTGAAATATTGTTTCTAAAAACAACCAACCTTTTTTAAAGAACGCGATGAGTGCACAACACAATCTTAAGCTAATTCGACAAACACAACATGTTGCAACATTCCGCAATATGACGCTAGATATCTAATTAAAGAAAGAAGCACGACGAATCATGACGTTACGGGGAGAATCATGAAGCAACACAGTGCAACATGCAACATTCTGTAATATTATGACGAAATATAGTGGAACATCACACAATAATTCTCCACAATATGCAACATAAAGCAACATGGTGTTACATCACGAAACATGGTGCAATATGATTTAATAGTGTAATATCCCACAGCATGGTGCAGCATAATGCACTGTTAACGGTAACATGTTGCTGTGACGCCCACCCGAACGACTATTAAAGAATTATCTAGAAATAACTCCTTGTGATCTTTTAAGTTCATTCAAAAACCCAGCCCAGTGGCAACATAGTACAATATGACGCAAAATTCTAATCGACATAGTGCAACAGATCACATTATGGTGCAACATAACGTAACATCACAAAACATGATGCAACATGCCGGCCAAAATCATTCATTGGATTCGATTCCTGGCATCCGAAAATCTCTCTCACCAGTTTTTATTAAAATCGTTAGAACTAATTTTTTTCCCAAATAAATAGAACCCCGGTTCTTCCGAACCCTCTAAACGATTTTTCTAGAAATTAGTACCCACAGAAATTGATTTCTGCAGGCATTTGAAATATTCTATTCAAAAATTATTATCAAAATCGTGCAAACCGAACCAAAAATATTTAATATGACCCGGCCGCCTTCAAAGAACCCTCTAAATGAACTGTTCTGAAATTCGGATCCATCGGTTTTTGGTCCACAAAAACGCTCTTCCAGAATTTTTTATACAAATCGTGCGAGCTGAAAGAGAATTTAAGAAACGGACCCGGACCTAATAAGACACCCTTCTGAACGGGCATAACAATTTTTATCAAAACAGTACAATCAGAAATATTAAAGAAAATATTAAAGAGAGGGACACGGGGCCTACCGATCGACCCTTTGAACGATTTTTCGCGAAATGTGGACCGATCTCAATCGACTGCTGGCAATTGAAAACCCATCTTCTGAATTTTGAAAACGGTACCCAGCCTTCACCGAATGACCCCTTATACCGATTCTTACAAAATCAGGACCCTCAGCAATCGGTTACTGGTACTAGAAAAACTTCTCACAATACTCATCAAGATCGTTCGAGCCAAGAAAAAAAAATTGAAAAAAGGAACCCCGTGTCCATACTCTCCAGTCTTCATACCCTCTCGTATTATTATGAAATATAGAAACATTTTCAGGTTAGTAAATAAAAATTTGTGACGGTTTAATTCGAGAAATGTACAACTAAGATCGCGTAGCAACTAAAACTTTATCAACTTCGAAAAAATATTAAAAAATATTTTGCCAATCCGCACACAACTTAATTACGAATTTTTGTTACTCCATTGAGTCGAAAATCGTAAAGAAATTGTGAGCAAAATATTTTTCAGTTTTTTTTTTGTAGATCAGAAACTTTTAGTTACTACGCGGTTAGAGCTGTAGATGCCATAAGGGTATCAACATTTAAGGGATTATTCTAAAACAGCACAAATGATGTTGAATCAAAGGAAAACAGGTTAAACGTAATGAGATTGTGGACCTTTAGGGACCTATTTTTTAGCTATTAATAAGCGATCTAGGTTTTACACGATTTAAGGTAAGATCCAAGGCATTACACTGAAACTTAGCACACGCATGATGTCGACTCAATAAACTAACGTAAAATCGTACTGAGGTTGTGGGCTGAATGGCAAAATCTTTTCAATATTTTTTTTTTAGATCAGCATCTTCTAGTTATTACGCGGTCTGAGTTTTACAAGCCATAAGGATAGCAAAATTCAAGGTATTATCTTAAAACTCAGCACACTTGATGGTGACTCAATGGACTAGCAAAAATTCGTAATCACAGTGTGAGTTTATTTGCAAAATCTTTTTTATTTTTTTTCGTAGATTAAAAACTTTTAGTTACTATATACGTGATAATAATACAGATGGAGATTGTCCTCGCGCAGTTGGGAGTGGTAATAGGTCGTTGGGAATTATTACTATTATTAGTTGTTCATACCATAAGCGTAACAAAATCGAAGGGGTTATCCTGAAATTCAGCTCTCATGATTTTCACTCAATATACTAAGAGAACATCGTAAAAAGATTGTGCGTTGGTTAAAAAAATCTTTTTAAATTTTTTTTTGTAGATCAGCAACTTTTAGTTACTAAGCGGTCTGAGTTATACATACATGAAAAAGAAAAATGTTATGAAAAAATAGTCCCCTAAATGTAGTTAATTGAGTAGCTTTATATATTTTACAAATTAGTAATGATTTATTTTAAATTTACATTTTCTAAAACGACTCATAAAGAATTTACTGAAATTTTAATAGAACTTTAACAGATGAGCCCATACACAGACGTGATGAGCAATAACGTTTTTACAAAATAAGTTGAAGTCTTTGGAAATTAATTTGATTAGAATTATTGTTACGATAAAGACCGTCTAACTTGTCGGACCCGCCTCAAGTCAAAAAATGGTATTACAGATTGTGTTTTTGCTATCCCAGTTTACACAAATATAAATATGATACAGACAACTAACTGTCAATATGTTACATTAAACGATAGCAGAAAAATATCTTAATATAAATACAAAATAAGCAATTCATCTTATTCGTGGTATATATTACATAACCATCCGAAATATGAGCTCAACAATATTTTTATCTCACCAGTTCCTTAATGCAAACGCACCATAACATGGAACAATAATTCATTTAAAGCACATTTGATTAATCAGACAATACACTTTCACCACCTCTTCACACAAACAACAACAGTGTATTATATACGTTCACAGAGCAGAGAGCCCATGGCAGGCATTAATTTATTAATCGATAAAATTTCCATTAAGAATTCACCAAAAAAAAAACGAAATACAAAACACCTTTAACGGTGGAAAAAATAAAATTCGCGAACTTGAATATGCCCATAAATTATATATTTATTTATTATTTTTTTTGTGTAATTTATAATTTATTGCCGTGCCGCGCAACTAAAACCAACCAAAGACACAATATGTAAGAATTTTATTGAAACTTAAGTCAATATTTTAATTGATTATAATCCACGACTTTTTTTTGTATATGGATAAATTAATCAATTCGGTAATTTATTGTTATTGTTCTGTAATTTAATTATATCTGGTATTTTTGTATAGGTTTTTGGTCGTTATAATTAAATTCCGATCACAGTATGTAATTTGATCTTTAAATACATTTACAATTTATAATCCTTGGGTATGCAGTATCGATCCGTAAGGCCAAGAAAATATTTTGCATTAAAACTTTCTGCAAAGCAAATAAATATTGCATACGTTTCAAGAATAGTTTGATGTCCGATTGCAGGTAAGTGTGTACTTTGCTCTGACCTCTTGTAAATGTTTCTCATGAATTTTAGTATTTAAATCGCGAATACTCCGTATTTGATTAGAATATTACTAAGGCGAGTAAAAGGCAATTAAATAAAATTAGCTAAATAATAAACAGTTAATAATAAAATTAAATTGTGAATAAAAGAAATATCAGTAAGTAACGTATCATATACGAGTATAAAGAATTTTATAATTTTTATTTGATTTTGATTGAGATGTACGGCCAAGTCATTTGACAAGTAATCCCAGATATGACCGGGGCCCACCGTACACCTTTATTACACATAACAAAATCGAGGGATAGGAAAGGTTATGTTAGTAAGGAGAGACTCCACCCGGTTACAGACACCTAAGTAGTCGATAGTTAGTAACACAATGACGACACAATTCTAACTACGAAATAATTATTAATAATGTAACAGAGAAACTTCCGGCCATCTGAAAATTAAAAATTATTATTTAACTCTGCAAACTTATCTTCTTAAATTTTC
Source organism: Nephrotoma flavescens (assembly GCA_932526605.1). Classification (NCBI taxonomy): domain Eukaryota; kingdom Metazoa; phylum Arthropoda; class Insecta; order Diptera; family Tipulidae; genus Nephrotoma; species Nephrotoma flavescens. The sequence goes on along the minus strand of OW052221.1, from coordinate 41,919,198 downwards.
ATTAATAATTAAAAAAAATCTTACTAAAACGCCTAACTAAAAAAGGAGCCAAGCCAATGGAAAAACAGAGGTCTCTATACTACAAAATTGTCCATTAAAAGTTTTTAACTGCTTCTGAAATCGGAATCTAATTTTTAATCAAAACTGCATATATATCGTGTAGCTAATTCCAAATGGTTTCAAAAACAGCTAATCTGCAATATGTAAACTTAATAAACACATTTTTATTAATCACTTGTTTTTGTTTCGCAGAATATTTTTCAAAAAGTTTAAAAAATCACTCGATCGATTTCGACTTGTTAGGTCATCATCAGGAGTATCTACTGAATTGTATTAGTAAAATTTTTTTGTTATATAGTAGAAATAAACAAAATATAAATAAAAATAAAAGAAGGATGGGGAAAAAATAAGCAATAAAAATTAATCTACGGATCGCGCAGGTAGGCGATGAGTCATAGGTTGAGTAACAAAATTCAAGGTATATTATTGCGTACGTGAGAATAGAAAAGGGCGGGGTCTGTAATTGGTGAGAACCGGATTTCTCTATGTTCGTTAAGGATATTTTGGTTAAGAAATATTGATTTTCGAATTTCGTAAGATTCTAAGGTATCTAAACGTCTGCCTTTGGGTTGTATATGTAATATGTCTAAATTGTTCAAGCTAGCTGTATGATTTTCTGAAGTTAAATGGTTATGGAAAGTTGATTGATTGCAACCAGATAAATGTTCTTTAGCTCTAACTCCAAAATTGCGCCCAGTCTGACCAATATAGGAGAAACTACAATCATTGCAATTAATTCTATAAACGCCAGATTTAGAAAGGCGATCAACTCTAGGTTTATTGTTAAAAATCATTTTCTTTATTGTGTTATTATTATAAAAAGCAAAACTAATATTGGTATAATTGGACACGATGTTGCTAATCCGTTGGCTCGTTTTTCCTATATACTCTAAGCGACGCCAATTTTCCCGCGTCGGACTGTCCGGTGGATAAATACCCGTTAGAGTTTTACGCTTTAGCTTTTTATTTAATAACTTTAATATAGTCCTAGTTGCATATACGTTATTCGTTGCTATTTGAAGAATTATGTTAAGCTCAGTGTTATAATTTGAATTTGACAGAGGGATGTTTATTAGTCTTTCTATGAGTGAGTGGAAAGCTGACATTTTAATATTATGGGGATGGTTTGAAGAACTAGGGATAACAGCGTCTGTATACGTGGGTTTCCGATAAATTTTGAAGTCTAAAGTAGAATTAATCCTGGTTATTGTTATATCTAGAAAATTAATACATTTATTTTCTTCTTTTTCTAACGTAAAATCAATGGTGGGATATTGAGAATTTAACCAAGTAAGGAAAGAGTCTAACAGTCTATCAGTTCCATTCCATAGACATAATATGTCATCAACATATCTATACCACTCCTGATGATGACCTAACAAGTCGAAATCGATCGAGTGATTTTTTAAACTTTTTGATAAATATTCTGCGAAACAAAAACAAGTGATTAATAAAAATGTGTTTATTAAGTATAAGTGTGTTTCGCCAAGTGCCTACGGCAAATAGTGTAAAAAGTATGCAATATGTAAGATTAATAATGGATGTTTGGCACAGCTTCAAAACCCCGACACCTAAACAAATTAAATAAAACTTTTAAAGCAATCACGAATCTGTAAGATGATAGAATTAATAAAGGATTTCTAAATTTCAACATATGTATCTATATCGTCATCAGGCATATTACGACTGGCATATTACTACGAAAAATTCTACAGTCCATACTGACCTTATGGACTGTAGAATCTTTATAAAATTATATTTTAGTACAATATCATAAACTTTAATTAACTATAGCTACTTTAAAAATTCATTCACTCTTTCAATTTAGAACGAAACTATCTCGAACTAAGTAATAAACATTCTCATTCTTAATCAAAGAAAATAATATTAATATAAATACTATTAGTATTATTCATAAATCCAATTGAAAATGGTGTCGCTAACAACATTCGGTTACAAGAATTCTTTTGATGGTTCGTTAAATTGAGTTGAAGATTTGAAAAAAGAAAAAAGAAAAAAAAAAGAAATCAAATGGATATGAATAAACTGATGAATGATCCTAATACAAAATACCTCATGGGTCCGAACGTTGAAAACATATATTTTATGAATATACATTTCTGTATCTATTTATTACCCACACACAAAACACTAAATTCAAATTAATGTATACACACCTGCGGAAACCATCGCGGCACGAATACATCGCATTCGCTCCCGCAGGTATAAATTCATACGTGCGGTGCGAGCGCGACATACCCGCGCCGCAACAAACGCCAAAAGTATGTTTACAACATAAAGAGCAACACAAAATACTTCCACTCCTTATGAAATTAATTCTCGTTCAACACAAAATGTCATTCGCTGACAACGAAAAACAAAAACAACTAAAGCAAAATTTCAAACAAAACACCACAACACAATGGAAAAAGAGGGCCCCAATTAGAAGGGCTCCACTACACTACACAGGCCAACGGCCACACACAAATAACACCAATAAAATTATATAATACACAAAAAATCAAAATAACAGAACACTTAGCTGTATTTCCCCAGGTTGATTCAATTGGTGCAGTCCATCCCCACACGTGTCGATCGACCCCCGTGGTAACACTGGTTTTCTATATATCGCCTTGTCGTTGATGTGGTAGTGGTAGATGAAAAATCCGTTTCCATTTTGACTCATATTTATCTTCAGAATCGGTTTTATCCTCACTTTCTCCTCCAGCAGCTGTACCCGTTGTAGTCGTATCTGTTTTATCAGGTGCTTTAGGTTGACCGAATTCTGGAGACGGAGCCATTTTGAAATTACATGAATTTCTTGCTACACGATTTTTTATATATATAATCACGACACACACGACACGTTCGTACGCGACAGTACACAATATATTCATTTTTGCAATCAGGTAAAATATGCATTATTATTATAAAATCTGCGAATTAAAATCGACTTTTCGCTACAAACACTATTTGCCTTTTCGTTATGGTATTTTGCCCAGTATCAGCAATGGATTTCTAATATCCATGCAAAATATAATATACGAGTAAATTCGTATATAAAAACCTCACTGACAATTACAATTTATGATTTATAAAAATTTAAAAATTTAAATTTAAAAACCGCCATAAAGAATTTTATTATTGACAAAAAATTCACATTTCAAAAATCTATGAAATGCTGATTTCGTTTGAACCTATGATTGTGTCTATCCCCTTGCCGAAACAAATTTCCAAATGTGAGCGCTGTTATTCATCATTTTCCAGGTTTTAAATTTTCAAAACCCACGTGTTTATTAAATCACCAACAGAAATTAAATGAAACTATTTATTTGCATTTTTTTGTCGGTAGAAAAATTTCTAATTCCTAGGAGTCCACATGTTTGTTCTGAAGAGAGAGGTTAAATTTTGGTAAAAATAAAACAGTTTTTATCAAAAATGAAAAGTCTCGGTTAAGTTTCGGAAAATGATTTAAACAAACTATTTTGTAAATTTAACTAAAAACAATTCTGTTCTTAATCGAGTTTTGCGCAAAAACTATACTTTTTCAGATACTCTTGGAAAACGGATAGCTCCTATGAAAACAATCACTCATCAATTTAGGAAAAAGCTTAAGTAGGAAATTTAATAATCAGTCAAACAGTTTGGGCTTTAGAGATGACAAATTTTGAATAAAAATGGTTACAGGTAAAAATCGCCGCACTTCAGCTTAGTTTCGAAAGTTATCTGGATCAGTTTTGTTGCAAACATGATTTACTATCTCTCCATTGTTACAAAACTAAAGCGGCAGTTGTGTTTTATGCATAAGCCTTAATGTTTCCCCGTGTTTAAGTTGGTTTTTGTAAAGTTGTAATTAGGTTTACGGCTTTAATCTTTTTGGAACCTGTTATTGTGAAGTTTCTTATAATATAACAGCAATATGTATACGAATCCAATAAGAAAATTCTGGAAAATTGCATGTGTTAGTTTTTACAATGTTAAACACATTGTTGATAGAGACAGATGTACGATATTAGAAAGCGATAAACCCTCGCCATGCTTTTTCAAATAAGAAATAAAACAAAAATTCTTTCGTATTTTTCTAATTATATTTAGATTTCCGATTTATATGTTGAGTATTTGATTATGAAATTCAACTTTTCTAAAAATATTTCATTGAGATGTAAATAATAATTTTGATCCAACAATTAAATTTTCCATCGTCAGATTTTAAATAAATTTAAATAAAACTGTTTATTTAAAAAAAAATAGGTAGCACATTTTAAAGTTCCAATAACCAGACCATCGTAAAGTTTATATCAAACGGATTGGTACCTTAAGATTTTTGAGTAGAACATATTCGTAGAGTTTGTCTTATCGCAGAGTTTGTACCAGCCCTTTTCAAATAAAATAGGTTTGGTAGGTAAAATAGGTTTCCAAACGCATAGGTCACGATAATTTTATTTGAGTAAAACTTGTTCATGTAATTAATTAAGTGGCGCACGTTGAATGACCAATAAAAAGAAATCGTTGAGTTTTTAACAAAATTTCTAAATTTTGTTTCTAAATTTTCTCCTAATGAACTGAATGAGGAATTTGTGAAAGTGCCAATAATGAATGTAGTGCACGATATTGAAACTGAAGCCGAAACCTCTTTTAAAAGTTCTAATTGTTTTAGTTTTAATATTATATCTGATAATGATGTGCTTAAGGCAATAGGCTCTCTAACGTCTAATGCAATGGGTGCTGACAATTTGCCGTTAAAGTTCTTAAAAATCATAGCCCCTGTGCTTGTATCCCATTTAACGTATTTGTTTAATAGTATCGTAGAGCATAAATGTTATCCTAAGGTGTGGAAAGTTAGTAAAGTTATCGGGCTACCTAAAGTTAAGGAGCCTACATCAGTGTCTGTTGTAAGACCTATTGCTCAACTCTCAAACCATTCAAAAGTATTTCAAAGAATTATTTCTGATCAGATCAAACAATACCTTAATACAAGTAATTTACTATCTTCACTTCAGTCAGGCTTTAGAGAGAAACATAGTACTGCAACGGTGCTAGTGGATTTGACGGAATTTATTAGGAACTGCCTGGATAAGGACAATTATGTTTTACTATGCTTACTTGATTTCAGTAAAGCTTTTAACAGTATATCATTTGTCAAATTTTTGGATAAACTGAGGAACTGCTTCAATTTTTCATCTAATGCGTCTAAATTAATGTTGTCTTATATAACTGACCGCTGTCAATTTGTTGAAGTTAATGGAGTTAAATCTAGTTACTTGCCTCTGCCAACAGGTGTTCATCAGGGATCTATAATGGGGCCCTTAATATTTGCGATGTATATAAATGATATTGGAAGCTCGATCCGACACTCTCACTATCATCTGTTTGCGGATGATCTCCAAATTTTTTGTGAAATTGAAATTAATAAATGTGACAGAATATTAGCCTTAAACGAAGTAATTGCAAATATGAACAGTGACATTAATAACATTATTGCGTGGTCGGCGGAGAACCAATTGTTATTAAACTCGAAAAAGTCTCAGGTGATAATGTTTTCTCAGAAGAGTAATACTTTCATTTTTGACGGGACCTTAACTAGTATTAGAGTTGGTAGTGACAGTATGCCTTACAGCGATTCAGTAAGGAATCTGGGTGTGATCTTGGATGTACACTTGGAGTTCAATGTGCATGTGAATTCTATTATACAAAATATGTTCAATGGGCTGCGAATGCTCTGGCGAAACTCTGTTTTTACTCCAATTAAGGTGAGAATGCTACTTGCTAGATCTTTAATCCTAAGTAGAATTTTTTATTGTGATGTGGTGTTTTCGGAACTTAGTTCTAGCTTATTCACGAAAATTAAAAGAGTATATAATTCATGTTTGAGATACATTTTTGGGTTAAAACGTAGGGATAGATTGACACCTTACTATAATAAGATTTTTGGATGCTCTCTGAATGATTATTTTGACCTTAGAATACTGATTTTAATGTATAAAATTATTACTACTCGTCAGCCAAAATATCTGTATGACGAATTGATTTTTGCTCAATCACTGCGAACACAAAACTTAATATTGCCAAACACTCGTACTAATTATATGAAGGGGTCTTTTATACGGAGAGGTGCTAGGCTATGGAACACTATTCCAGCAAATATTAAATGTTTAACGCGTTTGGACAGGTCCAGGGTGGATTGTGTGAATTATCTTAATGATCAATAGTTGTAGGTAATCTTGCTTTCTAGCTGCTTATAATTAGTTATAAAATTGAAAAATTGAAGACTTAGTTTTAGTCTTAATTTTAGTTTATTTTTTCATATATTGATTCATATATTTTTGAATTTTGTACAAACTAATGTAGCTTAAGATAACTTGTTGCTATTTATTCAATGTAATTACAATGTAGTTACATAAAATGACCTAGTTGTCATGTTGTAATAAAAAAGGAAAATTAAAAAAAAAAAAAAAAAAATTTCGTATATACTGATGCTACCTTTATGGACTTAACTTCCAAAAAGTAACGTAAAGCTCGAATGATGAAAGAACGGAGAACCAATTTGACACGTCATGATCTCTTAAAGACATCCTTCAGCATATCCGACATTAGATTTTACAGAAGTGGTCACGGAAAGCGATCATTTACTTGTCATATTCAACTACAAGTGCAAACTGCTATTTCAATTCAATAGATAAGCACAAAAAACCGTTTGATGGAATGTCGATGCTCTAAAAGATCAAAAAATCAGCTCAATAACCTCCTCTTAACACCTATAGTAATAGTGGCTCACCTTCTTCCAAAATTTAATAAATCGCAAAGACGAATTGACCCGCATTAAAAAGCTTACTTTACCATAAGAAGACCTTTATTGAATAACCCAAGACTATATTCGTAAGCACTAATATTGCATCAAATAATATATACGATCGTATCGTCTCTCATTGTCTATGTTAACCAAGAAGGGATGTCGAATAATTTAACGACTCGCTGAAAACACAATTGGTGACTATCAGCATGGTTTTCAGCCCAATCATCCACTGACCAGTGCTTAAACATGAGAAGTATTTTGAAATAAATTGGGAGAACAATATGATCATACATCAACTACATATAGTTAACTATATACCTCTGGTTAAACTTGCTTCGCTGTGTAAATTAACAAATTCTGGATCTGTTTATCGGAAGTGAGAGTTGGATGCTAACCTTTAGGGACTGAAGAATGCTACTTATGGTCTTTCGTCCCATGTTTGGTCAAATTAAAATCACGCAATTAGTATTTGATTCGCATAAAACACAGAATATGTGTTTTAATTTTTAATTATCAAATTAAGACGTCAAAAGTCTCAAAAGTTATACAGTAGTGAAAAGTGACATCAAACCATAACAGCATAAATATACATATGCAATACTGCTTACCTGGTTGCTGAACAAAAGATCACAAGGGTTAACAATTTGGCGAGAAAATGAACTAAATCGTTAAACTAGAGACTAAAAACTTTCTCACCTGTATTAGTTAAAGAGAGAATTATATTGTAGAACCATGTGGTTTTATTTTGGCTAAATATTTAAAAGCTCGCGTGTCATGTGTTTGGTATTGGGAAGCCCGTTAATTGGCAGTTTACCTTTTTTTTGTTTATAATGAAATTTGGACAAGCTTTAATGTGTTCTACTTGAACAACAAGATATTTTTCGATTGATTATATATGAAAGCTCGGTGATTCAGGATTGAGGTTGTTAAAGCCAGAAAGGAATTTTTTATGCGTTAAAAAATATTCTATTACTATTTTTTCCACTTTATTATCAAATAACTCTAAATTAACTTATTTTTATTTATCTGGGTTGAAGTTCATAAAGACATTGAAAAAGATTCCTTGAAATTTATCTCGACATTAAACTCGGGTTTAAAAAAATAAAATTTGATAAGGAATATGATGAACTTGAAGAGAAATTTGAGAAACAAAAATTCAAACTAAATTTAATGGATCTATCAAATCAATAATGCTTCTGATTTTTTTTATTAACTACAGATCATTTACAACGCTACGTGAAACAAGATTTAAAAAATTGATTTAAGATATCGCATTGAATTCATAAAAATTGAAATTAATACTTCAATACACTTCAACAAGACTACACCATTTCATTGCAATAATTTTAAATTCAATAAAATGCTATTAAAGAACCGCGTATGTCGCGTCATAATCATCCATAAAATTCAAATAACGTCTGTATGTGCATATGTGCGATATAGACACTCTAGTAATAAAATAAAATGAGAAGAAATAAAACAAAATATACGAATACCTTATTAATTAAGAAGGAAGGTTCAAGTACCCGCGAAATGCAAATAAAATTAAAATCGAAATTAGTCTTAAATTCATCTTAAAACCACTCTGTAACAAAAAAAAATGAAAAATAAAACAAATGAAAAATCTACACTAAATCAAACTTCTTGTGACAGATTTTTCATTTCTTCGTTGCACTCTTATTCCTCCTGCGTATACTATACTTGTACTATATGCGATACTTAATATTATTAGTCGTTCGCCGTTCTGAATGCTGTTGTTGCTGTTGTCGGTTTAGTTGTTGTGAAAAATCGAAATAAAAACATTTTCATTTAAGTTATTTCCGTTGAAGTTGTTGTTGTACTAGTAGTAGTGGTATATAACTACAGTAACATGAATATTTTAAAATTTTATTTGTGATCTTTGATCTATTTTTTTTTGTTGTTTGAAATCATAAAATGATTTATTGGAAAATATTTATAAAAACGAAAAATCTTTTGATACACCAAATCATGTGGTGATATTTAAGAGGAGGGGGCATAATATGCGACGATGCTAAATATCGCATTTAATATTTTTTTTATTAAATATTACGATATGAAAATATGAAAGAAGGTGTGAAAATCTTTGGATCTACCGTCAAATTATCTCCGATGGTATACCGGTATTTTAATTTGATAAATATTTATTGATGAAAAACTGTTTTTCTTGTGCGCGCAATGAAATGGCTTCACAAGAATTCGTGAAATTTATTAGAAACGTCAGGTTAACTAATATTATCGTTTAGTCTTTTGAATATATGTTGCTGGGTAGATGAGTAATATCACATAATATTTGGGTCCGATGAGTTATGAATATTAATTTTATGGTTGGAATGCGATCTATTTATGTTTGGAATTCCTTTGTCATATAACTTTAATTAATTGTAACTATTTTTGATTTCTGCTTTGGTATAAATAGTTGTCCTCGAATTCTTCAGTAATTTCCTCTAAAATTTTAAGTGTTTTATTGTCGATACCAAAAATGGAACGTGATATAAATATAGAACAATTGTTACCTAGCTAAAAAACAAACTTTAGGTAAGTTCGTAGCACCTTCACTCTCTCGAAAATTTCCAAATAATTTTAAAATCAGTCAGTCGCGTCATCTCAGTCGCGTTTTAATGTTTTGCCACTTTTTGCAACTTTAAATGATGATTACGGCGTAATTTTTGCAAGAATATCAGAACATATGTTTTCCATTACGAAACTGATGAAAAACCCAAATCTTGTTCCAATCTGATTCTGATGGTATTGCAACAGCTACGTCAAGGGAGAATGTGGTCACAAAAGCTGAGCTTTATCTCAATATCATCAATAGATCATGCGAGAATTATAAAAACGTTATAGGAGTTCGTACCAAAACAGAACGTTTATTCCTAGGCGTGTCGGAACATCAATTTGATATTTTTGCATTAACTGAGACATTGCTAAATTATTCAATACCAAAAAAAAAATCCAATTTTTGTAATAAAGTAATTAGTTTATATAATTTTGGTAACTGTGGTTCAGATTAAATATTTTACAAAACTTTGCTTTAGAAGTGTATTATATTACTCCAAACTGAAACTTTGATCACTAGATGGAGCATGCTGCCAAAATGCGCCTTGTTAGTTATTGAAAATCTTGTTTAGTTCATTGCTTTAGTCTTTGCAATCTGTTCTGGGCCGAAGCACACAAAATTCTTTCAAAGTTCGCTTTTCACGTCCTTCTTTACACAGTATAGCCAAATCGAAAACGTATGGCTATATTTCCGATATACGTAGAATGAATGATCTGCATGTTACATAACTCCATGCCAGACCATTACTGACTTCGAAGATTGGTCAGCCTATGATTTCTGCACTCAGACGGGGTTTATATTGAGCACCTCTATGCGATCCTGGAAGAAATTTTCGAAAGGACACTGTGTACTAAAATTTGTTTACGTCCATTGATTTATTAAAATGGCTACCGAAGACGTGGTTAAAATTATCGAGCGATATCCATTTGCGAAAATCTTATAACCATTTCTTCAGTAGATTTGTAGTGAGTTGGGCGGGGTCGTTTGCCCGCTTTTCAAAATCCCGAAACCAAAATTCCACTTTTCAAAAGCACGATTTTCAAAATTCCGCCTTTATAAATAGCGCTTTCCAAAATTTTACCTTTCAGAACCCAATTTTAATAAAAATTCCAATTTCCAAATACGAAGCATTTTTTTTAAGACAATACAACGTATAAAATACATAAAATAATTAGTGGTCCAAATCAATTTGAATTGGAATTCTAACATGAACGTTTGATGAAATTTTGGATTTTCAAATTTCGTTTGTAAGGCACTCAGTGGGGGGGAATGAAACTAAACCATTTCTCAACCGAGAATTTTCAAATTTGTTAAGCTGTTGCAAAATTTGAACATGGATTTCGTAGAGTTCGGTCATCTCTCGATTTTTTTTATTTATTATAATTTTTGATTGAAATCAACAAAATAAAAAACCACTGGGTTTTTAAATAATATACACCCCACATCCTATGGATTAACTCGAAACTTTCATAATAGAATATTTTTTATTTTTGGTTTAATATTATATTTTTTCGATTATAAATTAATTCTGTCAATAAAATATATTTATTTGGTCGTGTTGAACAAATATGAAATTTTATATTTACATCATTAATTAGTTTCAACATGACGAAAATTCAGAACTTTCTTCAAAATTGGTGTGAGATGTACAATCTTGCTATGCAAATTAAATTTGACTACAATTAGTAAATTACCTAGTTTTATTCATCATTGCAGAATTTTAGAACTTCTGATTTTCAACTTTGACAACAATTATTTAAGAATAGGTAAAATTTCGTACAGAATGGTTAGACGCCTGAACTTCATTCAAAATTCACGTTAAAATCCCCATCTAGTTCTACATATATTGGTATACCAAATTTAACCATAAATTGTTAAGGAATAGTCTAGTTCAGCATGGCCGAATTCCAGAGAGGGGTACGGTTCAACAAATCTAGAATTCAAAATCAAAATTCTAGAAAACAAAATTGCAGAATTAAAAATTCCATTAAAACTATTTAAAAATAAAACCGAAACAATAAAATTCCTATTCAAAATTTTAAAATATTTCCATGGGCGTATTAATTTTGTAAATTGAAATTTCTTCTAAAATAAAAAAAATGTTGGGATTTACACGCTATTGGAATTTTGAAGTTTTATTTTTATGTTATAATAATTTTTAAAAAGAAATTTAAATTTTTTTGTAAAATGTGGTTTAACTGGGGGTCTATGGTGTGGTGATTTAATAACTGTCAAATTTGATATGCAGATTACCAATGGGATTCTATTGCTGCTATTTTATTTGTATTTGAACTTTGAATGAAGTTTTGTCAGGGAACGGTTCGCTTATCATAAGAAAAATTCCAATTGACTTAAATTTCAAGTCAGTTGGAATTTTTATTAGGATAATCAAACTGTTCCCTTTCAAAACTTCATTCAAAATTACAGTAGTAATAAAATAGCAGCAAAGAATCCCAATCCTATTCTGCGTATCAAATTTAACAATTATTGATGGAGAAATGGCTTGGTTCCATTGGACATGGCGTAATTTCAAAATTTTTTAAAAATTGTTGTTTAAATGCAAATAACATCCGTTACTGTAAATTTTAATGATCGACCAAAAAATGACCGAGTTCTTACATTTAACACATTTAAATACCAATTTTTTTAATATTTTAAAAAAGCCGCGTTTTTAACGAAATTTTGAACATTTCGGCAAAAGTAAAATCCCGCTTTTGCTGAGTAATTATATATAAAAGCAGTATACTGCAAAAGCCGTAAAAATCCCGCTAGAGAGATTTTGTTATATATCATGGGATTTTGAAATTCAAGCTTTCGATTCTATTTGTACTTATCTTTGGCCAGGATCAATGATGGTTTTAAAATTACTATTAATATTAACTACTATTAATATTATTAATTAACTGTATAAACTTCCGACCATTTGGTTAACGGATATAGGACAAAACATAAGTGATAGCGTATTACTGTTCGCAAAATTTAATTCTTTTGTTTAAAAATCCAACATCATTAACATAAACCATTGTTCAATATTTTTGCTTCGGCAATATTTGGGCTAACATAAGTTTTCACTCACTCCACTGGACACAGATCAAAATTTATTTCTCTCGTTTATATCGGTAAATTAGGGCACACCGATCATTGATCTTAGCGGTATCTGATAACGTTTCCTGATTAGTTATTTATGTTCTGGTTATAGAATCGAGTTACGTCTTTAACAAATTCAAATAAAATGTTGGTATAGAGATATTATACTCTTCATAGGTTTCATTGCCACTCATACAAACGACGCTAATTCGGGCTATACAATAAATTCCCTGCTCAAGATGTAGTTTTTCATATTCATCTTCGAAACGAAAACTGTATTTGAGGCTATATTCAACCAATTCTTCAAAATTTAGAGGTATTTGATTGCATCTTGCCTAGTGAAATTTACATTTGGCCGAGAGAATCATTATCCCTATTATTCCAATGACGTAACGAGTATTGCCAGATATATATTGCCAGGAATACCAAATAATCTTTGGTCAAACTCCCGCGTTTATAAGGATTATTATAATCGGGTATACCCGATGAATTTGAGAGATCATTTAATGTATCCTCCTCTGAAAAACTTATTTATGTATTAAAATGTTTTAATTTTGTCGTTCATTTAAATATTTATGGAGAAAAGCCGACAACTATGGTTTGAGATATACAGAAAACGCAGAATGTAACACATATCACATTTGAAATGCCCAGTAATAACTTTTTTCTGTCGAACAACAAGCGCTCTGTATAATGACTTTCCTATCGAGGGCGACACTTTGTACTAAATAAACAGTTTGACAGCTTCCTGGTTGATATAAAAACTTGACTTGTATCAAGTTCCACTTTTTAACAAAGGTCTGTATAAGATTGATTTTTTCGAAACCATCCTAAAAATCTAAAGCTTGTAGAGAATTAATTACGCAGCGTAGACAATTCGGCCAACACTGATTCTACATTAGCAGCAATATAGCGGTTTCAAAAACACTTTATTTAAAAGATCGTTCATTCGATGAAATTGGCCCATCCTGATTACTACAAATTCAGCAATTTTGATAGAAATATGCAATAAGAAGTACCTAGTTCATAGGTTTCTCTTTATACCAGAAAAACGTTCATTCAACGATCATTGCTGTTCAATCGAATTGAGCCAATTCTGGAATAGCACAAATCCAGCCACTACATGTTGGGATATGCAAACAAAATTATTAATTTTGCTGGTTAACGTTCTTTTTTGTTCAATGGTATTGGCCCAACACTGGATCCGAACATATATGATAGGAATATATAAAATGAACTTCTACGTTTATTTGGTTCTAGATCATTTCATTTCTAATACTTAATTTGTTGTTCGACAGTTCTGGTTTTTTCTAGAACTAGGGACTTCTTTTTATCGTTTTGAATTGGATTTGATGGAGTTTCCCACCCACACACATGTCTATATAAAATTGTGGATGTTAGGAATTTTGTCATATTTTTGGCGAAAACAAAAGAAATAATCATTGCGACTTGTGTCTCGAATTCATAAATGAGTATGTGTGAAACAACGCCATTGGTCGTAAGCCGAAAATCGTAATGGTACATAATCCACCCCTCACAAAAGAACATTAAATTTATTGGATAAGTAATTTTTGTTTAAAAAAATTTAATATTTAAATAATAACTGTTAAATTTATGCGTTGAAAACTTTATTACTCTATGATTTACGAGGGTTGTCTGAAAAGTTTCCGATCTATCAGAGATAAGACATTTTTTCTTTAAATGTATTTTTATTTCTCTACGTAGTCTCTTGCAAGTCTATACACTTCCTCCACCGATACTCTACAATCCGACAAAATGGTACTCGGCATCTTTCTCTGCAAAATAGTTGTTCATGAAAGTGATGGCCTCCTCATTCGACGAAAACCTCTGTCTTTCCATTTTCGCCATGGTGGAGCAAGATATTTTTTTTCTACAAACATGGCCGTTTTCCACAATTACTGCGCTATTATTCAAAAATACCCAGATTTGAACGTTTCCAGCTTGGTGAAAAACCCTTTCAAAAAAGTAATTTTGCAGGAAATATTGAAGGAAATTTTGTCTCTTTTCGATGCTCGAATCCGTTTTATTTTATTTTTGTTTGTTTATGACTTGTTTGAGTAAAATCAAAATTGTTTGTGTTTGAGACTGTAAAAGAACTTGCTCGATATTTTATTACCAAATCAGCCATTTTATAGAAAAGGTAGAAACCTTGAAAATGATGCTGTAAAAGATTATGTAGAATGGCTCCTAGTCGATTAATTGAAGTTTTAACGAGAAACGTATAACCAAAAAACGAGACACTCATACCAGGCGGAAGTTTGTTGGTTCAAAATCAAGGATAAAATAAATTTTTACAGTAAAAATGTGAGTTGTTTAAAAAGGAATGTTGCAACAAAATTCCTTTTAAACTTTATTCAAACATAGTAAACTAAAATCGCGTGTTACCTACTCCAGCCCGCATTACTCCATAAACATGCCGTGGCATATTTAAACCATTGTGTATATGTTGCATAGTGATTTGTTGCCATTCTTCTTATAAAGCACCTCGTATTTCATTTCGTGGTGCTCTATTGCAGTTTTTGCGTGTGTTTAGAGTTCTGTATGGCCAGGCGTTATCAGTCATAAAAAAATTCACGTTCAATTTGCCTTTTCATGGAAAGTATATGAAACCTTAAAACTGCATCCACATATTGTGTTGATATTAAAGCAGGATGTGATATTACTATAATATCAAATCTGTCTTGTAATTCTAAGAATATGCAATTAGGGTTTAATCTTCTTACCGGTGAACGCTGGGCGAAAGCTCTGCATCGGTCGTCTGCTGGAATATGGAGATATGGAATTCTAACAGGTCGACGTGATCTTAGTCGATAAACTTTCAACAGATTTATTATCATCTGTTTTGAAATCTGGTTTTATACTGATATGTTACTTTTAATTTCTTGAGCACTGCTTATCCTGTTTTTTGAAAGCATAACGTGCGATAGCTCGATCTTCTCTTGGTGTAGTTTTTCTTGGTCGACCAGATCTTTCATGCCGGTTCAATCTGCCTGTATCTAAACATCGGCGCCAATTCCAGTTCACAACAGACATACTAATATCACAGATTTACCCAATTTAACGGTAAGTTTCACTAAAGCCACAACTTTTGTGGCACAAACGAGTAATTGTTCTTTCGATTTATCTCGCTTGAATCTCCGAATAACTGTGCTATTTAATTAAATTATTGATTTCAATAAAATAACGTCAAATTTAAAGAAGCTTAAAATTTTATTGTAGGGTAGAGAGCTTAGTTTGTAAGATAAAAAAATGTACTTGTTCACGTTTATACGGTTTTTGATACATTTCTCAAGTTCGAGCAAGTTCGTTTAGTCTCAAACAGCAGAATATTTTTTTCTCTTAGACAATTTTTATTTTACCTAAAAAGTCATAAAAAACGAAATAAAATAAAATGAATTCTATTGTCGAAAAAAGACAAAATCTCCTTCAATTAGAAGCAAAATTTTACTGATAGCAAAAAAAAGAGGAAAAGAGAAGAATGTACGAAAATCTATGTAATAGACAGAGACAACTTTTTTTTTATTCTTGTTTCATTCTGCCAACTACCAAATATATATTTTTCTTCCTTTAATTTTACTCACAGTACATTTTTTGTAGTGGAATTCCAGCTTTACTTGTTTGAACCACCGATTTATATAACTCACGGAGCGGTACAAAATAAATTACCATTGAAAAAAATGTGGTACAACTTTTTTATATTCAACTCGTTTGTATTATACACTTCTTACTTGAAAATCGTATTACCGAAAATGTAAAAAAGAGCCGCACTGGAACGAAAGACAATTCCGAAAATTATTTGAAATCGTTTTCTTTTTCCAAATAAACATAGGATAGACAGAAACATATTCAAAATTGTTAATTTTTTAAATCATAATTTAATAAATAAACACTGCTGCCTAATTTCAAAAATTATTCAAATATTTTTTTCATATTTTTTTCTTGAACTATGAAGAACGTAATGAACAACATACGAAAGCAAAAACAAATGGAAAATTCGACATAAATGTCAAATGTAAATAAAAATAAACAAAGTTATTTTTTTGTTTTCAAGATTCCTTTACAATTAAATTTTGAATTGCTTACATTTGCTTACAAACGTAGTCGTATTTAATAAATAATAACTTTTTGATTTTACATTTTCAGTTAAATCTCACACTGCATCCATTTTATTAAGTGCAAGTTAACTGTTTTTTTGTAGTCTAACTGACATTAATTTGAATTTGTTTTCCAAAAATTTGAAATTCTAGACAAGAATCTTTATTGCACATCGTACCTATTTTTGTTTTGTTTTTTATACCACAAATTTTTATGTATGCGCCGTATCCATGAGCTATACAAATCATTGGTTCAAATCTAGGTATTTTTTGGTTACGTTTTTTTTGCGCAGTGTGTATGGGTTTTAATGTAACGTAATGGGTCTATTTTTTAATTCAACCCGAGCAAGCAGGCTTGACCATGGGTATTATACACCGAGCAAACGGAGTACCGTCGGAGCCATCTGAGTTTGAAGAGCCGTGATATTAAAAGGAGAGCTTTAAATAGAGAGAGCTTTTATTGAGTTACTATAAGGAACCGTGGTAATTGGAAAATTTTTGAACATATATTTATGAATAAAAAATTAAACAAATCATCTTAATTTTAATTTTATATTTTTAATAAAATATTCAAAGAACACATATTTGAAAATCAGCCATCATAATGTAGTATTTAATTATGTATTAAATTTATACAAAAGCGAAGCACAAATTTATTAATTTTCTATAAAAATGAGCTTTCCGTTTAGTTGTGTAGTTAGTAAAGTAAGTAAAGAAAGATGCTGCCGCGGATTCCTCTTACATCCAATTTAAAATTTAGTTTTATAAAAATTTAACGCCTTAAGTAAATTCTGGTCCCAAGCACATAAGATTTCTCGAGATGAACGATAGATTTAATAGCAATCTAAACGATCACATTTTTAACAAAATTAAAGAAAGAAAACGTGAGCTGAAACGAAATTTTATGAATCACCATGTAGAGAACTAATAATTATTATTCATCAAAATTCAAATCGTTGACTTCGTTGATTTTCTTAATTAAATATTCTTACAAAAAACAACAAAACGTAGAAAACTCCAATTTTGTGTGATTGCACAACCAAGCTTTCTATAATTTCAAAATCCATTTACAGATGTCTCTATAATAAATTTACTTGAAATTACAGAAAATAACAAAATAATTAAACATGTATTTACGAAATAAACGATTATTGATTTAAGCGCAAAATCTTTAATATAATAATTCAACATAATTAATAAAACTCAAAACATCATAGTTGTTGTGCGCTTTAAAACTATAATAGAAAAATGTCACAATTCTACCTATTTTTTTACCTATTTTTTTCTTTTTATTTCAATCCAATTCGCTCGTGTTGGGTTATTTTCAGATCCAGGAGATATCCATAATCTATTTAACCAGGCAGTATAAATAATAAATTGTTAAATTTGGGTTTTAAAACTTAGCTTTAATTTATCCTCAGCGACATCTTGTGATTGGTTGAGTAATTGCGAAAAGCTTTATCAGATTACATTGTTTTTATTTTGTGAAGCCACATTGAAAATTTAAACGAAGCATTTTTTTATATACAAAAAATCTTCTAAAAAAATATTAAAATACACTGGTTGATATGGAAAAGTACTAAAAGCTTCCCCTCTATTGAAAGCTCATGGAAAATAATGGCGGAATCTTACGGCTCTTATATTTAGGAGGCTCTGGTAAATTGTTTTTTTTTTACTTTGAAAACTCTTCGTACACTGATCTCCATTTCAGAGTAAAATTTTAAGAACCTTATGCACGGTGTAAGCATTGTTTGCAAATAGAACGCAATGCCTGCTCGGGTTAAGTTAAAAAATAAACCCAATGTTGTATGTTTAAGTTATTATATGTTCAAATATGGAACAGAAAGAATGACAAAATCAATTAGTTCGTGCGAAAAAAATTGCTAAAGCTATTCAGCAGTTCAGAATTATTTTATGGGCAAATAATCTGTCAAAAAAGTGTCGGTAAATGATCATTTCAAAAGTTCACTTCAAGGGATTGTAAATTTTTTTTGGTCGCTAGACAAGCACAAGTTAGGTTGTTTTCAGTATTGTATTTTGTTAGTTCATCTTAAGTGTGTTTTGCGATTTTTGTAATGAATAAAAATATCGAACCAAGAATATGTCTCAAATTTTGTGCAGTGCATTGAAAAGCGATCGAGATGTAGTGGAAGGTTTGTCTCGCTTTGGTCGGCGTCAAACTTAAGTTAACATCAATAAAGTGAAGAAAATGGTGACGGAATATCGTAATTTGAGTTTCAGAGAGATAGCCACTGAACTTTCTGTGGGTCACGAATCAATTCGTACCATTGAACACGATTGTTTCGGCATGAAACATCGCGTTGTGACTCGACTAGTTCCGAAAGAGCTGAATTGTTTTCAAAAACCCAATCGCGTAAAGGTCGCTTGACATGCAACCAGTCAACAAGCTTGAGAACGGTGCCTTCCAACTGAGCTGAAACCGAAAAAACCACAACAAAGTCGATCAAAAGTTAATGTAATGTTGACTGTTTTCTTTGATTATCTTGGTCATGTATACTCGGAATTATTGTCAGAAAGTCAGGCGGTCAACAAAGAATATTTAGGGAGTATGCGGCATTTGAGAGACCAAATTCGTCGAAAAATGCCAGGTTTGCAGAAGAAAAACTATGGAAATAACGCATGTCACAAGGCTATAATTGTGAATGAAAAACTCAACAAATATCATCGCACTTGATATGGAAACCCAATAAAAGTTCAAAATTGTCATCAATCAATTTTTATGTAAAAATTTAAATTAGAAATAAGGACTTTTAACATAATAGTCAGAAAATATAATATAAATTTAATATTTTATAGTTGAAATATTTAAAATTGAGCACTTGACAACAAATTTTCACGTATGTTAAAATTTACTAAATTTCTGTGTGTAGAACAAATAAACGATATATTGCTTGTTAGACATTTTAGTGAAATGTCATAAAATATTAAAATATGCCATTCATCAGACAATTAAATAAATAATTGAGTAACAATGTACATTATTTGATGATAGATTAACGACCGTTGATAAGTCTCAGAATGTAATAAAAATATTTTTTTTCATAGCAAATATCTAAGTTTCCGTAGCGATAAAAAATGTTTGTCTCATAAGATCTGCATTCTAACGGCGACATTGAACATATTGTGTTAATTTCATCACCGATCGTAATCGAGTGATGAAACATTGAAATCACATTTTATGACTATTAAAATGTGAACCCAGCATTCTTTCAGTTGAAACGATATAGGCCGGTAAAATAAGATTTTTATTGTGGTTTCCGAATTTTTTCTCGCATTGAACTATACGTAAATATGGATAAATAACTCCATCTAATAATCAAACTAATAAAAAAATTAAAACACGACAAAACATAAAATAAATAAATAAACAAGACATAAATTATAAATGAGATCTGTTTAAGCAAAATAATAAAACGAAAAAAATCTAAACTAAACTAGACAGTGAATTATTTTATAAATGTTAAAAAAAATTCATCTCGCTCTCTACTCTATATTGAGTGGGTGATTTGCCATAAATTATAGTAATATTTAGAGTAAAAAGAATGTTTTTTTTATAGTTAGGAGTTTATTTTTAGAATAAATATTAAGTTTTTGTATTATTATTATAATAAATAGAAAAATTTCGATTTTATTTAATTTAAATGTAATTTGCGCTTATTTAGGTTTTACGGATTAGCAACAAGTACAGAATAAAAAGTGAATCATTTTCAATTAAACGCATATATTACTTAGTGTTGGAGTAAGCATTTTGCATATAATATTATTGGGATGCTGTTGAATTAATAAAAAAATTGTTAGACATATATATTACGTGTTTTCTAAACATGTGTCTATAATTGGATGATTTGTTAGTTTTTCGAGTATCTATTAAACTTAGATTTCAACCTATAGATTTTACGGGAAACCGAGTTTGAATGTGAACCAGGGAACCCTTAAAACATTACAAGTTGACTACTGATACATTTGGGGTGGCTAAATCTGTGTTCTTAGTCATTTTATCACATCAAGAAGGTATATAAGACTTCCAAAAAGAATAGTCGACCATTGGTCCTAAAATTTGGCATTAGGTGTATTATAAAAATTATAAACTTAGAGCAGGCACATTAAAGGCAAAGAAATTCGAGAAAGTGGAACCAAATTACTAGATCTTGATGAACAAAAATCGATCGTTGCGTTTGTGGAAAATAATTGAACCACTAAAATATTACACTTCCAATGGAAATATTAAGGATCAGATGATCCTTTAAAACAATAATAATAATACAGTTGTATGGTGTGTGAGATGCGTATGTCCTAAATTATTCCTTTATTTGAAAACTGGCGGATAGTACTATTTTAAGAAAAACTTGAAAGCTCTACTTCGTAAAATGAAATTTTACTATACTCAAATATAAAACAAAATGTGAAAATGCGTTGGTGATTTACGAACATTTCGGCAATTTTAAAACATTGTTTGTTCTCCAAATAATTTCATTACAAAATATTTATGATATAGGTCCAATTTATTTTAAATCAGTTAATCTCATAACCTTAAAATTTTAAAGTAATCCAGGCCGTTAGAAAAATGGCTTGCCTGATTATTGATCGAGTAGGCATTTGGATCGGTAATAATAGCTTCATTTGAGTAAAACCGTCTCTTCAAGCTTGGGACAGATAAAAAACGGAGGGTACCAAACCTGGAGAATATGGAGGATGGTTAAGCAATTTTAGCCCAATTCAGTTAATGTTGGTGGTTGATTCTACTTGCATTGCTTTTTCCACATATTAAAATTTTACAGTAAATTTTAGTCGAAATGGGTTCAGCGGAAGCGACAGCTTCCATATGAGCTTTTTCGTTTTTCCAACGGAAGTAACATCTTCAATAAGAGTTTTTGGTATTTTGCATGTATTTTAAAAGGTGAATCAATTATGAGAAAAATGATTACGAACTAACGGATTTTAAATTAATTTTGCAACAATACTGGTCAATATCAGTTTTCCAAAATTGAAGCATATATGACGATTTTTGAGAAAAATTTTTGAAAAAGTTTGGACCCGGCACAGACCCATACGGATTGACTTTTCGGGATGAAACTTTATAATTTTCCATAAATTGAGAGACTGCAGTCGTTTTTGGTTCACCGGAATTGTCAGCACCTCCATGAGCTTTTTCGTTTTTTGCAAATATTTCTAAAACCATATCATTTTTCAGAAAAATTAAGAACTGAAAGATTGTAAATTAATTTTGCATCAATATACCAACCCTTTTGTCAAAAATGGTGATTTTTGACAAAAGCTATTTTATAAAACAAATCCGATCTTTATACAATCCAATCCATACGGATTATATGTATTTTGATTAAACATAGTCTTTCCTAACACTTTTTTACTACTAGTCATTTCTTGTTAAATAAGCAAAATTAATGATTTGAATTAATTTTGGTTGAAATTAAATTTACAACCATTTTGTTTAAATATCGTTTCGTTAATGTCTATACATTTCAAAAATATTTACAAAAATCGTAAAAGTCACAAATCAATTTACCGAAAAAGCTTAAGTGTGGAGTTTCTTTCCGAAACAAACTTCATACTTAACCTGTTAAGATTAACTAGGAGATCCATGCGAAATTTGGTGGAAATCTATGTACGTAGGTGGTGGAAGTATCCAATCCAATGGAAGGTTTTTAAATTGTTGCCCGACAAAAGTTGACTTTTTTGTTTTCTGGAATTTAATCAGGGAAAATGTTTTTTTTTATTATATGTAAAAGAAAAGAAAGTCTGGTGTTTGCCACAACATATACACATCTTCATTTTTTTCACTACTTGTGATTATTTCTTCTTTCAATAATTGTTTTATCGTGTTCCAAAAAGTCAGTATGAATTTTTCCATTCACATCATAAATACAGTTGTCGTAACCTTGCTAGTCGATTGTTGCGTTTTAGGACGCTTCGTTACAGCAGCTTTCACCTACTGTTTTATTGTTTTTATGTCTCTGGAACTTAACGATATATGCGGTTTTATTAACGGTTAGAAAAGGGCGTACAATTCCTTTTGATTATGCTTGACCTGTTCAAATTCGAGAAAGAAATGATAAAAATTTCCCACTAAACACCCGATTATCCAAGACCTATACTTTATGATGAATGATCATTTTCCTTTATTAATAGAATATCTGTAATCAGGTCTAATCGATATATATATACATCTGTTTTTTTTCAGAAATGGCTACAATTTTAGACTAAATAAAAGGAATATTAAAGTTCAATCTCTGAAGATGATGATTCGGTCCAAGTTTTAATACTCACTCACATTTTGATGGGCTCTACTTTAGCAACCGTGCATTACATTCATCTTGGATGTCATATAGGCATCGCAATTAACCTGATGACCTGAAGCTGAACAGTGACCTCAAATTTTTTAGTTGCGATTTTATAATGACTACACGACCTTCAACAACGGAATAGAAGTCTCTCGATCACCGAGAATATCCCAGTCAAAGTTAATCAAATATAAAACTATCTGTGAAACCTATGTTTAAAATACAAACCGAGTTTTATCGCAATTGTTTAACAATTGACTAAGGTTTATTTAAAATTGCCATTTTTATGTAAATAAGCTTCCCATTTCCATCATATAAATTGAGTTCACACAATCGAGACACTTCCTGAAATTCGAATTCGTTAGATTCGAAATTTCTGACACTCGAAAAAAATGATGATAATGATTCAAAATTTCACCATCCATATAATTAAGAGAAAATTTATGGCGCCATACAGCGAAACATAAAAAAATGCGATAAAAGATTTTGCAACATAACGCAAGATGCTAGTGCAGCATCCCGAAAACTGACGCAACATCTCCCAACAACAATTAACTTGTGCAGTTTTTTTTTTGTATATTGAAAAAATTCTACAAATTTGACTTGAAACATATTAATTTGAGAATATGAAATATAAAATAAAAAAATTGAAAATTTGAAATATAAAAGTAAAGTAACAAGTAAAAAATCACTGAGAGGCATAAAATTGCCTTAATCTAGGTACTCATTATCCGAATTCATCGTTTACAGCGATAATCTCGTTGGTTTCTTCATCATAAGTCCAACTAACATTTCAGATATTAAAATCCCCAGGAAAGAGTATTTTTAAGGCAAAATTATTAATTTGTGCTACCTTTGAGGACATTTTATTTACATTTTGAAAGTAAAATGTCTGTTTAATTGTTTTTTATGCATGTGACAAGTTTGGGGTGTCATGATTATATTCCAAATTTGTGGCATTATTTTTCCCAGTAATAAAATTAGCTATACTGGATTTGGTGGCGCGTATGAGCTGAACGAAAAAACGCCTTTCTTTGACCCCAATCAAATTCTTTGACAAACAGCCCTGCTAGCCACAGAGCACAGTTGATGATGCTTTGAAAAACTTCACCTGGAATACTATTTTTTTATGATACGTAATCATAGTTCATTCCAAAGCTTGCTTTCGGCACCATGCGTTGGGCAAACAGATCGTCAGTTTTCGCGATCTTTGTCATTAGTTTGCGGAACTGTTCATCCGACACTGAATTATGTATTCGGGTAACGAAAAGCCACTTTTTGGGTTGTGCCACTCGAATCGAGAACTCATCCAATAATTAAACGTTATTAGCAGTCGTTTTAATATTAGGGCTTGTGTTATCTTAAAATGATCTATAATTTGTCGGATTTGGATGGCTGACGGTGATGTTTATGATGATATCGTATGGTTATTGTTCACTAGACTTGGTGTTTCGGTCTGGCTGGAAGCTTCAGACATGGATCTTGTGACCCGAATTTCTTCTGGTTGCACAGCAGCATGGGACAAGGCATGAACCACTGTTGTTAATGTCTCTTCTAATTGATTCATTTTTTGAGAACAGTATCGATAATGGTCTCCTCTAATTTTTCAATTTTTTTGAGTGATTTGTCGATTTTGAATATGATTTTAATCAATTCATTTTCACATTGACTACAGAACCACCGCAAACCAGGATCATCGTCCATCAGTAATTTCATACCTTTGAGTAAATTATTTGGAAATTTTTTCAGCAATTTAGTTGCAATTTAGCCAATGCACCAATTTTGGGTCAACATTATTAATATGTACACAGTTTGTTTAGAGTTTAAAAATTTAACAATCAGCAATATTTTTACTACAACACCACCGCACTACACTTTTAAAAAAAAAAAAAAAACTTTTCACTTGCGAATGTGTATTACAGGTAATAAAATTATACAGCTACAAAAATAAAATTGAAATTGGAATGCAAAAAACACGAGAAACAAAAAAAACATGTCCAAGTTGGGCGAATGTTGAAAAATGTTTAAACACAACATAACGGAGGTAAACTCAATCACATATCTATAATCAATCACCAGTGTTTATCAAAATCAGTTGAGTAGAAAAACACTCTGCCCAAATATGATGCGTATTACAACATGTCAATGAAAAGTGAAGTTATAAGTTAATTTTATTTTACAGGACCACATCACGATTTCATGTTAAAGTTCTACTAAATTTCTGTCAAAGTGGAGGGGTGTTGTGGCCAACACTCGACTTTTTTGATGGTCGATCATTGTTAAAAAATTATTCTTCATTGTAAAAATTAAAAAAGATCCTGCGGAAGCTGCGACATTTCTCATATAGATCCCCCAATTTATGGATAAGGAATATTCATTCCACTTGTTCTATAGGGATGTTGAATTTTGGTTCTTTATCAAAACTCCTCATTTCCGGTAAAAATATGATCTGAAAAATTTTTGCTTGAAATTTAATTTACAATCATCATATTTTGGAAAGTGATAGGGAATTTTAAAAATATTTGCAAAAAACGATGGAGTTCTTTTGGAAGGACCCACTTCAGATTGACCAATTTTGACCAAATATCACTGGAATTTCCCAATTTAAGAAAAAGCTTAAGTATGAATTTTCACTTTGATCAATCTCTGGACTGTACAGGGGCTGATTTTTTTTGTTGAAAAACACTTTTTTGTGTCAAGATCGACATTTTCGCATAAATTTTGGAAAACTGTTCTGGACCGGTACTCCGGCAAAATTAATTTAGAATCGTAAACAACGTATTTGCAAACAATGAAAAGCTTTTTTGCTATATCAAAAACCACTGGGATCTCCTTGTGACCACATATTTGTATAATCTCCTCTTCAATTTTTAGATGTATACCTTATTTGATGTTTTTTTTAACCCTCTTGCCCTTCCTTGCGGTTTAATGGCGAGGTAACAGCTGAATCCATATATTTTAAGATATGAAGTTGAAGTAAAATGGGTTTCCAGTCCTAAACTTTATCTATTTTTTATCTATCTCCAGTAATTAGAAAAATTACTAATTCTGAGATATTTAGAAACAACCTAGTTGCATAATGCTTTACATGTCCTTTGTTTGCATCATTTTAATAGACAACGGATGCCATTTTCTTTAGAGAGTTTTGGCTTATCTAACCTGTTGGTTAGAGCTTCAAGGAATTTTGCGTCCATGCTTCGATCTTTTGAATGACAAGCGTATCTTTGACAGTGTTCTTCGAAATAAGTGGTTTTGCCATTGCCACTGGCGAGCATTGTTGTGCGTCTACGCGTATTTCTCAATTATCAACATATCGATATCGAAAATAATTTAGACCATTGATTTATGTAGAGAGTGATGATAATTGGTAGAATATGTAAACAATTTGTAGACAAAGTAGAATATTCCTTTTATTGCTTTCCCCATTGCGTTCTTGCAGGTTCGAACCTTATACAGTTGTTCAGTTGAATATAGGATTTTTGGAATTTTAAGTTAATTTTTACAAACCAAGTGGTAGAGATTAGCAGAATTAAAAGGGTATGGGATGTATGGGAGGCAAATCTTTGTTGGAAAAGTGCATTTTGTCAAAAAACCTCATTTCCGCTTAAGTCTTGGAAAACTTATGTGGAGCGATATAGTTTTCAAGATTATTACAAAAAGCTCCTATGGAAGCGGCCACTTCCGATGGAGCGCTTATGGTGGAACATCACTTTGGCATCTTATGGAAATAGCTAATCTTGATCCATCAATCCAATCCGTCTGGGCTGTACTGGTGCCGAATTATTTTAAAAACCACATTTTGTCGAAAAACGTTATTTCAGCTTATGTTTTGGAAAACTTATGTGGCCCGATAATATTGCAAAATCAATTTAGAAATAAAATGATATAATTTTTCAAAATAATTGCAAAACACGAAAAAGCTCCTATGGGAAGCCGCCACTGGAGCAATTTCAACCAAAAATCATCTCTGACCTCAACTCACTGGCCTTCTCAATTTATGGGAAACACTTAAGTTTAAAATTTCACCACGATTTATCGCTCCCCTCCGTCTGGGCTGCAGTTTATAGCCTCTCACAAACTTTTAGTTTTCACAGATCAGCCAAAAATTAAACTTCCCATGGACCAATTGATGTTAAAAATCACTGGAACCTCCTAATTTATAAATGTTAGAGAACCAACAATATTTAGTTTGCACGGCAATAGAAATTAAAATCTGACTATAAATTAATTTCAAATAATTCCATAAGATCAATGTTTGTTGAATTTATATTTTCGCTTCCTGTAAGAATTTGTAAACAAGTGCTTTAGATGTATGGTAATTTAAGTGTGTGATGATGAGTTGAGATTGGCGTGGTGAGCCATATCATTATCACCCGTTCAGTTAATGCATGAATTATTGATTTAAATTAATGGTTCCCGGGAACCACGAGTGTTTTGACCTAGCTCTTCTGATTTGAACGCGACATCATGTCCCATATCCCAAATAAAATTCATACGATCCAAATGTCTCTGGAACCTTAAGTACCGTAGTCGATCTCATTTGATGTCGATTGGACATAATGTAATCTACCTTCGAATTAAATTCCAAAACCATCCGTATGTTAAGATTAGCGCTAAGGGCAAGGTGTGCAAATGGCTGAATCATTTTTAACAACACAATTCGAATTATGTTCTTGAACGTGATTCGACCAGTTTTACAAATGATCCCATAGCACCAATCCTAATATACGGATGGTCCTGGACTTCTATATGAAAATAGTTCACAAAATAAATCTTTTAAATCTTAAATGTATATTTTATTTAATTGACCATCCCGGATGATTTAGAGCCAATCTCAACATACAGAAGAGATCGGGCACGACATTCGTGCAGATAGCAGTTGGTCCTAGAGATTTTTTTTAAATATAGCGGTTATCATGTTGTATCGAAATTAGAAGGGATTGATTATGGCATTACAAGTTCCCGGGAAATGGGCCATCCCGTGATGCTTTAGGGGCTAAATTTACTCCTCCCTCCATTTTTAACTCCCGGGGTCATTGTGTAAAAATACACATAATGAAACCAGACTGCCAAGAAAGAATTTGAGGAGATTAACATTTTTTGTAAGGGTTGTGTGTATTTTACACAATGACCCCCGGGGTTAAAAATGGGGGGAGCAGTTAATTGTATACTCGCAAACACTGTGAGTGTCATTTAAAATAATATTTAATCTAAAAAAACCGAAAAAGACTTTAAACGAAATAATACGTAATTTCATTAAATGGTACCACCACTCTTATCGAATTCAGTACCTTCAGTAAACATTTCTAGCTCGAATCGAAAGTGGATCGTCTCTACGTTAATTTATTTGTACTTTTATGTAATTAGAACTAAAATGCTGTAATTCTACATCTTTGAATGTCTTGTGATCTCTATTTTAAAATAAATGTTGCAAAAGTTATGTGTAAACAAAATAATATTCTGCCAGACCGTAGCCAAATTTATGTAAACTTATGATTAATGTTAGAGACGATTAACAATTATTAAACTAATCCTCACCTTTTACGCATCTGGTCTGAGCCCGCACACTTTGCTTTATTAAACAAATCAAATTATAAAATCCGTTTCCTTCTTAAGAAGACGCGCGAATCAAATAATTAAAGATAATTCTCTAACGGAAACCAACGTTTGTAAATAGAAAGAGGAGACACCGCGCAATTTTTTCAGTTTGACATAAAAAAAAAACCAAGTAGAAGAATAAAAGATCCATAACGGCAAAATTATCAATAAATCATTGAGATTTTCCTTCATTATAATATATGGTAATATTAAAGAGATGAAAATGTGAAAAATCACACATAATTTTCATAAATACTTTAAAATGACATGAATCATCATACATAACAACAACACACAGAGAGACGTACAAATATATAATGATTGCAATAAATATAGAAATAAATAAATTTTCTTACATATTTTCCCGATTTTCTTTTATTTATTTATTTTTTTTATTTTTTTGGTTTTTAGAAAACAGCAAAAGAAGAAAATTAAGTGATTTATTAATAACTAACGAATGATTTATATTAATTTAAGCGTGATCTGAATCCAATGGTTAAACATCAGATAATCTTACAACTTAAAGAAGAATACACAAACGGGAGAAAATACCGAGTATTACAATTTTTAATTAATAATAAACATCTATTTTTAATAATTAAAACCAACAAACAAATAGGCAAACAAACAGCACTAGACACGTAAAAAATAACAAATTTGGCTTTAAATATAGGTACGGGGTACGGGGTCCGGGTAAATATCTAAACTAGAAAATGGATAGGTACATCGGTTGTTTGTCTGCCTGTACGTAGTTTTGTGAACTCATTTGTATTTTTTTTTTTTATTTTGTTTTACAATATTTGAGTTGAGTTCATTTCGAGAGATGAAAAGTAATAGAAAAAATGTTATTGTACATATGAACATGATGAAAGATCATCATCGGTTCAGAGATCATTTTTCTCACAACAGTAGCACACTATAGCTATGTAAGTACATACATTCGAATGAAATGAATTTTTTTTTCTATACATAAATTTTTATTTTTTGTTACGTGCATGAAGATACATATAGATTGAAGATATAGCTACGAAATATTTTTACTTACGAATATCAACTTTGAACCGAACGAAAATTAATCTTTTTATTTTTGTTATTTTTCAATTTTCAGCTTGCAGGCAGGCGTACCTAAAAAATTCGCTGCTCGGTTTAAGAATTATATTAGAGTCTAATGAGACAATATGGTATAAAATATAAATGTTTTTATTTGGAATAAAACCTGTTGGAAAGTTCAGTGTCAAAACAGCTTTTTTCGAGTATGCCACCCACCCTTAATATATACTCGTACCATGTTTATCGTTTATCGATGCTAAGTCACTTTATTTATTTACATCCAAACTACTTGTAATCTTTTGATACATTCCTTAAATTTTTCCATTTGCAGTATTGTGCCGTATTGGGATCCCAGATACGCCGGGTCTGCCGTACACTCTTTTACATGTAAGAAGATGGAGGGATAGGAAACGTTGATAAATATGATAGATTTGACCGTAATGATTCCAATGTCGCATGCTATTGATGACCTTCCCCAGCTCGGCAAAGAACAGATCGTTGACGTCATATGACCCATCTTTAGTAGGTACATGTACTTTGAGAGAAAATTAAACTCATATTAAGCGGTAACGGAACAATTCAAAGAAATTTCTTGTTTGAATGTGTGCTAAGCATATATTTGCTTAAATTGAGATGAGTGTTACTAAATTCATTGAAATCGAGCAATCTGTTATTGAGAAATACATGTATACTTTTAATAAATATAATTTCTTCAATTGATTTTTATTTTCTATTTTTGTAAAATATTTATTCTTCGTTTGAGGCGTTTGAGGATTCATTTTGAAGAATAAGTTTCTCAATTACAGTATTTCACATTTACAAAAATATAAAATAGTATCTCACTTCCAGATGAATTTCTGTTCCAAAATAGAACATCCACGTTTCATTTAAGATTTAATTTTCTTAAAACACAATGGTTAAATCAGAAACTGAGAATACCTAACATCGATTTAAGAAAACAAAACTTGATGATCTTGATGGTTTTGCTTAAATCAAATATTTTTATTCTAAATTGGACAAAGTTTATACCACCTTTAAGAATGAATCTATTCATGGATAGAGATTTGTATAATTTCAGCTATACTCTATATTTTAGAATAAAATCGATTTTTATAGATTTTTGAAATTGTTTTATTAAAAAATAAATGTTAAAATTGTTCATAATAATATTAAAATACTAGAAATTTAGCGTAAATTGACCAATCTTAAAATACCCGTTATTGAAATTGGTTTTACATATATTTTACTATTCAAATTTGTAAATTGTTAATCTACTACCTAGTTTTTTCTTAATTAAATAAACATTAAAAATTATTTCAATTTTTTGTGAAATTAAATTTGTAATTTTTTTTTCGGTTGAAATATATTTAATTTTGAATAACGTTGGTCTTAATTGTACATAAGATTCTAAAATAAAATATGCATTATTTTCGATTAAAGTATTTTGGTTTGTAATACTTGAAACTGAAACCATTTCTGAATAACAATCTAATTTATAAAAAACACAACAGATGCTGAAATTTTGTTTAATTTCACCCAAAGAAATGGTACTAAATTTTATTATTTTAACAGTGCTATCTATAAACTCTTGTTATGTAATAGAAAGTATACAAATTTAATAATAAATCTCTTTGCTATTGAAACTGGCAAATTAACTCTAGAAATTGTTACATTAGTATAATTTTTAGTATCTATGGATTTAGATTCGTAACGCATACACCAAAACATGCGTAACGAGCTAGATTTTTCGGCATATTTTTATCATATATTTTTCAATGATTGTTGTAATAAATCAACACTTGAAAGTTCCAAAAAGCACGAGGACAATGAATTTTCAATCGATGGCTTCCAAAGTGTTTTTTGTATTTTGTGTTTGATATCCGTCCGGTTGGTGGCAAGCAATAGTGGAGTCGTTTTAAAACTTCGAGGTTTTGTAAATCTGAAAAAATACATACATATTTATTAAGCAACTAATAATGTATAATTTAATTTAAAACATTATAGTGAACAACCGAATATATTTTATACATAAATATGTAAAAGCAAAGGTGTTTTTAACACCACGATTCAAGCCCAGGGCTCAGATACTACTTTTTAAAATTAGTCCCAAATTTACTCTACGATGGATTAATTATATTGGGTGTCGGTCTTAAAACGAAATCGTAGGGGGTTCGGAGGTCGGTGATCAATCCTGAGGGCGCAATTATTAAAAAACAAATTCTAAAACTTTTAAAAGGAAGTAATAAACTTATACAAAATAATTTCAGAATTCGTTTAGGCTTAAGACGCTGAATTTAATTCAATGATTCCATTTAAAAAATAAAAATAAAACAATTATAATAACGTATATATAATAAAGGATTAAACCATCCAGTGTTGTACGGCGCAAATTGCACGTAATATTCCATAATATTGTCTACGAATACCTAGCCATATAGATAATTATAATAAATTTATATTAACAGTGTAGATTATGAAAACAATTTTGAAAATTAATAGGACAAATTGTAATTTACGCACACGTAGATGTACAACACTGCTATTAGGTATGAAACTATTTGGATGTCTGAATATGTTCAAGCTCTCCGAGGTTCCCTAATCGTTCTATTGCTTTAACGCCCATAATGTTTCCGTTTAAAATGTTAACGAACACGTCTTGGATCCTGGACCAATTCGATAGAAACGAAGTATTTTTATTTAGATAATGAATATTAAAACCAATATCGACTTATAGGTAAAAAATATAAACGAAAAATTAATAAAGTAACATAACCAAGATAAAAAATAAATATAAAACTTACAAATTGATATCCATTTACACTTGAGAATAAGGGCCATTCTGACAAAATTTATGTAATTTTTTGTTCCTTAAATAGTATGAATTCCTAGATCCTATCTAAGATGGTTGCGGAAACAGGCAACCATGTTTTGTCCTGCTGAAAATTAAGATTTTTGATTGCCTCAGTTTCGGATGTTCATGTTATTTCATCTAAAAAATAAAACATACGCGTTACACGATAGTTTTTTTTAATACACAGCCTATTTACCTGATGACTTTGATTTGGAACGTATTCCTGCCGTGTGGTGCCGTGTTATTCCTTGTTTCTCAAATCCTGTAAACAGTTTTTAAACTTATAATATACAATGTTCCTGAAGGATTTTACTGGTTTGGTTGCAGAGGGTTATAATAGTATTCCTTTGTAAATCAAAATATAGCCAACACATTTATTTTACTTTGCAATTTTATATGCGCACACACACACACATACACTACTAACTCACAACCATACACAAACTCTAAAAATTATTTTCATGTAATTAAATGTATGAAAAAGTATACAAACCTAACGGCTTTACACGGGCTCGTTTTGCATTTGTCACATACATTTTATTTTTATTCACTTTTACGTTAGACACTTAAAATTTCTGATTTCTTAATTTCTATTGTAAGTTTTATTTTTATTACACACTTGTAACCACCAAAATATTGCTGAAACTTCTTTTTAATAATATAAGTAAAGAAATATTATTTTAAGTCGCACCACATTATATTTTATAAAATTATTTTAACGCATGTAAACTGCCTTTGTAATTTTCGATTACACTAACGGTTTACAATGCGAGAATTATTAACGATGTTTCATTAATTGTCTGCTGCTGAAAAGAAGTAAATTCTTAATTCTAGAATGAAAATTCCGCTTAATATTATTAAATTACTCCGCATTTGAGATTACATCAACAAATCTATAGTTTTATTTTAAAAATTAGAAAATTTTCTAATAAACGGAATAAAATTGTATTTTTATATTCTAAAACAGAGATGTTTTAATATTAAATATATTATTTTTAATCTCGTTTCAAATTTATTCACTACCATATATTAAAGAATAACCATTTTATAATTGAACATAAATTTAAAGAAAAGGATGCTAAATTTTTTTTTAATGAGAAAGGTTTTAATTTTAGATTGTTCTAAAACCCTTCCTGTATCAAGGGTTCTTCTAAACAAGATTAAATTAGAACGACGACAACACGTACGATCCTTTACGATATTTGAAATACGTAATTAGCGTATTTCGTACTTGTTTGTGAATTTTAAAATCGATCTAAATTCTTAGAACTTAACTGTTATATTAAAATTTAATAGATTCACAATGGATAACTAGTGGCACCAGTAGTTACATCATAATGTGTCTTTCTGTCTATTTAAGTAGATAAAATGTTGTTAAAAGTATCGCAGTTTTATAATTCTAGAATTGAATTTTCATTGGTAACCCTGTGCTGCTTGCTCTACTTAACGGGTACCCAATAGTTGTATCTGGAAGGTAATTCGATGTATTAAATTTGACCTCTGAGGGTATGAGCTTTTGTAATAAACTAGGAAGTACCATTTTCTTGTGCAAGAAGGTATTTCGATTTCACTTATTGTATGTGAATTGAATCTACAATACTTATTAATCGATCCTTGAGTGTGTGAGCTAACCGGCAACTTTCTTATGCAGGATAATAATTTGATGGATTATTGCTCATTTTTGGGAGTATGTGATGTTTTTATATATTCTGGGGTATCTTTTTGTAGTAATAATTATTATCGAATCCTGCGATGTGTGGGCAGATCGAAGTTCTCATGTTGTTGAACAAAAATGTAATTCAATCCATTAATTTTAGATCTTTAAAGTATAGGATGTTGATTTTCAAATCTTAATGCAATAATGTATTTCGATGCACTGTAAACACTGTTATAACTATTTAAATTCCAAGCTCAATTCTCATAAATAATAAAAGTTATTTTATTAAATGGTGCGAATGTATAGATTGTTTTATTTGTGTAGTAAGGTACGATCCTGCTGCTGTAACTTTTAAATCATAGATTACATTTCTGAATAATTTGACTTTGTTTTCAATATTTAGTTTTCTAAATTTTAGTTCTAGAATAATTCTCAACCGGTCGACTATCTTGTTCCGTTTTTCTCGTGTTGAGAATTATTTTATCAAATTTAGAGGACAAAACAAATATGATTTTCAAGAAACAAACATTCTTTATTCAATCGTTAAATATTTTAATTACTTATAGATTTTATGATACACTAGAGAATAGATACTAATTAATTTCATAAACAAAGTAAAAATTTAAAATAGAGTCTAAAATTATCAAAAGAAATGTAGTGTTTCTCAAAATTAGTAAATGCTACTGAATTCAAGAATTATTTTGGTTTCTTAAGCTACGAAACTTGGGTTTAAATCTATATTGCATTTTATTAACAAAATTAAGCATAAGTGGCTTCATTTATTCGAATTATTCTTCTTTCAGCTAATTAATTCTTGAATTTTACTAAAAGTGAAATTTATTGATTCATTATTCGAATTTTCTTAAAATTAGAATACGATTTTTCTCATTGTACATTAACGATTGCAATGGTAAACTTCTTAGTGCGAAGTCAGACCGTTCATCTCAGCACGTTGAGAGGGTGAAATTCGATGATATAACGCTTCAGACACCGATGGATGAAAAAGCCAGCTCCATACTCTCCTCCATTCTGACGTTGCGATAAAAAATGCAACCATTTATGGTGTCATGGATTCCACTCCCAGACCATCCAAACCCGTGCAGTGCAAGCACGTTCATCGTGAAACTTCCTGCTATGTTCGAAAGTTTTTTTAGATTTCCAGGTCTCTAGAGGCCATGCATATGCTCCAAGTTTCCATTCTCAAATTGTTTTCCATTTATAACTTCCAGGGTTGAGCCCGTGACAACTCTGCTACGGCAATCAGGGACACCTGACTAGGGTGCCCAACCCAACTGTTTTTATGAAAGAAGAATTTGGCCTAACGCTCAACCCGCTTTTCAAGTGTGTGGTCACGCAATTGCGAGAATTTGAAGGCATTCAGTCCCACCTTAAACACACTTATACATCAGCCGCTCCCGTCTTGGAGAACAGACGCTGATGTTCATAACTTTAAACATAATTTCCCATACTCGTGTCTACTACACCGCCTAATTTATTTAGAGTTACCCAGAGAGGACCAGGACGAGGCATGAATCTAGGAATTTGCCCCCCCCCCCCATACACACAGACACACACACACACACACACACACACACACACACACACACACACACACACACACACACACACACACACACACACACACACACACACACACACACACACACAAACTTAATCTTTTTATTATTTTTTATATTTGTGAAGTTAAAGGTATATCATACCTGAAAATAAAAAAAATCATCAGGCAACACTAAAAGGTCAAAGTCATCCCACACAAGAATTTACTTAGAAAACACATAATTGGATGTAGGTAAAAAATTGCTCTAGCCCAGAAAATTTTAAAAAAAAATCGATATATTCCAATTTTAATATAAAAATTTAGTGGAACCTACGAAATTAAATTTTTAGATTATTCAATTTGACATCTCCATAGGATTCGAATGGATTCCTTCTGGCAAATCCATAAATGGCCTTGTAGTTATAGGGACTGGTAATACAAAGAGAAACGACGTAAAGAATATCAAAACCGCGTCAATCATCAACCGCTACAATTAATACAAATTTAGATGACCGCGTGGCAAGGCAAAGAAGAATCTGCTAAAACGCTAAGTCCAGCAGATCTAGGAACCTGAGAAATGAGGCGGCAAAATTTCTCGATGGGATGTAGCGCGAAATAAAATATAAATAGGAACAGAAAGGCTATTTCTTCTGTCAGTTCTATAAATAGCCTAGGCCCAATATAGACTATACAAAAATCAATAAGACTTGTATGCTGTGAGCCGCGCTATAAAAGTTTGATGGGTCCAACATGGACTGTGTGCCATTCGACTGGTATAGCTCTGATAAAAAAATATCAAAAATATTTGTACCCAACCCTGAGTGAGGCAGATTGCTCAATTTAATATACGCCGTTGTCGATACGTAACCCATATAGTACGTATATTAGAATATGAGTTTTTCTGTCCCGTCGACAATGTAGAAAGTTTGCTGTCGCGGTATTAGATAATATTGTCTTATTTACCTTAAATAAATTGCTTACAGAAAAAATATTCGGTGTTAACAAACTGTTAACTTTTCGCCGCTGTGAATCAATACGAAATAAATTCGCCGATGTAACCTAATTGTAGTTTATTTTAAAATATCCTATTAAATTCGATGGCAAAAATTGAATATTGATACAAACTCGCGTTATAAATAAAATTTGCCATGTTTGTATATCATAAATATATGTAAATTAATTTAGAAATAAATAAACATGAGAAATTTTTAAATTTTTTTCCGGTTATTGACAAAATATTATTTACAACTTTCAATGAATTGGGAACAATGTTTGCGACAATTCAAGCCAGCAAAAAACAAAGAGGTCATCTCCTCATAATATATCTACCACAAAAAATAGAAAATTAACTGCTAAGAAAGAACTTGAGGAGATCCTCCTTCTATGTAACGATTGTGTGTATTATAACACAAATACCCTCAGATGCTTAAAATGCGGAAGGGGGGGGGGGGTTTAATTTTCTACTCTTTGTGGTAGATATTTACTCTTAAAATGCTAAATGACCTCTTTGTATTTTGCTGACTTGAATAGTCGCAAACATTGTTCCCAATTCATTGGAAATTGTAAATAATATTTTATCTAAAAAGCCGAAAAAAAACTTTAACCCCTATGTGAGTGAAGAAAAAATATGTTAATTTGAGTGATTAGTACATACATGCATTTTGTATGGAACTTATATTTACCACGTTCGACCAAGTTGTAACATTTCTCAACTTTAAATATGATCGTAATCTACCAATTGAACAAGAAGTTCTCATAAAATTTAATGTTTTATTGGAAGTAAAACATACAAAAATATAGATGTCTAAAAGTGCAAAAGGTGTATATTAGAAAAGCAATAAATCTTATGCCGGAGATGTACTCGACGTTAATGCCGAATAATGTCAAAAACTTTACTAGCGAAGTATCCAAGATAAACTGAATATTTCTGAGTCGCGTTTTTGATAGCTAGTAAAAATAAAAGTATTTTGAATTTGACGTTTCAGAAAATATTATTGTGAAAACCTAAAAACTTGAAATCGATTATAAAACGGAACACATTAAAAATTAAAAGTGATTAAAGCCGGTTAGTGGCGCGCGTGTTAGCATTTAAATACGATATCTCGAAAAATAAAAAGAAAATTGGTGGAAGATATCGGCGGTATTTTCGAAGGCCCGATAACCCGGACAAATCGTTTCACGGGTTTTATAAGGTGAAGTTTGGTCAAATAAAAAATAATGAGGAAGAATTCTTCAAATATACCAGGATAACGAAGCCAATTTTTGAACAGCTTTTATTCATGCTAAAGCTTGGTTTGGCCAAGCGAAATACATCTTTAACAATAACTGCTGAGGAACGGCTAGTTATTACCATCTCGTAAGTATTATGATTCAATTTATTGGTTAAAATCTTTTATCTTAAATTTATACGTTTGGTTTCAGATATCTATACCAGGGCGTAACCCATCAATTCCTTGTATGGAGCTTTAAAATAGGCAGAGCCCGAGTTATTATTTCGGAAACGTGCGATATCATATGGCAAATTTTATCGCCATTGTATGTCTCCGAACCAAACGTTCAAGACTACCGCCAAATGGGGGAGGGATTCCAAAATAAGTGGAATTTGCCAAACAGTGTTGGTGTCATTGATTGAAAACACATTTCAATTCAGTGTCCCCCGCACAGTGGATCTGAATATTTTAATGATAAGAAATTTTATAGTGTAGTAATGCTAGCGGCATGTGAAGCGCATAAAGGAGATAATGGATTGTGACAGTTTGTTCCGTAAAGTAAATATGCTCGTGCACATTTTGGTGCTAATTTCTTGTTAACCGATTTCCACCAAAATTTACCGAGATCTCTCGATTTTATTCAAAAATCTCTAATAATTAGTTTCAACCCAATCAATTAAACCACTGGGGCTGTACAGGATCCGAATTTTTGTTGAAAACAGGTTTTTATCAATAATCATCATTTAAGTTTAAATTTTGGAAAGCTGACCAAAATCAGTATTATCGCAAATTTAATTTAGAACCTTTTGGTCCAAACTCGTTTTTCTCATAAATGACATATGAATTTTTCAAAACATTTGCAAAACACGAACACGAAAAGCTCTTATATGGATACCTGTGATCTCCCAATTTGGAAAAAAGATTAAGTATGAAATATCACCACGATCAGTTAAACCATTTGGGCTTCAAAGAAGACACAGACATTTAGTCTGCACCCACAGGCACACCAAAATTTAAAAAAAAAACAATTTTTTTCACTTCGGGTATATAACGAATGATAAATCTGCAAAGCTCTTGAGGTAAAACATCTTCATGATTAGTTTACTTTATTTACTACGCAAAGAAAAGTAATAATTAGTAATAAAATTATTTGTTTGCAGGGCCAACCAGCTGTAAAGTCATTGACGTAACCCTAGTCGACCCCCTAGTGATCCCTAATCTGATGTAAATTGTGCAACACAATCTAAATGTCGGCGTTGTCTTGGCAAAGGCTTGTCCTCGTTTTGGCGTACAGAAAATGTTAGTGGCTTATGATCTAAGAATAAAATTTATTCTGTTCCTTCAGTGAAATTTTTAAAATGCTTAATAACCGAACAAGTCGCGATAATTTCCGATCATTCGTACTAATGGAAAAACAGAGGTTAGAAAACTTTTTCCGTTATAGTTGTTGTAATATATCATTTATTGTTGTATTAAATGTATCGACATAGATTGATTGGTTGATAGACAAATTTGGCGTTCAGAATCAGATACGCTACTTGTTTACAATTAACTAATTTAGTATTGCACAATTCGAAAATTTTAATTATTGTCTCATCCTCCCATGGATTTATTGACATATCTTTCTTTTCTCAACCTTTTAAAAATTCATACAATGGTATTTGGTAATGTGCTGCATCGTGTAGAAAAATCTAATAATAATTTATGATTCCCAAAAATCGAAGAAGTCCATCAGAGGTTGCAGGCCGTGGGAAATTTCGAATGATTCAAATTGTCGGTTTTTCTGGCCACATACCAAGTGTGGAGATTAGAAAACCAAGAAATGATATCATATTTTGCAAAATCACATTTGATAAGATTTATTACTGGACATGCATCATTTAAATTTTGAAGTTAAAAAAAAATCGAAACAATGAGTGAATTAATCGTTGGAATATTTGAGAAGGGTTTCGTAATCCGAATGTCATTCAGGGTTACTCAAACAAACCAAACGGTGTTACTATTGTTGTTTTCTCAATATGTCCAGCCGAACGGAATTTGGTGATAAGCCCGAACTTAATCAATTTTTGAAAACCTGTTACATGATTGGAGTTGGTGCGTAAAATCAATAACTATACTGGTATTGGATAACGATCGGGTTTTGTTATTGCATTTGATGCCCGATAGTCGCCACATAATCACCAGCTATAACCGTCTTTCTTTAATGTCATGTGAAGTGGACTGGCTCAGTTACTTTTTGATGGTTTGCAATTTGGATCAATAAGTTTTTGGGTTCACATCGACTGTTAGCGAATGTTAGAATTTGAGCTAGCGGCGCTTGCTGCATGAAGTGCGGTGCCTAATTGTTGTCCGATTTCGTAATTATTGAATATCGTCAAAACTGCCTGATTTTAAAAAAATCGTTTGCTCGAGATCCGTATTTCTAATGATACCAACACATCAAAAGTGTGGTTACTTGATCAATCGATCGAGATTGACTGCGGCATAGATTAGTATTTTTGAACTTGGAGTTTATGATCGATTATATACGGGATGATTTTGAACCACTTGCATTGTTTTTCGACTTAATTTTTTTTTATTATTTTTTTATTAAACCATCCGTACATTGCAAGCTCCAAGTCAGCCGTGACGGCGTTGATATACATCAATTCAGACTGAGAGCGCTGGTTACCCCTGGTTAGATTGTGGTTTTGGTACCACTGTTTGCTTCAACGATTGTTACCTCGAAAATTATCTAGAACTGCACATATTCCTGACCTAGAGATTGGTTGGGTGTTATATTGAGTTGACAACGCTTGCCCGTCGCTACTTGGCTTCACCTATATGTATGCAACCGGTGATCAATGTTTGGTTGATGGTGTGTGCGGTTTCATGCTGAAATGATTTGGAGAATTCATGACAACAAATAATTCGTAAAATTTATTTTATGCAATTAAATAGAAGATTTATTCATGGACCCATATCGATAGCTCTATGGATTTTCTATTCACTAAATCATGCCTGTAGTTACTTTGACCTCGGTTATAGTGAAAAAGAGCTTTCATAAACGCATATAATGGAAATAATTATATGTTGGGTTCAATAAACCCTAGTTTTTTTATCTGCGCTTCTATAAACGTACGTAGCTTACCTACATACTTCAAATATTTACAAATTTTGTTTGCAGATAACGATTTTTTTAGCTTCCCACAACCTATGTATCCATGTATAGCTAATACAAATATTAAAAATTACTAATAAAATCAATTTTCCATAATATCTACCGTGCGATTTTAGATTGGTGGAACGAATTAATTTTTTTCTCTTTCTGATTGGAATCGAAAATATAAAATGTGTTTCTGTGTTCGCATCTTCGATTCGAAATGAATAATTTTCTGTAAAATTTTTGATTAAAAACTAATAAAAAAAATATATAATTTATGATATTAGTGAAAGGATAATCAATTTCGAATTAATATCGTTTTACGAAGTCGAAAAAAGAAAATAAATCGACCTTTACTGCTTTGTATCAGATAGTTCACCAACCTCTTAGTTATTGCGTACGGGTGACCGTTTTGTCTGCGCTTAAACCATTTTAACAAAATGATACAAAACGGAACGAACATGACACATAATAATTAAAATATAATTTTTAATTAATTTAATAAATTAACAACGAACTATATACAAAAAAAAAGTAAAATAAAATTATGGATCTATTGTCTTTCCGAATATATTTTCACAAATATTTTTTATGCTTTAATTATTAATTTTTTGGAGTTAAATATAATTAATAATTTTGAATTATATTTTAAATTTGGTTGGTGTTCTTTTAGAAATCTGAATATAAAGAAACAAATCATAATTATAACTGAAAATCATACTAATTAATGTCAATAACATTGTGCTGGGAAACACATTCACTCATTGTATTTTACACCACAAACAATTTACCTGTTCCCATCAAAAGTTTATTGAACATTTAGAAATTGTGCGGGAATTGAAAGAAACATAAATTTGTCAGATCATTGAGAAAGAGTTTTGATGTGGCGCGTATATTGCTGTTATGTACTGTATGTATCAGGAGTAGTGACCTATTTATGCTGCTTGAGATGTTAAGTGATCGGATAAGTGTTTTATACATATCGTATTAATTATATTGGTAATATAAATATGAAGTTAAATATTGTTATAATATTACATAAAACAGATATGATAACAAACAACCCACGACCAAATACGTGGTAACGGAACTCTAACATCGACTGAGCCGGGAGTGCTATGGCGTTTTGCCACAGCAAATCTATGCCGGCCATCTTATTTCTTTCTATTTAGTTTATAGAATTTTTAGACCAATGTGTCAAAGAATTACAAAAATCAAATAAATTTTTAAGATTAAATTTTAAAGGAGTGTTGACCTTGTTGTCTGTCTGTAATTTAAGCAGAAATATTTGATAATTTCCTCTTAAATCTAAACTTACTAAGCGCTAGTGTTGATGACAATATTGTAAGTAATTCCAATAGCCAGCTGTATAGCCAGCTCATTAACCAACATTTATTGCCGTACTCGAAGGTTATCGCAGAGCTTTCCTATGGTTTCAGCTGCACTTTTAGTGATGACTTCAAGAGTAACAACATCAACATCTCTGTACATGATTGTACAACTATCTTCTGTCCTGAAAATAAACTTAAAACCACGAAGGACCCTGTAACGAGTTGATGAATTGCGTGGTAACTATTCAGCCTAGAGCAACATAAGCTTTTCTAAGTGTCACCTCCCTTCAACATTTATCAATAAATATCCAGCCTGTATTTGTAGATCGCGCATATAATCTGAAACTTTACATAGAACTTTTTCCTACAGCAAGATTTTCGCGATAACTTTCCATTTGCGACATGTTTCCCGAAAGCATAAATGCGAAATGCTTTTCGCAATCAGTTTTAAAAATTACCGCTCTGCGATATAATTTCAGAAATTGCGCTCAATGCTATTGAAATGAATCGGTTTGCGATAATTGCGCGGAAAATAAACTAGAAAATGAAGGAGTTGACAATTGCATAGCGAATCATTAAAATTCGCTTAGGCATTGTGAGTATACTTTAAATGTAAGTTCAAAGTATTTTCAATATTTTTGTAGTTTGGTCAATGCAGTCTGATGAGATGACCGAAATTTTTAATTTAAAGAATTTAATGTTTCATTAGTTCGAAACGAAACCTCCAACGTCTTGTCAACAACACTTTGATGCCAAACATTATCTTGCTATTAACCAGGATAACCCAAAATTTCATAATTTAATTTTATGAGTTATTCGTGAGTGAGGTTAAAATTAATTTGGCGACAATATTTGAGAATTATATGCGATACACGAAGGAGTAAATGCAGGTTATTCTCCGGATTTGCGAAAGTTTCGTTTTAGATTGAACCAGCGGTATTCAACCAATATTCGACCGATTATCTTTAGCTCCCCTATTTAA
Organism: Nephrotoma flavescens; assembly: GCA_932526605.1. NCBI lineage: Eukaryota > Metazoa > Arthropoda > Insecta > Diptera > Tipulidae > Nephrotoma > Nephrotoma flavescens. The sequence goes on along the minus strand of OW052221.1, from coordinate 41,875,866 downwards.
AAAAGATAAGCGCGAGAGACAGTAAAGATAAAATTCAAAGTTTTTCGTGCGACAATATTTGAGTTATAGGCGATTTTGCGATTAGTTCGATGGGTATTCTACAGATAATCTGAAATCTTGCTGGAAGCCTAACTCCCCGCATCTCAAATAACTCCTACTAACATTGATACCAACTCCAGCAAATTAAATTTGTTTGAACAAAAAAAGTTAAAAAAAAATAGTTTTGAGAAAAAATGCATGTAAGGTACCCGGATACCTAAATCACTCAAATAAGCATATTTTGTTCACTCACATGAGGGTTAATATGACGAAACGCATGCTGATTTTTTTTTTAATTTTTCTTGGGTCTTGTTTGATATTTTACTTAACTTATTTGTTTTTTTGTTTTACTTTATCTTCTTTTATCTATTTTAATTTTATTTAAATGTATCAAATCTGTTTGTACCCAGCAGATACGACTTCCGTTTTTCTTCCGTCTGCGACGGGTATCGTCTTGCATAACTATTCACTTATGTAGTTAGCATTATTATAATCACATTTGATTTTTATAGTAATACATATTTTACCTTTCTAACACCTCAATTTGGCTAAGCAGTTCGATATCCTTGTTTACAATTCTCTTGAATTATAGTCAAAATAATAATAATAATACAAATGGCGACTCCACGCGCGCGTTTGCACGGGGTAATAGGTCGTTGGGGATTATTATTTTTAAATTTTGGAAATACTACGTTGACTTTTTCCAAAAAAATAAAAATATCTGTGGATATCACTTCCGGTGAACCAATTTTAGCCAAAAGTCATTGGGATCTCCAAATTTATAATAAAATCTTGTGTATAAAGTTCCACACGATCAGACAAACCTGGGCTGTACAAAGATCAACTATTTCGCGGTTCTGGCGTTCCAGTAATCTCAATTCTTTAATCGTTATATTCTTCAAAATTTTCGATAAAAATAAGCATTCGATGAGAAGGAGTCTCATCATGCTTGTGGTTTATTCAGAGCCCATTTTCAATCGGTTCTACCGGTGTTGTCATTCGGATAGAATATTCTGTATATATTCTAATATTGCTGACTGGTACCACTGGTGTTTGCATTGTTCCTCAATGGTCATTGTCTTACGACTTTTGTCGTTCCCACAAAGATGCGCAGGCTGCACCGTTCAAAACAGTTCTTTAGGCACTCATTACTCTCGGCCCTCTCTCTATTGGGATAAAATTAGTAAGTTCAACTACCTCGGAAGCTTGGGTGTGAGAACATTGTTAAACAAAATATTCCAACGATCTGGACCCACGAAAACCATGATGAACGGCACAAGTAACTTTGTTCCTTTGTCGTCCCTTTTTCTCTATGGTACTGCAAAATACGGTTATTATACAGGGTAACTGTTAAGTAGATACACAAATTTCTGGATGTGGAAGACGCTAATCTGCACAAAAATTTATATGACTGCACATATACTCTATCTGTCACCGTTTTAGAGATAATCAAGGTTTTACTGGAAAATTAGACACTTTGAATTTCACCCATAACTTAAAATCTATAACTCACAAATTTCTCGAATAAACGTTTTCTTACCGCAAATTATTCAATTTATCAAACCCAGGGCCAATCATATGGTAAACACTAAAAAACGTGTAAAAATCTTTAATTGTTTCAATATTCTTTGAAAAATGCATTATTAACGTAACCTTTTTGCATATTTTAAAAATATTTAGAGTATTTGCTGTAATTTTGAAGTTCATACTGATGAGTTACATATTTTCCGAACAAGTGCTATTATAACATCAACAATAGTTTTATACGTAAAACATAATTATTCCAGCAAAATTTATTCGTACTTATTGATTTCGGTCAATTTACCATATTATTGGTCCACTGGTGGATACACTATTTCATATGGTTGTCATAATTTTAATAATTTACCCGGTGATGCCCCTAAATCTTCTGTCAAAACTCTCAGTTTTTTGACACGATATGGGATTTCCTACTAAAACATGTGATATCTAACACCGAAACCTCTTTCAGATACCAGTGCGGGCCTATTCTGGTTTTCACCGGGAATATGGAATTGGGATGACGTTTTTCTAGCAGTTGAGAATTGTTTATCTTCCACAGTGTATTCTGCCGTTTGGGGATTTTTTTAAATGGGAAAAAACAATTCTATTTTATAGCAGTTTTGACGTTAATTTGTCCCCATTATTTTTTGGGGGGAATTGTAATTCGTGCATTTTTGAATTTTTAAACATTACTTTTTCTAATACATATTTATTTGAAAATAAATTAAACTAATTAGACCTTATGGTCGTGTTTTTGTTTGTAAAAATCTATATAAAAAAAATTTTCCGGCCAGAATATACATTTGGGAACGGGAAATAAATATTTGTGAATCAGTGCAATTTGTAATTATAGCAAATATGTTCCCAAATCCTCCCCAATTCCCAAATTCCCAAATCCTCGGGTAAAGCAGAATAGGCCACACTATGCTGTATAGTGTTAAAGCTATATACTATATATATCTACATTTTCCAAAATTTTTAGATGCTTTGACTGATGCTTTGAGTTCCTTGTCAGCATTATGATAGGGTACGATTTGTTGAGTAGTTGGTTTCATCAGTTAAATCTTGCATAGCTCGCTCATGCAAATATTTCATTTATCATTTTTTGAAAAAGATAGAGAATCTGGATTCACTCTGTCTTTGGCTAAAGCCAACGAGGTTGCGTTAGAATTAAATATTGACTCAATATCTAAAATCGTGCGTCATAAGAAAATTTGATTATTATTTGATTATGAAGCTGGCTATGCTATAAATCATGCAAAATAAAATTTTAAAACCGATTTTTTTTGAGAATTGTCAATTCTGCTTTTGTGTCATTTAAGAAACAATTCGAATCGTAGGAAAAGCACAACAATATATTTGGATTTTTATATAATGTATAGAAATTTGTATTAATTGCAGAAGTTTACATGCTGTATTCAAAGGAGAGTTTTGTCCCGATTCAGACATTGTTGTTTTTAGAAATATTGTACCAGAAAAATGTACTTGTTTAGAATTACTACGGTAAATGTATCTATATCTAATTTATCTGAAATATATCCAAGCCTAATCACTGTACTGAAAATATTATTAACAACACGTTCTACGTTCTGGCCCAGAAACACCTGCAAAAAAACTCTTTTTTCAACCCTAATTTCAAAATATCATTTTTGAAAAATTGTGTATGAGCGATTTCTGAATATCTAACTTTCATTCATAAATTCGGTTAAATTAGCTGTACTGAAGATCTGTACTGAATTACAAAACGTTGGCAATTTCTCGTTCGATATTCTCCCTGAGCTCCTCTAATGTTGTTGGGTTGTTGGCACAAACCAACGATTTAATGTAACCCCATAAAAAGAATTACAACGGCATTAAATCGCATGAGGCCATTCGACCGTAACATTTCTCGAGATTATGCTGTTACCGACCAGCTATGTTGCATGTGGTAAAATTTTTTTGGAACGACATATCACTGATGTCAAGTTCATATAATTTTGGCCAAAAATTTCCGACATGAAATCCACTCCACACGGTCACTTTTTGTGGTTCTAATGGAGTCTCTTGAAGCACATGTGGGTTTGTTGCTCTCCCATAATGCATATTTTCCTTATTGACAAAGCCATTAAACCAAAAATGAGCTTCCCCGCTGAAGATGATTTTTCTATGGAATCCAGGTTTTTCTCCAAACTTTAGCAGGGCTCAATCGGATAAATTTCAGCACTTCAAATGATCAGTACTTCAGTTCATGAGATTTTTTTTATTAACTATGCGATCTCTAATTCAGAAATTAGAAGCTCAAACGATCTGTAAGTAACCTTGTGAAATGATTGTAAATTTGCTATAATGTTACATTTTTAAAAGGAATCCGTTTAATTCTGTTGGTATTATTAAAATATTGACTTCATCGATTAATGGAAGAGATATTCTAGACTTTTACAAAATAAATAAAATTCTGAACAAAGTTTCCCAAAAATATTTAGTTCAAATTTTGATAGATTTTTGCATACAAGAAAACATCAAATCGGTGCAACAGGATTTCTGCCACATGACCGTAGCAATAATTGAAACATTTCATTCAGAAAACAAGGTGAAAATCATAATATTCTTACAATTATTGTACAACTCTTTTCAACAATTGTTTTCCTCCATTTCTTATATAGGAGGCCTACTACAAAGGAGGGGCAGGTAAATAAAATCCTTCCGGAAAATTATTTGACAGATATACAAATATCTGTTATTCTACAAAATATTTAAAGAAAAGAAAATTAGAATCACAATCAAACTCTTCATTGGCTGCCACCGACAAAACACCCTTCATTCTTGAAAATGACTATTTAGAAAAAAAGCAGTGGTTGGCATAAAATATCGAACCATGGGACACAATTATCGAATATTGGAAATCAACATCTAGACAACGAGTATCAGAACTAAAAACAATTAAGGATATCAATATAAGCAGAATATGGTAATTGGTAATATATTTTAAGATTTATTGTTCTAATGAAATTAAATTCTTATACAGATTGAAATTGATTTTAACACCATGTTTTTAAATAAAGGCAACATGGTTGATTGATAATTTTGACGCACCTTTGTCAAAAAATGTAAAATTGTCTTTAATAGAGAAATAAAAGACTAGAACTCAAAAATATTATTAGAAAAATTGAATTCCAATGATTTAGATGGTAAATAATTAGTTTGTTAAACTGAAAAATTTAAATTATAATGATTTTCCTAATTTTCCACTGTATTTACAGATGATACAAATACTCGAGATTGGATAGCTTGCAATTTGTTACACGCTACACTTTTACCACGAATCAGTACGAAGAATCAGTAAAACTCAATTACCAACTATAGTAGATGGACTTAACAACTAAGTAATATAAACGATTTGCAGAATAATTTGGAAAAATTAAAAAATAAGTTTGTTTCAAACAAAACCACTATACAACCGCGCCTTGTGGTCGTTGAAAATGAACTCGGCCAAGTAAAAGAATTTCTTATTTATTGCGATGGTATGAAGTATAAACTTCCATCATCTAGAAAGTCTGTGGATGTATTAATTAAGTTAATTTTTGTATATAATTTAAATTATTCTGAAATAAGTCAAGCAGGTATGGTTATTTCTGAAGCAATATTTTTTTGAAATCGATAGTCAAAACCCCATTGTTTTTAATTTAGTAGAACAGTTTAAATCAACTAATCTATCATCTATTGTAAATTAATTAAATTAATTAACCAATTAATTAAAACATTAAAAAAGTTGAATTAGCTTTATAGATAATTATCAAAATAAACATGCCTGACTGTTTTTATGTTCTCAACATTTTGCATTAATTCCACAACTTATCACTCATTTAAAAAACTATCATAAAGTACCGTCATTATACAATTTTGAATGTTTAAATTGTTTTCAAATATTTCAATCGATTATAAATCGAAAGACATTTAAAAAAACATGTTTTGTCAACAACCACAACTTCAAGCGGTTTAAAATCATATAATAAAACTCTTTCATTAGAAGTTCCCAGTGCTTCTTCAAAGGCAACGTATAGTGAGCCTAAAAATTCTTCAGCACAAATCTTAGAATCATCCGTCAATTCAAGCTGTCAAAATATTCAATCAGAACCAATTGATTTAAGTCAAATCCTAAACAATATCACGAAATTTTCTGTTGATTTTCATGGTACATCTTGTAAACGCAAAATGGTATTTTCTATTCAAAATAATTTAACAAATTTGATCATCAATCCCTTATCAAGTATACTTACTAGTTTTTCTCAGTTTATTACAAATGATACGAAACGCAATGAATTTAATGAAATTGCTAAATTGTTGTCAAATCCATTTCAAAATATTCCAAATGAATACCAATTTTTCAAACACTTAGAAGCTTTGAATGTTTATTCTCCGCCAAAAACATATGTAATTAACAATGAAATTGCAGAAATAATCATTAACCACACTCCCAGTTTAGATATTTTTAAAGCACAAGGATGCCTATTAAATTTATCTTTTCAAATCGAAAAATACTTTGAAACAGGAAATATTCTGCAAGAAACTCTAAACCATTTAGAATATCTAGAATCCCATCCAAAAATAAGCAATTTTGTTAACGGTACTATTTTGAAATACATAAAAGACAAGTTCAAGGACAAAATAATAATTCCTATTCACTTTTGTTCAGATGATTTTGAAACAAACGATCCTTTGCAATGGCCCCACATTTCTAGCACCCCATCAAAAGGTTATGACAAAAGTTATGAACGAATTCGTTCGGTCATTGTTTGGTCAGGATTGGTCACTCGTTTTTATCGTTTGGTCACTTACGATTAAACGGTAAATAAATAATGAAAAATTCAAAAAAAAAGTTCCCGGGTAGCACCTCATTGCAAGAAAATTATACCGTTTTTATCAAATTTCGTTAGGTAATCGTTAGGTCAGGATTGGTCACCACATTTAGGCGTTTGGTCATCAATGGATAAGTTTTTATTGCAGAAAACAAAATCAAAATTGTAGTAATTCAAAAAAATCAGGTTCGTCGCTTATTTGGGAATTTCATTTTACAAAATTAATAAAAAATCCAATTGGAATATACCATTTAGAAAAAAATATTTCTTTTTTCAAAGAATTGTATCTAAAGTGGAAGACATATGATATATTCAATTCAAACTTCATAATTCGTTGTGAATTGGTCACTTGTTTTTTCCGTTTGGGCATCCCTACATAACGATTTATTGCGAAAATTCTTGAAAAACTCATAACTTCCACATGATTTTAAGTGTTCGGGGCTGGAAGCTTCACCAATACTAATAATTTTATAAACCCAATGATTAGAATTGGTTGGTCAACAGTCATTGAGGATTGGTCACTAGTTGTTTTCGTTTGGTCATCCCAACATAATGATTTATTGCGAAAATTCTTGGAAAACTCATAATTTCCACATGATTTCAAGTGTTCGGGGCTGGAAGCTTGACCAATACTAATAATTTTATGAATCCAACGATCGGAACCGGTTGATCGTCTGTCATTGAGTGTTGGTCACTAGTTTTTTTCGTTTGGTCATCCCAACACAATGAGTTATTGCGAGAATTTTCGTATTCGGGGCTGGAAGCATGTCCAATACTAATAGTTTTATAAATCCAACGATCAGAATCTTTTAGTCGTTTGCCACTCAAGTTTGGTCACTAGTTGTTTTCGTTTGGTCATCCCAAAATAATGATTTATTGCGAAACATCTCGAAAAAATCATAACTTCCACACGATTTCAATTGTTCGGGGCTGGAAGCTTCATCAATACTAATAATTTTATGAATCCAACGATCGGAATTTGTTGGTCAGCCGTCATTGAGGATTGGTCACTAGTTGTTTTCTTTGGTCATCCCAAAATAATGATTTATTGCGAAACATCTCGAAAAACACATAATTTCCACACGATTTCAAGTATTCGGGCTGGAAGCTTGACCAATACTAATAATTTTATGAATCCAACTATCAGAATCGGTTGGTCAACTGTCATTGACGATTGATCACTAGTTGTTTTCGTTTGGTCATCCCAACAAAATGATTTATTGCTAAAATTCTTGAAAAACTCATAATTTCCACATGATATCAAGTGTTCAGGGCTGGAAGCCTGACCAATATTAATAATTTTATAAATCCAATAATCAGAATTGGTTGGTCGTTGGTCACTAAAGTTTGGTAACTAGTTGTTTTCGTTTGGTCATCCCAAAATAATGATTTATTGCGAAACATCTCGAAAAAATCATAACTTCCACACGATTTCAAGTGTTCGGGGCTGGAAGCTTCACCAATACTAATAATTTTATGAATCCAATGATAGGAATTTGTTGGTCAGCTGTCATTGAGGATTGGTCACTAGTTGTTTTCTTTGGACATCCCAAAATAATGATTTATTGCGAAACATCTCGAAAAACACATAATTTCCACATGATTTCAAATATTCGGGCTGGAAGCTTGACCAATACTAATAATTTTATGAATCCAACGATCTGTTAATCAACTGTAATTAAGGATTCGTCACTAGTTGTTTTCGAAAAACTCATAATTTCTACATGATTTCAAGTGTTCGATGCTGGAAGCTTAACCAATACTAATAATTTTATGAATCCAACTATCGGAATCGGTTGGTCAACTGTCATTGACGATTGATCACTAGTTGTTTTCGTTTGGTCATCTCCCCAAACACTTGAAATCATGTGGAAATTATGAGTTTTTCAAGAATTATCGCAATAAATCATTATGTTGGGATGACCAAACGAAAAAACTAGTGACCAATCCTCAATGACAGTTGACCAACCAATTTTGATCGTTGGATTTATAAAATTATTAGTATTGGTCAAGCTTCCAGCCCAAAACACTTGAAATCATGTGGAAATGAATTTTCGCAATAAATCGTTATGTAGGGATGACCAAACGAAAAAAAACACGTGACCAATTCTCAACGAATTATGAAGTTTGAATTGAATATATCATATGTCTTCCACTTTAGATTCAATTCTTTGAAAAAAGAAATATGTTTTTCTAAATGATATATTCCAATTGGATTTTTTATTAATTTTGTAAAATGAAATTCCCAAATAAGCGACGAACCTGATTTTATTGAATTACTACAATTTTGATTTTGTTTTTTGCAATAAAAATTTACCCATTGATGACCAAACGCCTAAATGTGGTGACCAATCCTGACCTAACGATTACCTAACGAAATTTGATAAAAACGGTATAATTTTCTTGCAATGAGGTGCTACCCGGGAAATTTTTTTTGTATTTTTCATTATTTATTTACCGTTTAATTATAAGTGACCAAAGGATAAAAACTAGTGACCAATCCTGACCAAACCTCAAATCCCAAACCTCAACCTCCTGACCTGGCGCTTTGGGAAAAGTTTTGTGTTAGGTATTATACTATTTTTTTTCAACCATTCCAACTTCGCAAATTTCCAAAACCGATAATATTTTTGTAGCGGGGTTTGTCAAATCAAAAGATGTTTAAGAATTTTAAATAATGCAGTTTTACGACCTTTAATAAAAGAAATTAACAAGCTAATTGAAGAAGGACTAGATATGCAGGTTCAAAATACTAGTAAAAAAATATACTTTATGTTTGGACAACTACTGGGAGATAATTTGGGCCTAAACACAATTTTAGGATATTCTTATTCGTTTAATGCCCATCCGACTTGTAGAACGTGTTCACGAAATAAAATTGAAATGCAAAGTGATGATATCGAAATTTGTCAGATTATAATTATAAGACGGAACATACATATTTCACATTTAAGAAACACACGAAAAAAACGTAAAGTTCCAACCATGAGAAATTAGGCTCCGAGTAAAATATTTCCATTTAATTTATTTTGGACCAAAAGTAATATTTTAATTTGACATGTAAAAAGTATTAATTTGGCGGATCAGAGATATAAGGGTTTGAGATGGTCAGACCCTTACGTCAGTTTTTGCCAAATATGCAAACATACATATGTTCCGTCTTATAATTATAATCTGACAAATTATGAGCCATTTTAAAAATTATTTTACTTCATTTTATTAAATTATAACATTTATTTTTTGTGTTTTCTGAATTAAAATAATTTTAATAAACATTTTTATTTTTCATATAATAAAATTCGGGGATAACTTCACATATGAAGTCTATTTGTAATGAAATATAATATAAAATGGGGCGGGGCTAACTTCACACATGAGTTAGAGGGATATAATTATGTTAGTGTTGCCTGATTAATTTTTTTTTTAATTTCGGGGATAGAATCCGGGGATAAGTTCACATACGTCTCATTTTTACAGTTTTAGGTCCCTCTAAAAATAAATACTTGTAACTTTTTGTTTTAAAAGTGTATACTATTTAGCTAATTTCTATAAATGAAAATGCTTAAATTTACCCGTTAGTACCTCCTGTTCCAAACGCCAAAACTTTAACCACTGTGCCACTTGGCCGGTCAGTTTTGTTGAGAGTTAATTTTATAATCTTTACACAAAATTCGCCACAATGTGGGTTTAGAAATTAACAATTCCTGTGAACGGCGTGGAATCGACTGATCTGGCTCATTTTGAACTGAAGCACGAAGTGGCTGCTGTATTTTCAGTACCTTGACCGGTGCGTTATCTCACTGGTACAGGAACATCCAATAGTGAATATTTTGACTCAAATTTACCCACTATAGCACGCTGCACAGTCTTTATCTGGTGGGACGATTATTACAACTGAAAATTGGAGTATCATTTTTTAAAAATTTCCCAAAGTTGCTCGTTCGTGAAATTCACCATAATAAAAATGTTAATCTTCGTTCGTAATAAAAGACAAAATTGCTATGTTCCTATTTGAAAATCCGATACAAGTCGACAAAATAAGAAAACCGGGAAATTCTAGATTGATTGACATTTAATTTTAAATTTGTTTTGATTGAATATTTAAATCTTAGTTTAACTTTTGTTCGGTTTGTCCATACATAGCGCATTATTAATAGATTTACCTCTGGTAACATTTTAATGATCTTGGTCTTGTTTACGGATAGCCAAAGGATTTTAAAAGAGTGCGTTTGCAACAATTTGGAATTATTTTTGATTAATATTTTATTAATTTATTAAATTAATAATTTTTATCTTCATCTTTTCCCCGCAACCGTTGTAACGAGCTTTTATTAACAATCTGAAATGGAAACCATCATTTACAAAGTTTAGAAGTTGCAATATAACTCACTATTTGGAAGATAAACCGAACATTTCTATAACCAAAGACGATTTTTTTTGTCGCTCGTCTGTTATTTTGCTGTGTGTTTAAGTAAATTGTTTGAATATCAATTACTTAGCTCAACCAAAAACAAAAACTAATTAATTTTAATTAAAATTTATTCAAAAATTGAACAAATACAAAATAGATGAGATCGTCTGCTAGGAGGTAAATTCAGAGTCATCTTCAAATTGAAATCCAATACTTTTTACGAATTGATAAAATAATTCCATGAAATTTTCACATCCTCTCGAGTCTCTGTCAAATGGGAATGGGACAAAATATTTTTTTTTTATATACGAGTATCAGTTAGTTTTTAAAAAGCAATAAAATTTGATAAATTAGTTCGTGTTATTTTTATTTATTTATCTTTTTTCAAATTAAAATTAATTTTTATTAGTTTTCTTTTATAGTTTTACCATATTATACTGGAGGAATAGCTACGTATAGTTTTATTTATTTGTTTCAGTCTCTGGTGTCTTGTGTTCTTCGAAGACATTATGCTGTATTTGTGTGTGATTAATTGGATTATTGATTAAGAATTATATACGTGTATAAAAATTAACATGCCACCCAAAATAAATTAACCGTGGGTGATTTACAGCCGAGCGATGGTCAATATTAGGCGAACAAGAGATAAAATTTTAATGTTTGTAACACGAATTGGTCACAAGATAAATTTGCAACGACATCCCATCTATATTTGTTGTTTATAGGGTTCTAACGGGCGACTCAAGGTGAACGGAAATATCAACTATATATTTCTATAAATGCACGTCTAGGTAAACTAAATAATATATATTGTCTTGATATATGGTCGTCTTAGAACAACAAAACAAGAATATTATAATTTTGTAATTCTTAAATAATTAACTTTATATTATTCATGTAAACGATACAAAACATGATTTTTTAAATGCAATCGCATTTTAAATGCAATTTATATACTTAGACTTTATGGGCCGCACATGGGGAGAGTACAATATACAAAATGCAAAGAATCTACACGATTTTTAAGAATAAGGTATATTACATTATTAAGATAAAGGCCTGGTGGAAAGGTGTTAAATATTATTTTTTTAACGAGATCAATTCTTCGATTTAAATTTTAAATTTTCCTTTTATTTATGTCTGATGAATAATTATTTCTGTTTTTTATGGTCAGATTTGCTCGAGTCGCTAGAATTGTATATTTTTTTATAAAATAAATGTGTTCATGTTTGCCATTATTTATTATCGAATTAATTCTTGGTGTTGTTCTATATGAATTAATTATGGCGAGTTCTTGTACTTTGTACAGATATCGAGCGGAATGAGTCATCGATATAATTTATAATAGCTATTCGATATTTGAGTGTAAACCGGACAACAATTTATTTGGTCTATTAAACCAAAAAAAAATTGTTCTATTAAACTTAATTAATATTAACTTTTAATCCATTGATTTCTATAGGCTCATCCTAGGTTTGATTTTCAAATCGATTGCTCGCGATAGAATTTTTTGAGTAAAACTCGTCGATTAAATTCGTTGCACAGCACACTTAATGACCAATAAAAGGACATCACAGAGTTTGTTCCAAAATTTTGTTAAGCACATTCTCAAACGGATTTATGATTCTTTGACATGTTTCATATACTTAGCCCGTGCATCGCAGGTAGTTTCAACTAATTTCAGCCCTTTGTTCTTACCGTCATGATGCGGGTTAGCCCATTCGCTCCGAGATATAATCCTATAATTGCTCCAATTATCCATCTTGTTGGCAGTTTTGGGGCGTGAGAGTCTCGCAGAGTAAGAATATAACACCATTAACATTATTATTTGCTATTATAAACTGGGAATCCTATTATTTATCGTTTTATGTTACGATAACAGTAAAATTCAGCGGAGCAAGGTAAAGAAAAATCGACTAAAGTAAACGACCGAAAGAATAGTAATTCTTAAGGTACTTGTTGCTTGTTGTTGAATTCGTCCAAACACATAGCACACCTAAAAACTATTCTGGAAAATTGTCTTTAAACCATCAGACTATACCCAAATATCAATTATCGTTCGTCAATTTTGATATAATGTAGCAAGCAAAATTCATTAGATAAACCCAAGTGTTGAATTAGTCTGTAACGCTTTTCTTTCGATGCAGAGCAGGCTGTTGTAGCCGATTTTGTTTAAAATAGTCTAGCAATATCGAAAGGTTCAGCAGCACCCAAAATTTAGCAAAAATAAATACCTATATGTCTATGAAATATTTGGCCAAGCGATATATCAGTGGCAAAAACCCAAAACAGCATAAGTCGAGTTATGCAGTTTTTGAGTTTTATCCAAATTTAAAATGTTTACACTAAAACGAACATTTTGATATAATCGATTCATTTTTATGAAGAATTTTAGTACCTAAAGCGAGAAAATCAAAAACAACACAACTCATTTGGTTCTCAAATCGATTTTGCAAAAACGACATAAGTTTTATTTTTAAACAAGTAAATTTCGTTGGGTAGACTTATGCTGTTTATTCTGATTTAAAAAACAGTCTTTTTTGTGGTTTTATATTACAATCTAAAACGACACAAGTGACTTGTGCTGTTTTCAATATATTTATTTATTAAAAACAAAATCGTATCTCGACTTATTCAGTTATTGTTAAATTTTATTATAATTGGTTTTTGTGAAGTGAAAACTTAAGTGGTGGTATGTTATTCTTGCAATTTGTTTCGTTAAAATACAATTATTTAACTTAATATAAGTAGTTTTTTCCATTGCAAAAATATCAATAAAAGGTAAATATGTAATTTTTAATCAGTTTTACTACGTAATTAGTAAAGGTATGTGTCTTTAAAAACTATACATAATTTTTTATTTTTTAGATTAAAAATGAACAATTTGAGTAGATCCTCACGCATGGTAGCACTTGCATCAAAAGGTAAAATAAATAAAACCAATACCGCGTATCCGATACCATGTCTACACGAAACCGCTACGTTTGCTAATTTAAACAGGAATGAAGTAAAATATCAGAATACATAATCTGGGACTGAAGTAAGCTTTAGTGCGTTCCAATTTTTGGATAAAAATACGAATTATGAAACTTCCACTTATTATGATAAAGTAAGTGACGAATTATTGGATACACTCAAAGAGGCTTATCAGCATAATCCGTTCGAAAACGACGACGACTCCGATGTTGATCCAAATTATATGCCTCCTATTGATGAATCAGACGATGAATACGGCGAAGATATAGAACAAATGGCCAGAAATGTGGAATTTAACCTAGAGAATGAAACAAACGAAAATCGTAACTGTGACACAGAGAATGTTATAGCAGATAGTCGAAAACCATCGAGTAGCAAATCAGCTATGAAAGAACTTTAGACAAAGCGAAACACAGGTCAGCCATATATTTCAACAAGCGGAAAACCAGTACCTGCTCGAGAGTGTAAACCACTACAAAAATGTCGAAAACAATGTGACACAAAAATCACATTTCAACAGCAACAACAAATTTTTCAGCAATATTGGAATTTAACGTCGTACAATTTGAGATGTGCATTTTTATCCGGTTTAATCGAAGTCCGAAAGAAAAAATATCAGATATTACAAAAGCGGTCAAGCAAAGTTAGAAACTTTTCGTGTTTTTATTTTATCAAATTTGATGTGGAAAAATTTGAATTTTGTAAGAATTGTTTTAAGAAAACATTTGGGGAGACTGATGGGATTATCAGAACAATCACCAAAAAAAAATTTGAGTCACCTGGACCAATTATTCCGTCCGATAAACGTGGATCCAGACCACCACCAAACCTCACATCCGACGAAAAAGTGAATGAAATCAAAAACCATATTAACTCATTCCCATCATATGAAAGTCACTATACGCGGAGCGATACATCGCAAAGGTAAGATTTGAAGCAATCTAAAATCATCTCAACTTTTATTAATAATTATTTACGTTTTAGATATTTCCATAGTGACTTAACAATCACTAAAATGTACCAGCTGTACACTGAAAAAATTGAAAATGCCGTCTCAATTACAAAATTTTCCAAAGTGTTCCAAACAATGGGCATTAAATTTAAAACTTCTAAGGCCGATTGTGGCAACAAATGTGACATTTTTGCTGCAAAATTGAATGTGACGGACAACGAAGGACAAAAAGAGCACATCATTGAGGAGCAACGAAAACATCACCAACTTGCAGATGACGCTTATAAATCTAAGGAACGGGATAAGGAACTGGCAAAGAGCAACCAATAATAAAGACTTGTGCTTTCGATCTGCAGCAATGTCTTCCTACTCCGAATGTAATGACCTCAGTATCGTTCTATAAACGTTTACTTTGGACTTACAATTTAACAATACATGATTGCACTACCAGTGCGTCTAATTGCTATATGTGGAACGAAGTTATAGGACAAAGAGGTGGGAATGAAATTGCGAGCTGCCTGCTAGCTCATTTAAATAAGCTTCCTACTTCAACAGAGCAAATAATTTTCTACAGTGACTGTTGCCCAGGGCAGAATAGAAATTCTTATGTTGCCACAATGTTCCACGCCTACATGCAAAATAATCAAGAAAGTGCTTTGAAATTTATTGATCACAAGTTTCTCGAATCTGGCTACACTCACATGGAGTGCGACAGCGATCATGCTGCAATCGAACGAAAAAAAAACGTCCCACGGTTAAAATTCACGAACCAAGAGATTGGTATCAGTTTGTTTGTTCAGTATCCAGTCGGTTCATAGTTCATGAAATGAGTCAGGAACACATCTTTAATTTCGGGGATCTTGCCAAATCTAAGGTTATGTGGCGAAAAGTAAATACTAATGGCGAAAAGTTTGCGTGGCACGATGTTAAATGGATTCGGTACACAAAGGAACGAGGCCATATTTTATATAAAACAAGTTATAGCAACGATGAACAATTTAAAGTTCTTAATATATCACGCCGCGGCTTTAATAATTTATCTAACAATGATTTTGTTAAATGCTATACAAACCTGCTAAAGATATCAGACGCAAAAAAACAAGATTTACTTGATCTTTTACCACTCTTAGATCCATCAGCACATTACTTCTACATAAATTTGAATGCAGAGCCCATGCCGGATACGCATCCAGATTTAACTGAAGCGGATGATGATTGTTAAACAAAATTTAGTTATTGGATTTCTTGAATTTGAATTAATTGTTTTATTAAAGTTTATATGAATTAAAGTATAATTTATGATTATTTTAAGTTTCAATAAAAAATATTTAATAAACTAAAACGACACAAGTTAATTTATTTTTTCATAGCAAACAGAAAAAACAGCATAACTTGAGTTACGCAAGATTATAATGTGAAAGAAAATGCTAAAAACAACGTAAGTAATTTTATGTCAATTTTGTTTAAAATATTAAATATCCAAAACAACACAAGTCAGGAAAATCGCGAAAATATTTGAAAATTTTCAAAATTTTGGAAAACTGAAAATGTCATTATTGAATGTCTTACTCTGATAATTTTATGTATTAATTTGAGATAATTTGAGTTGATACAATTTCTTCAGGATAAAATATCAACTTAAATTATAATTTTCTCAAAATGAACATTTTCGAGTTATGTACTTTTGGGTTTTTGCCACTGATATTTGTTCATTCATTCAACCAAAATTTATTAAAAACTGAATAATGATTTTACCAAAACTATAATAAGAAAGTTCTTTCCAAACTAAATTTTTTATCTCAGATCAAAAAAATACTGCTAATGCAATATACATTTCAATAACATTTCGTGCAAATTTATTGCATTGCCAATTATTTTTTTGATGTAAGAATATGTGGCGCCGAGTGACAAACATATCGACTTCGTTAACATTCGATGAGGCTCCCCATCTACGCAATGTGTGTACCGAGAGCTATATGTGAACATCGATTCTTAGGGAGTAAACTATAGAAAATTAAAGAAATAAAAAATACGGAGCTCGTCAAGTTTATCAATCACACCTGATCTGAGTACATGAAGTTTCAAATAATATGAGCGATTGCTCGACTACAACGGGACATTTATCAATTTTGTCTCCGAGAGAAACAAACTGCATCGCTATGTTTGTCAAGTGCAAAAACCAACAATAAAATGCCTTTAAATGGGGTGAGAAAAATTGTTACAAACTTTATGTCTCTTAAATCGTTTATAAATGCCATTGTTGAATAAACATTTAAACAAAATTAAAGTTGCTTCTGAATAGATTTTATTTTTGAATCTGACGCCTATATTGGTTGGTCTAATAATATTCTAATTTATTACCGATGTGAAACTAGCACGTAGACTTAGCACGATTTTTCTAAAAGTGTACGTATGGCAATAATTTTTATCACAGATCTTAACCAATTATTTTATATCAAACGGTACTAAAATAAAAAAAACAGAAAATGTCATAATTTACATATTTTGAAAATAAATTATATTAATTAAGTAATTTATAGAAAAGATTTAAATAAATAAAAGATAGCCTACCGCCAAATTTATGCACACATTTATATTATTACTTTAAAAAATTTAATTGATTTGTGTTCTAAAAGTGGTTTGAGTATTCGATAGAGTTAGCACGAAATTTTAAACATACATACAATATAATCAATATATAGAAATTTAATTATTCATTAATTTGAAGTTATTATTTTCAATTTTATCGTACTAGATTATTAATTAAATATTTCGCACAATCGGAAATTTCAATGCAATCATCTTTCAACCAGCAAGTATAGGTCTGGCGGCAGTACTAATCGTTCGAGCTGGCCTCTTCCAAGCGTCTGTCAGACATGAAACTAATTTTTTACTGTAGAATAATTCTTAATGAACTTCTTAGACAACATTCCAACCAATCGTATGGGTCAGACGGCAGTACTAATGGTTCGAGCTGGCCTCTTCAATGTCCGACAAATGCTCAGAAGAGGCCAGCTTCAACCATTAGTGCTGCCCTCTGACCCATACGATTGATTGAAATTTGTCTAAGAAGTTCATTATGGATTCTTCTACAATAAAAAATTAATTCCATGTCCGACAAATGCTTGGAAGAGGCCAGCTCGAACCATTAGTACTGCTGTCTGACCCATACGATTGCTTTGAAATTTGTCTAAGAAGTTCATTAAGGATTCTTGTACAATAAAAAATTAATTCCATGTCCGACAAATGTTTAGAAGAGTCCAGTTCAAACCATTTGTACTGCCGTCCGACCCATACGATTGCTTTGAAATTTGTCTAAGAAGTTCATTAATTATCCTTCTACAATTAAAAATTAATTCCATGTCCGACAAATGCTTGGAAGAGGCCAGCTCGAACCATTAGTGTTGCCGTCTGTTCCATACGATTGCTTTGAAATTTGTCTAAGAAGTTCATTAAGGATTATTCTACAATAAAAAATTAATGCCATGTCCAACAAATGTTGTCCGACCCATACGATTGCTTTGAAATTTGTCTAAGAAAGTTCATTAAGGATTCTTCTACAATAAAAAGTTAATTCCATGTCCGACAAATGCTTGGAAGAGGCCAGCTCGAACCATTTGTCCTGCCATCTGACCAATACGATTGCTTTGAAATTTTTCTAACAAGTTCGTTAAGGGTTCTAAAGAACTCTCTTAATTAAGGATTCTACAATAAAAAATAAATTTCATGTCTCATGAATGCTTGCAAGGGGCTATTATATGAAGTTTGACCTAATGTTTTATTTTAATTATTTTTATCAGTCTTTGCGTTTTTCGTGCTACATTTTATTATGTATACATAGTTTAAGTTGATAAATTTTTCACTTAATTTTTTTTTGAGCATTTAATAATTGGAATTTTTTCGTGCTAACTTTTATAAATTTATATAAAATTTCACAATTTTTCGTGCTATCTTGTACTAAAAGTTCAAACCCAGGAGTGTTACCATCGTAAATATCGTGCTAACTTTACGTGCTAACTTCCTAGACATTCATTTATTGCGATAAGCAAGAATTTGGCTTTATGTCCCATTAACGACCAAGATTTAATTTTTTAACACCTCGTTGTAGATATTAAGACTATTAAACTGTTTAAATAAAATGCAATAGTCGCCCAACGATTTCGTTGGTTCAAATAGGACTATTTGATCTCCCTGCTGCACTAGGTAAAAACTGCAATGCTAATTTTATATTGTAGACTAGAATCATAGTATTATCATCAATACTGAAAAATATATTCTAGTCACTATAGAGTTTTAAATTTAATGTCACCGCACACGTTAAAAAAAACATGACGCCGATCGAACACGATGATTAGAAAACAAGGTAATTTTATTGAGAGATGCACCTTATCGTATTTGAGCTAAAAATTTAAAGTTAATTAAAATTATTCATCAATTTAACGCAATTTGTCTTGATTAAAATATTGAATGAACAAACAAATGCTAATTAGCAGTTAATGGCATTTATATCTTCAAATTTAATCAAACGTATAAACTTGATTTGAACATCACTAATGTCATAGTCATCGACCCGCACCTTGAATTAAAATCTAAACATAAAAGTAATTTACGCAACATTAATAATATCGGTAAATTGCAAAGTTCCGGTACAAAAATATAATTTGTCGAGATAAACTTGATCGCGTGCACGAATCAATAATCAAAAATTGACTCATACCAGATATTGAGTCATGTCGTTTTTTTCTCAATTTTTAACTTCCGCCACAAAAATATAAAAGTAGTAATCGTAATAAGTTTTTGGCGAATTTAACCAAAATAAAAAACAAGCTAAATAATGATGTGATGACAAAGTAATGATAGTATATAGCTCGAACACTGCATGTATGTTACAGTTAATTTCTTCAAAGGCGACAAATTTAGAGTTTTGTTTTACACACGCGGAATCATCGTATATAGAAGTGCGCGGTGACATTGAAAATCGCCACATTAGAAAGATCGAATCAATTATATTTCATAAATTTTTATGAAAATTTGTAATTTCCTCCCGTTTTAAATGCTCAATGCGGCATTTATACAGAAAATGAAGAAGAAGTTGTGATAAGAATAATAATTACAAATGAACAGTAGTAGGTCGGCGATATTGCAAATGATTCTAATCGAATTGAGATCACATGAGGGAATGTAATATACGTTGAATTTTAATCCGGATATTTAGCTTGGTTATACGATGATGATAAATCAAAATTATATATTTTATCAAAAATAACTAAATTCAATGTCAGATTAATAATTCAACTAGATTTTTGTATTGTGATAAAATTATATGCGAACATTCCATATTTAGACACTATTGTTGTTAGTAAATTAATCAACTAAACAGGTCGTCTATTAAATGTAAATACTTGTATAGAGAAATAGTGAGGTTAAACTGAACAATATTGATAATATTTTTAGCACACAAAAAGGTGAACCTATATACGGGGGCATATCCGTACTTTAGGTCAAATAAGGTCAATATTTTATGATAACATATCCCAGATACACGTTTCTGAACTATTTATGTCGCATTAATTTTTATTGTCAGCATGTGTTGGTTAAACTCTCGATAAAACAAATTTGCTGAATGTGGAAGAAGAAATCTATCAAAATTAGTGAGCAGCTTCGTCTTCAACCAAATTTGTATAAACAAAATCAACAATCCAACAAAGTTGGAAATTTAACAATCTGAACTAATATTGTCAAAAATACGAGTAAATCATAGAAAAGGCGAGTTACAATTATAAACATCCTGCGACATAAAATTTGAGCCGTTACTCAAAAAACACAATTCGATATTACTTTATATCAAAAATTTTGCCTCCAACGCCTCGCAACGTTCTTCAAATATTCTTTACTAGCACGGTTATGATAAAATTTGGAAGGGCAGGGTTTTCGATTGCAAGAAAATCCACACAAGGAATTTTGATTTCTATGTAACTTATTTAGGGGATCGCCGGAGGGCCATCATGTTGCACTAAGGTCTGTCGCGTAAATTATAGAAACGATTTTCCCTTATATAAATCGAAAACGGAAAAATTGTTTATCTTTATTTTTTGTTTTTCGAAAACTACAGTTCTTTTCAAACAAAGTTAACTAGTGTTATTTTCGTTTGTTTGTGACAGAAGTAAAAATGGAATATCAAAAAAAAAAGAAGTTGTGCGAGTAAAAATTGTGGATGAATGGCAGAAAAATAAACAAACTTCGTATTCCGTGATCGCAAAAAATTGCAAAACAGGAAAATCAAATGTTTGCAAGACGATAAATCGATTTCTCAATGAAGGCACAGTAAAATCAAAACCAAAAAGTGGGCGACCGAGAGGAACGCGAAACAAGTGGTTAGAATTAAACGTTTTAAAGACATTAAAAATTCGCCTTCTAAGTCAGCTCGGGATGTTGCAAAGTAAACATATAACAACAAAAGATATGGTTCAGCGAATCATAAAAAATCATGGACTAAAAACTTACAAGAAGCAGAAAATTTCTAAACGGTCGAAAAAGCAAACAAATGTTGCGTTAACACGAGCAAAATCGCTCTACAAACATCTCATTAACATATCTCCGAGTTGTTTAAGTTCGGACGACGAAACGTACCTAAAAATGGGTAGTTCAACATAACCTGGTTCACAATTTTATACAGCAAAACCTGGAGAAGTACTGGATGAATCGATCACTGCAAGTCGACAAGAGAAATTTGGGGAAAAGCTGTTGGTCTGGCTGGCGATCTGTCAATGTTGTTTTAAAAGCACCCCGTTTTTCACAAAATCAACAATAAATACCGATAACTACATACAGGAGTGCCTGGAAAACGAGTTTTACTACTTGTACGAAAGCATAACAATTCCACATTATTCTGGCCGGATTTGGCTTCGGCGCATTACGTGAAAAAAAACTTTGGAGTGGCTAGCCGCGAACACTGTGAATTTCGTACGAAATGAGAAGAATCCTCCGAATACTCCAGAATTACGCCCAATCGAGAGATTTTGGGCAATTATGAAACGGAATTTGAAAACCGATGGCCGAACTGTGAAATCAGTTGAAGAATTGAAAAAAAATCATCAATCTACTCAACGAAAAATGGATGGAAACGCCATGGCAAACATCAAAGGAAAAATTCGTGAATTCATTAGGCATCCTCTTTTAGATTAAATTAAATATTTTTTTTGTAAATCTTTATCAATATGAAATTAAAATAAAATTTAACTTCAATAATTGTTTGTGTAAATAATCCAGTACAGTTGTGTGATGTTATATCATGCCGCGTCTTGTTGCACTATGATGCACCATGTTGCATGGTGATTCACCATGCCGCACGATGATATTGTTCTCAGTGATCTTACACAAGTGATGTTACACCATGTTGCTCGATATTGTGTCGAGTTGTTGCACTATATCGCTCAATTTTGCAGAATGTTCCATAATGTTGTGGGATGTTGCTAGATGTTACACCGTGTTGCGTGATGTTGGGCTATGATGTTGCAGCATATTGCGCGATTTTGTACTATTCGAACGGAATTTTTCGGACCTGACGGATAGAACGGATCTATTTTTCTTTCAAGCAATATGCCAGCCCACACCATGTACGAACCGCCGCCGTACGAGATAGAACAGTCTCGTACGGCGGCGGTTCGTACATGGCAAAACAGCACTGCAAAATACACTCTCAAGGACGCCGGTCCAATTACTACCATGGGGACATAAAAGGCAATCGTCAGTGAATAGAACTGACCACCATTGCTCTTTGCTTTAATTTATTGATTCGCCAGCAAATTCGAGTCACTCTTTGTGGTCGCGTGCTGACAATTTTGGACCTCTAACGGGTCATCTTGGAGTGAGGTTTGCTTTCTTCGAGCATCTTCTTACTGCTCATTTGCTAATAGCACCATCTCGAACTTATCTTACCTCCTGAAACCACCTGGACCTTACCTCCTGAAACCACCTGGACAGTCTTGAGACATCACATTGGCTCATGTTTAGCTAACGAGCAACTTCTCCTTAATTGCGTCCTTCTCGCAATAAAGCAACAACATGTGTGGCTTTTTCTGGAGTAGTTCCCACGATTTTGAGGAAGCAACGAATGAAACTAGTTCAGATTCGTCCAGATCAACGTCTGATGAGTGACTTATGGCAAATTTGGGTCAACTTTCACCGACACATCTCATTTTGTTACGCGTGCTTTAATTTGAAAAGTGCTGTATAGATTTTAATGATACAGGTGTCCTAGTTAAGATAAAATACCAAGCTGTCAAAAAAAATTGTTTTACAAAAAAGTCTGTTAAGCGCTTTTGAAAAAATACGAATTTTTCTATGCGCAGTGGTTTGAGTAGATTTAGTTGCTCGCGAGAAGTTGTGCTTCGATATAACTAGTTGTAATATTTGATTAGTTTTTCTAATGTTATAAACGATTTCAATTTGGGCCATGTTGAAATGGAATAAAACAAGCTGTGTGTCAGTGTGGTAGTAACGGTATTTTTTTTTATTTTAAAGGCCCATGTATGCCATTATTTGTGGAATATAACATCGTTCAAATGTCCGCCTCAGATAATCACGGTGGCATGGATCCGAGCAGTCCAATTTTCAATGACTCTGCTGCACAGATCCGGCTGAATTTGAGCTATGGTATTGGTTATGTCTGATTTTAGGACATCGGTCGATTGTGGCGTGAGGAAACTGTACAAGAAAAATTCTAGCGGGGTCAAATCACACGATCTTGGTAGCCACTTCACACCACCTCAGCGAGAAATAATCCTTCCCTCAAATCATACATGCACAATGCCCATCGTTGCGTCTGTTGTGTGGAACGTATAGCCCCGTCCTGCTGGAAACACGTTTCGTCTACACCTCCACATCGTACAAATTGGACAAAAACAAATCATCATCATGAGAAATGGCCTCACCAATGTCATTTTCAAAAAACAACGGACCAATGATGCTACCGGCACAATATCCGCACCGAACAGTAACCTTTAAATGATGCATTGCCACCTGGTGAACCTCGTGTGGGTTGCTCGTAAACATAGCCATTTATCCAAAAATACGCATCGTCGCTGAAGATGATTTTTCAGAAATTGGAGTCCTCTTTAAACCGCCGATAAGCAACTGTTTACAGTTCATAAGTAATGCAGGAGGTTTATCTAGCCGATTTCGTCATATTAGCCGCTGGCATCTTACATTTTTTTTGCATCTTATTTTTGTCGGAATTTTTTTTTTGTGTTGGCAATAACATATTATTTCATAAAAAGTTGGTTGGACACAAATCGGAGCTTCGACTACTGTAATACTGGCAGGTAATATCTGTATGGCATTACCCGAATTTTATTCATGGATTTCATAAGTCACAAATCGATATATTCGGTAATTAAGTTTTTGAACAAAAAAACAAATTCTTTCTTGGCATACTTCTTAAATCTTGTTGCCTTGAGAATGACTAAATGATAATAGAATTTTGAATCGGCCAGCATAATCAATTGTAGTTGTATTTTTGAATCTAATTTCAATTAAATATTTTTTTTTGCGATAACTTGAAACCATCGTTTGTCATTACTTCAATCACCTAGAATATTTTTAGTAGATGATCTAGGTTGTCCTCCGGAAATCTTAAATTTACTTTGATAACTAGTGTTGCCTATTTTGAAAAATTTGCAAGATTTGGGCTTTTTTCATTCCACTGTGTTATTTTCTGCGATACTGATTACCACTTTAAGTTTATCTTCTTGTATATCCACCTGAAGCATATCCAAATGCCTGTAAAAGTAACTTTGTTGCTATTTCTACATAACTTAAGACTCTGCGCACCAGAACCCGGCACTGCTTAAGTAAATGTCTTTGATTCTCGTTGGATTGAGCGCTACTTGCTTCTATTGGGTGATTGTTTAATAAACTGTGGTGTTATCCGTTGCTCTGTTTGCAATAAAATCTAGATTTGTACTTATACATGCTGTGGTCAAAAAAATTTGATGCAAGTGAAAAAAAAAATTTGATGCAAGTGAAGCATAACTTGTGCCTTTCACAACATACAGAATATACGGTTTTTATGGTCGTTTCACATGCAACTGTGCCACTGGTAGGGTGATAGTAATTGTGAACACCTACAGCCAAAAAGTAAGAACACGGGTCATCTAGAATATATCCGTCGAAGTGTAAAATACCAGTGTGTATATAAAAAACCTCTACGGAAATTGCAATTCGCAGATCAACAATCACCTAGGAAATATCCTCGCCGATGGAGCATATAACAATTTTTTTTTATAAGTAATCAATAAAAAACTGATAAAAATTGAATTTTATATCTGATAAATCAATTGAAAATAATATCTACTAAATTAACTAAAATTAATAATAAATTTTATCGAAATAAATTTAATAATAAGAAATATTAGTTATGGAAATAAAATTATTATGGAAATAAAAATTGAACAATCCAAATTAATCGAAACCTTGTAAATGTACGACAAGTATCGTACATTTACAAGGTTTCGATTAAGACGGGAGAAGACAATTAACCTATATAGTTCATCCCAAAAACGCGACTGGAACTGCAACCATTTGATGGAACCCGACTCAATACCTCTTGTGGGTTCACAGCGTGGATAACATCTTAAGAGACTTAAATTGCCACAAAATCTGAAGGACTTAAAGTCATCCCTCGGGTTTGCATCGTATTTCAGAAGTTTCGAGGAAGACTTCGCAAAGATAATTAAACCTCTGCCAAACCAAGAACGCCCAAATTGGGGCGAACCAAAAAAGTACTGTCATTTTCGGAAATATTAATATTTCCAGATTTCAACAACCCTTCAACCTAACAACCGACGCTTCAGACACAACGATTTAGGAGCCGTATTTTCACAGGGAGATATAGGCAAGGATGGACTCATTACGTATATTTCGAAGTCCTTAAATATTACCGAGAAAAAATACGCGGTCAACGAGGAGGGGATGGTTGGCGATAATTTGGACCATGGACAACTTAAGAAACTACACGGAGCGAAAAAAATTTAAATCTTTACCGACCATCAACCGCTCACGTTCGCTCTAAGTAATAGAAATAGTAACGCCGAATTAAAAAGATGGAAGACGCGTTTAGAGGAATATAACTACGAAGTCGTGTACAAACCGGGTTGTACTAACAAAGTTGTTGATGCCCTATCCAGATTGGAGTTAGAGGCGAACACGTTGTCTACCAATGAAACGATCCATAGTGCAGAGAAGGACTCCCACTATGTTACCCTGCCACTGTTAAACAAGGAAATTTTAAGTAAAATCCTACAAAAGAAGTTAAACCTGAATTTAGCCAATGGGATAAAGATACTTGAAGAATTCATACCAATACTACAAGAAACCTATAAAGGACATTTCGTAAGTTAAAAGATTCGCCTAACCTAGAGAATGGTGGCAGATATCGCTAATAAAATAAATAAATTTGAGATTATAAAAGAAGAACATAAGAGAGCACATCGTAATCATATGGAAAATAGGAAACAGAGTTTAGAAAGATATTACTTTCCTCGTCTAGTCAAAAAGTATACACAAACCTGTGACACCTGTAGCCAACAAATATCATAGACATCAAAATAGACGAATTCAAGAAACATCCATTCCAATGTATCCAACAGAAATACTCTACATTGGCATATGTGGCCAAATTTTCAAAATTTCCGAAATTTTTCCGTATAAAATCTAAATCCGTTCCACAGGTAATTGACAAGTATATTACAGCTTTACATTATTTTACCGTTCCTAAGATGCCTAAACTTTGGGAGTCAAGATTTACCTAACACCAACACACAGAAGTGAAGTCAAAGGGACTGTTGAGAGAGTACAATCTACGGTAATTGAAATTTTTAGATGACTACAGAAAGAATTGATAACAAAAGACTTGATCAACATCGCGGTCTACTGGTATAACAATTCTGTACACTCGTTCAATCAACAAAAGCCCAGCGATGCACTCTTTGGAAGTTTTAAAGTTTACCCTTTCAATCATAAAGTTTACCAAAATTTAACCAACTTTAAAACAAAACTAAACGAGAACATAATCAAAATAATCAGAAGAGCAAAGGAAATCTTAATGGCAAGGGAAAGTACAAAAATAATAAAACGTAAAACTTACGAGCCTGTTGATACAATCATCACAGTGATCAAACAAATCCAATCAAAAAATAAACCAAAATTTCAGAAAGACCTAGTAGCGGGTGCTGTATATGTAGGTGGTTTCAATGGTTGCTATCGCACACTTAGGCCAATTATGATACTACTCATTCACGCCACATCATTAACCCATTCATCTATTCACCTACTCACACAACTATAGTATACCTGCAGCACATTGCAAGCTCCATGTCAACCTGTACATTGACATGGACGGTGGGTCGGCGCTGAATTCTGCACTCCATCAGAGGGTTATAGTTGTGTTTATTCACATCACCAATTGTAATCGATGACGAAAATTT
Organism: Nephrotoma flavescens; assembly: GCA_932526605.1. Classification (NCBI taxonomy): domain Eukaryota; kingdom Metazoa; phylum Arthropoda; class Insecta; order Diptera; family Tipulidae; genus Nephrotoma; species Nephrotoma flavescens. The sequence continues at coordinate 41,848,647 of OW052221.1, read as the reverse complement.
GATTTGCATCAAGCCTCTGATGGGATTCGAACCCAGTACCTCCCGGTCCAAGTGCCGAAGCTTTAACCACTGCACCACTTGGCCGGTATCTCCGAAGTACAAGAACTCGGTAAATGAAATCTTAAAATTTAACAATATGCCATCTTTCCTTCATTTCTTAACGAATTACGATGAAATTTATGTAGTAGTATTGATCTGGGATTTTAAAGTAAGTTTTAAACTGAAAATAACGTATGTGGCCGTAGAAAATCAAAAAAATATTGTGAAAATTCTAATAAATAAATTTTCCCTGAATTTTCCGTGTAGTTTCAGTATGAGCTATTAGAAAAACAACTGAAACTATTTATCACTATAGTGGAAGTTTTTGAGATATTGGCCAAAAACTGGTGAAAATTCCAATCCATAAATTTTCTCCGAATTTTCTATGTGGTCTCAGACCTAAGCTATTAGAAAAACAACTAAAAGTATTGGTTACTAGACGAAGTTTTCTAGATATTAGCCAAAAAGAGGGTAAATGTATATGGCCGCCGAAAATCAAAAAAATATTGTAAAAATTCTAATCCATAAATTTTCCCCAAATTTTCTAAGTAGACTCAGTATGACCTAAGCTATTAGAAAAACAACTGAAAGTATTGGTTACGTGTGGAAATTTTTGAGATATTGGTCAAAAACTGAAAATACGGTATGTGGCCGCAGAAAATCATAAAATTAGATTCTAATCAATAAATTTTGCCCGAATTTTCCCAGTATGCAATGCAAATTTTACAATTATTAATTAAGAAAGAGCCGAGTTCTTCCCAGTTTCAATTCGATTTAAATCGTGTAGAATATACAATCACCATTCTTTCATCTAAAATTTATATTTCAATTAAAAATCGATTGGTTATGAAATGGCCAAGTTTAGTCCAGCATAAACAGATCCTAGAAATTTGTGTAAATCTTACTTTAAAATCCCTGATCAATACTAATATCCAAATGTTATCGTAATTCGTTCAGAAATGGCGGAAAGATGGAACATTCTTAAATTTCGAGACTTCATTTACCGAGTTCCTTTACTTGAGGAGATCAATAAATTTGTCAGTTTAAGGGTTACTTTGAATATTGTTTTCCGCTCTCTCTCTCGCTCTCTTTCTCACTCTCTCTCTCTCAAGCTTTTACATCCCCTGAAGGGATTTTGCCGCCCGCACTGTGATCCTCCATCCGTCCCGGTCCATCGCTCTCGTCCTCCAATTTCGACATCCTTATACGAGGAAGTCTTGTTCGACGTCATAACGTTAGATTTTTCCGCTGGGATGTTTTATTTAGTGAAAAAGAGATGAAAAATGAATAAAAAATGTCCGCTGGTAATTATATAACAAAATATTCTATTTTGTGATAGTGCTGTCACTTGCGGTGAGTAGAGTAATCACTTATTTTCCGATGTCAAATTTCTTATACAGCATCACTAGCAGAGGACAACAATGTTACTTTCACCACGACTTCGGAAAAACGAATTCATAAGACACAAATTAAAAATATAACGCAATAAAAACAAACCAGGCCTGCAGGGAATCCACCACGTTAGATTGAACTTCTGATTCATGGGACATAGATCTTTGAAAAGGGAAGAGTTAACATTCCTAACACAAAATATGCTGACGCAACATATTATAGAAACACGCGCAGTTTTGTTGAATCAACAAATATTTTCCACCATCGGCTTCATTATTGGTTTTGCTGAGAAAAGCATAAGTTAAATTAAAAGAAAAATATTAAAATTATTTTTTTCATCGTTTACGGATAATACTCATTAACTTGGATTATCTGATCCAACGTGTACGACGCACGCCGTCTCAACTGTTTGTCCTATGGAATGCAGTACACGACTATTGAGCGACCATATTCATTGGAGATCAGCTATAGCTCCACCAAGTAATGAAGACGATACTGTATCGAGGAATTTAATGTAACGGTTACTTATAACGGTAACGACACGAAGATTGAAAACTTGAAATGTCATTTGACGAACAATTTGAATTTTGGGGAACAGTTAAATCTATGTTGATAAAGTTGTGAAACATGTTATACAATAAGCAGACTGAAGGCAAACTGAAGGCGATTTCTACAATGTGCTAAATCCTACAAGACGTTACCATTTATTTCTACTTAAATTTAAAGATCTAATATTTCTGAATCCTACTAAGTAGCTGGTAACTGCTCAACAAAATGTTACCGTAAGCTTACAAAACGGAGATGAAAACTACAGCGCCTTCGAATTTGTTTTTCAACATTTTGGCCGTTTTTAGAATTTTGCAGTCATTATTCTAGTTATTAGCAATTTTGACATTTGAATGTCCAAACCGCTCTTCTAACACATAAGAAAGGCAGACCATTAAAACTAAATGTATTCTTACGTGAATTCGAAAATTTGCAAAATGAATCCAAAATATTTGGGATAAAGAAACGTAAACGCCATATTCTATAACAAAAATGGAAAATTTATTCAACCACCCAAAACAGTAACAAAACAACAACAACAACTAAAACATAAAAAATGAAAAAATTAGAATTTATAATCATCTTTTCAAATCAATGTCCACTCCAATTTTTAATCAAAAGTAAAACAATTTTCGTTCTTCCTCTAATGCTATACCAGGGAAGGAAAATAACAAAAATATAAAATTTTTCTAATCTGTAATCCTTAATCTTTTCCTGACCACATTATAAAAATAAATAGGACTAACACACAAATTTCCATTTGTCAAAAAACAAAAATTATATTTTCTTGATTTGTTCCGATAAAAATCATAAAAATTGAAACCCTCGACCAACACACACACACACACACACATAAAAAATTGTCCTCGTAAGGATAGAAAATGAACAAAAAAGGATATCTAAAAATATTAGAATTATTTCTGTTGGTATTTTTAATTTAATTCGTTTTTGTGTGTGTTAGAGAATTAGATGTGGACATTCAAAATAAATTTGTACGATGGACCAAAACAAAACAAAAAAAAGGTTGAACGATTACCAAATCTATATATATATATGAGTGTATAGATGGATGGATATCCTGGACAAAACTCGTAATAATAATTCGACACATAAAAATGATTACGAAACACAGCCCGAATAATAACATCTCACACACATCGGCAACAACAACATTATAACACAAAAAAAGGTTAGAAAATATGAATTATTTCTAATTTCATCAAATTTTTTTGCTGAATTCTCTTCCAAGTTTAATTTTTTTTTTTTTTTTTGTACCGAGTTGGATGATCCTGATGATATTTTTAGAGGTTAGACATTTTTTTTTTGTATCGAGTTTTGTGCCAAAAAAGGGTTTTCATCTCATCAAGAATTATGTCCTGTTATGGATAGAAAAATGATGGTCAATCAAATATTATTTTTAATTTATGATGGAAAACAATTTTTTTTGCTATTTACGATTCATCGTTTTTAGAGATGGAGACGAGGTTGTATGTGATGGAATGAAGACAACTTGAAGAAAAAAAAATTGTTCTACATAATCATAAAAAATGGACGATTTTTAAATGGAATTACGTGACTTGAATAATTTCTTGGTGTTGTTCTTAGTGGTGGTGGTGATGATATGGTGGCGATGGTGGTGGTGATGCGGTGCTGTATTATTAGAGCTAGTTACAAGAATTGAATATGAAAAATTAGTTTTAGATGGAGCTTTTTGGATTTTGAATGGTAAATTTATTTTTAATGTTTTATTTATGATACAAGTTTTGTTGTTGTTACTGGTACATACTGGACTGGGCTATACGGTTGTGCAAGAATTGAAAATAAAATTGTTCAACATGGAAACGGAAATGTTTAATATTTTTTAGTTTAGTTTTGTTTCTGCTCATATTCCTTATATATATATGTACGATATTTTAAATTTTTCATGCAATGGATCATTCTATATTATATAGGTACATGTGTCATTAAGGTCTAGGTTTTATAATGTTTGCTTACGTGTGCTCACGTATATTGTTATTATTAACTCATCGATATAGTTAAAGGATAATTAACTTTATAGACGTAAAAATTTACTGGGTAAATGAGTAGACGGTCGTGAAATTTATTCTTGAGAATATTCGACCAAAAACTTAGTCGAATAAACCGCGTTTTAATAAGCGATTAATTAGCGAGCTTCAAAAATGTAAACAAATTTAAAAACAGTTAATCAAAATCTGTGTGAAATTGAATATATAACGCCAAGTAAAAATGAACTTTTTAATTGAATCCAATTAGAAGACAAACATTATTCTGGATACGAGGGGGCAAATGATCAACAACAACTTTACCATAAAATAAATTTATGCCCGAGCAGAGACGAAATATTGTTCATTATGCATTGAATTTTGGATCAGAATCTAGGACCAGATAATTCCGAAATAACGCCACGCTGAAAGTAGTCTAGCTAAGATTAGGTCATGTGATCGTGAGTAATACTACTAATGTCAGCCTATACTTTGATACGTTTCAAACACAAATTTATATAATTATTATAAAGTCTAAGAGGTTACGTAATCAAATAAATTGTGGTTGTGTATAGAATCTTGCCCAAAAATAACGTATATACACTGGTTCAATATCGAAAACAGTATGTAAACTGTGTTTATCCTAGTCCTAACTTAGAACTGAATGGTGAAGTTATTGACGTGTCAGTGGTAGCTCGGAATACACCTTCATTCAACTAGATGATTCTTGTAAAATAGAAAAGCAAAATATTAAGCAAAATTTGTTTGACCTAAACATCAATGTTGAATTAGATTCTCCCAAATTTGAGGACAATTATTTCCACCTCACATCTTTTCCCATACCACTTTAATGAAATGAAAAACGACAAACGCCTATTTTAGACAGATCGCGCACATTTGGACCCCGCATCCTTTCCAATTTTGGTAGTTACTTCTACCACAGGTTTCCACCACAGATCATCAATATAATTTATCAAAAAGACATCTTAAAGTGATGAATGATATTCATCTAAGTAAACCTATCTTCAATAAACTGGATAAAATTGAGATATTGTCCGGAATAGAAGTCTACTTCAAGGCACAGAAATCTGTGACCGTAGTCTTGAACAGTCGTCTATAACAGCATTAAAATGAAAAATAAATAAATATGCCATTGAATAATCCGAACTACCACTCGAAGAGCTCCTAAGTCCTATAGTGCAATTTGAAGTTACCACATAAACAACGTCTTAGTAAACTCTTAATTACTTACCATACCGCGTTAAATTGAATGAAAGCAATGAAAAACAGATTTAAGCGAAATGAGGAATTTGAAAATATACCTACACGACATTCTAATGATTGGACCAACAACCATAATACCACCGCTCGCTTGAATTTTATTAAAGTTCCAACAAATGTAAAACACATGATTCGGCTTGATAAACATAAGTGATCAATACCAGATTGTGACATCTACTCAGGAGATCAACTTGAAGCAAACAGCAGACCAACACAAACGAAGGAAAGTAGCCCAGCAACAAATAAAAGGTCACTGATAAGTGTTAGAGTAGTCGGCCGGACATGGCTGAACTGGTAAAGAAACAATAAATTGTTAAACCATATATACACTTAGGTGCAAAAAATTTGCGTTTTTTTGAATCAAAGTGTATCAAGTCAGAGATCATTTCATTACCTATCCAAGATAGCACCGGTACCACCGGTTGTGGAACTTGTGGCAGGTATAAAAATATACGTGTTAAGGGAATTGTTATCATTCGCAAATAAACGCTTAGTCTGAACGGTCTTCTATCGATTACATCTTCATCCCTCCGGAACAAGAAAATGAATACCACATCAGATGTAGCTACTCGAAAGCGGTTCAACTGGGACAACGGCTCCAATAACTTCGTAAACTCGAAGTCAGTTGGTGGAAATTAGAAAACTGCTTCAAGAATGTGAAACGAGCCGAAATTGTCCCCAGCCCACCGACGAGCCTGCCTTCCTTTTTAAACTTTAGTTGAAAATCGATAAATGTGCGAATTTTATGTACCTCCAAGTGTATACACATTTGTAAACGTTCAAAATAGTGTTATGTAAATAAGCGTTTTTTGTGTGTTTTAAAAGTTTTTGTGTGATAAAGATTACCTTTAAAAATAGCCAAGAAGACTCACTGCAACGAAGACGTCTCACTGGGAAGATTGGGAACGAAAACTTATTGCGAATTCTGGAGGGCTATTATGAAATTTTTCGATTTCATAAAATACGATATCATAAATTCGATCCACCGCGAACATTTCTATTATGAAACTTTTGTTTGGTCGTAAAATTTAAGATCATGAAGTATGCTATTTTATGTTGGTTTTAATTAAATAATAAAAAAGTTTCAAATTAATTGTAATAAATTAAACTAATCATATAAATTATTATAAAATAATTGAGTAACTTCCATTTTAAAAAGTAATTATAGTATATTTTATTTTAACAAAAAAATAATAAGTAAACATTGTTTTCGTAAATACTATATTCGTCACCTAGAGCAGTCGAATTTTGACATTTGATTTTCGTAAAATTCGATTTCACTTTTTTGGCTCATAATAGGGCAAATTTTACGATTTTCGAATTTTACGAAAGCAAAAAAATTTCATAAAAGGCCCCCTGTGTAACGTTTTAAATGCAAATATCTTAAAGTGCAAATATCTAAAATTAAAATTTAGGTAGGTTAGGTTTCAGTGTTGACCCGCCAGATCATTAACCTTTTCACCTATTCACCTACTCACACAATTACAGTACTCACGCAGTTACCTGCACATTGCAAGCTCCATGTCAACCTGTACATTGACATGGATGGTGGGTCGGCGCTGAATTCTGTACTCCATCAGATGGTCTTAGTTGTGTTTATTAACATTACCGGTTATAATCGATAATGAAAATTCGATTTGAATCTAGCCTGTGGTGAGATTCGAATCTAGTACCTCCCGGTCCAAGTGCCGAAGCTTTAACCACTGCACCACTTATCCGGTCTATACTAATTTTCCTGTTCTTTGTGAAGTTAAAATGAGCAAGATAGAGACAATCTACGAGCTCTCAGAGCAGTGCAAATGAGAAAAGCCCTACCCGGTATGTACATTGAAACCAATGAAATTCTAAATATCCAACGGTTTTTGTTAGCGGTTTTAGCGGATGGAGGAAGGTTGTGAATTACTTGCGAAGGAAATAGTGAGCCTGATGGTTATGACAATGTCACTCTAATTTGGAACAGACAAGATGGAGCTGTACCAAAAACAGGTCGAATTAACAAATGGAATTTGAAGTATTCAAGAGAACAAAATACTTCGCGAACTGATTTCCTTATAAGAAAGTGGAAATATCAATGAAAATATCAATCTATTAACTTTCCTTATAGCTATGCACAAATTGATTCTCACACGAGCAGACATTTCTTTAATGTGGCTTTAGTCTTTCAATTTTGTTGTCTCTAGAGATCTTCTTTTTTCCTCGTATACAGCGATAATAAATCCCCTCGTTGGAAATCGAAGTTCACGTTGGTCGCGCTAGATTTTATCTACTCACAATGTTTGCTAAGCAGCAACATAAGTTGCTCAAAATATTTGTTCTGCCCAGCAGTTCGACAAACTAACCACCTTGCACCTCCAGTTTGATAATCAGCTCGTTTAATTTGATGATTATCACATGATTTGACATAAGTGAATTTATTTAAAATTTGACTAGTTGTATTTGCAATACGGCCAAAGTCACGTGAGCATAATTGATGAGTTGATCCTTGCATAATATTTACCAGGAGGTTTTATTGTCTCTTCAGCTGAAATTTGAGAACTTTGAATATTGTCTTCGATTTCTGGACGTTGTTTCAAAGTTGTATCATATCAGTATCCAACATAAACATTAAATACGGCATATGCAGGCAAAACTAAACCTAATGCTGATTTAAGCTGGCCGGACACAACCCATCCAAATAAAGATTTTTTACGAGTTGCTATGACCTGAAAATATCTATTGGGGTTTATGTTGCGAAACTTTGAATGTGCTAGTTGCATGTTTTCTAAGTCGGCATTAAGATTGGTTGATTAGTTGATGAAAAACAGACAAGACTATGGATGAAATGAATGATTAGATTTAAAAAAATGAGGAAGTAAACGGTTTAGATGGATTTAAAATTGTTTTCTTCATAAAATTTAAGCTTTCAAATAGATCACTTGTTTTGTTTAAATACCCAAATAATGTGTTTAAGGTAGGTAAATCAATTTCGACAGTTTCGCAAGTCTATGCTTCTCTTGAATCGTTATCTAGTCTAAGCGCTTTTTATCAGTAAGATGACAAAGAGCGTTTGATTAATTTTGATTTAAGGTTGGTTACACCATAAATTGCTTTACTAATGAATGTACTTCGTGTTTTCGTTTGACGTATCTCATTTTAAATTAGTCCCCGCGACCTCTCTACGGTAGCTTTTTAAATATTGTAGTTTATGCACTTTTACAATGATTGCGTTGTTTTTTATTAAAGCATCGAAACTCCACATATTTTACACTGAACGAAGAAATATTTACACGAACGGCAGAATATTTATCAGAATACTTATTATTGGAATACTTATGCCAGCGCTCTCAATATGCTTTTTTCTGCTTTACTTCTGCCATAATACCTTACGATATGTTGCGTGACTCAGACTTTATATTCACTCACATAAATCACTTAGATACGAAAAAATTAATATAAGGTTGGGGAAAAAGAAATCCATTGTGTTTACGTTTATTTCGGAGTTTTATTTAACACGTCTACAACAATTCGTCCTAGCTCTAATATGCGCCATCGTTTTCGGTAGCTCATTGTCATTTAGAAGACAATTTCGCTATGCCGCGTTTTCGTTATTATTTTTGACGATAGGACTTATACAGTGCGTGATACATCTTTTTTTATTACTAGAACGGAATTGACGAAACAAAAAATTGTTCGTGGTTGGTTCTGTAAGTATCGGGCCTGTTGTAATCCAACCTAAATTTAATATAGTTTAAGTAACACTGCATTATATTTGATATAATTATTACTTTCCATTTTATTGTATGTTCAATTAGAATATAAATTGGTTTTTATATAAACCAATGATGCACAAGAACATAGGGAAAAAGAAGATAAGATTACGCTGTTTAGGTAACAAAATGCAGTACAAATTCGGATGTGAACCAATAAAGATAAACTTATTAGAATATATTATAAATTAAAATCTAAAATTATATTATTATATTTATAAATAAAAATTATAAAATCTATCAAAATCTTATCAACATTATTTAAGTCAGTGAGAATTTAGTGCTACGTTTCAAGATTCGATGTTGTAAAAAATTTGTGGTAGTGGTTGATCATACGGCGCAACAAGCCCATAGACACCATTTGCTTAACTCCTTCCCTGACACGCTATAAATCAGAGCTGCGGTGACATGTTATAACATCACATTTTCGATAATTTATCGAAGATTATTTCTCGCTTCTTTAGAATAAAATGTGATACTATTTCACATTTTATATTATTTACCAGCTTGCTAGATTGAAAAATTGTAAATTGTTCAAAATTAAATAACCTTTCATTATTGGTACAATATTCCATGATATAAAACAAAAAAATTTTTTGTTTCAAACAAAAGTGCGTTTGTGTTTCGGCCCAATTTAAACGGATTATTATTTAAAATTAAAAAACCTTTCATTATTGGTACAATATTCTACTTCATTTATAACACGAAATAATTAGTTTTCGTTGCTTGAACGAAACAGACAATTTGTTCGCATTTCTAGTGGTTGTGATATCAATAGAAAATAAATAATTTATAAATCAAACAGTTGTCCAGTTTCCTGGAAAAAGAGAAATAAACTTCAATAAAGTATCGAAAATCTGATGTTATAACATGTCACCCCTGAAACGACCATTCAAAACAACGGCAAATGATTTTTTTTAGTAAATGAATCCTTCATTCCAAGGAGTATAAGTTTAGTATGGCCTACTGCGACAAATATATTACGAGATATATGTCACTAAAGCCATCTAACGAAAAAATAATAGATTTCTGTTTTCCAAACCCATTACAAATAAATTATCGACGATTTGTAAAGTGATTTAATCTCGAATCTCGCGAATTGATCAGCTTTGACCACACTTGAATTTTTAATATAAAAGGGCATTCGTTTTGCGCTAACCCAAAATTCAATTTGCGAGTTCAGGTCAAATAAATTCGTCTTTGTGTAAATCGCGTGTTCGGGTATGAGTTTTGCAAAATCACCATTTTGTATCGATAAAGTTTGCCGTGTCCAAATGAAAGTCGTAGGTAATTATTTATTCCTTGTATATCTCAAATCCAATGTACTTGCACGGACTCTCAATAAATAATTTTTTTTAAATCATGGTGTTCAAACTTCAAATGAACTGCAATTTTTTATAAATTTTACAACACGTTATTAGTTTTTTCTTAAAGTGTAAGGGGGGCATCTAACATTTAATAGGTAATATAACTTATTTATTTATTTATTTTATTTAATATGCATGTTTGAAGTTCTAATGAACTTATTCCATAAGTGGCAAATTACTTAATTTTAATTTATTTCTAATTTTATTTATTAAATTAACCTATAGGTGTGCAGCAACATACTAGCGATTCATCAACTTGAAATTGGCGAAAAATAGAATTTTGATAATATTAAACTGAAGAAAAGTATTTTTTCCGAAACACGGCAGGGGATTTAGATTTCTTAACGTTATTACTTAACGAATTCCACATGCTAACTCCCCTCACGAAAAATGATGAATTCATCAGATTACATTTGTTAATAGCCGGAGTCAAAAGTTGAATGCGACGATTGGAGGACGAAACTAATTTCCCTATAATATAGGTAGGCTGTTTATACTTTAAGAACTTAAAAATGTATAAACAAACTCGAAACTCGTAGAATTCAGCAAGAGAACAACCAAGTAATGAATTAGTAAAATTCGAGATGTGGTCGTACTTTCGCAGCCCGTATACGTATCTCACACAACAATTAAATATCAATCGAAGTTCATTGAAGTACTTCTTCTTTAATTCAAAGAAGACAATATCTCCGTTCAAAAAATGTGGGAGGATGTAAGATTTCACCAATTGGAGTCTAAGATTGGTATTAAAGTACTTCGTGGTAGCCCATAACATTCTTAATAAAAAAATTACTCGATTACAAACTGTTTCGATGTGGTAACTCCAGCATAAGCATTTATCAAAAGTTAAGCCTAGATTATTCACGTAATCAGAGAAATCTACCTCCTCACCTAGTACGCTGATTTTAGGTAGGTTGTGCGTATCACGAATTGTAGAAGATATAATAATAGATTTGGTTTTTCCACCATTAAGTTCAAGATTATTTTCTATAGACCATTTTGTAATCAATTTGATATCGAAATTAACAGTTCCGATAGAATTTGTTATATCGTTGGGCCTACAAAATCTATAAATTTGCAGGTCATCCGCGAAAAGGTGATATTTGCATTGAGTGATAACTGCAGGTAGGAACACCGCAATTAGTATAACAAGAGCTTGAGATTCCTGAATTAGTTCTAACCAATTGTGATCGGTTTGATAGATATGACGAAACCAAACGACAAGCCGACATTGAAAATTTAAAACTGTTACGAAGTTTGCTAACCAAAATCGAATGATCAATTTTATCAAAAGCTTTACTAAAGTCTAGAAGAACCAGCGTACAAAGATAACCCTTATCTATGGCCCTGCGGATGTCGTCATTGATATGTAGTAAAGCGCTAAGCTGAAATGACGTCTGTAAGCAGACTGGTACATTGATAGTAAATTTTCCGATTCAACGTAAGTTAATATTTGTGATTGTAGTATTTTTTCAAAAACTTTAGACAGAGCAGGAAGCAGACTAATATGGGGAAAATCAGATAAGCATTTGGGATTATTATGCTTGGGAATGGGAATAATAATTGATTGCTTCCATTTCTCTGGAAAGATCGAAAATGTTATTAAGCTATTGGAAATATGTAGTAAGTAGCAATCAACCTTTGGTAAAATAAGTTTAACGAACTTAATTGGTATTTCGTCAACTCCAACAGCGTTTGATTTAACGGAATCAAAAGCATCCATAAGGTCAGTGATATCGATATTATTAAAACTAAAGTTACCTTCCCAATATTATTTAACTGATTTTGTAGACGTATTTTGTTGAGTACAGTTGACTAATTTTTATTTTTTATTATAGGAATGCTGCATAATCGGCCAGCTTAAACAATTAGTACTATAAAATACTTATCACACAATTCAGATACAGCCTTCTTCAGGAATATTATATATAAAATGTAGACTGCAGAAATGACTATATTGTGTCTGAAAAAATCGAATTTTAAGAGTGAAAATTGTTCATTAAATGAAAAGTATATATCAATTATGTAAAACTATAACGAAAACCCAAAGCAGCAGCGTGAGCTGTCAAAAAAGTAAAAGTAAGCATTATAAACTTTATCCTTCAAAAGCGGGTATTTGAAATCTGATAGACATAAGAAGCGATTATCGAAAATGGTTAAATCATCAAAATTAACCAGGAAACACAATTTCTTACTGTGACAAAAATTTTCACTCAAAATTCACAGCTAAATCTGAGAAATTAATCGAATGAAAACAATCGAAATAAATTATTTTTTTTAAAATAAAGCCCCATGAACATCCAGTCGATATATTACGCATAGCATATTCCCAATGACATTTCGCATACTGTGAGGCTAAGTGAATGTTAATCAAACAACGATTAATCCACATTGTGGAAGGTGCTAAGCGTATTAAAAAAAATCTTAAGTACACAAAATACGTTTGTGTTAATTTGACAGTAACAAAAAATTTAAATAAACAAAAGTATTTATTAAAAATTAGTTTTGGAAATTTAACCAAAAATAGTTAATATTTCAAATCGCTCTACGTAGACAGGCTCACATTGAGTTCTTCTTAAAATCAATAACGATTTCTTGCGATGATTATTCATTAAAAATCAAAATAATGATGAAAAGGGTGACAGCTAAAAGTAAATCCACTTTGACACCTTCACTAAGAGAAGTGCAATCGTATAAATGTTTGATCCTACTACTGGATGCGGCTATAACAGCGATAGAACATTACCCAAGTAGTTTTTAAGGAAATGACTATGATTACCCACCCTATATCACTAAACCCATCAAATTTATATGATGATCACCATAATATTATATTTATGTATTTGGTTTCCTTCAAATAAAATTGCCTAATGATCCAGAAAATATAAATCGAAAAATCTTACAAATTTCTATATATATTAAACGAAAATAAGTAATCAACAAATTGTACAAGACGAACATACGAGCAGTAAACTCGCGCATGTAAGAAATATTGTTTAAAAATCAATTTTTAAAATTGATCATCAACGGTCATTCGTTATAATGAGAGAGCTCAAAGTTAAAACAAAAAAAATATATATATAATCGAAATCAGAAAGGTAAAAAACAAAAAAAAAAATGTTTAAGACGAATAATATAAAATAACAAAAAACTAATCGATCTTTAAGATGATTAATGACACCACCAATCAATGACTGAACCTAATCCAATTAAGATACAATGAATGAGATTAATAATAAATATTTTTTTTTTTTTTTATTCATAAATGTATTACATAAAAATTATTATTATTATTTAAAAAAATACAAAATCTTATTTGTCGGCAAATGCTGGAAATCGAAAGAAATCATTTGAGATGGTTTTTTTTTGTTGTGTGTGAACAAATCGACCACAATATATGAGGCTGAACGAGTATAGATGGTATTCATCTTATTTTTTTTTTTTTTTGGTACAAATGAGTTTTTTATTTGTGGATACGCGGTTTTTTGGTGTCGACCGAAATTAATAATCGATTTGAGTTGCAATTTGTTAAGTTCAATATTTTTAGTTTTCAATTCCTTTGTATATACATACGTGAATTTAATGAGGTGCAAAGTCACATTGAAAATATTAAACGAAAATTATATCGTTTCTTTTTTATTTATTTATAACCTTAGTGTAAATGTACAAGAATATCTGGCTTTTACTGATAATAGCACGATTCTGAAATTGTAAAAATTCTATAGCTGAAACTTTATAGAAATTGGTAAACGAAAGAACTAAATATCGATCACAAAACAGTTTTAAACCATTTGAAAATGGCTGGATGCATAAAAAGCTTGATAGTTGGGTACCCCATGAATTAACAGTTAAAATATTAATGGCTCAAATTTCTATCTGCAGAGCGCTGCTGAAACGGACAGAAATCGAGTCATTTTTAAGCGAATGATTTCTTGTGATGAAAAGTCGATAAGATACGACAACGTCGTTCGAAAGAGATAATAGACGAAACGAGGTGAAGCTTCCCAAACGGTATCAAAGCAGAGATTAACGCCAATAAAAGTAATGCTAAGTATTTGGTGGGATTGGAAACCAAACCAGCATTATGAGGAGCTGCCACCGGACCAAACGATTGATTCTAATCTTTACTGTCAGCAACTAATGCATTTAAGGCAAGCAATTCAGTTAAAACGTCCATAATTGATCAGCAGCAAGGGCGTTTTGTTCCATCATGGTAACGATAATAATAATAATTCCCAACGACCTATTACCCATCTCAACCGCGCGCGGGGAGTCTCCATCTGTATTATTATTATTTTTTTGAGTATAATTCCAGTGATTATAAACATGGAGATCGGACTGCTAAACCTGTGAAATTAAAGAAAATTAGCAAGCGGGAAAATTTGTATTAGTATAAAAATCAAATCTGATTATTAAGAGGCAAACTAGGTGAACAGCTAAGCAAAATGATACCCGTCGCGGACGGAAGGAGAACAGAGGTTGAGTCTGCTTAGTACAAGCAGATTAAAATTGAAAAATATAGCAATCAACTGATAAAATTTCATAAAGTTTGATAAATAAAACAAAATAAAATGTAACAAAACAAAATATAATAAAAGTTATAAAATATTAAAGGCCAAACCAGCCAAGTGAGCATCCTAGATACAGGTTCATTTTTACCATAGTCAGTCCTATGATGGTCGATTCGAAACATAGGTACCGATCTCAAGGCTCGTGAATTAAAATTTAGGTTGACTTTTCCTAAGAGGAAAGGAGAGTCGATACTGTCGGCTAGCAATTGATGAATAAAAACCACGTCTGCAACAATCCTGCGCCTACAAAGTGGTTGTAAATTAATTAGCTTGAGGCGATCTAGGTATGGAGGCAGTTGAAACATGTCCACCCACGGTAGCCCGCGAAGAAATCTACGCTGAACTGCTTCAATCCTTTTTATGTGAACCACATGATAAGGCGACCACACCTGGCAAGCATACTCGAGCAGGGGACGAACGAAAGTTAAATAGAGAGCCTTCGTAACATAAGGATCGTTGAATTCTTTCGACCAACGCTTAATGAAACCGAGCGCAGCGTTACCTTGATTGACAATGCGATCGACGTGATTTCTGAAGTTCAATTAGCTGTCACAAACGACCCCCAGATCACAAACAGAACTAGCTCTGGTAACGGCATCGTTGTTAATATAATAGTCACGAGAAGTGGACTGTGCACGCTTCCGAGAGTAGGTGACTGTCTGGCATTTACCCACGTTCAGCTCAAGGTTGTTCTTTGCACACCATACGGAAAATGTATTGAGGTCGGATTGTAATAGGATCCTATCGGTGGTGTTTGAAATCCGTATGTAAATCTTCATGTCATACGACGTATATAGATATAGTTGAATTTTTAATTAAACATGCAACGTCGTTAATAGACAGAATGAAAAAAATCGGCCCAGATGGCTGCCTTGGGGCACCCCAGATGTTGCTGAGAAATGAGCTGATACTGATGACCTAAACAGAACTTGATAAATACGGTCTTTAAGATAAGAGCTCATCCAACGGAGAAATTGTGGGGGAAAGCCAAGAGCCCTGAGCTTAAACAAAATAACTTTATGGGAAATCCTGTCAAACGCCTTGCTGAAATCGGTCAAGATAACATCGACCTCATTCCCTGCTTCAATCATGTTTAATGTTTGTGAAGTGAATTCCACAAGGTTTGTGGTCGTGGAGCGAGCTTTCAGAAAACCATGCTGATTGTCGGAAAATAACGGTTTACAATAAAAGTACAATGAATCATATATAATACTTTCAAACAGCTTGGAAATACAAGATAACTTTGCAATTGGCCTGTAATTACAAATGTCTGACTTGGAGCCGTTCTTATGGAACGGAACTATAAAGGAACTTTTCCAAATAGATGGGAAAATTCAAAGTGAAAGCGACTTTTGGAAAAGTGCCGTCAGCGGCTGAGCAAGAATATCACTGCAGTTTTTTAGGACGATGGATCGTAGACCGTCAGGACCAGGTGAAAAATCATCTTTAAGTTTGGAAATCTTTTGTACCACGGATTCGTAATCGATTTGAATGGAAGTTAGTGTTGTATGAACACAGTTATTCATGTGTATAAAGTAATCTACATCGGGTTCAAAATCACTGTTTGTAAAAGCCAGGCTGAAAAAGTTAGCAAAATGATTTGTTATGATTTTAGGATCATTAGAGGAATGATCTTTATAGTTCAGGGTGGGAGGGTATCCGTCGGATTTTTCTTCAAATTAACAAACCGCCAGAAACTCTTAGGATCAGCGATAATATTAGATTGCATGAGTCTGATGTAATTCCCATAAAGTTCGTCTGATAAACTACTGAAATCATTATAACTAATCAAATAGTTAGAGTGATCAGAGTCCGATTTAGTTCTTAGAAATCTTTGCCAAAGTTTGTTTCTACGGTTGCGTAATGCTCGTAATTCGCTATTATACCAAGGAGGTGATGGCGATACAGTTTTTTGCGAGTATACGGAATGGATTGTTCAAAACAGTCAAAAACTACAGAATAAAAATTTACAGTTTGTGTTTCTATGTCATTATTATCATTCAAAATGGTGTCAAAGTTGATGTTTGACAATAAATCATTAAGTTTCACAAAGTCGGCCTTACGAAAATTAAAACATGGCGGAGTTTCGACATTAAAACTGCCTTGCTCCAGACAAAATGTAATTAAAATGGAAGGATGGTATACATCTATGGCACAAAGGATGAGATTGGTTTCCGATTCGACGCTATTGTTGGTACCATCCATTTGATAGACCACACACATCATTCATGAGTATGAGCCATCAGAAAATGAGAGAACTTGGCTGGGAAGCTTTGATGCACCCACCATATAGTTCTGAGCTTGCACCATCGGACTGCCATTTGTTCCGGTCCATACAGATCCATGTTATTGGTTTTACATTAATTTCAAAAGAGGCCTGCAAAAATGAGTTGTCTCGATTCGATTTTTCGCCTCTAAACCACAGAAGTTTTACAGTGATTGGAACATAGCTTTACTAGAAAAATGGCAAAAGGTCATCGATCAAAATGGCACACATTTGGCTTAATAAAATTCAATTGAAATAATAAAATTTTTTGTTTCAATGTCACCTAAAAAAAGACACGAACTATTAAGTATTGCCCATACCTATTAAACAATTTTAATTAATATTAAGAAGTAAATAAAATAAGAATGTACAATTGTCAAACACCTTACTGAAGTCAGCAGAAAATTTAGCCGAAATCTGCATTATCGACAAATTTTAAGGAGGAAAATAAAAATTTAACAAAATGTTTAAGTAATAAGAAAACTGAATCGAAAAAATTATTCAATTAATTTAAATGTGTATTTAAATTAAAATGTACTAGTTAATTCCTAAGGTTGTTATTATGCTGTGTTAATGTTAAAATTCGCGAAATTAACGTAAGGTTTGTCATGTAAGCGTGCTGCAATTTAAAAGTTCAGGACGTAGTATACAATATCCATACATTTAAAGTTTGAGGCCATAGTTTTTGTGGGATCATGGTTAGATTTACCAAAATCCTCAACTATGCCGGAAATCTCCTTTCCCATGAAATGATTCATATTCAAAGATTCGTGTAGATTATCCATTTGTAGTGTATGCAGGATGTATTATTAGACTCGGGCTTACAAACAGAATGTTGTATCTAAATCTGTGAATCTTCTAGTTTCCGTTTTCTTCTATGATTTTGTCGGTAATGCAGTTTCCCGTTGAAACTTCGCTCGAAATGCAGATAATGCAGTTTTTTTATAATGAATTTCACGCAATATGTCAATAAAGTAGTTTTCTGGGGCGGTATATTCTACTATCACTTCGAATCGAAATTCGAAAAAAGTCGAATGGCGGAATGTTGTATCATTTTCAAAAAGCAAAAATGATACAACTTTCAACTTTTCAATTCGACTTTTTTCGGATTCGACTTTTTTCGGTTCGAAGTGATGGTACAACATACCGCCCCTGATGAAATTTCGACTGAAATGTCGATAATGCAGTTTTGACTGCCCAATTTTTTCCAACTTCAGTAGTATTTGTTAAACAACATATTAGTACAGTTGGTGAGATTCATTTGTATTTCTTAAAACAATATTTGTGCTATATGTCTATTGAAGACAAGAGAATATACATTAAAAAAGATATCGAGTATTGCATCTTGAATATGGATAACGGATTGTACCCATTTAATTTTATTCAAATTTTACTTCCTCGTCTTAATAATACAAAAATCTGTAGTATCTATCGACCGCCAGGTTCTGATGTTGATTGTTTCTTCAATTGGTTGGATAATCTTCTATCTGGAAACCGCGCATGTTATCAGTAACATATTACTTGGGGATATTAGTATTGCCGTTAATAAAACAGATGGTAATGTCATTGAGTATAATAATCTGTTGATGACCCATGGTTTGATCACTACAAATATATATGCAACTCGTTCCGCAAGTGACAATATTTTAGATGAATCCGTATCTAGTTTCATAAATATAACTAAAATCGTCAATTCTACGATAGCGCTGTTAGCGATCACAATTTCCTTTTGTCAATTTTTTTCTTTACTTCTAAGTATATTAAGAAAACTCTTGAAAAGAAAATAATAGACATGGCAAAAGTTAATGAATTATTCAATAATTTTCTACTGACAATGCCATTTAATGTGAAGTTCCGAATAATACTATAGAAATTATTGTTGAAAAATATGGTGAATTGATAGATAGTTACTCAAAGACAATAAGTGTAGATGTTAAGCTGAAAAATACGGTATGTTCGTGGATCACACTTGACATTTGGAGTGACATTCGTAAAAAAAATAAAGTTTAAAAAAAAAATAAACGTAATCTTAGTAACGTTGCTCTGAAATCTGAATTGGAACGTGTATCTAAATTATTAGCTTCTAAAAAATGTAATGCTAAAAAGATTTACTTTAGTAATATGTTTACAGATTTAAATCAGAGAGATTTATGAAAGAACGTGAAATTATTTTTTAATAAAAATCTCGATTCACTTAAATTTGATAAAATTTCCTTTAATGGCCGATACGTAAGTGATTCTCTTGAGATAGCTAATCTTTTCAATTGCTTCTTTGTTAACGCAGGTTACTTAATCAGTGAATCTATTACATCCGACAGAGACATACACATATTTGGAACTATTAAATGGATTTCAGATGGCATGTATCTATCACCAATTACACCTGCTGAAGTTTGTAATGTTATCTGTTCGCTTAGTAGTGGTAAAGGTGGAGGTCCGCAAAAAATTAATAGCTGCGCGCTGAAATGTAGAATTGAGTTTTTTTCGAACATGTTGTCTGATATTTTTAACGAAACTCTAATAACTGGTGTATATCCCAAATGTTTAAAAGTCGCTAAAGTAATTCCTATTCTAAAGAATGGAGATTCTTCTTTACTTAATAATTATAGGCCTATTTCTTCTCTTTTTATATTCGATAAAATTTTTGAAAAATTAATATTTTCGCGTTTAATAACGTTTTTAAATTATAATAATTTTTTTATTTCTTCCAATATGGTTTTAGAAAAGGTTTAGGAACTGAATTGGCATTTGAAGAAATTGGGAGTATGATATATACTGTTTTTGATTCAAAAAGATATGTTGGGGCGCTTTTCTTGGATTTACAGAAAGCATTTGATTGTATTGCATTGCACGTGGCATTCCGTACAATTCATTGAAAAGTTATTTTTTAAATCGGAAACAGTATGTGATAATAAATGGAGTAGGAAGTGAAATGTTAGATATCAAATGTGGTGTCCCTCAAGGTAGTGTTTTAGGACCACTTTTGTTTCTCATTTATATTAATGATATTTCCTATTTGCCGCTCAAGAGTCATATTAGAATATTTGCAGATGATACTGCTTTATTTTATGAAACTCATGATCCAGACAGTATATTGATTGATATGAAACATGACCTTAGCATTCTTTTAGAATATTTTAATTCCAATTTAATAGCTCTCAATATATCTAAAACCAAATATATGGTATTTAGTTGCCCTTATAAATCGATGACTAGTTTACCTCTATTTGAAGTTATTAACATTAATATTGAGAGAGTTAGTTCATTCAAATATTTAGGAGTTACATTTGACGAACATATAGTAGGAAAATTGCTCCACTTGTTGGGTTACTCAATTGGGGTTGGGAAAATTATCTTTCTTTTTTCCTACTAGGGTATTGCTTATGATTTATTGTTCGTTCATTCATTCGCGACTTAGTTATGGCCTTATCGTATATGGAACAGCTACCTTAACCATATGCTGAAGAAGTTGCAAGTTATGCAAAACAAAAGTGTAAACTGTATACATTGCCACTTCTATTTTCCACTAGGTTATTATATAGCAAAGATGATATTATGATATTGCCTATAAATGTCTTATATAAGCTTCAATTAACCAATATGTATAAAAGCTTAAATGTTTCTTCATTTTTATCTAATATAGACTTTAATTACGCTCATCATGTGTATTCAACTCGAAATTGTAACAGAATTGATTCGCATCATATTAGAACTGAGATTGGAAGAAAATCGATCACGTTTATGGGCCCATTTATTTATAATCAAGTACCTGAATTTATAAAACAATCTGAAACCTACTTACAATTTAAAAAAAATATTAAAAATTGCTTTAAATCAAATATTCTATTATTTTGGAACTAAATCTCTGTTATCTTTAATTTTTAAATTTTTATAATATTTATAATTATGTATAACAACTTGGATTACCCTTAAAGGAACATTAAACTCACTGGATAATCCGCCGTTGTTATTGAATGAGAATGAACAATAAAATAAAATAAAAAAATAAAGACAAATTATTTTTTTTTTTTTTTGAAAATAATATCCGAATCCACATTCAATATCCGATATAAAATCTCTTTTAAAAAGGGTAAACCCATCTGATTGCTCACACCATGATGTAGGAACAACCTACAACTCAAGCTGAAATGTACCAGGAAATGGATAAGGTGTTGGCGTTCGGAGTGATAGAGGAGAGCCAAAGTGCATGGTCGTCTCTCATTGCTACAAAGAGTAATGGGTAGGTCGACTTTGACATGGGCTTTGCCTTGCACCCGGAAAGTGATTGAAGTAGAGGATTACTAAGTCGATTAGATATGGCCAGATACATTTGATCGATCGTCTTGAAAGACGCCCTATGCAAACCCCGTTCAATGTGTTATCAAAGGGAGACTGTATAATGCCCTTCGGTCTATGCAATGCCCCCTGATGTACAAAAATTTTCCCTGATGTACGGATAATTCAAGTCTTCGATGCACAAAGGATTAACGAGGACGACTGGTCAGGTGGAGTCTGAAGCTTCAACGTTTCAATTTTATTATTGAATACCGAAAGTGCACCTAAAATTAAGTATCAGATGCTTTATCTAGACTTCATCTTGAGACAATAACCAGTCCCGATAGGTCCAGCAATGAAGCAGGTGATGCTCCCTCTTCAAATGAACCTGAGCTCAGATGATTTTAACGTGGCTACCTACGCTGGCAGAGTTATAGCTCTTAAGGAAAATCTGGCGATAACGAACTCCAAAATCTTATATATTTTACCTAATGCAAAAATTGATGGTAGCACTGATATTTGGAAGCTTCTTGTTCCAGAGATTCTATTTCTGAGCGAGTTTGTTTGAAGAAGCGCACAATTCACCCCTGACTGCACATTCGGGATTTGAACAGACTTTGAATCTTTTGCAGCCCCATTACTATTGGGCAACAATACCTGGCGATGTTAAGGCATATATCCAGAAGTGCGATACTTGCAAACAAATAAACCTAACAAACTGCTAGACTCGTTTTACTGGAACCGCTGATAAATACGACGGGGTTGTATCTTTTTTTTAAAAAAAAAGTATTTAATCTATTTGCACATGATAATTCATGACTCAACCTATCAACAGATGCTAAAAATTAAATTTACTCAGTGACAAATAAGCCTCTATTATATGAGTAGCTTAAACAGGATTTCTGCTACACAACAAAAAGTGATAAGCAACCTACAAAATGCTTATCAACGAAAAGTCGAACCAGACCAAGATTTTGTCACCCTGGACAAATACATATACAGTGACTCCTATAAATTCAGTGACAATTTCTCGCCTAGAATTATGTGGTGCTATATTAATCGTAAAACTGGTAAAAAGAACATCAGAAATGCTAAATATCATCAATTCACAAATCTTCATCTGCACTGATTCTGAAATAGTGCTTCACTGATTATTTCACCATTCATCAAAATGAAAAGTGTTTGTAGCTAATCGCAGTACTATCAAGAACTGTCAGTTTGTGTATAGTGGTTTGGCAATTGTGGAAAGTTTAGTACGAATTTTCTGTAATAGCCGGTTAGTTCTATGAACCCTCCTTATTGTTTAAGGGTTTGGCTTTATTCGGGTTACTTTTTTACAATAATTATTTTCAACTATAACGATTTTTGTCAAAATTGCTGAAAGGTTTCCGAGTTCATCGAATCAAATGTGGTGGATCCTGATCTCTAGAAAACTCGTCTCAAATCTGGGGTTTTTGAATACTAAAAATCGATTGTGATGAGTCCTGATTACGGAAAAATTCATTGGGGGTCTTCCTGTGGTGCACAGATTCATTTTTATAAATTTCTTTTGCTTTAAACGATATTGTCAAAAATTTTTGAGGTGGTTTCGAGTAATAAAATTCGAAAGAAGCTCGACCTTTAAAAAAAATGCTTCGTTTTATTTTTGTAATTCTAATTTATGGAAATGACGTTCTGAAAATATTTTAGGAGGAGGTTTTGGAATATGATGGGCGGAATTGAGCCGTTAATTAACGGATCATGATGAAATTAGGTATAGTAAACGTGAATAAAATTTTCAAATTGTATTGGTCAGAGTATTTTTTGCAATAAAACCAACAATCCTGTCTAATGTTTATTATCCGATCATGAAAGGTCTGCTATATGGCTAACTGGAACGGAACTAGGCTATCTATTAACCGATTATAGTGAAATTGGGAAATTATTGTGAATGGCGTTGGAATTCTAAATTGGTTTTTAGAAGAAGAATGAATGATTATTCCATTTATTATTCGAGCCTGTTGAAGTAGGTGTAATGAATGGAACTAGAATTCTGAAATTATTTTTAGGGACGAAGTTCTGAGATATGGCTGCGTTTAACGGAACTGACATCAGCTAAACAATGATAAAAATGTCCAATTTTAGGTTTGTATCCATGGTGTCGGAAACGGATCCGACGATATTCATGAAAATTCCTAAAAGGAAGTTTTTTAGTACTAGAAAGCTTTTGTAATTGGAATTTGTGGGAAATTCATTTTGGTGCTCCTCCGGTTGGGTCCGGTTAAATTTGCTTCAATTTTTTCTTCAGCTTAGTCAACTTTGATGAAAATGACGAATGGTGAATTTTCGAGTACTAATAATCGATTGCATTGTGGCCTAGTCAACTTTGATGGATATTGCTGAAGTAATCATAAAGTGTGATGTTGTAATATTCCGCAATTTTTTCGGGATGTTGGGGTAACAATATTGATTAGTATTATTCCTTAATTAAAGTTCTTTTAGTAGTCTGCCACTCTATCATATTTAAAAGCCATAAAAGTTCTGCGTGTACCAAGGATTTCGGACAGTGATGTTATAGGAAAATTCATTAAGTGTTTTTTTTTTTTGGTTAAATCGATTTTTATAAAAAAGGGTGTGAAGGGTCTTCGAGCACTAAGAATCGCTTTGATGAGTTTTAAGTTCGAAACAATTTGTTTAGAGGATCTTAGACGGAGCTTTTGGGTCCTCCTTTAAAATAAAAAAATTGACAGAGGGGATTTTCGAGCGAGGCGTTGTGATACTATCCAATTTCCTTCAAACAAAACCGTTACTAATTTACAATTGTTTTATGTTAAGAATTAAAGAAGCAACTGATATTAGTAACGACGTTAGGCAATGTATAAAACATTCTCGATGTTTTGGCGGCATTACAATTAAAAGTTTACATTCCAACCAACCAACCAATCGAGCTCGTTTGCTCGAGATTATTATATTTTTTACATGTCACGATGTACGTATATATCGCAGTTATAAGCAATGTGATATTGTTGTTTTTGTGACCCTTCCAGTTCATCAAATCTTCCAGCTTTTCCCTGAACTGATGAGCCAGCATTCCCTTTGATGACTAACATGATAATTATTTCCAATTAAATAAACCCCATTCGTCTCTTTAATTTCCAATGCGCTCCTCGCTTAATCAAAAATTCCAATACGCGATGCATTACAACTTTGCTGGTGCAAAAAAAATATAGTTTCAACACTCGTCATACATAAAATATATATAATATTATTTTCATTTAATTATATTTTTCCTGTAATAATACAACAACACCAACTACCAAAAGCTTTCAAAAACTTTTATCCGAAAATTAAAAAGACGAAGTATAATAACAACAAAAAATCATTCTTTTCAATTCTAGCGGAATGGAAAATAAAAAATTGAAACAATCAACTTTTAAAATATATATAAAGAAAAAATAAAAAATTGAAAAAAAGTTTAGAAAGTTTCAATTTTTTTTTTTGTGTGTATGTGTTTCTAAAAAAGCTCAAAATAAAGAATAAGATGAAAATTTGTTATAAGGAAACATGAATTGAATTGCTAATTCCTTCTTTAAAAATTATACATCAACAACAATGATGGCAAACACAAAATAAAAATTGCTAAGCTTTTTTTCGTCTATTATATACACTACTAAGGTACTAAAGCACAAACACTTTGTCGACGAAAATTGATTTTCCTTCATAAATTTTTTTTTTGTGAAACTTAATGCAGATGTTAAGGTTGTTATGTAATTTGATTTTGTGTTAATAAATAATGAAAGAGCGCTTTTGACCTCAGTTCGCAACCTGTGATGAGATTAAAGTAAGCAACTTAGACTTTACGATTAAGCGCCATCTTATACACAAACGTCTTTATCTAGAGATATACGTAAGAGTTCGTTTTTAGAAAAGCGATCAAAATACAAATAAAATTCAATTTGTGATTTAACAACAATCACGTTTTTCCCAATTTTTTTTTTACTGTGAAGAAGATAACACGACACAGTACAAGAACAACACAATGATAGAGCGAACACAATTTTCCATTTTGATTTTTATTGTTCGTATTTATTTTTCTAATGGAAGCAAAAAAAAAACTAACTAGAAAACAACTAAATGGAAATACATAAAAAATGAAATTCATGTTGCGGTTTTAATTCGTTTAAATGTTTACAAAATTAAATTACGAGAGTTAAAATGGAAAAAATAAAATAAAAGTTTGATGGACTGAACGAGTTTTGCGGTTGGTTTGTGCGCGCTGTGCTTTGTGCCGAATCGATTTTTAGATTTTTATTCTACTGTCGAATGCGTTGGTGTTATCTAATTTACGGTGAAATTGCATTTCGTCAAACAGTTTTGGTGTAAATCGATATGTAAATTTTGGAATTCAGAAAATCTCCGCATAATGCACACGACGTTTTCTGTATTCCTAACCCAGTTATTAAAGAACTAGTTTTTGTCAAATGCATGATTTGGTTAGGCAACAAATTTATAATCCGCAATTTCTTTTACAGATCTAAATTTTTATTTTATCTTCGATATTCTAGTCAAACTGTAAGGATTTCAAATTTAACTGTTTTCTATATCAGTAAAGTTAATCTCCACAGTTTCATATTTAGAAATGAAGCGGGCAAAGACATTTAATCAATTAGTTTAACTATATAAAAAGTACAAAGGTTTCTTTAAGCTGGATTATATATGTGACAAACTCAAAACATGTAGCCTGATCCCGGCCTACTTCGGTTCTTTAGCAATTTATGAATTTTAGCAAACGTGGTGATGTTCTGATAATGGCAATATGAAATAAATTTCATATTGGTTGGTTTTAAGTACTTTGAAGCGCGAAACTATTCAAAATAGTGTTGAACAAAACGCCACTCGTGCTACATATCGATCTAGTGACCAATAAAAATTGCATAACCCTCAATTCAGGTGAATTAAAATCAGAGGTGTTCAAAATGCGTTAAAACAATAATTTATGCCAGGATTATCTGTTCATCATACGCTAAAATGTCCTATGTTAAAAGACCAGGTATTTAAACGATGTTGACAAATCCATGATTGTTTATCTCACTATTGAACACAAGCAGCAATTCACATTCATTCAAACAAATTTCATTAAAATTCGTTAAGAAATTGCGGAGATAGATGGAATATTGTAAAACTTGGAAATTGCATATCGAGTTTCTTTTCTTCGTAGGTCAATAAATTTGTCAATTTAAGGAACACTGTAATGATATTATTTACTTTTGCCAGTAATTGGGAGATCCTTGCAAGATTTTATGGAGATCTGTTTATCGGAACAAAAAAGACAAAGATTTAAGACATTCAAAGAAATTGAAAGATTAAATTCTCAACGAGAGTTGACATTGTTGATTTTCTGAAATTTAAACAGAAATAATATTTTTATGTTTTCTTACTTAGTAATATAAAGTATAACAATCATCAATAATTTTCATTTCTTGATTTTTGCAGATTTACCATTCGCTATATCGCCGAGGTAAAAAATGGTTTTTAAAAAAATATCTGTATGAGCCGATCAGAAATTGGAAGACGCAAACGGATTTTGGCAGAAATCGGTAAGTGATACCATCCATAGGAGTTTTATGGTCTTTGCAAATACGTTGATACGAATATCATAAGAATTAATTTTGCGGCAATATTGGCCTAGACTGGTTTTCCAAAATTTAGGCGGAAATGAGGTTTTTTGACAAAAACTTTTTTTAAAAAAAAATGCTGCCGTTGTAAAACCTAGACGAATTGATTGATTGTTATGAAATTTCAAACTTAAGCTTTTGTGATGTTTCGCTGAAATAGGTACACCGGAAGTGGCAGCTTTCATACATAATCTTTGATTGTAAATTAATTTTGCAACAATGTGCAGAACTATTACTAAAAATTTAAGCGGAAATTACGATTTTTGACGAAAATTATTTGAACAATTATTCGGCCTTTTTACAACTCATACGAAATGATTAAACGGGATGAAACTTCTTATTTAATCTTTTTCCATAAATTGGAAGATCCATCCAAGAAATGATTAAAATTATAGGGTTGCACATGTATAAATAGTGATATAGGGTTTACAACCTTCCAGTATTTCATAAAGTACCCGATTTCAAATAATTTAATATTTTGAAATAATTATTTGTTTACAATCATCCTGCTGTCACTTAGGGACATAGCAACTCGCTGCCCTAATCTGCTCCAGCTTTTCGCGGAAATTGTTGATGCAGATATTTCTTAGCTTTCTCCTAGAAGAATTTTGTTAGACAATGTTCCAATGTGCTTTTTGATGGTATAATTTGCACTAATTGTAAACCTAATTTTCACGTGCTACTTTAAAAGCCATTTTACAATTCAGTAGACATTTTAGGGTCATTAACCCAATATTTGCGAAACATTCGCAATTCTGAACCATTTTTGAACGTGCCATCATAACTCGCGATTATATCGCAGGAAATAAAAATTTCACCAGGAAACCTCAGTAAAGCACCAAATTTAATGGTAGTGCCGTTTCTAACAATTAACAAAAATAAATATGCATTAGTAAGTACACTGTTAAAATATTTCATATAAGAATTTTTGATTGAAATAAAAAAAAAACTCAGGTAAACCAAAAGTAAAAATTAAAATATAAAATGAATGTTGAATTTTTAACAAAAAAATAACAGCAATATGTATACGATTATTAAATTCAATTGTTCTAAAAATATTTCATAGCTCGTAAATAATAAATTTGCTTAAACAATTAAATTTTGCAGCGCCAGATCTATGTTTAAATAAACTCGTTTATTTGAAAAAAATGGGGTTTACATTTTAAAGTTCCAATAACAGGCCACCGTAAAGTTTACACCAAACGGGTTGGTGCCTTAAGATTTTTGAGTAGAACATATTCGGAGAGTTTGATCCGAAAATCTTTCGCGGACGTCCATCCGTTTTGGAAGGTCACTGATGTCATTTGAAAGGTTAATTCCATAGGTGTCATCAGTATATATTGAAATTTTGGTGCAAACTCTACGAGGTCCAAAAAAATCTATCGCGGACAGGTGGCGTTTGGAAAACAAACATATTTTATTTGAAAGGTAAGCCTGTAGCAACCATCCGATGAAAAATGCATTTTGGTACCAACTTTGTGATGACTTGTTATTGGTCATTAAAAGTATTCCACTCAGACTCTATGAGTGTACTGAAAAAAATCTACTCAAAAATCTTTCGAATTTCATCCGTTCTGAAATGTCACGGATGTCACTTGAAAGATAGATTCCATAGGTGTCATCAGTATATAATGAAATTTTTGTACAAACTCTACGATGTTCTGTTTTTTGGTCATTCACCGTGCGCCACTCAATTAAATCCTTGAACGAGTTTTACTCAAAAAAAAACTACGCGACGTGTCCATTTGGAAACCAAACCTATATTTTATTTGAAAGGTTAGGCCTGTAGCAATCATCCGATAATATTGGCATTTTGGTACAAACTCTGCGATTGACCCATCGCAGATCGACTCTCCGAATATGTTGTATTCAAAAATCTTAAGGTACCAATCCGTTTAGCATAAACTTTACGGTGGTGTTATTGGAACTTTAAAATGTGCCACCTATTTTTTTAAATAAACGAGTTTTATTTAAACATAAATCTAGCGCTGGAAACTTTAATTATTTCATCAAAATTATTATTTACATCTCGATGAAATGTTTTTAGAAAAGTTGACTTTTATAATGAAATACTCAATATATCAAAAATACCATGTTTAAAATTTATTTTTGTATGTGTTTTCAACAAACTTATACATTTGTGTTTTCCTTTCAAACTTATTTTCGTCCGAAAAAAAAACACTTTAACTATACTCACAATTGTGTGGGTTGTACTTCAAATCAAGCGAAATTTTTTATCAAAAACGCCATTACATACTATGATATTTTGCTCACACATTTGTGTCATTTTGACTTAAATAGAGCCATTTTTTTGGTTGAAAATGATTTTGTGTGGAGTTAGCCCAGCCTAGAATTTGTTTAAAATGTGTTGAAACAAATAGTTATTTGTGTTAGCTCTAGTTAGAACCGCCCAGCCCCCTCCCCTTCCCCCACCTTCCTCTTCAGTTTATGCGACATTAAACACAAAACGAAAATTCGATCCTTTTAAATTTAGCGAATTTATACCAAGCAATCGATATCTATATAGGACTCGCATTTGAATTAAAATTATATTTAAATTTAAACTTATCGGATAAAGGCTTTGAAAATTTTGGCCGTGCGTCAAATATATACAGATAAGACTTATTTGAACTAAACTTATATTTAAATTTGGCGCGGTAAAAGTATTACTTTGTCAGAATAAGGCTATATAATCTGGTCTCACTCATGCCTAGGACAATTTGAATAAAATCGTTCCTTATAGAAACTTAGCAAGATTTGGTCCTGGGTCAGATATATCAATTCAACTTGCTTTCGAAAATAAAAAGTAAATTGTTAAGTGGCAACTGTGTGAAAATGGACCCTGAGTCAGATAAGTAATTTTGGTTCAAATATACGAGTTGAATAGCCCAGAGCCCTATTTCACTTAGTTATCACGAATTGGTTTTATTCTAATTATCCTAAGCGTAAGACATGAGTGTGGCAATCTTAAAACGACATATAGTCTTAACAGACGAGCTTATACCTTTAAAATGCCAACTTTATGTAATTTTAAGAAAGAATCTTAATTTTTATTTAAAGTTATTTCTAATAAATTCAGGGTTGGGCTAACTTCACAAATAATTATTTACTTTTGATTTTATCAGATGTGAAATTTGGTGTCATTTTTGATATTCAAAAGTAAAAATTACCCGATTGTCGAAAATTCAACGATATACACTTGAGGAATGCACTGAAGTAGTGAAATATCCCCCAATATGGGTTACGTTCCAAAAAGAACATCATAGAGTATGCTTTATTTAACCATTTTCAAATTACTACCATAACTCTAAACATTTTCACGGTTGTCAAAGTATGCCTACATTTAAATAAATTGATTCGAAATAAATATTTGTTTACTTAGCCCAGCCCTGAATGGATTAAAAAATATTTTATAAACAAAAATAAATTCTGTCATGTAAATTTTGTGAATATTGTAGCCATATATGCGATATGTCTATAGCACACGGATTTCAGCTAAAATAATATTTAAATTTGACAAGTTAATAGTATAAATTTGTCGCATTAAGTCTGTATTTTGAGATGGTCACACCCATGCCTTACTTTTCGGAAAATGAGAAATAATCTTTCAGCAACAATTTTGCGAAATTGGGCCATGTTCCATAAATAAATCCGTTTGGACTAAAATTGCATTAAATTTTAACAAAATTAGTGTAGTGTAGTTTAGTTATGACTACAACACTTATATGACCGTTGACCTGGAGGTATAGTGTAGTAACTCTACCATTACGCCCCTATTGTTGAAATATTGTGCTAACGATGTTTGACATTTCTTGATGTTTTATTTTAATTTATAAATTGACGATTGTGTTTGGCGTTGGCGTGTTCTTGTTTCTTTGCGAAAAAGTAAAATATTTAGTAGACAAAAAACTCGAAAAACCGAATGATATTGAATTGAAAATCATAACAAACAAAAACTGTCAAAACTAAGTACACTACACTACGCCAAGTGTTCACGTGGTGCGTAGTTGCAAATACTTTACACTACACTACAGCATTTTGACCGTAGTTGATAATACACTTTGGTACTGTTTTTTCTCTGTTCACGTGGTGACATAATACACTACAATACCCTACACTACGGACCACGTGAACGAGATAATAGATTTGATCCTTAGCCAGATTTACTAAAACAATTCATTTTTGAACTAAAATTACATTTAATTACGTTGTAAAATTACAAATTGGTTGGAATAAGGCTCCGTGGTTTTGACCACATTTGAGCATTAGTTTGAAAAAAATTAAAAAAAACGAACCGTGGTAAATTAACGAACTAGAGCAGTATGCCAGAAATATCCATACTACTCTTATCTGTATACAAAAAAATGGTATAAAAAATGTATAAATCAGTTGAGAACGACTGAACCAATTTGGCTCAATCTTTTTGTTATTTTCGCAATCGCCAGAAGATGGTTCTTACGAAAGAAAGTTTTGAGAAAATTTGGAAAATCAAAAAATGATGATTTTCAGTTGAGAACAGCTGAACCGATTTAGCTCAATCTTTATTATTGTTGTGCTCGCAATTGCCAGAATATGGTTTTTATTAAAGACAATTTTTGAAAAATCTACCGGAAAATTCGGAAAATCGATAATCAGTTGAGACCGGTTGACCCATTTGGTTCAATTTTTTTCGTTGTGTTTGCAATTACCAGGAAATGGTTTTACGAAAGAAAAGTTTGGAAAAATCTACGGGAAAAATCTGAAAATTTTGAAAATCGAAAATGATGTTTTACAGTTGAGAAATGGTTCTTAGGAAAGAAAGTTTTGGAAAAATCCTTCGGAAATTTCGGAAAATTCATATAATCGAAAAGTGATGTTTTTCAGTTGAGAACGGCTGAACCGATTTAGCGCAATATTTTTTTGTTGTGTTCACAATTGTCAGGAGATGGTTTATATTAAAGAAAAGTTTGAAAAATCTGCCGGAAAAGTCGGAAAATTCGGGAAATCACAAATGATGTTTTTCAGTTGCGACTGGTTGAACCGATTTGGCTCAATCGTTTTTTGTTGTGTTTGCAAGTGGCAGGAAATGACTCTTACGAAAGAAAGTTTTGGGAAAATCCACCGGAAAAGTCGGAAAATTCGGCAAATTGAAAAGTGATGTTTTTCAGTCGAGAACAGCAGAACCGATTTAGCTTAATATTTTTTTGTTGTGTTTGCAATTGCCAGGAGATGGTTTTTTCGAAAAAAATGTTTGGGAAAATCTACGGGAAAAGACGGAAAATTCTAAAAATCAAAATTGATGTTTTTCAGTTGAGATCGGTTGAACCGATTTGGCTCAATCTCTTTTGTTGTATTTGCAACTGCTTGGAAATGGTTCTTAAAAAAGCAAATTATAGAAAAATCCACAGGAAAAGTCGGAAAGTTCAGGAAATACGGAAAATCGAAAAATTGTGTTTTTCACTTGAGAACGGCTGAACCGATTCAGCTCAATCTTTTTTTGTTGTGTTGGCAATTGCCAGGAGATGGTTCTTACGAAAGAAAATTTTGGGAAAATTCACCGCAAAAATTGGAACATTCGGAAAATGGAAGAATGATGTTTTTCAGTTCAGAACGGCTGAACCGATTTGGCTCAATCGTGTTTTGTTGTGTTTTCAATTGCCAGAAGATGGTTTTTACGAAAGTTTTAGGAAAATACACCGGAAAAGTTGGAAAATTCAGAAAATTAAAAAATAATCGCTGGATCGTTCACCCTATTAAAGTTAGCCGACTCCAGCCGAAAAATTTCGATAATGTACGTACGGTAACATCCCAGCCGAAAAATATCGATAATGCAGATACGAATTTTATGCCGGAATGTAATAATTTATATTAAAAATTTTTATTTTGTTATTGATAAAAACCAACTAAAAATTTTAAAATAAGAAATTTTCATTCCAAAAAATTAAATACCAAACCAAATTTCTCTAAGTGCCGTATTAGATGTTTGGGGAAGAAAGGCGTGAAATGCATCTATAGTTACATCTTTGGAGAGTATTTTAAATGGCACATGACCTAATAAATATCATTTAAAAACGTCAGATCAATTTTCATGTGAAGAGTTCGGGAAAACTCGATTGAATATATCACACACACAAAATATGAAAATTTCTAAAAATTGACCGTTTAAAGTTTCATGGCTGGAAAATAGATTCAAATGAAAGGTATTATTGATGATTACTTCTGGAAAAAATTTCAGGTCGATTTCCATGTTGGAAGTCCGGGAAAACTTGATTAATTTTATCGCACACACAAAATTTGAAAATTTCTAAAAAATACCGTTTTTCACGGAAGCTATTGCAACACAACAAGCAGAATGACCACCAGCTAGAACACTCACGAAGTTCTTCGAAATTTGCCAAAGCGGTGTCTTCGCAGGCACTTTGCTTTCCTGGGAAAAGTCTCGTTATTATAACTGGAACTAGTCGTAAAAGTTTCAACGACGAAAGAAAGGCCAACTTGTTGCAGGATACGTGGATGTGTATTCGACTGATGCGCTTGGCCGTGTGTACACCGTTCATCCATGACAAGACGAATGCTTCTATTTTCGTTTGCTTTTGTTTTATGTTCGTGGTCATTCTTTGTTCGAATCGTTTCGTACTATAGATAGTGTGCTATGCGCTACAATTGCGGGTTTTGCCACTGCTTCTGCGCCGGCTAATCAAATTCATACAATGCTGGCCATCATCAAAGCGACGTGTCATCCATCGAAGGACGAAATGACTGACGACTGTTTGTCAAAATGAGCATGCCAGCACCAATTCGTTCGATGCACGATGCATTTAATCGTAAATTGCAACGAGATCAAGATCGAGATTCAATGATCAAAATAGTATACGAACGAATGTCCCGCTTTCGAATGTACAGTAAAATTAACGTGTGCGACGCATTGATGAAGGCAGTTGACGAAGTGAACGGCAAATTATTCTTCCTCGATGCTCCTGGTGGAACAGATAAAACCTTTCTGATTTCATTGCTTTTGGCCACAATTCGTACGAGATCTCAAATACCGTTAGTTGTCGGCCAGAAGGCAAATTCGGTTGCAGACAAATTGAAGTTGCCGATGAATATCCACACGAATGACAAGCCAGTGTGCTCAATTATCAAGAACTCAGCGATGAAAGTATTGCAAGAATGCAACATCATCATCTGGGACGAGTGCGCAAACGATCGTTGAAAGCGTTCAATCGAACGACGAAGGATTTACGAAGTGAACCAAAACGTTTTCGTGGAGCGATGATTCTGCTAGCCGGCGACTTTCGTCAAACGCTACCTGTCGTTCCGTGATAAACAGCTGCAGATAAACTCAACGCATGTCTGAAATCGTCGAGATTGTGGGACAATATGAAGAAGTTGCAGTTAACCACGTACATGAGAGTCGCGTTACAGAACGACTCATTAACTGATTTCTCCAAACAACTGCTGCCGCTTGGCAATGCTCAAATTCCTGTTGATGTTTTGACAGGATTGATTGCGTTTCTCTCGAATTTTTACATGTTCACGACTTCAAAGGAAAAGATTATCAAGAAAGTGTTTCCAGACATCTGCCGAAATTATATGAACCACGAAAGGAGATGATGTCCTAATTTCGAAAACTCCCCTGATTTCAACTGACATTCCTTTCGATTTCAAGAGCATTCAGTTCCTCGTTCGTTTGGCGTTTTCTATGACGATTAACAAATCGCAAGGTCAATTGTTGGAAGTGTGCGGAATAAATGTGGAATTTCACTGTTTTTCTCATGGTTAGTTGTACGTCGCGTGTTAGAGAGTTCTCAAGCCATCATCGTTTACGCGCCACAAAACAAACCGAAAGATATTTTACACAATACATTAATTCCAATCGAATAAAATAAATTGATTTCTTTTGAATTCCAACTGACTCCAGTTCATTTCCACACTGAGAGAAGAAATCCAAAAGACAACTCAATTTTCGATAGATGCCTGGAGTTTGAATCGAAATTTCTTTAACTTTTCAACACATTAGTGTTGAATTCGATGAAAAAGCGAATGGAATGCCCACTCAACTCAATCGTCTAATGGGAATTGAGTTGAGTTGTTTGATTTTTTTCTCTCATCAAGATCAATTGTCGTGAAGGACAAAAGTATTTGCTCGGAACAAATTAATTTCGGGCGGAATGACGTTTGCCGGGCAGCTAGTTTAAGCTAAAATTACATTTAAATGTTAGCACGTTAAATGGCTATGTGATTTTAGAATGGTCACACTCGTCTTACTTTTAAGTAAATTAAAAAAAATCATTCAATGGCAAATTATACAAATTGGACTCTAGGCCAGATATATTCAAACCACCCGTATTGGTCCTAAATTTAAATTTGATTTTTTCTCGTTAAACTGAAAATTTGTAGGACTAAGGCAATGCGATTTTCAGATGGTTACACCCAAATTTAATTTTTCAATTTAAAATTATTTTTAATGAAATCCGGATTAGGCTAACTTCACACAAAATTACTTAGTATAATCGACTGTCAGCGCGACACCTGTTATAATCGTACCGTCAGTCGAAATTCGTTTATTATTTTCTTTTGCGGAATACAGTAAAGTATAGTAAACTTCAAGAAATTTGGCCTCGAGCTTTTTACAGATTTATTTAAGCGATTTTAAAAAATCTCTTTGAGCGTGCGTGTGTATGCCGTTCAGACTAAATGTCGCCAGTTTTACTATTCAGCCCAGACTGATTGAGATTTCTTCGTCGTTTTTCTAAAAAATTGGGAGACCCCAGCGATTTTTGGCGGAAATCGTTCCATTGGAAGTGACAACCACCACCGGAGAAAATTGTAATTTAAATTTCACACAAAATCGTTTTTCGATACGTTCTTGTAAAATGTGGAATCTGTGTACTGGAAGTGGCAGCTCTAATTAGTGATTATTCAATTTTTGCAATTTTTGTACAATAACAGTGATTCAAGACCACACTTGCCATATACTCTGTTTTATTATATTTAATGAACTTGCTATACATATTGTTCAAATAAAGGCTAAAAGTTACATAAAAATATTTAGTAGGTATCAAACCGATTATACAGAATATTCATTTGAGACTTTAACATACATGTATGAGTTGCGATAAGCTCTTCTAGAAAACTCAGACATTAAAACTGGTACATAAATTCAGTTTCAGTATCTTAACTGCATACACATGAGATTCATTATTTTGCCAGTCACTGTTGTTGTCACATCACACATATATCATCATCGTCATATAATAGCTGCAATACTCGTACTATATTCTGTTTTGTAATTTTTTATTTTTATTATTCAAATTTTTTAAAGGATTCGTTTAGCAATTTTTTTTTTTTCAAGAAGCTGCCTTCAGGGCATATTCAAAAGAGTTTTTAGTTTAGATAATTTTGCAGTTCCTTAAAATTGCGAACGTTTTAAAACAAATTTTTTGTGGTGTACGTATTATCGTCGTTAGAGCTGATTAAAAATAAATTCGAGGCAAACAAATTTACAGACTGAATTTATCTACAGACATTTATGCTTGTAGAGATAGTGCACAATACACAATTATTATACAGAAGCTTTTGTGGGTGGATTGAATGGTAAATATAGCAGTATTTACCGTCTTAATTAATTTAAAATTTATGTATCCACCTACACAATTCAATATAGCTGTGCCTATTAAATTAAATTCGACTGATATATAATATTTAACATTTAAACGATACAGGCAAAAAATCGTAAAAATCCAAATCAATAAAATTCAAAACCCAAGAGTCTCATAAAACTGATCAACTTATTAACCGGTACGATATCTTTTTTTTTTTTAATTGTGCAACGAGAAATAATAATTAACGATCGTTCTAATTAAACAGTATCTTCTGAGAATTATCATAAAACTGTTTATCAACTGGTTTGTGATAACAAAATTTAGTAAGTTCACAAAAAAATGTACAGTGAGATCATACGCGAAACTTGTTGAAAATTTTCTATGCGATCGTATAAATTATTTTAAAAGGTTGAGATCACTGTTGTTTAATTAGTAACTCATTGTCTTAAGCGATATATTACACATTCAGATAATATTTATATTTATTTAGATTAATTATTTGTAAAAAATAAATAAATATAAACAGTACGAGAAATGTCAAGGATATCCATATAGTAGTTGGTCGCTTTTTATCTCTCGAATGTATTGAATGCCATTTCCACAATCCAAGATCAATAAAATGTTATAAATTATTATGATACTAATAAATATTAAATAAAAAAATAATGGTATAAACCTAAACAATAAAATTCTAATAATGATCGTTAAAAATAAAAAATAAACGGCCAAGTTATAAAAAAAAAGAAATGTGAACGATCTCATGCCGAACAAATAAAACCACATGATCATCAACAGCTTCAACTTATTATTACTTGAATAATAAAATCACAAAATATTTCAATTTTATAATTAGGATAATTAAAATGACACAACAAACCCCAATAATGCGATCGAGCGAATGATCACAATATAAAACAAAAAAAAATCGTGGTCTGCTTTATAAAATATGCGATTTAGATTAGGCGATTAGCCGCAATTATTAAAAAATTAACTGATGATTAGTGATCGAAAATATTGACCACCCGGTCTTATTAAAAATACCATTCGAAATTTCTTTATATGTACAACGATCGCGAGGATAACTAGCACGACAGAAATTAAGTAATTAAAATAAATACGAAAACGATCGTTTATACATAAGATGATGCTGTAAACACATTGATCTCGTATTGGGATCATAAAATTTATATTGGAAATTTATTTTTTTTTTTTATGATCGCCAGCTAGCATTATTGCAGATCGTATATGCAATTTTATTTATATAATTTAATAATTAAATTGAATTGCAATTTCTTGTTTTTTAATTTTTCGAATCGTTCTGTTCGGAGTAATAAAATCGTTATATTATTTGCATGTTTATGGAACTTTAATTGATGGTAATCAATAACTTTATTGCATTTGTTGGTGCTGTGTAGTGTAACCTTGAATCGGGAATTGAGATTAATCATTAAATACGTCGATCGATTAAAAATGAGGCTGAAAGGTGAACTGGTTTTTTAATTTTATCTTTCACAGCGGGATAAAACTTAAGCACGAAGTGAGGTACAATTTAATAGGACGCAAATACGATCGACATCAATATATTATCACGTACTTTGTGTAAATTTCAAATTTTGTGCGAAACTGATACAAGCGAATGTATCGATAGAGCAAATCTTCAGGGAAAATTTACTAGAGGAACAATTTTTGCAGAAATTAACGGAAACTTTAAGTTCCTGGGTAATTTACAGATAGCTCTAGCTCTTTGCTTTTGCCTACTTTTTACTCTTTTAATAACCCGGAAAAGCAATATAAAAAAAACAAAGTGACTCAGGTTAGAGATAGTTTTGTGTTTGTTTCCGTGATCTAGGCGCTTCCGTGGTCTGGGGAATAAAGTTAGCATTTGTCAGCTCCTTATCTGGAACCACAGGTATTCGAGCTCACTACAGTATTTATAGTGTGTTAGGCTAAAGCACAGTGAGAACTGGGCCCGGATAATAGTACAGTGCACAAAAAAAACGCTCAGTTTCTAACGGTGTAGCCGACAAATTGACACTCTCCGGATCAAACCACCTTATCTGTGTTGAGCGGATTTTACAACAAATGGCCATTTTTGTAGGACATAACATGAATGATACTAACAATACAAAAAAAAAGAGTCTAGCGCTTTTAAAACATGAAAACTGCTGACAGTTTAACCTATAGATCTAAAGACAGATTTTGTTCAAAAACTGAGTCTTAATTGGTGGGAGTTTTACTGCTGTTTCGCTAGCCTGTACATAAAATAAATGCAAAATATGAACGAGCAAAAGAAACACAGAAATAAATATTTATGAAAATGATTCCAGTTTACGTGAATATGAAACAAATAATTCAATTGCCGGAAATGATTCCACACAAAATCATGCGTCAAGTGATTCTGACTCAGTTCATCTGGACAATGCTTCGGATGAATACTTTTCCATTTTGCTGAAAGCCTACATCCTTCACTCCACATTTTTTATAAAAGAAAATTTTATAAAAAAAGATATAACCCAATATCTAAAAATTTACCATAATGATACAAACTCGCTGCCAAAACCTTACACGGGAAAATAGAGCAATCCTATAAGAAAATTTTTCGGAAATTTAAAGAATTAAAGCAAAAAATTGGAAGTATAGAGAAAGGTTATTGACAGAAAACACAACTAAAGTAGAGCCCGCAGATTTTTAGAAAATCAGAGCCTTTAAATATAAGCGTGGTTTTTAAAAAGTTTTTTTTAAATATATTTTATTTTCTACTTTTTAGTCATCGAAATTTTTTATTGCCCAAAAATGTTACAATCTTGTATTGTTATCGGAGTTAAGGCTGCATACAAAATTTCAGCTCAATTGAACTATCGCAAATGGTTAAAAAATTGATTACAAAATTTGACGATACAAATAGACATACAGATTGAGCTAATATAGGGTTTTCCAATAAGAGTGATATGATTTCTTTAAAAAAACACACTAATTGTTAAGGAAATTGAAATGTTTTTTATTTAATGTGAAGTACAATTAAGTTCCGAAGAAAACGTCATTCAAATGGCCTCCATGACTTCTTCTGCAGGAACGAATCCGATGAACCCAATTTACGAGCACTTTTTCCACTAAATCAAGTCGTATGTCATGAATAGCACGTTCAATATTGACTTGTAAAGCTTGAAGAGAGATTGGTTTATTGCTGAAGGCCAATGACTTCAAATAACCCCACAAGGAATAGTCTAATGGTGTTAAATCACAACTTCTTGGAGGCCATTCAATATCACAATTTCTTGAAATAATCGAATCTCCAAACTTTTCTCGCAATAATTCAATTGTTGCACTTGCTGTGTGGCACGTAGCCCCGTCTTGTTGGAACCAAAAGTTGTCAAGATCAACTTCTTCCAATTGCGGCCATAAAAAGTTGGTTATCATCGATCTATACCAATCTCCATTGACAGTAACGGTGTTACCAGCTTAATTTCGAAAAAATACGGACCGATGATTCCACCAGACCAAAAACCACACCAAACTGTCAATTTAGGTGAATGTAATGGTTTTTCATGAATAATTTGTGGATTTTCGATCCAAAGTGAGCCTCATCGGAGAAGATGATTTTCTTAAAAAATTCGTTATCGTTTTCAAGTTGTTCCAAGGCAAAATCAGCAAATTCACGACGTTTACGGTGGTCTAGTGGCTTCAGTTCTTGAGTAAGAACAATTTTATACGGATGCAAAGCCAAATCTTTTCTCAAAATCCACCAGGTTTTGGTTTAAGACAGTCCCAATTCTTGCGAACGTCTTGGAATCGACAAAGTGCGGTCTTCAGCAACACTTGCCTGAACGGCAGCAATATTTGCATTACTTCGAGCGTTTCTTTGTCTTATTTGCA
The DNA here is from genome assembly GCA_932526605.1 of Nephrotoma flavescens. Taxonomy (NCBI): domain Eukaryota; kingdom Metazoa; phylum Arthropoda; class Insecta; order Diptera; family Tipulidae; genus Nephrotoma; species Nephrotoma flavescens. Next base: position 41,808,050 of record OW052221.1, on the reverse strand, counting down.
CTTGAACATTATGCAAAGAAAATGTACGCTCAAAATTTTCAACAATTCGACGAAAAGCGAGCACACTTGGACGATTATTACGTCTATAAAATGGCAAAAGCGCACGAAAATTTGCAATTTTAGAACGATCATTTCGATAATAAAACTGAATAATTTGTAAATGTTGTTCTTGCGTATATCTCAGCATGATGAATTGTAAACATTACTGAATACCATGAAACAAAAAATGACAGATCATGACATATTACAAATGGCCGAAACGTCACTTAAAAATCATATCATTCCTATTGGAAAACCCTATAGTATTGGGAGTAGAACTTAGTTTTTTGTATTTTTTTGCAGAAAAAAACACGTTTATGAAAGAAATGGTAAATTTTATTTTAATCAAAATATTTTCTATCGTTATCTATGACTTTCGACTATCTTTCTGGCAATCCATTCCATCGAAAAACAATTATGTGTCTTTTGATGCGATCCATTCGTCGAGTTATTTTTTGATTTTTTTCGTGGTTTCTGAAGTGCTGGTCTTGAAGATCTCTTTGCATTGATCGGAACAAATAGTAATCTTAGGGGGCACAATCTGAAGCATGCAGTAGAATTTCACATTTATGTAAGTACTTCCACCGTATTTTTTACTTATTTTGTGACGTACACCACTCCTTTCTGATCCTACCAAACGCACAACATAACCTTACTTCCATGAATGTTTCGTTTTGCTGATGATGTATGGTTCGCCTGGATGAACCCATGATTTTTTGCGTTTAAGGTTATTATAGTAAATCCATATTTCATCGGCAGTCACAATTTGAGACAAAAAACGCCATCTTCTGTGTCTTGTAAGCAAAGAATTACAAACCATTAAACGATTTTTAATGTTGGCTTCAGTTAGTTCATGTGTAAACTTTTTCCTTATTTTTGAATGATTTTCATGGCATGTAAACGTTTGCTTATGGCTGCTTCAGTGACATTTAATTGCTCTGCAAGATCTTTTTCTGTTTCAGCTGAGTTTCAGCAGACATCAAAACCACTTTGAGTCGTTTAAACCAGTTTTCGCAAGTCTGTTGAGTAGGTGCATGTTCTTGAAGCAAAAGAAAACTTTCAGCTTTTTTTTATCTTTTGATTAAAGCAAAAAAGTAATGCTTCCCGCAAATGCTGTTTTGTTTTTACGAAAATCGACATGTTTAAACGGGATTAAAATTATGTTGTTTACGCTTTCACGAATAATGACAAACTAAATTTTAATGTAGTATGTCAACACTTTAAACGCCGTAGGTGTCATTGTAAAAGAATGTTTAGTACTATAAAGTTACGCCATCTCTTAGAAAATGCAAAACACTAGGTTATACGAAGCTCCGCAGAATACTCTATGGCTACGCATTCTCGGAGCACTTTCACGTTTGAGCTAGAAATATTTACATACCTTTATAAAAATTGTATAACTAGCCATTGTGTGCAGTGAATTTAATTTTTTTTCATATTCTGTTTGCCTTTCTGTTTAGCATTACCTCCTCCTATTGGTATCCATTTTAATGGTTATCCTCTCACAAGTTCCCAAGTTGCAAGTGCTGTGTCTTGTGAATTCAAAGGATATCGGAAAGCTGCTTAGAACTTCAACGATTAATTACCCCAATTTTCATTGATTCTTCAGTTTTTTTATAATTCTGATGTTCGGCTCATCGTCTCAAATTAAAAGATTTCCCAACTGATAATGAGCTCTCGCATGACGACCATAAGTTTTTGCTGAGGTTTCTAAAGGTCTTCTCTTCGGTATTTTCTTAATTGCCAGACGATTTGTCATTTCTCGTCTTAGGAGACCTGGCTCGACCTCGTCTCAAAAGCTCAATCGGAGTCTTTGTGTAAGAGTCAGAATTCAACAATTCAGTTCCGATAGCCAGCAAATTTCTTAAGAGTTCTTTATAAAATTATACGCTAGGAAAGATCAAAATCATCAAATGAATGTGCGTAGAAAATACGATGACCGGCAGCGATCCGTTCATTTATGTTTATTTGCAAATAATTTCAAAAGATATTTGCCATATTTGCTGCTTCTAGTTGTTGATACGAGTATTGTTTTACTGCTGTTCTCTTTCAAATTAAGTCTTCCTGCGTAGCGATCGGGTGGTTTAAAGCTGTCCTTGATATCGCTGAGACTTCAGTCAGGAAGCAGGATATCATCTGCATATCCAAGAATTTGGGCCAACTATAATTAAATATGTAGCCTGAAGTTTCGATGTTGCTTTCTCTTACTACGTACTCGAACAAAAAATTGAACAACACAGACGCATCGATCTTTCGAATATTAGGTGTTATTTTGAAGGAATCTGATAAAGTTTCTCCAACTATACGATTTTACATATAAGCTCGGACATTGTTAATTTATACATAAATTATGAACAATTTTCTGGTATATCTAGACATATAAACGCGACTCAGAGTTTCTCGCTTTATGCCTGCTGAAAGTCAATTTATAATTGATATTTGCTCGTATTATCCAACATTTTTCCAAAATCGGCCTCAAGATGAAGCACTAGTAAGTAGTGAATCTGCTGCGACGAAAACCACCATCTAGTTTGAAGGTTCAGTAAAGCTATGCATCGATAGTTATAACATTTTAAAAACGATCGACTTTTTTGTGAAGCGGACCTAATTGATTGAATTTGAATTTTCTTTATCCAATTAAAAAAATTCTGCGGTTGAAAGTTTCTATGTTACACCGTAGTTGTTACTATAGGTAGATGGATACTATAGTTATGAATAAAATGAATATTGCCAGTGGATCGAACACAAAATTTTAAACAACAGCGCAAAGCAACATTTTAATTTGATAGGATGGAAAACCAATGAACCAAAGTAGGTGAATAAATCGTGCCCGTGGAAAATGCAACATGTGAAAAGCACATGTGTGAATTAGCTACAAAGGTCAAGTGGCAAAATTTTTCATCATTAAAGTGTTTTGGAATGATCAATTTCAAGCGGAGATATTTTGAATTTATGTAGGTATACTTCATGCTCGAGGTGCTCTCAGTATAGCGGAGGAAATTCGTTTTATAATCATGGACACATCGAATCATTGGCACCCTAACCAAATACCAAATCAGCCTGCGTTCCCTAGTAACGGGCGTTTAAAGCGAGTGTCTGTCTCATCATACTGTTCGCTATGTAAATATGTTTAATGAACGTAATCATCACACGCGTGACAATCAGGTTCAGCGATAGGCTAACAACTTCTGTTATAAAAACAACTAATTTAATAACCCTAAATCCTCTCGGATTCTACAAATGTTTAGCATGATACCACCAATATGGTTATACTATTTATTACCTTGGCGTTCACTTTCCCATTCATCTATAAATATGGTCAGCTCCACACTTAGAAATTTAACATCTCGATCGGTAATGTTCATGTATAACCACCGAAAACAAATTAGATGGCGTCAAAGAACAATTCACTGTTGAATTAGAGGAACTCTTCAATATTATCCCGCACCACGACATTAAAATCACCGTGTGTGACTTTAATTCAACAATCGGTAGCAGTGCAGTAAATACACATCACACATCGGTACTAACACCTTGCACTGCACTAGTTACAACAACGGTCCTGAACTGGCAAGTGGCAATGGTATGTAGATCGAATGACGGAAGAACTTAGCACCAAGTCGATCAATTCATGATCTCTAACAGCCATCTCAACAACATATTCGACGTTGGAATTCGCAGGGGCGAAGACATGAACAGTGATCATTTGCTCGTCATATTCACATATAATTGTAAATTTTCATCTACTTTCAATAGACAAGCACAACATGCAGAACATACAGAATGTTCTATGGAATGTCAATGACTTAAAACATAAAGCATCACTGCGGAGTTACCATTTAGATGCACTGACCCCCAGGGCAAAGAAACAACGAAGGAACTCCTTGGAGCAATAGCATGCTATAAATCAGTTTTAACTATTGCAGCTCAAAATACAATCGGCAAAAGACCACCGATATCCCACAATGGTTGGTTATACAGTGATAAACATTCGTATAAACGCACTAAGTTTTTTAATTATATTTCTACAACCAGCCCTATCTAATTATTTCTAATTAACTTAAATTGTCTATTTCATCTAAGATAAGTAGTTATAACTAAGATAACAAACTAATGAAAATTATAATATTTACTGACCTCCGCCATTTCGTATTACATCGAAAACTTGATTTGGTATTGAATGTACTAATTTTTTTAGTGTTTCTAAATCAATTTTCATCCAACAATCACGGATTGCACTTTTCAAGTCATTAACATTATCAAATTGCCGACCATTTGCATAGACTTTGCCAGCCAGGATACCCCAAAGGTTCTCGTTTGGATTGCAGTCAGGACTGCAAACTGGCCATTCAAGGAGATGGATGTTTTTTTGCGAAATCACTGTTTGGATTCATTTGATATATGGATAGACGCATTATCCTGCTGAAATATGCAATCATCGTGATCAATACCATCAAGGTAACTAAGTAAAACATCTTCCAAAAAATCCATGTACATACGGGAGTTGATCCAAGTCGTTATGAAGCAGGTGGGAAGCCTTGCGTAGTAAAAAAAGGCTCCCCATCTCAAGTAGCACCAAATAACTTTATTGTTTTATGACCAAATCCCGACGTCGGTGCAACCGCTAGAAACTTGAAAAATTAGACATTTTGAACTTAAATCTAAAATTTCTTATTTATCGGTCGGTGCGACCACCATACGACGGTATCTTTTACCAGTCAATATCAAGTTATTTCTTATCGAGTTGGCCAACTTATTTCACATTCTCTAACTATTATCCGACTACTGTAACTTGATGGTCATTATTTACCCACGTGCCGACTCTTTAGTTTACCGGTCGTTTTACCCGATATTTAACGACCAGTTGGCGACTTTATTGTCATTTAAAAACTGAAATTCACCTTAAATAAGTTATTTGACATATGCACGACGACGAAATAACATTTATCACGTATAAGTATCACAATTTTGTGGCATAGTTGACTCGCTTGACAATTTTATCGAGAATATTATTTATCGACAAACGTCAAATGTACAAAATTTATTATTTATAAATAATTAAATATGGATCATTTTAAATTAAAAAAGAAGCCATTTAAACATTCGACATTTTTTCGGGAAGTGAAATTTTACTTAAACAAACCCTTAAATCTAAAAGTCAATAGAAAAAGTAATTTTGACAATTAAGTTAAAAAAATAACCAAACTGTTGCCAGAGTGACAAATTTGTTGGGAAAACAGTTTATTTGATTTTGAAATAACTTTTTTGTGTTTTTTGAGATACGTTTGCTATAAATTAGTCTTTCTTATAACTTTTTTGTCATTTTCATATACATTATGAAACTCGCCATTTTTTCTTTAGGTTTCATTAAAAATTATTTACTTCTGAAAAACAAAATTTGTTATTTTGATAATTTTCATGACAATATGTCAATATAGTATCATAATTTTAATGACGGGGATGTTTTTGAACAGATTTTCTCTGTATTAGATAATTTAATCATATTTATTTAATTTTATTTTTTTGGAATATCAACTTATATTTTAAAATAAAGAAATTATGGAAGCCCGTAAGTTTTGAGCTGGGAGACAGGTACATATTTACTATAAAACTTAATTTGTTTGAAAAAATAAGCCCTAATTAACACCATATTTGGATTATTAGTTAACAACGATTCTATAAATTTTAATTTTTTTAAAGAACCTTTCAAAGTAGGAACATTTGAACATTTGTATTTTTTTATAAAACAAGAAAAAGAAATAAATAACATTATGAAAAAGACAGCACCATTATTTACATATTTTGAAAAAAAAGTTCCCTCTCCACAAAATATAATCCGAATGACGAAAGAAATTAGTTTTTTTACGAACGTAATAGTTGTATAAGCGGCTCCGATCTAACTAACTTCAGTAATTTGAAAAGACAAATAGTGGTTATTACGACGTTATAACAACCTAAGATTTATTCCCCAATACCGTTGTAGCACCGTTACCATACCGTTGTACCAACGTCGGCTAGCCGACCACTAGTCATCCAGCTTACGGCAGTACGACGTTATCCCAACCCATTTGTGCTACTTGGGATCATTACGCTCCCTCCACCAAAGTAACGTTTCGACCTGATGACTCCATATTCTTTCAAATTATGCCAGTAGCAACTGTAGCAGTCAGGATCATCGAGGTTAAATTTTTTCTCCTCAGAAAAAATCACCTTCTGCCAACCTGTTGTCCCAATTTAATCCATTTAATGTTTGGTGAACTTCTCAAAATACGGGCAATATGTCGAGTAACAGTCCTTAAAATGATTTTTTTAACAAAATACCAAATTTCTGTATGTAATTACCTTTGAATATGTATGAACAAATTAGAAATAAATTAAAACTTAAACAAAAAATAACATTTCACGTACTGCGTTTAAACGAATGTCTCTGCAAATACTGACTGCTAGAAGATATTTTGTTTTATTTTTTACATTTCACCGTACTGTTATTTTGTTTTTAGTGCAGGCCAGTTCCCGTTTATACGCATGTCTATCACTTTATTTTTAGTCGAAAATAAACAAAAGCTTCGTGAAAATGGTTGCGTCGCAAAACTAGAAGCACTGTAGCAGAATATCTTCGTGTTAGGAGAGTTGCAACTATTTTTTTAAATTCCTAAAATTATTCGAGACTAAAGCCTGAGTTTACCTTAAAATCGGTAGCGTGTCCGTTCGTCTAGTAAATATTATCCGGTGTTCAATAGGGAGGCCCACTCGGGCACGTGCTGCTTAATTTGGTGCTTATGCATAGGATAATTTCCATGGCAAATGTTGGAATCGGTAACCAAAATATTGATCGCGTTAAAAATTTTAAATACCTAAGATATAAATGAGGCAGAAATAAAAGCCCGAATTGCTGCCAGACAACGAGTTTTCTATACTCAAACAAGGATATTGCGATCTTAACATTAACCGTAATCGTTCAAACCAGCACTTTATAAACGGCTCAAAAGACTTGTACTGGGTTTATTTTTTAATTCAACTCGAGCTTTAAACGAAAACACTGTGTGCAGAGTAAAACTACTCAGGTTTAATAAAAAAATACGGAGGATTTTTTGACAGCGCGCTCAGGTTGAATTAAGAAATAAGCCCACTGACTTTCGGTACCAAGAGCTGGACGCTGATCTCTAGGACTGTGAATGTTATAGTTTCCAATTGAAGTTGCGCAAAATTTATATTGCATTCGTTTGACCAAAAGATTCATTAAATCCAATCAAGGTAGGTACGCTGCAAGGTCCCCACAAAAACGTATGAATATTAAAGTGTTCTATCAACAATTAGCCGATGTGTGTCGTACAGGAAGACACCAACTGTGCTGGCGTGACGAAGTCAAACAAAACCCACGTATAACAGGATGCCGAAACTGAAGAGGAAGACCGACGGATCGAGGCGGATGTAGAACACTAGTATACAGGTGGCATAATATCCCGTCATAAGATGTGAAAGGTATAGAGAAAATGAGGTACTCGAGACTAATTCAACGTTAACCAATTTAAATTTTTCTCACCTTATATTGAACATTTTCTTATCTGCATGAGTCTCGAAGACAATTGCCAGTTTAATAATTTTAGGAGATTGAATAAAACAAGTTTACGGAAGTAAACCAACATCCACATTCTAAACACGTTATTCTTGCAACGAAGGGCAAAAATTCACATTCAAATTCTTGTTATATATTCCGCTTATCTAAAACAGAACCAAACTGTACCAAACAAAAAAAAAAGACACAATCGTACAATATGTCATATATCCACGTCCACATGTCAATCCATGTCCGGTAATCTTCTTTCAATGGGTAAAATACCCGTGTACACACAGCTACGATATGGATATTCTAAGACGAGAGATATAAAATGATCACGAAAAACAATATATCATTTGGATTTAAGGATAATGTAATTTTGATACATCAAAATAAGATGAATGAATTTGGATAAATTGTTGTGTGTTATAGAAATAAAAAAAAAAGGATAAAGAAAGGGATATTTTTTGTTGTTCTTGTATATATGTTCCGTCGTCACACACATGTATGTATGTACATACGATATATATTATCCATTACTAGATGAACAAAACTAATTCCAAATTAAACAATACAACAACAATTTCACTACAATATATATTTACTTTAGATTTTGACAGAATTTGTGTACAGACTAAATAGAATAGAAAACTATTAATCACACATACAAGTCACACACTAAGTCTATATATTATTTCATATCTCTCGGAATTGGATATGACAAGTGAACCAAACCAAACCGAAACCGAAATATAAAATAAAATTATAAATTACAATTTGATAACGAAATACCCACCGTCTGTTATCAATACTCGTATATAGTAAATTCTTAATTATGGTATTTTAATATCGGAATGGTACGTCGGTCGTATCGTATATCCAGTCCAAATCGTAATCGATTCGAGTGAATGTGCTGTATCCGTCTTAGCCCGATACAAAAACACCAATTTGAGTAGGTGCACCGTCGTCCTCTAGGATTGATAGGGGTGCGCCACTATTCAGATGATTATCATCTGCACCGCAAATCGAGTTTCGTTCGATACACTTTTTTTCTGTTATTATTTTCGTATTTACCACACGCACAGTATCATTTTGATCGAACCCAATTAAAGAACCGATATAATTGGTATATTCTTTAATACCGGCTTCTGAATATCTCGGTAATCGAACTGGTTGATCTGTTAGTCCCAATGAAATATCATCGACTCGAAGAAGTAAAATATTCGCGGAAAATTGGCGATTTGCTTCAATATGTTGGAAAATAGATTGATCATCGGTGACTGTACGCACAAAAAGCGCCTCGTTGAAATTTTGTGCACCAAAAATTATTTTAATCGGTGTCGATTGACCACATACTGCAGACGATAATACAAAATTAGGCGATATAATCGACCCGCCACAATTTTTATTATTCGTAGTAATTAGATGCACGGTCCATGGATAGATTTGTATACTCGCCGGATTATGAGTCGCCTAGAAATATATATATAATTATAATTATTTCAGAATAAGCAATAAAATGTGTAATCACGTACACAAACCACTGTACACCATAAAACTATACCGAATACTAGTCTCATTATATCATGACTATTTCCTAACTACTGATAACACCTTTTAATTTAAACAGGCGATAATGTGCCGTAATCTAATCGTAAAGTGTTAATTAAAATAGTTTTATAGTTTGTTCGGCGGACCCGTAAAATATGTGCGCGATAACCGAATTTTGATTGGTTTTGATTGATTTCCACGTAGTTTTATACCTCCGCATGTTACACAATTATAGAAGCGGATCTAAAATCAATGTAATTAGAATATAATTAGAATTAATATTCTATTGTTGAAACGTTACGTAGATGTGTGCGGTTACTAAAAATAAATTCTTTGATCTCTTATGCCTAATCGAGTACAAACCTGTGTATGCTATATACAAAGCAACAATAATATGAAAAATATCTAATTTTTGGATTCGATGCTTCGAATTGTAATTAATTTTTGATTAGTCGGTAGACCAAATACACGCATTATGAAGATTTCTATAACATTTTTGGATTTTGTATATTTAAGATTTACTTAAACGATCGTTTAACTTTAATGCGAGAATAATTTTCAATAAATAGAAATTTTGGTTTTGTAGCGTTGCTTCGGTCGGATTAGGAGGAGTGTGAGGTGAGGCGACATTATACACGTATTGTTTGAACAGGATGAAATTAATTGTATTCCCATTTCCATTATTAAGATGAATCGTAAATTAATTTATATTTTATGGCTTGAGGGCTTGAGGGCTTGAGGACCATTAACTTCTTTGGTCAACACGCGAACCAGTTTCATAAATTTAAAGATTTATAAAGGAGAATTATACGTAAACTTGGTAGTTTTTATGAGGAAATCACATTATTTGGTATTACTGAAAAGTTTTTCTCGAAAAATATTTAGTTATTATTGTCTGTGCACGATAAACATGATCTTTAAGGTTTTTGGGTTCAAGTAGTAAGAAAAATCGAATACCAAATTTGGTACCATCAAAAATTTAATTATTATTCGTCTGGTAGGCATTTCATAATCTTAAATGTCTACCCAAATGAAGTTTATACTAAATTAATCCTAAACCAACAAAAACAAAAATTAATGAGAGTGTATTGGTTTAAAGCAGTCATTTAGGCGAAGCCGAATATTTCTATTTAATAAATATTTTTTATTTAAAAATAAAATTTATTTATTTATTTAAACAATCAAATTTATTTGAGCAAAAAACATGACAATATAATACATATTTTAATAGAGCCATGTACTATATACACAACAAGTAACAACCCGATTAAAATTATTCATTCTAATCGAGCACATCTAAAACGACATTCAATTGAAGAACGGAATTTCATAGTAAATTTGATTCTAAGAAAATTCATATCTCAAGATTTTCACCGTTCGGCAAACTTGCCACTATACTATTTTGGTAGACCTATATGTGCGCTATACTTGTACTAACCCGTTTAAAATTCTAATAGTTTTTGCATATCTAAAACGACATTCAATTGATGAACGGAATTTCTTAGTAAATTTGATTCTAAGAAAATTCATATCTCAAGATTTTCACCGATCGGCAAACTTGCCACTATAATATTTTGGTAGACCTATATGTGCACTAAACTTGTGCTAACCCGTTTAAAATTCTTATAGTGTGCATATCTAAAACAACATTCAATTTACTAAGAAATTCCGTTCTTCAATTGAATGTCGGTTTAGATATGCAAACACTATTAGAATTTTAAACGGGTTAGTACAAGTATAGCGCACATATAGGTCTACCAAAATATTATATTAGATATGCAAACACTATTAGAATTTTAAAGGGGTTAGCACAAGTTTAGTGCACATATAGGTCTACCAAAATATTATAGTGGCAAGTTTGCCGATCGGTGAAAATCTTGAGATATGAATTTTCTTAGAATCAAATTTACTAAGAAATTCCGTTCATCAATTGAATGTCGTTTTAGATATTCAAACACCATTAGAATTTTAAAGGGGTTAGCACAAATTTAGTGCACATATAGGACTACCAAAATATTATAGTGGCAAGTTTGCCGATCGGTGAAAATCTTGAGATATGATTTTTTTAGAATCAAGATTTCTTGGAAATGCCGTGTATCACTAGAATGTCGTAATGGGTATTTAACATCCATTAGAATTTTATTTTGGTTCGCACTAGTAGAGTTCATGTATAGGAATTGAAATCATCTGTCTTTTTTAATTTTGAGTACTTTGAATGAATAAAATGCATAATGACTTAACGATTAATTTTTGACCCTTTCAGTTTTTTTGTAATAAAATCTGTGAACGATGCTAGGTTACTTCTACGTAACATAATTCTTCCACAATTTTGCTGTTATTTAAATAATGAATTTTAATCAAATTGAACCTAAATAAACATTGTGAATTTAAATTATATGTAAAACCCAAAAATTTTGGAAAATCGCCCAAATGTTCGCAAATCACTAATACATCTTCACATTTTGTTTTATTTTGAATTATAGTATAAACTTCATACTTCTCAGTAGAAGTTTGAAGTTTTTCCTAAAATAGTACTAACCGTCATTTTTACAATTTAGGATAAATTTCATTGGCATAAATGTCTAATAGAACTTTAGGTGAGAATTGTCTCATATAATGATTTTGAAATATTGTCTTATTACAAAGAGTTTTAGGCAATTAAAAAAAATATCTTATTTTTATAGTAGGACTCACATCCACTTGCAACTTCAGAAAGTGGTCACACTGCCTACTTGCGGCAGACACCGGTAACTACTCCGTTACTGGGGCAGGCTAATTTTGTGAGGGCTGTGGTTCTTGTTTTACAGCAGGTTTGCGTTGGGCTAACAACCCAACCTGGATAAAATAATTGTTACGAATCTTCGACAAAAGCCTCGGATAGTTAACTGAGATTTGAACCAACGAGCTCGGACTCAAAATAGGGACAGTGATTTAAAATTTGTAAACAAGAAATGTATTCAGCTTGAACTACTTTGAGCTAGTCCACTTAATTCTAATGAAATCTTTAATAACCCGAGAAGTGATAGTGTTAATTAGTTTACGTTTCTGTTTTTTTAAACTATACAGTTTATATAGTTGGAAAAAGAATACGTCACCTGTACGTATCAGTATACGTATAAATACAACTTAGTTTAATACAAAAAATAATTATATGTGCCATAATAAGCCCTTTTATATATTAATTTTAGAATTTCATGTTACCAGTCGGAATTTGACACTGGAAGTGGATCGGCCTTAGCAACGTGAGTTGTTCCCGTGTACTTAAGGTATAAGATGGCTGCCGAGATCAACAGTATTCCTATAGTTGCATAAGATATTGTATATAATAATGAACGTCGTGCATATTCATCACTGTGCTAGTTCATCCTCCTATATTACGTTTGTGACCTCGAAATAACACACCTCGAATGGTGGGAAGAGAGAGAGTTTTGTGGTGAAATTGAAACATTTTTAGATAATCTTTAACATTTACATTAGAAAGTCCCTGAATTCCGTAAAGATCAAATAATTTTCTAACAATTTGAGATAAACTCGAGAAAACCGTAATTTACTATTTTTTTTTAATTCTAAAAGGAAATAGCCTTACATTATATTTGCTTACATGTATGACCGAAATAGCTAAATCGAAACCCTACGTATGTGGTGAACAAAATTTAATTTTATGATGATTTTTAATTTTTTCAGCGTATTTTAAACAATTGTGGTTTTTGATTTCAATCTATTTTCAAATTTTTCTGTGACCACTCTTGAGATGGTCATAGTTTTTTTAATATATTTTATAGGATAGCGTAGACACAGTTCTAACATTGAAATGAACATGGTTAACTTATGATAATAGGCTTAACTCATACAGGCTATACTTTTTACACTATTTGCCGTAGGCACTTGGCGAAATACACTTACACTTAATAAACATATTTTATTAAACACTTGTTTTTTATTTCGCAAAATTACGAAATAAAATTGCGAAATAAAAAACAAGTGTTTAAAAAAATGTGTTTATTAAGTCATACAGGCTACCTTAAGTGTTACATGAATTTTAATAAATTTTTAAATTTATTTCACCGATCCTAGAGATGTTCAAGGTGTCTCAACATGATCAGATAAATCAGTCAAAACCATATGAGTGCGGTTAACAGGACCTAATTATGAAGATGTTTAGCTTGTTCAGAGACAATTTTACATTTGCAGTTATATTTTCTATCCCAGAACTATAAGGTTTTTATTGGTATATGACTCGGATTTTAAAATTAAAATATTTAATTGCTAATTTTTATTGATTATTTGTCGAATTGACATCGAAAGCTTAGCAATTATTTAAATTTTAAAATCCGAGCCATATACCAATAAAAACCTTACAGGTACTATTATTGGCTCATAAAATATTTTTCATATCCCAGAAATGTTAACGGGATCTCTTTCATAAATTCGAACAGTTCAGAATATTTGCTATCATTATTTTGAAAACAGGACAAGAATGATGGCTTTTACTATGCTTTCGACCAATTAAAACTACTTCAGTTTCAATGTTATTCTCAATTGGAAATTTTGGTATTTTCGCCAAGTGGAATTTTACTCAATTGAAATTCCCAAATAAGCTACAAACCCGACTTATTGCAAAAAATTGGCAAATAACAGACATCCTAGAGACGTTCACGGAGTCACGTTTATACTTTTGGATTATGATGATATTTGCCGAAAGTGGAAATATAAAAGTTGTCTAAAATATCCTTTGTTAGAATTAAAAAACTGTAAATTGTATCAAGATTTTCTCGAATTTATCTCAAATTGTTAGAAAACTATTTGATCTTTAGAACATCATTCAGCACTCAGGGACTTCTTTCGTGCGCCGTTGGAACTGTTGAAAATTTTAAGCGTTTTTAAAATTGCTGCCATTCAGGCAAATGTTGCTGAAGACCGCAATTTGTCGATTTCAAGACGTTCTCAAGAATTGGGACTGTCTCAAACCACAACCTGGCAGATTTTGAGAAAGGATTTGGGATTGCATCCATATAAAATTGTTCTCACTCAAGAACTGAAGCCATTGGACCACCGTAAACGTCGTGAATTTGCTGTTGCCTTGGAACAACTTAAAAACGATATCGATTTTTTTAAGAAAATCATCTTCTCCGATGATCTCCTTTCATCTGAGTGGTGTGGTAAATAAACAAAACTGTCGATTCTGGTGCGAAGAAAATCCACAAATTATTCATGAATTTGGTATTCATTTGGTCTAGTGGAATCATCGGTCCATATTTTTTTTCGAAATTAAGCTGGTAACACCGTTACTGTCAATGGAGATCGGTATAGATCAATGATAATCAACTTTTTTATGGCCGAAATTGGAAGAAGTTGATCTTGACAATATTTGGTTCCAACAAGAAGGGGCTACATGCCACACAGCAAGTGCAACAATTGAATTATTGGGAGAAAAGTTTGGAGATTCGATTATTTCAAGAAATTGTGATATTGAATGGCCTCAAAGAAGTTGTGATTTAACACTATTAGACTATTTCTTGTGGAATTATTTGAAGTCATTGGTCTTTAGCAATAAACCAAACTCTCTTCAAGCTTTACAAGTCAATATTAAACGTGCTATTCATGACATACGACTTGATTTAGTGGAAATAGTGGTCGAAAATTGGGTTCATCGAATTCGTTCCTGCAGAAGAAATCGCTTGAATAAAAATTTGAATGACGTTTTGTACAGAATTTAATTGTATCGATTGTACTTCTCATTAAATAATAAACATTTCAATTTCCTTAACAATTAGTGTGTCTTTTGAAAACCTTGTATATGTATTCTTGCTGATGAATAGTTGAGACTGGCATAAAAATATGGAAGTTGCTCTCTTTTATATATAGCCGTTTTAAGTAAGACATGATTTCCATTTGAACATAAGCTATCTAGTTGATAAGCAGCCTTCCGAATGAGATTTAGCTCTATTCAATAGGAAGTGAGATTATTGGTACTGGTACTTGGTAACCTACTGGTTATAATCCTTCATTCGCCGTTGATTAGACTGCCTATCTCAAATATATCAAAGTAGATCCAGGGATGGGATGTGAATCTCGATATATTGGATCTCGTTGGTCGCCCTGACTTGGTGCTTGTTCTTGTCAGTCATTCACTTATGTTGCTTTGCACTATATTTGGCCTTTTGAGGGCCAAAGTTCCAAATTTTGAAAATTGGCCTTTTGAGTAATCCTATACTTTGCTATTTTTGACTAACTATTCTAACAAAACCATCGTTACCATACTATGTACCTCTTGATTTCTTCCTAGAAGTCATTTTCCTGGAGGTATATCATCATCTATATTTGATTTTTGTAAATTCATTAAAATTAATTTAAAAAATGATTGAATATTGTAATATTTTTCTTAACCAATTGAGTCCCAAGCAGCGCGTTTGCGTTGTTCAAATTTTATGTCGAGAAAATAAAATAAATAAATGTGACGGAGGACGTTGGAGTTTATTTTTGTTGTTTGCTTTTGTACCACAAACGGTTTTACGTTGTTTGTAATCCGTTTGCATTACCTCCTGGAATTCAAACTGTTAATAACCGGATATATGTATTTGTTGCAGAGAAGGCGGATCCAGGCAAGAACTGTTTTAATGGATCTCGTAACAACACAGGTATTCTAGCTCAAGCTAATAAATTTATAGTGCCGACCGCGTCTACATCCAACAATATCATTTAGTCTATTTTGACATATGCACGTCACAAGAATGCATTTGAGGATGCAGTCACAAGAATGCACTTGAGAATTTCATCAAAATCTTTTGTTGACATAAGCAAATTTTTCCCCAATAAAAATTACGGTTAGGGGCCAGAAATGGAACTATTGATATTTTTGCTGTGGTTGGCAAAGTGGAATCAGCTATATAACAGTATCGGCGGCAATGGACATTTCTAGATCTACTATTTGCAATATTGTCCATTAATTGTTAGACTTTATTGATTGAATTATAATGCCAAGAATTATAAAATTGCCCAGCAGAGAGGAACTACACATTATATTGGTTCTTCAATCAATCGACGAGCACGAACAACAATTTCCAACAAGGCATCTGGTGCTATTGATGGAACACCTGTCGAAATATTGTGTCCAGTAGATTTGCATGACCAATATATAAATCGCAAGTTGAGGTACTCAATTCAATGTCAGGTGATTCTAGTTTCAAGTTTGTGGGTGTTTTTAATTTTTTATTGGGCACAACATGACCCATGAGAAAAAAATATAATAAAGCTTTTAGCACGACTCGCGATCTTATTAATAATGTACAAAAGCCCCTTGGCTTTTTTCAACTTGAAAAGCCCTATTAGCCTTCATAGGTAGAAACTTGATATTGAGCATGATTTTATGGTTCAGTGAGAAAAGTTCATAGCCGTTTGAACTACACCGATAGGTTCTTCCTGGGCTGTACTCTGGAGGATCAAAGTTTCAGAAACTTGCCATTGAAAATACAAGGGATTCAATAATAAATATTTTTAAATTTTACATCTTAAAAATACTACTTATTACAATGTTTAGAGGTATATTAATTTCTTTATTTCACATATTTTTTTTTTTTTTTCTTAATTTTGTTTTTTATTCATCTTTTATTTCTAATCAAATCATACATTCCGACCCATGCATGCATTGGTCGCACGGGTGGCCAATATTGTAGATTGCGCGTTTGGAAAAATGAAAATACGGTGGAGGTCAATTTTTGGGCGTGTTTCAAAACTCAAAATAGAAAATAATGTTAAGGCATTTGCTGCTTGCTTTACATTTCATAATATATGGATGATCAATGATGTTGTGCCCATATTATTAGAGGCAGTTAATTACACCTTAGAACGAGATGAGAAAACAGGAATTCAATTGAGAGAACAACTTTTTCAAATGTTCTTAATTTCTATACAAAAACAACCATATATTGTAAATAAATTTTAACTCAAATTTAACAATAATAAAAATTCGTTTAATTCAGTTTTTAATTTCGTTTTACATTTCATATGTTCAAATATTAAAATAATAAATAAATTTTCATAAATTTCAATCCCTACTAAGTAGTTACGGAATATTTATGAATAAATAACGGTCTAATCGAAGATTTAGATTCAGAGGGCGCCTCAAAGAGAATTCAACTAAAATTTGAAAACCCTTGCAAAAATTGAATAATGGATTTATTTTCTTTCTTTGGTATTTTGCAAAAATTTTCTTGCTGAGTGCATCTTTTTTTGCTGTTCCTGCATTAGTTCCGTTGTAATTTCGGGCCAGTTGTCGACTACTGCCCAGTTCCTCAGAGTGTTCCGTCGACGCCATTGTTGGTGGTTCTGGTGATGGAGGGTTTGTTTCGTCTCCAGTATCTCTATTGTCATGTCAGCTGTGACCTCACCGCCTTCAGTTCCTATGCCTTGTTACGTTTTTATTCTCTTTGTCACTCGACTTAAGAATAAACATGAATCGAATGACATGTAAACAGATTTATTTACCCCAGCGTCATCACCCCGCAGCATTGTTGCCGACTATCGCTCAGTCCGTCGTGGATCTTGTTGGGTGATGTCCATCCGAGGTCGAGAGAGCTGCAATTACCTACCATACTTGACAAGCTAAATCGTCGCCCCTTCCCCACCGATATTCACACTCATCTCCCGCACTGACTAAATTATAATGAACACATTCTTTTGAATAATAATCTTAACTGAAACATATTTCATTGATTTTTCATTTATTTTCAACTATCTACATTAATACATTTGTACGAGCTCAAAAACACAATGTAGTTAAATGATACAATACAATTGGGAACGACCCAAAAAAACTACGGAGCTCTATAAATTTCTTTTATCGCAACCGTTTCGCAACCCGCGCCACGATTACCTACTCCGAAATTGGAGTCAAATTACACCACGTTTCACCTGTAAATCCGACGTCCTGTAATGGTGCACGAGGAGCTCGACGTACCCACCTAGGATCTGTAAATAAATATCTATACCAACAAAAAAAAATAGAATCACGGATTCTGCGGAACAAAATGGTTACGAATTGCCTTAGTTTTTTTTTTGTAATTTACAATCCTACTCAAAAATACAACAATTACTAACTTACACGTTTCAGTTAAAGATTAGATTAACAAAAATTATATTTACTAAATATTTTGTGATGAAAAGGATACTCTCACGTGTCACGTTTCAACCAGTTCCTCAGCCACAACATGCGTTCTCCTTCCGTACGATACAATCTGCACACGTTTGGTCACTTTGTTTAAACTGTCTCTTTTCCTTAGGCAGCCGAATTTTCTCTCGATGGATTTGTAGTTGCGCGTACTGGACGATTATAACTTTTTCCTTTTCCTTTAGTACAATCGATTACGGGATCGTTATTCGTTATTAAAAATGGAGCATCGTCCGTATTTCGCGAACCCCACTGACACATGAAGCACGCACGTATAAATAGGTGGAATAACTTTGGGTATACTATTTCTTTCCAATCAGCCGACTCTTTTCCTTTTTATTTTTATTTTTTTTTTATTTTTGCCACACTCACTTAAAGCCCGAAAAAGAATCACGACAGTTTTCTTTGCCTGCTGGGCTTGGGTAACACACTCACTACCGAAAAGTATAATATTTCTATTGAGCCTTTTTTTTCCGCGCACTTATACCCGAGTTCTTCGTTTTGTGGTTTTTCCTATATTTCTGTATTTCCGATGTATTTCCTATAACGTGTTGGGTCGCTATAATGTTGTAGACGGGGTACGTGCTCTCTACTTCACTGCTCGATCCAAAAAGAAATTTTGTTTTTCGTTTACTCACGAAATTTTGTTTCTCGTTTGACGTTTAGTGCTAGGTGTGTTTTTTTACTCTCAATGTACCTGCCCCATCTATATGTGAACACGAAACGTCGAATATTTTAGCAAAGACGCAACTCCGAACTTAACCGTGACACAATTTTCGAAATGTAACCGGTTACATCGTAACAGTCTGTATGATCATTTACCAACCACAACGTTACATTTGATATTGACATTACAAGAAAACCATATTCCTTATTTTATATTGCTTGAAAAGGTTATTCCATTTAATTCGGACCTGTTCGGGGGCGAAACTCATTAATTGAGTCGCATCTCTGATAATCTTTAAATTTAAGTACATAGTGTATTTAGAATATTAAATAATGATTTATTTTTTCAAAAGAAGTTAACCTATGTACATCCAATTTTCATTCCTTCTATAAAACTTTTGTGTAAATAATGTTTCATTATTCGGGCCTTAATTAATTGCACGGTTTCCTCATCGATCACTGAAACCAATACTTGTAATTAGTATAATGGTACATAAGTACATATAGCTATGTATAAATATTTTACTTCGTCGATACCGCGATTGGTACGATTTTTTTTAAATTTAATTATTATTTTTACAGAAAAATTAACGAAAATTATTACAGAAATGTCAAAATTATAACAGAGGTTGCTGGACGGCTCCTTAGTAAATTTATTGTTAAAAATCGTTAAATACTACACTTTTAACACACTTTTAACACAGGCCTACACTTTTTGGATTTATCTAGATTAACCTTGGCCTACACTACTTCGTGGCAGTGGCCCAAGTCTCAGGGAATCCCTGTGAAGACTGCAAGAACAGAAAATTTCTTAGTAATTTTTTTGTTGGAAACCGTTACATACTGACAATGATACTGACATTCTTTCCAGCTCGTATAGCAATGGACCTTCATTTTTTGATTGCCTACACTACTTCATGACAGTGGCCAAAGTCTGAGATAATCCCTATTAAAACTCGTTGAAAATCGTTACATACTGCGACTTGCACAAACCTTCTATCCAGCTTGTACATAAGTGGGGCTACATTTTATAAATTTACCCTTGACCAATACTACTTTATTGCAGTGGCCGTTTCATATAATGGGACAGACTTAAATTGTTTCATATAATGGGACAGACACAACATTTTTTCCACCTCGTATAGGAATAGGTCTACATTTATTGAACTTCAGAAAACCTGCATTACTTCGATATAGTGGCCGAAGTCTCAGGTAATTGCTTCGAAGACCGCTAGAGAAAAAAAAATTCTAACACCAACCTTCTTTTCTTCTCGTACAGAAATGATCCTAAATTTTTTAGATTCACCTTGGTCATGACTACTTTATGACAGCCACAGAATAAAATTTCTCTAAAATTTTATATTGAAATTCATTAAATACGAACTATCTTTTTAGCTCTTATAGAAATATGCCTACATTTATCGAATTCCAGATGGTCTACACTACTTCATGACAGTGGCCAGTCTTACTGTTAGAACCTATACACAAAAGAAAATTTCTTTGTATAAGTTTTTTTTGTGGAAAATCATTACATACTGAGCCTGACACGAATCTTCTTTCCAGATTGTAAGGAAATCTTCTTGCGTTATTTGGATTTCAGTTGGTATACTATACTTTGTGACAGTGGCCGAAGTCTCAGGCATTCCCTGTGAAAATAGCCACAGAAGAAAATTTCTTAGTTATTTTTTTTTCAAATCGTCACATAAAGAGGCCAGCACGAATTATCTTTCCAGATCGGATAGAAATGGGCCAGCCTACAGTGTTTGGATTCGCCTTTGCCTACACTTCTACATGACAGTACCAGAAATGTCAGGTAGCTCCTGTGAATATAGCCACTAGAGAAATCTTGTTATGCCCGGTTGCACAGAAATATGACTATCGGCCGGTTAGTTGTTCGTCAGTTTAGTATTTTATATGAAATCTGTTTTCGCAATCAAAAAAAGCACTTGGTTAGATATATTTTATTCCATGGAAATATTTGACGATTAGTTATTCTTACTTATTCAATCAGAATTGGTCGTTTAAATATTTATACGCATGCGAAATATTTGCACGGAATAAAATTGCGAAAACAGATTTAATATAAAATATTTACCTGGCGCACAACTAACTGGCCGTTAGCCATTTTTCTGTGCAACAGGGCATTAGTAAATTTTTTGTTGAAAATTCATTACATACTGAAACTGGCACGAACCTTCTTTCCCGATATTAGAGAGTTGGGCCTATATTATATTTTTTGGATTTCAGACGGCCTACACTACTTAATGGGGGTTGCCGAACAGACACATAATTTATTAAAACTGTCAGTAAAGTGGCTGTTCATATTCATATTAGACAGGGTGTTTCACGCGTGGGCCAACAGAATTTTTTGGTAGATTAGGGAGGTCATTTGGAAGCTTTCATTCCATAGAACTGATGTCCTAAAACTGCCACTGTAACTGAGAGATAAGTTACAATAACTAAAAATTAGTTACCAAAAATTGAGAGATAATTATTTTGTTTGTAGTCACTCAAAGGCTGCAATGCCACTTTATAAATTTATTTTATAAAAAACTAAAAGCTATTTGGAAACAAGCCTTGTTTTTAAAAATTTCATGGTGTATGCCGCTTTCAATGGTATTACGACATGCCATAGGAAATTATTTAATTAATATTTTTATCTAAATAATGTAACCAGACATGTAAAATTGGTAATAAATAAATAAATAAATCCATCATTTTGTCGTCAAAATAAAATATACTATTTTGCCGAGCCAGGGTTAAGAAAATACGTTTTAAGTTAAGCAAATAAGCAATTTTTCTTAAACCAGTTGTAATTAATAATAATTATTTAGAATAAAATTACATTTCAAAATACAATTAAAGTTATTTCGTGCCTTTACGACTACAAACAAAAAAGTTATGAACATTTAAAGGCGAGAATTTGCGTAATTTAAAAAATTAAAAATATCATAATATCTCAGTTACCGTGGAACTTAGTACAGCAGTTCTATGGGATCAAAGCTTCCAAATGACCTCTCCAATCTGATAAAAAATGTTGTTCCACTTTTTTACTGTTGGCTTGTAAAATAAAATCTTGTAGTAGTACGCTGATATAAATTTTATTTGTAAAATAATCGTTTCTTGTTTTCAGGCTTTGTTCAATACCGGCTACAAGGTTTTGCCCACCGCAGTTGGTAACGAGTTATCAATTTACTACAGTAATCAGATTTTGCGCGAGAGCCAACCAACTTTTTCTCTGAGGATTGTGTACATCTTTAGTTCATAGATTTACAGTGGGAATCACATCATTAAGTGTCTTGTCACATTTGGGCACGCTTTCTACATTTGTAACCATGTGCAAAGTATTAGCGGGTGGTTTATAGCAAGGTAATAGTCGAAGGCAAACTCTCAAAGCCTTTCGAAATAAGTGCGTAAATCGAGCAAAATATGTTAAGGCATTTGCTGCTTGCTTTACATTTCATAATATATGGATGATCAATGATGTTGTGCCCATATTATTAGAGGCAGTTAATTACACCTTAGAACGAGATGAGAAAACAGGAATTCAATTGAGAGAACAACTTTTTCAAATGTTCTTAATTTCTATACAAAAACAACCATATATTGTAAATAAATTTTAACTCAAATTTAACAATAATAAAAATTCGTTTAATTCAGTTTTTAATTTCGTTTTACATTTCATATGTTCAAATATTAAAATAATAAATAAATTTTCATAAATTTCAATCCCTACTAAGTAGTTACGGAATATTTATGAATAAATAACGGTCTAATCGAAGATTTAGATTCAGAGGGCGCCTCAAAGAGAATTCAACTAAAATTTGAAAACCCTTGCAAAAATTGAATAATGGATTTATTTTCTTTCTTTGGTATTTTGCAAAAATTTTCTTGCTGAGTGCATCTTTTTTTGCTGTTCCTGCATTAGTTCCGTTGTAATTTCGGGCCAGTTGTCGACTGCTGCCCAGTTCCTCAGAGTGTTCCGTCGACGCCATTGTTGGTGGTTCTGGTGATGGAGGGTTTGTTTCGTCTCCAGTATCTCTATTGTCATGTCAGCTGTGACCTCACCGCCTTCAGTTCCTATGCCTTGTTACGTTTTTATTCTCTTTGTCACTCGACTTAAGAATAAACATGAATCGAATGACATGTAAACAGATTTATTTACCCCAGCGTCATCACCCCGCAGCATTGTTGCCGACTATCGCTCAGTCCGTCGTGGATCTTGTTGGGTGATGTCCATCCGAGGTCGAGAGAGCTGCAATTACCTACCATACTTGACAAGCTAAATCGTCGCCCCTTCCCCACCGATATTCACACTCATCTCCCGCACTGACTAAATTATAATGAACACATTCTTTTGAATAATAATCTTAACTGAAACATATTTCATTGATTTTTCATTTATTTTCAACTATCTACATTAATACATTTGTACGAGCTCAAAAACACAATGTAGTTAAATGATACAATACAATTGGGAACGACCCAAAAAAACTACGGAGCTCTATAAATTTCTTTTACCGCAACCGTTTCGCAACCCGCGCCACGATTACCTACTCCGAAATTGGAGTCAAATTACACCACGTTTCACCTGTAAATCCGACGTCCTGTAATGGTGCACGAGGAGCTCGACGTACCCACCTAGGATCTGTAAATAAATATCTATACCAACAAAAAAAAATAGAATCACGGATTCTGCGGAACAAAATGGTTACGAATTGCCTTAGTTTTTTTTTTGTAATTTACAATCCTACTCAAAAATACAACAATTACTAACTTACACGTTTCAGTTAAAGATTAGATTAACAAAAATTATATTTACTAAATATTTTGTGATGAAAAGGATACTCTCACGTGTCACGTTTCAACCAGTTCCTCAGCCACAACATGCGTTCTCCTTCCGTACGATACAATCTGCACACGTTTGGTCACTTTGTTTAAACTGTCTCTTTTCCTTAGGCAGCCGAATTTTCTCTCGATGGATTTGTAGTTGCGCGTACTGGACGATTATAACTTTTTCCTTTTCCTTTAGTACAATCGATTACGGGATCGTTATTCGTTATTAAAAATGGAGCATCGTCCGTATTTCGCGAACCCCACTGACACATGAAGCACGCACGTATAAATAGGTGGAATAACTTTGGGTATACTATTTCTTTCCAATCAGCCGACTCTTTTCCTTTTTATTTTTATTTTTTTTTTATTTTTGCCACACTCACTTAAAGCCCGAAAAAGAATCACGACAGTTTTCTTTGCCTGCTGGGCTTGGGTAACACACTCACTACCGAAAAGTATAATATTTCTATTGAGCCTTTTTTTTCCGCGCACTTATACCCGAGTTCTTCGTTTTGTGGTTTTTCCTATATTTCTGTATTTCCGATGTATTTCCTATAACGTGTTGGGTCGCTATAATGTTGTAGACGGGGTACGTGCTCTCTACTTCACTGCTCGATCCAAAAAGAAATTTTGTTTTTCGTTTACTCACGAAATTTTGTTTCTCGTTTGACGTTTAGTGCTAGGTGTGTTTTTTTACTCTCAATGTACCTGCCCCATCTATATGTGAACACGAAACGTCGAATATTTTAGCAAAGACGCAACTCCGAACTTAACCGTGACACAATTTTCGAAATGTAACCGGTTACATCGTAACAGTCTGTATGATCATTTACCAACCACAACGTTACATTTGATATTGACATTACAAGAAAACCATATTCCTTATTTTATATTGCTTGAAAAGGTTATTCCATTTAATTCGGACCTGTTCGGGGGCGAAACTCATTAATTGAGTCGCATCTCTGATAATCTTTAAATTTAAGTACATAGTGTATTTAGAATATTAAATAATGATTTATTTTTTCAAAAGAAGTTAACCTATGTACATCCAATTTTCATTCCTTCTATAAAACTTTTGTGTAAATAATGTTTCATTATTCGGGCCTTAATTAATTGCACGGTTTCCTCATCGATCACTGAAACCAATACTTGTAATTAGTATAATGGTACATAAGTACATATAGCTATGTATAAATATTTTACTTCGTCGATACCGCGATTGGTACGATTTTTTTTAAATTTAATTATTATTTTTACAGAAAAATTAACGAAAATTATTACAGAAATGTCAAAATTATAACAGAGGTTGCTGGACGGCTCCTTAGTAAATTTATTGTTAAAAATCGTTAAATACTACACTTTTAACACACTTTTAACACAGGCCTACACTTTTTGGATTTATCTAGATTAACCTTGGCCTACACTACTTCGTGGCAGTGGCCCAAGTCTCAGGGAATCCCTGTGAAGACTGCAAGAACAGAAAATTTCTTAGTAATTTTATTGTTGGAAACCGTTACATACTGACAATGATACTGACATTCTTTCCAGCTCGTATAGCAATGGACCTTCATTTTTTGATTGCCTACACTACTTCATGACAGTGGCCAAAGTCTGAGATAATCCCTATTAAAACTCGTTGAAAATCGTTACATACTGCGACTTGCACAAACCTTCTATCCAGCTTGTACATAAGTGGGGCTACATTTTATAAATTTACCCTTGACCAATACTACTTTATTGCAGTGGCCGTTTCATATAATGGGACAGACTTAAATTGTTTCATATAATGGGACAGACACAACATTTTTTCCACCTCGTATAGGAATAGGTCTACATTTATTGAACTTCAGAAAACCTGCATTACTTCGATATAGTGGCCGAAGTCTCAGGTAATTGCTTCGAAGACCGCTAGAGAAAAAAAAATTCTAACACCAACCTTCTTTTCTTCTCGTACAGAAATGATCCTAAATTTTTTAGATTCACCTTGGTCATGACTACTTTATGACAGCCACAGAATAAAATTTCTCTAAAATTTTATATTGAAATTCATTAAATACGAACTATCTTTTTAGCTCTTATAGAAATATGCCTACATTTATCGAATTCCAGATGGTCTACACTACTTCATGACAGTGGCCAGTCTTACTGTTAGAACCTATACACAAAAGAAAATTTCTTTGTATAAGTTTTTTTTGTGGAAAATCATTACATACTGAGCCTGACACGAATCTTCTTTCCAGATTGTAAGGAAATCTTCTTGCGTTATTTGGATTTCAGTTGGTATACTATACTTTGTGACAGTGGCCGAAGTCTCAGGCATTCCCTGTGAAAATAGCCACAGAAGAAAATTTCTTAGTTATTTTTTTTTCAAATCGTCACATAAAGAGGCCAGCACGAATTATCTTTCCAGATCGGATAGAAATGGGCCAGCCTACAGTGTTTGGATTCGCCTTTGCCTACACTTCTACATGACAGTACCAGAAATGTCAGGTAGCTCCTGTGAATATAGCCACTAGAGAAATCTTGTTATGCCCGGTTGCACAGAAATATGACTATCGGCCGGTTAGTTGTTCGTCAGTTTAGTATTTTATATGAAATCTGTTTTCGCAATCAAAAAAAAGCACTTGGTTAGATATATTTTATTCCATGGAAATATTTGACGATTAGTTATTCTTACTTATTCAATCAGAATTGGTCGTTTAAATATTTATACGCATGCGAAATATTTGCACGGAATAAAATTGCGAAAACAGATTTAATATAAAATATTTACCTGGCGCACAACTAACTGGCCGTTAGCCATTTTTCTGTGCAACAGGGCATTAGTAAATTTTTTGTTGAAAATTCATTACATACTGAAACTGGCACGAACCTTCTTTCCCGATATTAGAGAGTTGGGCCTATATTATATTTTTTGGATTTCAGACGGCCTACACTACTTAATGGGGGTTGCCGAACAGACACATAATTTATTAAAACTGTCAGTAAAGTGGCTGTTCATATTCATATTAGACAGGGTGTTTCACGCGTGGGCCAACAGAATTTTTTGGTAGATTAGGGAGGTCATTTGGAAGCTTTCATTCCATAGAACTGATGTCCTAAAACTGCCACTGTAACTGAGAGATAAGTTACAATAACTAAAAATTAGTTACCAAAAATTGAGAGATAATTATTTTGTTTGTAGTCACTCAAAGGCTGCAATGCCACTTTATAAATTTATTTTATAAAAAACTAAAAGCTATTTGGAAACAAGCCTTGTTTTTAAAAATTTCATGGTGTATGCCGCTTTCAATGGTATTACGACATGCCATAGGAAATTATTTAATTAATATTTTTATCTAAATAATGTAACCAGACATGTAAAATTGGTAATAAATAAATAAATAAATCCATCATTTTGTCGTCAAAATAAAATATACTATTTTGCCGAGCCAGGGTTAAGAAAATACGTTTTAAGTTAAGCAAATAAGCAATTTTTCTTAAACCAGTTGTAATTAATAATAATTATTTAGAATAAAATTACATTTCAAAATACAATTAAAGTTATTTCGTGCCTTTACGACTACAAACAAAAAAGTTATGAACATTTAAAGGCGAGAATTTGCGTAATTTAAAAAATTAAAAATATCATAATATCTCAGTTACCGTGGAACTTAGTACAGCAGTTCTATGGGATCAAAGCTTCCAAATGACCTCTCCAATCTGATAAAAAATGTTGTTCCACTTTTTTACTGTTGGCTTGTAAAATAAAATCTTGTAGTAGTACGCTGATATAAATTTTATTTGTAAAATAATCGTTTCTTGTTTTCAGGCTTTGTTCAATACCGGCTACAAGGTTTTGCCCACCGCAGTTGGTAACGAGTTATCAATTTACTACAGTAATCAGATTTTGCGCGAGAGCCAACCAACTTTTTCTCTGAGGATTGTGTACATCTTTAGTTCATAGATTTACAGTGGGAATCACATCATTAAGTGTCTTGTCACATTTGGGCACGCTTTCTACATTTGTAACCATGTGCAAAGTATTAGCGGGTGGTTTATAGCAAGGTAATAGTCGAAGGCAAACTCTCAAAGCCTTTCGAAATAAGAGCGTAAATCGAGCAAAATATTAACTCACGCGAACGGTATATACATCCAAAATGTATAACATAACATCGTATCGCTTAAAAAAGTCGTCTAATATATGGCATTCGCGAGAAAGAAAAGACGTGTAGAATTTCTCACAGGCAGAACATAATACGAAAAAAGTGAATGAGGTTAAATACTTGGGATCGATCTGCAAAACGCGATGACTATATTTTCAGTCTTAACATCACGGAACGCTGCATGTTATCGATCAATCTACTCTACCGTTAAACTTTGTCACGAGGCCTCACAATATATATCGCGAAAATTAATAAATTTTAAACTATTTTTCAAATGATAACATTTGAATTAATTCCTTCAGTACTCGTAGCGACATCTTAAAGTTGATGTATGAAACTGACGTTGTACTACATAAGAGTTTTCATATACTATGATTAAAGTAAATATTAATCGGAAACTGCTGTTTTCCATATAAAAAAAAATATTTTATGCTTGATAATTATTAGAAAATCAAATTATTTGATTACTTCGCGGTACTTATATTTTGTAGTAATAAATTCATCAGAATTAGCGGTTATTAACGGGTTTAGCATAATTTAAACATCGGTTTCAGTCAGTTCAGTTTGATTATATTTCGTTTAACCAATTGGTTCTAATAAGAAAATGCATAAAGGTTTAATGACATCCGTAGAGATTTAATTATAGCCGTCATAAAAAATATCATAAGAGCCGAAGGAATTCGTATGACGTTGACGAGCCCATTTACAAACTGTTAAATTTGTCCGCTCAAATCATAAACTAAACAAAATAATTATTGATATAAAATTAGATGATTTGCTAGAATAATAGGCATAAAAATTTAATTGGCTGTTTGCAGAATTTAACTATATTACCGTATTCAATTTATATAAATAAATATTGATATTCAATTTTACACAAACTGTATAATATTGCGCACTGTATGGTTTCTGCAACATACTTTACAAATTAAATATCATCCTACATGCACGAGAGGTACTAAAATATGTCCGTCTATAAAGATCTTATTGTATTTTATTAATAATTTAGCTAGATTGTAAATTATTCTTTATGACGTTTTATGTTCAACTAAAGGTATTTCCAGTTACACAATTAATTTGATCTGCTGTCGTAAATGGATTCAGCTAACCCCCTCGAAGCAATTTTTTTTTTTTATGAACATCAATTACCATTAAAACTATTTCATAATAAATTATCTTAACATATTTCTGGATTAATGAACTTGAAATTTTATTGACGTAAACTCCTTCCTGGCTTTAATTTTTAATTTTATATTTTGTTGAGACATTTATAAGAAATTAACAATTTTTATTTGATTATTATCGACTAATTTTTTTTTTATATATTTTTTATTATTTAAAAAGAGATAAGACTGCTTACTTATACGAAACAGGTGAGATTTTGTATGAATAAATATGTGGTTCGTTTAAATGTGCGCGGATGTAGACCCCAAGACGCAGACACAGATATAAATCCATCAAACAAAACAGCGAACAAAAACCATTCTTGGCTTAATTTAACGTGGCACTAACAAAACACAAAGTGCAAGGTGCAATGAATTTATCGAAATGTTAAATTAAAATGACATAAATTAATTTGTAAAGTGCGGGATAATATATCGTATTGGATGGATGGGGAGGAATTTTGTTACACACATTCACTCGAGACAATAAAAAGTTGTTTTCCGAGTTTTCAAGTTACACAACATATACGTCATTATAAAATAAGATATGAAGAAACTATTTACCATAAACACACAGTGCACATATGAATAAGATTGATTTGAAGGCATGGTGAAATATGACAGGTGTAATAAGAATTTTGTCATCACGAGTTTGATATACATACGCGGTGTGTACTGGACCTTGATATTTAAATTGAAAATAATTATTTCACTCTAAAATTTAATTTATTTTATACAGTTTTTAATATTAAATTATGCAATTAATATTGGAACAATATGGCAAACTACTTTATTATTACATATGCGTTAGCAAAACATTAATTAGCATGTCATTCACTTTAACTTGCACGTCACTGAGTGTTGTATAAAATATCTCAGTGCTATGAAAGCTACGATTTTCTATAAAAAAAACTACTTTGCTAACGCTAGTAGTCAAACTAAAGATTTCCTACCAAAAATTTCCCCCAACAAACACAAAAATTTAGAACTGAGAACAAACGTAACTGTTGTTCTCTCAGTATGGCAAACCTCCTTCCGAAACCTGTTAAATCAGATTGATGAAGTGACTCCTATTAAAGCAACTGCTTCGCAGGGTGAGGAGGTCTTTGTTGAATATGCCACAGTATAGTAGACGAAGGTATTAGTACTTTTAAAATTGGGAAGGTACACGGTCCCGACCACGCTCTAATGTCCGCAGCACAAAAAAGTGACCTTTTAAAATTGCGAAAATTATCGTGGCATAGCTTTAAGATGAATTTATTCGATTCTGTAGCATAATTTTATGCATAAAAATTTCCTGGAGAATAAAAATCGAAGAGAGAGAGAGAGAGAGAGCAAAAACAACCAATCAAATTCGCTAAATTGGTTATATTTTTGTAAATAAAGTTCCCTTGCATTTTTTGCCGCTTCAGAATAAAAATATTTATTCTTAATTAATTTGCTGAAGGCAGACACCTTAACAAAAATAAATTCTCTAAATATTTGTACCCATTATGAGTTTTTGATCTATTAGTTGCTCTATTTTGATAGAAGTGTGAAAAACGTTAAGCTTTTAACAAATCAAACCGATATGGCTTATAATATAAATTTAACATTTTATAAAAAAAATTATAATCAAAAAAATGTATAATTAATTGAATAAAATGGAGAAGAAAATTACAGGAAAAAAGAAAATATCCGAGTGTTATAATTATGTGTGGAACAAAAGGTAAACATAACCTAAAATAATTTGTAAATTTTTCCAATATCTTTAATTAATTTTAGAATGTTGATGAAGGATATATCATGACCTAGTCGAGCCATGATAGAACTCGAAATAGATCGTCCGGTGGCAGATCGGAATACAAGACAACCGAGATGGCAGATGCATTATTGGGGGCTTATTCGTTACCCAATAAGCAAACTCAGATGGCATCGAACTTATATCATTGTGGTTTTCTGGTGCAGTTGCGTTGGATTTCGACCCCAAAAATTGTCAATAACTCGTTAAATAGTTGGGACGTTATTCGCATTCGGTGAAAAATTGCGAAATTCATTTCTCTGCCTCCATATTTTAGTAAAACCTTTGACGGTATCAATTTTGATTTACCGGATTCACAATAAATCGGCGAATGAAACGTTGACTTCTACTAGCCTTAAGAAAAACTACGACCGAACTTAAATAAGTGTTTGTCTCCTCCACATCGTCTATAAAATGACCCAAAGTAGAAATTAAGTCCATATTAAAAAAAAAAATAAATATAAACCAAGAAATTAAAATTATAACTCGATAAAATTAAAATTAAATTAAATGAAACGCGTGAAACATTCGGTATAATTCAAAATATGTATTACTAACTAAAAATAAAACGAAATATAACGATATGTAAATAATAACAAGAAATTAATTAATTTGAAGACATAACAATAAAATGAAGAAGCACCGAGAATCGAAAAATCAAAATTGAACGATACAAGTTCTACACGTCGAAACTAATCTCAACTGATTTGTTTATTTTACGTTTGAATTTATGTCAAAAGTGAATTGAGCAATAATATTTGTCCACTCAATACCAATATAAAAAAAAAAATCTATCACTTCCCGTCTAACTTCACTTCAAAGTGCAGCAAATTTTTCTGCAGAAAATTTTGCTACAGACTCAAGTAAATTCACCTTTATTGAACGTGTTCACCATGATTTTAGACTCGATGTACTCAATTGAAAGAATCTTGTTTTATTTTTGACAGTGATCGTTTTATTCATTCCATTGCGTATTGCCCTATAGGTTGGAGAATTAACCCATTAATGACCAGCGGAAACATATATTGCTGCAGGGCTAATTTTTGAAATGCTTACTGAAGTTTTGTCGTGCAAGCCGTTTCCAAACTAAAATTTCGTTTATTTTACCCGGGTTGGCGTAGG
The DNA here is from genome assembly GCA_932526605.1 of Nephrotoma flavescens. Taxonomy (NCBI): domain Eukaryota; kingdom Metazoa; phylum Arthropoda; class Insecta; order Diptera; family Tipulidae; genus Nephrotoma; species Nephrotoma flavescens. The sequence goes on along the minus strand of OW052221.1, from coordinate 41,776,024 downwards.
AAGGCTGTTGCCATGCGGCAAGTTTTATTTCAATATAAGTATGGCTTTTTACAGATGAAAATAATTATTTATAGGCTCTAAATATAAAAAAAATAATAATTCATTTAAACGAGTAAATTTTATTGCGAGATGAAATGATATTTCTCATTCAATGCACAACCTGACATTATACTTGTTACACAATATAGTGCGGCCGATAAATTTTCAACTATAGTACCAGCACAACGACGTTTTTTATTTTCTGGAACTCTTACGAGAAAAACAACACCTCCATTGTCTTTTATGGACGCCTGCGACAGTAGTGCATTGCAATTTGACGTCTAAATCCCAGCTGAGGCATAGTATTACCACTTTTCGATTCAAAATCCATGCATTATGAACTGAAACGTCCACTATAACCAAGTGAAAATGGAATACTAGCATTTTTTTAATCTAGCACCTATTATATACACTTTTACATATTGGTCCATGCGGTCTGTACCGCCCATGCCAGCATTATATTCTTTGATAGCACGAGGTCGTGACACCTGGATTCTTTGATGTGCCGCTCTCGAATATCGAGTAGCTTTGGTAATTAGTTACTTTCCATACAAAGTTGAAGCTATTGCAACAACAGAGTTATGTACTGATTTTGTAATTCCAATATCTGACCCATCCATTTTAGTATGTATACTCACAACTGTTCCACGTGATAAGCTCTTCAAATTATTTTTTTACTGGCAATGGACAAGTTCTTGGAATAAAATTTTCTCGAATAGTCCCCGTTCCGTGATATCCACGATTTTTCAATCCGACCAGACTAGCCGGTGATGTGAACAGATTATGAAAGAAAAACCGAATTCTAGCTTTTTTATAGATTCATCGAACATATCAAATAATGGAGCAATATTCTTCCCTCAATCAAATACCCGGACGGGGTATTCAGACACCACATTTCGCCAAAGCGAAGCTTTCCTCTAATAAATTGTTTCCACCCGTGACGGCCAAAATATTGTATCATTGATTTGTCGTAAGATAAATCTTGTTCTGGGTGAAAATAATCGACAAAGCTTTTTTCTAGTTCATCAGTCAACGGGCACAGTTTCCACACACTGTCGTTTGGCTGTAGTCGATGAAATGTAAGAATCGAAAAATAGTTTCAAACCATTTCATTATACAAATCAACACCGTTTGACCAATAGCTTCGTTTAGCTGGAACATAAGAGTACGATCAATACGCCAATGAACAACTTCAGATCATTTATCGTAATATTTGGATTTTATTCACCTCTAAAAACTGCATATTCATTAGGTTTCTTGCAAATGAGTTCTAGAACTTCATCATCGAAAATTTCAAATTGTTCACTTGGTTCTAGATTACGACAATTATTATAGTTTGTATCCCAACTAAACATAGGATTGAGTGCATTATCATCGTCCTCGACCCAACAGATTTTTTTTGGGTGAGATTTCCTTTTCTTTGCAGTTGATGGTGTTGCAATTTGATCAAAAGAGGTTTGTGTAGTACAACGTTTACGTTTACGAGGTGTACGTTTAGCTTGATGTTTTGTTGGAGTTTTATGCGATTTTTTGGTTGCTGTTGTTTCATCCAAAATTGATGCTAGTTCATCTTGTTTAGAAGTGTTTTCAGTTGAATGTCATATAGCACCCGACGAGTTTTCAGAATTTGTCTGTCTCATTGTTCCTTGAATATCCATTGATGTTGAAGTACCTGCTTTTGCGGATGTGCTAGATATACCAGGGAATATTGAATCAATGTTTCGTGGCGAATCAATGTCCTGAGCATTGTTAGTTGTCGATGGTATTGTACATAGTAAGTCAACATCCAAGCTAGTAAAAGAGTTTGCCATTGTATCTTCGAGAGCATTTTCAAATAATGCTAAAGGCTTAATTCTTGAATCTTTCTTTAGACGAAACTAACAAGAAGTGTGAAATTGTTAAAAAATAAGGTGTTTAACTTAAGCCTTAACCTATGTTAATCCTTAAGATCAGTACGCAATGTTATTTTTAAATTATTATTAATTATTTTATTTTAGTGTGTTAGCTCAACAAGCGTGTGATTAAATTTCTTAGTTTATTAAGTCTAGATGAAAATCTCCTCTGCGAAGCAGTTTGTATTTTGGTTGCCTTAGTAGTTCACTAGCTAATTCCGTTGGGTGTGATTATAGTTTCACTTGGTATTTTAAACTGCATGATTTTATTGTCTCTTTAACGATTTGGGCTCCTATAGGTCTCTATGGATGTTGCCGTTTCGAATATACCATGGAGTATTTGTAATGCTACGAAGTATCTTTGCTTGAGTTCTTTGTGTACAATATATATATATTTGATGCACTAGCCATAGTTCGATACCATATATCCACATGGGGATTAGGATCGCTTTGTATAGTAGAACCTTGCAATCTAGAGAGACTTTCGATTTTATTCCGATCATCTATTGTAGTATATTTCAAAAAAGTGCTGCTCTCTTAATCCAATTTGATATTAGTTGAGATATTAGTTCCTTTAGTAGCATCTTTTCAAAAAGCTTTGAAATTATCGGAAGTAGACTTATTGGTCTGTACGACGAGGCTTGGGTTTCGTCTTTATCTGGCTTAGGAATCATGATAATTTGAGATATTTTCCATTTTCGGGGAAAGTATCCATATCACATAATCTACTTGTTAATAAATTTACCAGTTATTAGATCATGGTCTGGCGCTTTCTTAGGATTTATTCAGTTTTTGATAACCGTTTTGACGCATTTCCATTTAAATTTTACTGGATTTGTTGTCGACCAGTCCCTCGTAAATTGTGGTAGTACGCGTGACATTATTTTGTCTAGTGACCATCAGGGTTCCTAAACGGTGGGTTCGATAGCACTGGCGTTTTTAAATTTCTTGCTGCCTTCCAGAGTGAGTAATCTGTTTTTTCTGTTACTGTGAGCTCACTTCCTAAATGTTGTTTTCCCATATTACTTCTCTCAGAGCTTTAGTAGCTCTATTTAATTTCCATTTGTGCAAATGAGATTGTGGTGAATCTGCCACAGTCGCCGAATTGCAGGCTTCTCTGCCAATAACTTTTGAATGTTACTTGAAATCCTCTTATTTTTTCTGAATTTTTGTTGTCCGGAGTTTTTTGCAGCTATTTCCATTATTTAAGTGAGACATCCAGATGACAATTTACATCTACTATATTTATAAAGAACCCATTTCGTTAGTTTGTTTGTAAAACGTTGGCGTGGTTTACTTGATTCTTGGGTACTTAGTGTTACTATTATTGGTGAGTGAGCTCATGATAAATCATAACAGTCAAGACTTCAGCATTGGTGCGTGCTATTCATTATATTACACAGAAATCCATTACACCAGGAATTTTCTATCTATCTGTAGGCCAATATGTGGGATTTCCAGATGGTAAATAATCTAGGTTTTTCTCGTTTAATGCTTCGTACAGTTGCTTGCCCTTGGGTGACGCTAACCTCAAACCCTATTGCACAAGTTGAGCGTTGTAATGACCTACTGCTAGAAACTGGACTCCCAACTGATTAAAATTGATGTTTTTTAATTGCGTGTTTCGGTGAACAGCAGGCAGCCGATATTACAGATTTCCCAAACCATTCTTCCAAGCAAATAGTTGTAGCTTGGATGTGACCTTTATCATATTTCTGGAGCTCGTATTGCTGTAATTTTTATTAGGACTGCAGTGCCGCCGTGGGCTTGTCCACCCGGTTTTTGGTGTCATAAACTGAATATCCGGTAATATTAAAAAAATTGTTTTGTGAAGTGTATTTCAGATATTAACATGAAGCGTCTTACTTTGGGAATTTTACAACAACAATTCAATATAAATTTCAATCCGGAATGAATAATTCACTCCACCTAAAGGGGAAATTAGAATTATTCCATTCTTCTTGTAGTTCAAATGTTCACCACCCGGTTAGTTAACAAAATTATTTATTTTTATGAGTTGTGTCTCTGGGAGTGATGTAGTATTTTTATTGCATAAAGGATAAAGAACCAAATGACATAAATCAACGATACAAAAAAATGAAATCCGATGCGAAATAATCTGAAAAATAGGACATATTTACGTCGAAAACACATTTTATATGTTCATAAATATTTGTTATGACATAAAAGTAAATCGCATACTTTGTTTTATTTTAGTATACTAAATTTTTATACCAACCGATAAAAGTATAAAAAAATCGCTTGGCTGTTACTTTGGGAAAAAATTTCATTTCTATTCGAATAGGAATAATATTTCTCAAAGTAAGACCACAATGATGTCTTTATTTTGTTCTATAAGAAAAGTTTGTACATCAACTTCCAGATACTGTCCAGAGACACTGCGCCACGCTGTAATTTGCAGTATGATTTTCATTGCAGTTACTGCAACGTTTCACTGATGGGCGATTGCGAGATTTGTCACACTGTTTGGAATCGTGAAGTTCACGACAAATAACAAAACCTTCATTTAAGATGCAGTATGCTTTCGTGTGTCTGTATTCTTGGCTTTTTATGCATTGAATTGTTCTAAATTTATATGTTTGGTTGTGGCTCAGCTTAGGCGCAGCTTTTATTTGTAACGTTTTGCTTGGTCACACTGGTTCAGCTTACATCTTGGGATCATATCAATTTTTAGCACTTGAAACCATTCTACAAACTATGGAGAAAACAACCCCATGGATGTCTAAATCATTCAACATCATCGACGACCTATTCGAATTTAATCTATCAAAGGACAACTTTAAAAATATCCTGAAGAGTTATTTTTAAATTTTTAAATTGTGTTATGTTAAATCAAAATTTGATTTATATATTTTTTTTTTGTTTTTTGGTTAAATTTTTGTTTTAAACTAATACTTTGGTTCTTCAATTACTATTTTGCGATGTAGCAAATATTTTAGGTTATAAATCTTGTGAACTCTTTTGACTTTTCTTGATCTGGCTCTAGTTCCAAACGGAACATTAGTTGGAGACCTTCTCACGGTTTACTATTTTACTAATAGATTTTGCATGGAAACCTTCCGCAGTAAGAGCAGCTTGTATGTCGCTAACGCAGGTTTCAATTCCTTTTAGCACAACAGTCAGCCCTTTTTGATTTTTTAGCTGGTATGTGACCAACTTCGTCAAAATGTTTAACTAGGGCTCTGAAGCCATCAATTTCGAAGATTTGAATCTTTGTTTCGTTTATATTACCCCTTTTGAGTGAGGCAATATAAAGTTTAGAATCTGTTTATGTTGCGATTATATTAACCAGTTCATTATTAAATTATTAATCCTAGTACAGTCCGTGTCACTTTGCTCCTTCCAGCAAACTGGGCAGATCTCGGGTTACGTTTTTTTGAACAGTTTAGATTGAACAGTGACATATATCCAATCCCATTGTACTAGTTTATTTTCACACTGACCACGGTTACTAAGGTTCATCGCACTCAGTGCATTACTATTGTTTTCGTTTAGTATTGCTAAATTTGCTGATGAATTAATTTTTTCTTCACTGTTTTGATTATTTTTTAAACGGCGGTATAATTAGTTCGCAGGTCGAAGAAGCACTTTTATTCACTGGCATAGTTGTTTTCTTTGGGTTGTATTGAACTTTTCCCACTTAATTTACATTTCCACTTTCAATATTTGTATTTTCTACATGAAACTGGTTCAAGTTTGTTGTAGATTGAGTTCGGCGTTCGATGTCGAAGAAATCTTTTTTGGGGGAACAAGGCCCTCAAGTTAACATTATCACTTATTAAGTTACATTTTTATAATAGTTTTTTGCACCGTTGTAAAACAATTGTAATACCTTTCATACAATTGAAAAAAAATATAACAAAATTAAAAGCACTAACACTGCACTTTGCGTTTATTTTATAAATAAAACCTCACGACAGTAAAACCTCACGACAGTAAAACCTCACGGCAGTAAAACCTCACGACAGTAAAACCTCACGACAGTAAAACCTCACGACAGTAAAACCTCACGACAGTAAAATTATAACTGCGTCCTTATATTTGAATATTTAAATTTTACGCAATGTTGAATGGCCATTTTCCGCCTTTCTCAGAAATGGTGATGCAGGCTTGGTTGATGAAAAACCTTACCGCCAACCAAATAAAATTCCGGAGAAGGTTCTTACAAGCAATGTGGCTTGGATGAATAACGAAAATCCGAAAATCCATATATCACATGAAAAATCGAAAAAGTATCATAATCCTCGGCGAATTGAAGTTTTTTAAAAGTTTGTCTTCATTAGATCCATTAGTTGTAGTTTAAGAGTAGTTTTTTTTAAAATCTGTATTGAAATACGATATCCAGCACCCAGTTGTTATGCCAAAAAATCATTTAACTACTGAATTAGTTATTCAAGAAATTAAATATACGAATATGTAAACCAACAATTCCCTATAGGGACTATAGTTTTGAATAATCGAGGCAAGACACGGATACTGGATAAGTCTAGTCCACTACTTGTTCATTCGTTGTAAAATCGAATCAAATATGTTTGGTTTACACTGATCACGATAAACAATAACCTTACCAAATTTTATGACAAATTTAACCGTCTGATGCCACTGAACCCGTTGCGTATTTTCCAAATAGCAATGCCGCGTCCAGGATATAGATGTAAACAAAATGATAGGTGTTTTCCAATATTTTTATCACAGATTTATGTTAATTTACTTTATTTTATGAATTTTTACGTGCGCTCTCGTTCACGGTGTTTTTCAGAAGAATTTTTATTTTTTACAATTTTGGTTATAAAATTTTTTGTCTTAACAATAGTGACATCTAGAGTTGAATATTTAAACTTAATTTGCTATAATTAATAGTACATTTTTCTTCTCTTGATTTTTGCTTAATCTAGTACATCATGTTTTTTCAAGTTCAAGCAAAAAGCATCTGTCAAAATTTTTAATGTAAACAAACAAGTTGTAAGAAAATTTTAATTCGTAAAGGTAAGTTAATGTTTAATTTGTTACTAATTATACAATATAAATTTAATATAAAATATCTAAATTACTTTTTATCTTACAGGTCAATTCCGAATATTAGATACAAGATGAAGACGGTGTTTGGATTGTACGAGACAAGTTTGCGGTTGCACCAGACTCAGATATGTATTATGTTGTATTTTATGTGTTCTACTGATTCTTTGTGGTTTTTCTTTCCATTTCTAGGTACTGCTGTGAACACCGTCAATAACGCAAATAAAGGCCTAACAGTATGAAAAAGTCATATTAAAGTTACTTGAAACTTTACGACCTTAAACAATAGAGCTTTCGAGACAAATACCTGTCCGTTCAATACTGTATTAACTTGAACAAATAAACGTTTCAAGTGATTTTAATTAGTCATGTGACATGTTTTTCAGCATTTTCGATCCTTTATAGTTTTCGACATTACTTTAAATAAAAAGTTTTTATTATTAAACAACAAAAAGCAAATGCCTCCATATATGATTGACAAATGATTTCTTCAAAGTGTAACATGTCATTTATTCCTTTTGAATATCATTCCTTGTCCTTCACTCAATGTACACATTTTAATGATACCGGGCTATAGACAATGGGAAAAATTCATTTTCCATATATAACCCAACAGATCAACAAAAAAGGGTGTAAAAATTAATTAATCAAAGGATAAATTTTTTTATTTCGTCTTCTATTGTGCGATGTGTATTGTAGTTGTTACTGATGCTTGGACTCTCCTCCATCATTATATTCTAGAAATACATAATTTTTTCTGCTTTCTTTACATAGCTGAGGAGGCAAATGAGTTTAGGCAAACATAAGGGTTGGAAGTTTAAAAAAATAACCAAACAAACCATGAACAATTTGAAATATTTTGCATGCTTTGGATAAACGTATATATATGGGCAATCAATCCTTATTAAGTTATCACTGTGTATATAGAATATAAATGTCTAATCTAATCAAAATAAAATCAATCAAATTGTATAAAATTTTAATTTTCATGTTTATAGCAGGCGTTTTAAACCGTCTCGTCACCGTGATAATGCAGATTTTGATCAAAATTTTATATTCCTTAGATCACGTAAAATGTTTTGTCTATATTGACCCCTTTATTATCCTGTAAACCAAATTTTATATAATTTAACTATACTGTTTTGAAATTTTTTGTATATGTATAATCCCTAAACAAACCATAATTGGGTTCAATCCCGTGTGGAACATTTTATCGTACGAAGAAAGAAATGCAAAGTAATGTTCATTGAATTTTTACGAATCAATTTCATATACAGAACATTAGAAACCAATTTTAAAACTTATCTTCGAATCGGTATGAAATAATTGTTGTGACAGTAATTAAAATAACACCTAAGATTGAGAGTCTAACAACAAGGTGTGTGGTCCGAAATTTGAGCGGGTAATTCATCGATATTTCACTCTTCCAATCAATTCTCAGATTAAACAAACAATTATCGTCGATACACAATGTTCCAGTACCTGAATGAAATGAAAATTATAGCATCTTCCAAGAATACGTTTCATCAGAATGTTTCACCATATGAAAAATAGAGGGGTGAATACGTTGTGGCCAACATTAATTTTTGTTTTACTACGAATGTATACATTTGAGGGTATAAATCAATAAGTACACCGTGTTGGGAGTGAAGCCGCAAGTTTATTAAATTTTTATTTTTTACTTTTCAACGTAATCTCATTTTTTTCTTTTTTTTATTGTTAACTATGCGATCTGTTTTGGGGCTTAAGGCTCACCCTGCTCAAGCGCGGTTTTGCTTTTTAGGCCTTACCTTACGCCTTCCGGCCAACTCTTCTTGCAAGCTCCATGCCAGCCTATACTGGCATGGAAGATGGTCGGCCCATGGGTGTTGCAGTCCGACAGGGGGTCATACATGTGTAACATTTCACCACAGATCGTAATCTGTTAATGAAAATTTACTTTGCATCCTGCCCCTATCAGGATTCGAACCCGGTACCTCCTGATCCAAATGCCAAAGCTTTAACCACTGTGCCATTTGGTAGGTAATTTAGGTCGGAAAAACTTTTCCTAATGTTTTTGCCATTTCTATAACCTCTCCAAAAAATACGATGTCTCAATCTCTTCAAAATACGCTTCTGTTTCGGTTTGGTATAGTGTCGTTCGTGGTAAAGCATCGTGTGCTGTCAACTTCCCGCAGCAACGCCACCTGTTCTCAAACGTACATCTCGAATAAACCACTCTTGATTACTAAAGCGAAAAATTAAACTTACCGGACGTTTGGTAAAACTGCCTTGTATAATGAAAAACATTATCAAAAAAACAACAGAGTAAACCCGTGCCAACGAGAATTTTAGAGTCAACCAACAGAGTCAAGAATTACCAGAGAAAATTTAATATTAATTCTATAATTTTTTTTAATTCTTTTATTTAATGCTAAATTTTGCAAAAGATGGCACTTCCAGAACACAAATTTCCATCAAATTTCGGAAAGGATCTCCTATGTTTTGGAATAGCTTAACTTTGAAGTTTGATTCAGAATATTCAATCCTCCTTGACTGTAGAAATGCTAAATTTTAAATATTTTTGTTGTCAGAACTCATTAAGTTCGGTAAAAAATGGCCATGAAAAAGCTCTTATGGAAGCAGCAACTTCCGTTGAACCAATTTCGGCTGAAAATTACAGGAAACTTTCTATTTATGGAAAAAGTTTAAACATAAGGTTTTGTCCCGATCATCAATCCATCTGGGCAGTACATAGTCCAAATTTTTTTTGAAAAACAGCTTTTTACCAAAAATTATCATTTCCGTTAAAAATATTGAAAACTGATCTAGACCAATGATATTGTTGCTTGCTTAATTTAGAATCTGTTCGTTCATAATTGTTTTTCTTATAAATCGCTTTCGTAGCTGTGAGGTTTGATTTTTTTGAGTGAATACGCCGAGTCTTGAAGATTGAAATAAGAAACGAATACCACTAAGTTCTGATATATTTATAGCGATAAGGTATTACGTATTTACAGGCATTTCAAACGATCAGTAGAGTTCACCACCTGACAACTATTTTAAGGGAGGTTAGGGTTGGTTCGAGAAATCTCAGGGGAATTCAGAAAAGAATGTCATTAAATTCATTTCAAAAAAACGAAAAGCCCGCTGAAAAATTTAAAGCAGCAAAATACTGATTAACACTTCTGTTTGCCGTAATGCTTGTTTTATACCATTCCCAAAACCCACGAGCTCTTACAGGCATAGGTAAATTTAAATTACCAGTTCACTGGCGGTTTAACCAAAAAGCTTGGATGACCTCGCAATTGTTTGAGGAATGGTTTCTTAAATATTGCTGTCTCGACGCAAAGAGATATTGCCTCCAAGAAAAATGCCGCCTTCAAAGTATTATTAATATTAGAGTAACGCGCGGATATTCTCAAAACTGTTGACGCTCATACAAAAAATCCGGTTTTTTGTCAAAATTAGTTTTAAAATGTTTGAAGTGATTTTTGGAAGAAAAGTACCGCGCATTGCGAGGAATGCCAGAATTTTTCCAAATGCTTGAAAACAACAAAAAACCTATTTTGGAAACTGTCACTTCCGATATTCTCACGAAATATGAAAAAACAAGTTTAGTATGAAGTTTTAACCCTAGCAGTTAATCCGACTGTGCTGTTCAGATGCCTAATATTTGTTGAAAAAATTTTTTCCTCAAAAATCGTAATTTTTACTTAAATTTTGGAAAACTGTTCTGGACCGATATCGTTGAAACAACTAAAAAGCTCCTATGAAAGCTGAAACTTTCGGTGAACCATCGCTATAACTTAATTTATGGTGAAAGTTAAGTAAGAATTTTTATCCCGATAAACCATTCGATCTGGGCCGTATTTTTGTTGAAAATTTTATTTGCAAAAATCTTCATTTATATTTTCAAAAAATTTTCTGGGTTAGTATTGTTGTAAATTTAATCAAATAAAAAACCTCTTAACGAGGTAAATGTTCGAGTGACGAAAGCCGAATTCAATTCACAAAATTTCTGATATCAAATTTGTGCCGAAAAAAACAATTGCATTCGATTTGTCAACGATTTTTCGGAATGTTAATGCATTCAGCGCGTTGTTGTTGAACATTCCGAAAAATCGTTAGCAATCGTTATTCTTGACAGCTAGAAAGCAAAATGTAAACAAACGCGCCGAATGCACTAACATTCCGAAAAATCGTTGACAAATCGAATGCAATTGTTTTTTTCGGCACAAATTTGATATCAGAAATTTTGTGAATTGAATTCGGCTTTCGTCACTCGAACATTTACCTCGTTAAGAGGTTTTTTATTTGATATCAATGATTTTGGCACGGCAAATTGAAGATGAATTGAATTGCGATTCGTTTTATTGTTGTCAGTCAAAACAGTTCATACACACACTCGATAGCACACAAGTGGCCGCTACGTGTTATTGTGCCTTAAGTCATATTCATACGGCGGATAAAATCCGGGATAATTCAACAATTTTTTTGCATGTTTCTTGCATGGGAGGAGTGGTAAGATCTATTTTTTTTAAAGAAACCATCATAAAGATTAAAAAAGTATCGATTTTATGCAAGGAGATTGTTCAATGTTTTTGGTGATTTTTTCGATCACATCAATTTGTCAGTTTTTTCATTTTTTTGTTATGAAAAAAGAGTCACTGGTAAAAATTCTCTTAGCAATGATAATAATATGATGTATTTATATTTGTTTAATTGTAATACGTTGATTCACTATCATTATGAACCGCAACGGACCGATATTAGGGTGCATTTGAGCCAAAAAATGAAATTTTGCAAAAAATTAAGGTGGCTTTTAAATTATGGAGGTCAATATCTAAAATATACGAGTTTTCTGGGACAAACGGTTGATGTCATATTGTAGGTGAGATTTGTGGCTAATAATCCTGAAAATATGAACTAAAAGTCTTGGGCTCATTTTTTAGCAATTTGGCCGAATGTGGCCGGCCGATTTCGCATTTTTCAGTTTTTTGGCCAAAATGACCCTCCAACCTAATTTTTTGAATTCTTTTTTTTGCTATTTGATAGCTGGCGTCAATACCTTTCCAACGATATGCATATGTCTAGGATATGTCGAATAGATTCAGCACTGTGGACGTGGCAAAATGGCCAAAAATGGCCGTTCAGAGGCCGGCCGCGGCCAACACAGCGGCCAAATCAAAAAGTTGTAGAACAAAAGTTGCTTAGTTTTTTAAGTACTACAACCCCTGAAAATATGAGATCAAATAAAAGAGGTACGGACAAACAAACATATATACCAAAGCAAGATTATTTGGTGACGTCATAGAAAAATTTAAAATTGTCATAACTTTGGTCAAAATCATCCGTTTTGGACGTTTGAGGTGTCGTTGAATTGGTATTGACGTCTACAATCGTAATTTGCCAGTAAGAAAATAATTGGGGCATTTTTTGGGGCAGTTATACCCGAAAAACTGATTTTTTGGGGCAATTTTCGGAAGGTCATATCTCCAATCAATGTTGGTAGAAATTCATGCTTTTATACATTATTTAGGTTTATTTTTCAAGACCTTTCCAATGGTATATAACATGATCCTGGCGGCCTCAAAGGGAAAAAGTTCGAAACTTGCTGTATAATATACTTCGTTCGACTTCCAGCACAGTAGGTGCTTTCGTCACTCGTTTGGACTGCCGTCCAAAGTGATGTTAGCTGGCCGAGTAATTATTGCAGCATGTTATTTGATATAACCAACCGTGTATAACGTGGCATTGGTTTCGATTGACGACATACGTTTGGCAATCATTAACGCATTGTTACAATTTTGAATGGGTGCACTGAGTCGATCTGTAAACGACTTTTTCGATCATGATTCATCACGAAAACCATACCTTGATGTGGACGAATTGAGTACATTTGCTTAAATGAAACTTCCGAAATCAAATTTTCAAAAACAACGCATACGACAAAATTATGCATACAATTTTACAAACCAAAACGTCGGATTGAATTTCATAAATGCGCCCGGAGGCATTTGTTTTGGCAACCACACGGCGTCACCAAAAAATATTGCATTGGCAATCGCATCATCTGGAATTGCGGCTACTCATTTGGATAGTGGCCGAACAATGCGTTTCGCATTAAAACTACCGCTGAATATGCAAATCACTGAGACACCAACATCATACGTCAGCAAAAACTCTGTAATGGGTGTACTACTCCATAATGTTAACACAGTATACGGGAAATGTACTATGGCACACAAAAAACTTTGAATGTGCTTCATCGTGCACTAAAAGATTTAAGAGGAAATTAACAGCTCCTCGGTTTTACACATATTTTGTTGTCTGGTGATTTTCAATCAACTCTACCAGTTATATCAAGTTCATCATTCGCTAAATAATATCTCAAATCACCAGTTTTATGGCGAGACGTACAGAAATTAACTTTCCATTCCAACCAATATACGTATAAAACTACAACATGATGAATTCATCCAATCCATCAATCCAACATGGTTGAAAGTTGGCGCGGCACCACAACTTTGCAACGGCACAAGCCTTCCAAGAAGAGCTTAAATAACTTAAGATAAAATTAAACTGCGATCATCGATTCGGTTATGAAGGAAGTTTTAACAATGTCCAATATCGCACAGCATGGTCTTTTGTATATAGGTACAGCACCAACTGCATGGTGCCCTTTAGTGATACTTGGTCTTGTATACGACATGTCGGATATCATCACTTACGTAATGAATAAGGGTGCTTTCTTTGATTTTTTTATTAGCCAGTTCTGGGTTTACACAGTTTTTGACCAAATTTAGTTTCGATATATGAAGAAATTTTAAAGCATTAAGGGAAATTTTATGAAACATTTTATATTGGAATATTAAAATATAATTCCATACAGTTATTTGTTATGGTCTAAATTTGGCGCGCTCCGCTAGACAGGTGCACTATAGTTACAGCTGTATGTACATCTGAAGTGATTTTCCGAGATTTGCTAAAATTTTAAATATTTATTTTAAGTGTAAATTTAATTTTCTTATAGTATTATCAACCAACAACCTATACCCATCCAACCATAGCTACAAGCCATATCGTAAAAATAATCCAAACCAAAGAACCCAACCAACCATCCAAAACCAAAGTCAATGTAAAGTAAAATGAAAATTGTTTTGAAAATTCACCCAACCAATTAACAATTGCTGTATGCACTTCAGTGTGTGTGTGTGTGTGCCTTTTCTTTTCTTCGTCGCTTCTTCATCGTTTGATAATGAATTACTTACAGAGGTACTAATTGTGTAGTTGGTGCATGAGTTTTCTTTGTATAAATTTCTGTCATATCAAACATATATAACTGTGCACAGATAGAAGTAAAATCATGTGCTGTTTACAGCTCTCGAACATTGTAAAAAATATTTAAAAATTAAAGGTGTATACGTTCGGCTGGCAAACCATATACAAACCATATACATACTAACGGGTTAAAAATTCTAATAAGAACAATATTCTGACAGGTCCAAAGATTATATGATTTTTATAGGAAATTAAGATATCAACCAGACTCAAATTTCACGTTCTTGACATAACAATAGAAAATTTATGTGAAGAAGTTCTACACGCCCCGGTATACAAAGTATAAGTCAGACCATTTCTTATTTACTTTTCTTGTAACACAGTGACGGCATTATCTCATCATGATCATCATTCTTATTTATATTTCACTATATCCAGATGGTTTAAGACGACACCCGGACTATTAATCAAAATATAATAAATTTTCAACTTTTAAGTGATTTTTAATCAGACAATTTATTCGTGTCCGGTAAAATGCAAATCAAATTTAAAAATAACAAAGTTAAAGAAATAAATTAATAATGGAACATAACGTGTTAAGACTTTTGTGTTAAAGTTAAAAAAAAATAAAACTTCTTTAAGTTTATATTACAATATATAAAAGAATGAATTGGATTCATTGAATATTTATAGAAATGGAATTATGTATAGTTGTATGTGCACAAAAGAAGGTTTATAGTTTTGTACTTATTGTTATTAAATTGTTCAATGGTGAATAATGGTCGATTTGTTTGGTTTGGTATTTAACATCTGCGCGGACTACATTTTATTGCGGGTTCAGTTTATATTTTAGTCGTAGTTATTTGAGATATTGTTATACGAGGAGCGATATAGTTGGACTATGTACATTTATCCTGTAATTTCACTATATAGTAAGAACTGCAGTGGCCGCTCGTCTGTGTGGTCTTATTCTTTGTATTGTGCCTGTTCTACTCAAAAAAATTTCCCGGTTCTACATCTTAGATATTCTTGGAAACACATTTATGGCCATATACAATTTTCAAGGATGACGTTCTTCAAACACTGGACGAGTCTGAGAAAGTTAAGTTAAATCACGATTTACATGGTTTACCTTGCGAGCGGTAAAAACTACTCATCGGCAAATCTTCGCTTTTCCAAAACCTTTCAACCATGAATGATTTTTATAAAACATGATTTTATTGGAATGAGCTAAATATAACTGCTTCCAGCGCCACAACGGTAGTTTTGAACATTAACGTACATCAATTTGTATTGTGACGTTCTTCAAAACCTTTTCATTGAGATCAGATATGGAGTTATTCTATTTCAAAATAATAATTTGCCAAGTGCCATATTCTATAACAAAAGAAAAATTAGGTACTAGCGCAAAACGGCAAATTTATGAACTAAATAAATACAGAAATTGTTGTTTGAGCAAAAATCTTCCAACGATATTATATACGTGCGTAAGGGATAACTGTAAAGCAAATTCAGTGGTATTTTGGTGATTTTCAATTGCAGGTGTCATCATGCAAAGGGATCATGCTTTGAAGTAGAGATCCTGAAAGCTTTTCAATTATCGGAATTAAAAATATTATAGGTAATTACATCCAGACGATGGGCTTATAGACCGAAGTTAACGAATAATACGATTGGATTTGCTTCCAATGATAATCCAATGAACCACACAACAAAGTTGGCATTTCATGATATCGATTGATCCGAATCAGTTAACATTTTACATGAAAACCCGTGTATAGGATAAACGCAACACGTAAATTTTAAGCGGTAGTCAAATTTTTTTAGAACGAGCAACAATTTCAACAGTTACGTTTGACTTTTTCGCAGGGTGTTTTGAAACAACAGAGTAAACCCGTTAGAATTGTTGTTATGGTTTTGTATATACAGTTTTAATGTCGTCTTAAATTTCCTTGCAGCGGTCTTGATCCTGCCCTGATTTAAATTTTGTTTTAGTTCAAAAGTTTTGATTTCAAATGTAGTAAGCGTTTTCACACATGTCTGAACCAGATCTGACTATACACAAATGTCTGCTTGACTATACACAAATGTCAGTGAGTTGTAAGAACTGTATGAACTAACACATCGCCTGAAAAGCTCCCGGTCTAACAATGAAAACACAATTGTTTTGGGGAAAAATACATTTAATTCATCAAAATAATTTCCTTTTAGAGCGATACAATCAGTTCAACGCCTCTCTAACATTTCGATGCTTTTTTGTAGAACGATTTAGCGTTGTCTTCAAAATAAGCTGTAGTTTTCGGCAAATCACTTCTTCATTGGAGCCAAATCTCTTTCCCTAGAGCTTTTTTTGAGATTTCCACACAAGCAATAATCGCTGGGAGCCAAATCTATAGCGAGTACGGTGGATGCGGAAGCATTTTAATAGGCAATGCGTTTTCGTTTTTGAACCATAGTGAGCAAACGGCTTTCTTATACTGATCATTCGGATGCGAAATAAGTTCGATCAGTTCCTTATAGGTAACTATGTTTAATGTTATGTTTCTGCGATGTCGATTATCAAGTAGAACCGTTGGTTCATAGACAATGGAGATAGTAATTGTGGCACTTTGTAATGCCGCATCATGTTCTATCGAATGATTTCCAAAAGTTTAGATTCTTAAAAACCGTTGTTTAATCAACCATTTAATGCTTCAATTTCTAGAAAATAATCATTACAGGAGTTTGTGGTATAGTACTATTTACTAACTCATTCGAAATATTAGTCTGTGGCGCATTCCCCATTAAGTTTTAGAGATAAAATGAAATTGTACGTTAATTGGCTTTATTGTCTTGATACATCGCGATGCAGTTTTACTTTTTATATCACTGCGGACAGATAAAACCAACTCTGTTACTTTATAACCAACTGAACACTTATTGTCGCCTATCATGCGGATGGTATAACCAGACAAGCGAACTCCGAAAATTACCTGAATCTAACAATTTTAGAATATATGTAACAACTTTTGATTACAATATTCTTAATCACTTATGCATAAAAATAATAATGCAGCATTCAGAGAAATAAGTCATCATTCGCCTCCCTCCTTATGGTATGTTAGATGACATAAAATCGTGCCCTTATTAGTAACACTGTTGCTGTCCTCGTTACAGAAAGGTTATAACTGCCTATGAAAATTGTCAAACGATTCTGATGTTCAACTGAATTTGTGTCAGTTTCAGTTCATTCACATTTTAAACATTGTCCACTGCAGAACTATCTTGGCCTGAGGTATTATTCAGTCGGCAAGTTAAAATTTAATATAATATCGCATAAATAAGTTTCGTCTAAAATCAATAAACTATTCCGAAATTTTTCAAAGCGAAATAATAGTCAAACGAAGCAATTCTACCCTTACAAATATACATGGACAGGTTACGAAGGATTCATAGAAGAACTAAGTAATAAAATAATATCTTTTTAAGAGTCCCTCTTAAAAAGAAGGAACAATGATGAAGTGGACAAGTTCATAATAGACATAGAACAGTTAGCACTGAACAACACATAAAAAATCAAAAGGATATTAAAAGTTGCAAACTACCCAAAAGAAAGCAAAGCAGAAGGAAAAATGTCAGCACACGAAGATGACAACTGAAAAAAAATATACTGAATAATTTGATTCAGAATAAAGAAAGATATCAAGATTCCAACAATAAAACGAGTAGTGGGAGTTGGGCAAGAATCAATGAACTAAAAGCAGAATAGCCTTCGGTGGTCACCTATAGATGGTACGTATATTTCAGCCTTATGAGGTGGAGACAGGGGAGCGAACAAATACAAGAAATAGAAGAAACTGAAGATCAAGAGAAGAAAGAAATTTCTTGCAGAAGTGATCAAAGAAATAAAAAAATGCAAAAAAAGCAAAAGGAAATGTCTTAAAACAGCTTCCCAAAATCGGCCTTAAACAATTGACCGCCTTGACCAACAAATAACCTTCATAATCAAATATGTACCAAAGGAATGTAACGTCCAAAAGAACTAAATTTCACAGACGTTCCATAGACCAATATTACTATTACGCATTTAATCACAAATATTTTCTATTAAAAAAATGAAGGCGCTAATTGAAAGTAATGAACTCATCCATAGACACCAATATAGATTTCGAATTAGACGTTCCGCGTTGATAGCATAACGGACTTCATACAAAAAATACTTGAAGAAAGTAAGTACTACCAAGAAGCTTTCCTTGACGTGGGTTAGGCTTTTGATTAAGTATGGCACAAAGAACTATTACTGAAATCTATAGGAAAGTTTTTCCAGCACAATTGTATAACTTCCTCGAATTTTACATTAAAGATGCACAATTATGTGAGATCAACACTGGAATACTACAAGGGAGTTTCTTAGAAACACTACCTTCTTTTCGCAACCAATATTCCACGATTGATAACATTGGGTGTATGAATATTACTTTGCTCTTTTTAATTAAAATAAAACACATTTCCTTGTTTAGAGAATGAAAGAATAATTTCTTGAAAGTATGCTCCATCGGCAGCTACAACTTTCTCCCATCTTTCGGGCTATTTACGGATTCCTCTCTGAATAAATCCTGGTGTTTGGGGGCGATCTGATTTATAAGCCAAGTTTCGGTGTCTGCACGAGAAATGAACCGCCGTTCGGAATGAAACGACGGCATTGACCGGAATAAATAACAATATGATGGAGCTACGTCTGGTAAATACGACGGGTGGGGTAGAACTGCACAGTTTTGTCTTTAAATAAAAATAATGAAATATTTGTTCACAGAGTTTGTAATATGTGGTTTTAAAGCTATGTGCCAAACTTAAAGTCAATTTTAAGTAAATTTTTCGGTAAATTCAATTATTTTTCAAAAACTCTACGGCAAATTGATCGAAAAATATATCATAAAACTGGTTTTTACCAAAATAAATAATTTACCTTAAGTTTGGCACATAGCTTAAGAGTAATTTGTTACGTTTTAGTCTATAACTCACACCAAAAGTATTAGTTGTCTATGGTAGACATCACCATTGATAGTTTCACTTGATTCTACCAGTTTCAGACTCCACCAGATACAGCGCATATCATTATTGCAATGAATATCTAGCTTTAATTGCAATGGACCCGCTTCACCAGACTTCACTCAAGTATTTTTGTGTTTGGGCTTTCCATAATAAACCCATTTTTCATCTCCAGTAACTATTCGATGTAAAAACTCTTTCCCTTGTTCAAGGGAAAAGAGAAGCTTCAAAGAGAGTCAGTATTTCACGAATGGTTTTTCGACGTTCGATGTCTCTTTCTTTAAATTCATGTGTAATCCGGTTGCTAGCTTTCTGAATCATTCCGATTGTTTGTAAACGTTTTGCAACAGTTGATGGATCAACATTTAATGCTACAGCCAATTCTGATTACTTTTGGAAAGAATCTTCAGCAAATCACGTTTCCAATTCAGTATCTGCAAATTTTTTAGGCGGTCATCACTTTTAAATCGTTGAAACCATTCTTTGTGGCCTAGAGTAAGCTACTAATAAACTTCAAAGTGCGTTAGTTATGGTTAATTATATTTATTCACCGCCGTTTAGCCGGTGTGATCAACTTAACAAAATTTTTTATTTTAAAATTTATGCGGGTGTACATTCAATATTTTAACAGTGTAATTCAACAAAAATTTAAGAGTAAACTCATTAAATTTTTTGTGTCAGAACCATTGTGTAGTTTGTTATACGGGCGGATCCTAAAGATTTCTACGTAGTTTCGTTTTTTTCGTTTTTTTTAATGGTATGATTTATGGCAGTGAAATGCACTATGAATTAACAGTCTAGCACTGGGAAATCTTAACTGATTCTATTTTTAAGTGTTCGAACTGTTGTGCAGTTTCGTATACGGAGCCAAAACCTTTCCATGACATTTTTAATTTATGTAATAAAACTTTATATAATAAACTATGCAACGGTTGCAACACAAAAAATTGAATGAGTTTATTTTAAAATTTTTGTTGAATACAATTTTAAAATATCAAACTTTCTAAAGTTTGTCACACCGGCGGCATAATAAGTTTTCACCAGTAAAGCCTACATGGAGGTCTTATGGTATTCCGCTGTGAGGTTGTACTTAACCGAGTAACATGAACATCATCCAAAGATTCCAAAACAAAACACATAGAGAAACTGTACGAAATAAGCAAAGCAGGACAGAAGCACAAAGAAAGCGATAGCCACCCAAACGTCGAAGCCAGCCAACTTCTACAACAGCGAGAAATAATTTGAAGGCTAAAAAGGGTAAAACTGTGTCAGTAGGCTTCGAAGCCGCGCAAGGCACACCAACACTAGATAAAATTTTGGCGAAAGGGAGACATCCTAAACAAGTATATATAACAAAGTAGTAATTAGGTTAGAAATGAAATGTTGTTAGTCAATA
This sequence comes from Nephrotoma flavescens, assembly GCA_932526605.1. NCBI lineage: Eukaryota > Metazoa > Arthropoda > Insecta > Diptera > Tipulidae > Nephrotoma > Nephrotoma flavescens. The sequence continues at coordinate 41,755,369 of OW052221.1, read as the reverse complement.
TAAAGAATATTTACATTCTAATAATTTTATGCGAATAAATAGAATTAACTAAGAAAAAAAAAATCAAATTTTATTGAAATTTTCTCCCCTATTCCGCTTGTCGTGTCACCTCGCCTATAAAATTGTATTATCGAAGTCGACTGAGTTGACGTGACACGACAAACGACTCGACTAGCGGAATAAGGCTCTAAACATAAACACATCGTGCAACACAAATATATTCCTCAAAGTTTGACAAATTATTCTTTTGTCAAAATCAAAATATGTATAAATAATAGATGTATTTTTTGTGTAGTGAATATAGATAAACATTAATTTGTTCTTTATTTAAAATAAATAAATTTTAAATCTTTAACGAAAATGAGTTCGTTTGGATTGTATTATGAAACGAGTGAAGATGATTGTGATATGGCTGTTTTCTGTCGCGATTAAGAGACAAATCAAATCCATTGGAATTATCTTACAGATTGTAATATAACATAAATATTTTTATTTATTTGTGTTTTAATATCTATTGTTGTTTCAGATTTATTCGATATTTCAGAATAAATAAAGACGATTTTTTATTTTTGGTAAGAAAATTAGAAACACGGGTATCTTCTGTGACTCCTGTAATAAAACTAGTCGCCACACTGCGTTTTTTGGCCAAAGGAGCTTACCAAATGGGTTGTGGAAACGAATATGTTGCTGGTTTAGCACAATCGACGTTTTCTAAAGTACTGAAACAAACAGTTACAATCCTTGAAGAGAAAATTTGTCCAAATTGTATAAGGTTCCCAACGACGAATGAGGAAAAGGAGAGAATAAAACTAGAATTTTACCGAAAAACAGGAATACCGGGTATTATGGATGCATCGATGGCACCCATCTCAAAATCGCTTCACCACCAAAGCAAGACAGACCTTTACCGTAATAGAAAAGGCTTTTATAGCTTGAACGCTATGTTAGTAAGTAATCACCTTCATTTTATAATGATTTTTTGATAACATTAACATGTATTTCATATAGGCATGCGATCACCGGATGTATATTAAATTTGTGGAGATTAATAATCCTGGATCATGTCATGATTCATTTGTATATAATTTTAGTAAACTGGATAATCGATAATGGAGAGACACATACTTGGCTAGTAAACCTGATAGTGATGACATTTTCAAAAGTTTTTTATTCTATGTTTTTTTAATCTTAGGTGATGCAGGCTATGGACTAAAACCATATTTAATTACACCTTTTCGAGCTTCAGAAGACGATACTCGAGAAAGGTGGTTCAATAATAAACACTCGAAAGCGAGGAATATCATTGAGAGAACGATTGGTGTACTCAAAAATTGGTATCGTTGTTTGATGGACAAACTTCGTTATAAACCCGAAAAGGCTGCTGCACAGATCGCGAATGTATGTTGCGCACTACATAATATGTGCATTATTCATAATGTGGCCATGGAAATTCGGAATGCTGCACATCCGAATGCTGATATTGAGCAACCATTGGAGCGAGGGTCCGTCAACAACTAAAGAATTCCATTTGGTCAAATTAAGCGAAATTTAACAAAAATTTAAATACAAAATTAAACAATAAACTTAGAAAAAATATTTCATTTTAAATAGTAAAATTTCATAGTAAATACTTTGTGATATCAGTCTATATATCACATCAGATTTAATAATAATAATATGATATCACATTATATTATTATTATTAAATTCACTTATATTAATTAATCAGCATATCGGCTTTCTTGCAATTCTAATTTTCTTTCCTTGTACTTAATTGTTCTTAACTTCATTTCCATGTTACTTTTCAAGTATTTTTTCTTTTCGAGTTGAATCTCGCGCTCAAACTTAAATTTCTTCTGCCTTCAAATCATATGTCTTTCGAGAGTACCGAGAACATTCCTTTATGTTTTGTTCAATTTCCTGCATCGATTTTGTTTGTATTTCGACCAGGCGCTGCCGTTTCATATTTAGCGTGTTTTTTTTTATAGTGCTCGGCTCTGCTGACCATGGTGTAAGATTTTCTATTTAATCTACTTCAATCTTCTCTACTGGTACGATATCAATTAAATCGGGTTCAGTTGATTTTTGTGTGCACATGTCATTCCCGACTGTTGTGCTACTAGATACCGCTGATGGAAGGCCAAAACTTCTACTTGTTTTGGTTACGATTTTATCATAACCAAACAGGTTTATAACGCTTTCCTCCAACAAAAAAAATGTTTGGAGCTTGCAAGGCCCACATCCAGTACCGGTAGTTTCTTTTCTATTTATCGCCAATTTTTTTTTACCTTTCCCTTGAAATCGTTCCACACCTAAAACGGTAAATAATTTGTATCAATACACGAAAATTGTAAATTAAACATAATATATTATGTGGAACACGAAAAGCTATTCCTATTCTTATATGTGTGTGTATTACCTTTTGCCATTCGGCTCCTGCTCGTACTGGAGCGCCTATAGGGAATTTAAATTAAGGGCAAACCTTCCCATGCCTTATTGAATTCCTGCTTCGAGCTACCGAAACTAAAAAACCCCTTTGCTACGTCAGCAGGTTCTTTTTCCATCAACTGGACTAGACACTGGAACTGTTTATCGTTTGTTATTTTTACTCTAATAAATACAAAAACAATTAAAATTTAAATATAAAGTATCACAAAATGTAGCATTTAATATAAAAACTAGAATAAACTACAAAACTTACGCTGTTTCTTGTTCCATTTTGGTTTAGTCACTTAAAAGTTTCATACGACCCTACTTGTCACTTCAGATAACATGAAACTTTTTCTACGACTAAGAGAATCATGTGCTTGTCACTTCAAACGACAATGGTCGCTTCAATCGACTAAGAGAATAGCAAAAAATAACTGTCGGAACAAACGACAGGTGACACGACTAGCGGAACAGGGGTATTTAATTTTAGCAAAATTTTAGCAAAAAGAAGGACACATTGAAATTTCTTTTGAGCAATTGATTTGTGATTTCAATGTTACGTGTTAACTTTTTAAGGCGGTTCGTCATTGGAGATCGGCAATGAATTCAAATATTTTAAAAATTTTAATTTTATTTAGTACGGTTAGTTTACATAATATATGGAAAGTCGGGCTGGTTAACTATTATACAAATCATACTGGCTGACAACTGCATATATAAATTAAAACCTACAAAACGTAAAATTCATCTACAAACAGAGGTGCCTAGATTTCTAACCGGATGGTTTTGATAATTTTTAAAAATTAAAATTCTGAAAGAATCTTGTAATGGAATGAACATCCAATATTTATATTATAAATGGTTTTTATTAAATTGTAGGATTAATTTACTTTATATTTTCGATAGCAATGGTGTTTGTGATTGTTCCGTATATTGGTCTGTTTTCAGTATTCTCGAACTAAATACACTTCGCAGGATTAGCTTAAACATTTTATGAAATTTTGTTTTCGTGTTGGCCATTGGAATTAGCTAAGAATATCTTACCTATAACAAGAGCGACTTTTAAAACAAGACTGCAGCTGCACTTTTAAAATAGAGCTCTCTGTGCATTTCTCTAAATTATGTCAGACATTAAATCAGAAAATTTCACATTGCAAGTCAATGTAACCGGTCATTGTTTGGTATTTGGCTTTTTGACCAGAGCCATTTGACCATGAAGATACATTTTAGAACATTTACTTATGATAACCACATTTATTATAGATGCATGGCAACCGTTTTGTAGTTTAATTTGATGTTATTAAAATCAGTGTTTTAGTGCCCGCAACGAGCTGCTCCCTATAATTTAATATCTGCAAGTCCTGTGTTGGATATCTCGCCAAGTTTATGAGTTCGCAAGAATTGAACTGTGATAATGAATAAGAAATAAATTTATAGATTTAAGACCTTGCACGGCTCGCGAAGTGAACACCTAGGTTAATCATATATGCTTACCCCTACAATGTTAATAATTATTATCCTTGACATTTTGGATAAAATATGAAAATCATCGAAACCCGACAGAATTATTTTGTAACTTTCATTTATTAAAATTAGACTGTTCACATGATTCAAAGTAAAAAATGAAATATATATAATTAAATATTTCTCATTATATGTGGACGTACGTACATTACAATACATACACAGTTCATTCCTTGGATTATCCTTACAATAAAATATTATATCCACGTTCGTCTAAAATATCCCCTTTTCTGCTATACCAAAAATGACTAATTATGTTACTTACAGCTCAGACTTATGTACATTTACAAAAGCAACAACAAAATTGTTAAAAAGGATATCATTTCATTTCGGCAAAGTGGTTTTGATTAGAATATCCTTTCTGTGTATAAAACCCTTTTTTTTATTAATAATTTTTATAATTCTTGTGTATAGAAATGTACGGTGGATGGATGAGGATGTGCCATAATTATCAAGAAAAACGTGCGTATGTGTTACATGTATTTGGAGCGCACATGTATGACACGATATACGATATATATCCGAAATGGTCAGAAAAATTTATTAATATCTTTTTGTATATGATATTTTTTGGATATGTTCGTCGTATATATAATATATACTGTAATATATATATAGGAAAATTGAAAATTTCCAAAAAAACGAAAACTTTTATGAATGTCACACAAAATGACAAAAAATACGGCGTGTGATATATACATCATGTCAAAAAATTGTTAAGCTTATTTTAATTTTTATAAATCGCCCAGTTTTAAATCATCCTCTTAATTTAAAAAAAAAATATATTTTTTTTTTGGTAGGTTTTTCGTTTTTCACTCAAGATAAGAAAATAATTTCAACCTGAAACAATAAATCTATCTCATCATCATCTCCATGATACTCGGGAATAACAACAATATATATATTTAACAAAACGCACACGAGACAAATAATAAGAATTTGATTTATTCCAAAAAAAATAAATGCTTTCTGCCCAACAAAATTCTGTCACAATCATGCATAGAATTTTATATATCGTTCCATACCCATAAAGATGGTCCTCATGTGTCCATCATTTTGAGAATTTTTTTTTTTTATGATATTTCACCTTTTGTCCACTTTCGTCTGACACAGAACCCAAGGTAAATAATTTTTGTGTGTGAAAACGATTTTTTGTTTTTGGTTTTATGTCATTTTCAACGAACGATACACAATTTTTATTATTTTAGGTTTAGTGTTTTGTTCAGTTTTAGGTCTCTGATAAGACAAATTAAACACAAAAATTGTATATAGTTTTTACCTTGGTTTGTAGAACGACTTGCAAAAAAAAAAGAAACTATCGCACTATTAAGATTTTGTTGTGAGATAAAATTTTTATCCATTGCAAATCAGTATTTTTATGTGTTGTTGTATGTATCGCATATCCATACAGATCCGTCACACTATTGAAAACTAAAAATGAAATCGAACACAAAACACAAAAAAAAATTGTTTACAATAATTTCACGGAGCATTAGCCCTGGACTCGTATACGTATACTCGTATACAAGACAAGACAAGCACAAAATATTCTCAATAATTGATGAGTTCTTTTATGCAAATTATATTGATCGGCGGCCGCGCATATTACGGTCATTTAGTGATTTCAATCCAAATCAAATTCAAATTACAAAAAAAAAAAAAAATTAAAAAAAAATATTCAATATCGTACATGTCTTATATATCGGTTACCTTATATATGTATAAAAGACGCAAGAAATTGATTATATTACAATCAAGGCAATAACATGTATTGGGTGGTCTGGTCTGCATACTTCAAGGCAATATTTGCTATTATTGAATATATGTATTTTACCCAACCATCCCATTTTATTTGGAATAGAACGTGAGTTTCACTTCGTCTCTTAATTTTAAACTTTCAAATTTGTATTCGATACAATATAGAGTTATGAAATCGATTTACATTTTGAACTCGTGACGATGTATGACTGTCAAGTAAAACAAAAAATATAAACGGAATTAATTTTGCTCAACAGTTTCATAACTTTACAAAATTATTAAGATGTACAATTTTTAAAGCTGAAATAAAGCAGTGTCCAGTTTAGAAATATCCTGAGTGCTATACGATGTTTTCTCTGAATTTTCTCTGATGTTTTGTGAAATGACATGCACCAAAATAATGCATCTTTAAGGCTCCGAAATGCATTAAGTATTTTTTGTTTTGCTACCGGGTTCAAATTCCGATAGGGGCAGAATACCAAATTTTCATCCCACAAATTACTATCTGTGATGAAATGGAACACAGCTATGGCCCCTTGTCGGAGTGCAGCTCTCATAGGCCGCCAATATAGGCTGGGGCGGAGATGTGCAATGAGCAGATTGTAACAAAATCGAACCGATAGTCGAGCCGAGCCATACATGTTCGAAATAGTTGGCAACGGTGTTTGACGGCGAGAGGGGGTGGGGGGAGGGGGATGTGTGTGCTAATTCCGCCGGTGTTGACTCGGTTGTGTCAAATTGTGGTAAAATGCAGGATGATTTAATGGTTGGCCATTTTATCATGCACATTTTAAGTGTGACTACTCGAACTGCTGCGTCCTTGTCTGGATGTGGTTCCATGATTCGGCCAACCAACCATCTCTATGGAGGAAGCGTGTTGTCCTTAATAATTACAAGGTCGTTCACTTGTAAATGTTGGTTTTTGGTTTTCCACTTATATCGTTGTTGAAGTGTAAGTAATTATTCATTCTGTCACTATCGTGAAAGGTGGTGCCTCATCTGTATTATATGTTGCCATCTCGATAATCTTGACTTTTATGATGGATTAAATCAACTTCTGGTGTCAACGTTAGAGGTTCCCCAATTAAGACATGACCAGGTGTAAAAGAGTCTATTTCATCATTCGATTAGCAGGTAAGCACCGAATCTCCCAATATTCTTTTAAGATGATATTTCATGAACTTGATGGCAGCTTCCCAACCGCCACCAAAATTTGGAAAATCTACAAAATACTCTTGTATTTCACGGGATGCCATAATTTTCGCCATTTCTTCCAACTCCCTAGCTACAAATCCTGCGTCTTGAATGAAAACGCTCAAATACAGCCACAAAGCAATCTGTAGATAAATCCGCGTCTAACTCTTGACCTTGCTTCCCATACATACGAATATGACTAAATAACATTTTAATTGCTCGGCTCGTCTAAGTCTTGAAGTTTTCTTATCCAATTTGGTTCAGCATAATCTACGCAAATCGCACATTATCTGTTCCTGACACTTTGCATTATATCGCCTTCAACTGATATATGGTCGCATGTCTTGCTTTACTGCCTTTTACATCTAAATATATGGCATTTCTGTTTCAAAATGTTTACTAATAATGATGGACCAGCGTGAAGAATTAGCAAATTAGTTACCTCTGATTATTAACTCGGTCAGGTTATGTTTATATGGAAGTGTTATAGAGCGTTTCACTCGCTGAAAGGTAATTCAGCGTGCTCCAGACGCCTACTCTGAGGACCTTCGATTTTTCAAGTTTTGATTTTCTACTAATTTCGTGACCATTCTCAAGAGCATTTATTTCAGGACTTTAATTCCTGCTTGAGTATCTCGTTCGTAGCTAGTTAAATCACACATTAAATTATGAGGAATCTTGCTCCTAGACCTTGGACCTAATAATGTTTTTCTTTTAAGTAATCAAACTCCTGTTGGTTAGCTTCATACGCTATGATTCAATCCATGAATCATTCGGTTGTCGCACCCTAGTTGGACCATTCCACCACAAACTATTTGAAATTAATGCTGGTGGCATTAATTCCCTAGAAGCGCAATCAGCCGGATTACTGAGCGATTCCACATGAAACCATTGATTTTATTTTAAGATCTCTAGAATTTTCAATTCCAAACTGTCCACACCAAACATCAAGTCATCCATTGTTCTTCATAGTCTTCTGTCAATTGGTGAAGTGTCTGTGTCGCTAAAAAGGAGCAGGATATTTTCCGTACGTTACTATATAAAGGCGGTATGCTTTTAGTGTATCCAGTCGGTTCGTCATAATATTCTTTGATACGTCGTGTCGAACCAACAGAAGTTCATGATTTAGTGACTTTTTCCATTCGTGTAGTTACACCTGATCCGTCAATCACGCCTCGAACCTTATTAATAACATATGATTGCTTGAAAACAGCGTGATATGGTATTCCGTTTATTAACGGTTTCCTTCCAAACAAGCAATTTGATTGTCAAAATCCTGGCTACTCGATCAATTTTACCAAGCAAATTTGAATTTCAAATTATATTTTTCATAAATTTTTTGTTTATTTTTGCGGTTGCATAGTAACATGTACAGCTTAAAAAACAGCAATATTTCTTACTTGCAAAATGTGTAATTGGGAAAAATAAACAATAATTTTATGAAGAATATAATTTGAAATTCAAATTTCCTTGGTATAATTGATTGACAGCCAATATGCCATTTCATAAGGAATAATTTTACTTTTGAATTTTTTATTATGACGGATTCGAGTTCTGCTTGAAAACAAATTGATTGACAATTATTTAAAACGCCTCCAAGAAAAGAACCAAGTACTGAAACACGTTGCCATACAGCTGGCACAAGTAATTGACAGATTGCAAAAAAATGGAATTAGACCACTCTACAGTCGATTATAATGTTAAAAAATATCGGGATCGTGGCAGTTCTTATAATAAAAGACGTAGTAGAAGACCAAAAGGACCACATATGTAGATGATCATAGAATAGTGATTACACCGAGAGAAATTTTTACATCCTATTAACGAACTCATGTTCTTTGAAAAAAGTTTAATTAAATTCATTATATTTAAGAATAATGTTTTACAACAGATATATTTATTTAATACACTATAATATTCTTTAAATGGTGTTTTAGTTTTTTATGAATTTTACATTGCTCTAACACAATCAAATTAATAAAATTAAATTTAAATCATTAATAAATAATGATGTTACGACAAAGATTATTTCTAAAATTTAAGAATATTCATGAATAATATTTTTACTATCTAAGTATATTTCGTTAATGCAATTATTATTTTTTCATTACTCATTTTGTGAGCAACCAATTTCGGAAAACGTTAGCTTCTCTATTTGGATAACTAATTTTCTTTTTATTAATTATATTTCATAAAATTATTATAAATTAATATTCTTTATAATAATTAAAAATTAATAAATTTAAAAACCTTAATAGCCTGTATTAAAATTCGTTAGCTAACTATTAACCATTAATTAATTTAAATAATCTTCTTTAAACAAAATAAGATGATTCACATTAAAGAACAAATTGTTTACAATGCCAAATTCTCGGCGTAGTTTTGAATCCAACACATCAAAAGCTTCTCGAATGCCTAACTGTGTGTTCTGAGTTCGTGTTAATGTAAAACACAAAATAATAAACAATAATTTAATGTAGTTTTCGATTGATCATAATAACTTGCACTGAGTGTAAAAAGGGTACTGTTTTTACCCTGAAAATGTTCGATTGATCAAAACAAATTGCACTGACAGCTAAATTTTATTACATCGAGTAATTTTTGCTACACTGGGTTTTTTGGTAGAGTAACCCCTCTTTTTACGCACACCAACAACTGTATTGTCATTGTGCTGTCATTTTGGATTTGACAATTGTCATTTGTGACAATATCCATATTTCAAATTACGTACGTTATGCTCAACAGCTAACACACACAGACACATAAATAATCGTAAAAAAATTTTTTGTTCGATTGACGCAAAAAGTCAGTGCACTATGTTAGTGAGGGGTAAAAAATCAATCGAAAACACCATAAAATTGTCTAATGGCGGATCCATCCAAAATTTGTGATTTATAAAAAGAATGAAATATTGGGCCTATTTTTTAATTAAACCCGAGCAAGCAGTGCGCTGTCAAAAAATACTCTGTGTTTTTTTATTCAACCTGAGTAATTTTACCCTGCACACTGTGTTTTTATTTGTGAACTGTGCTTACACCGGGCATACTCGGTTCTTCAATTTTACTCTGAAATGAATGCCAGTGTACGAAGAGCATGCAAAGTAAAAAACAAGTTATTACTCTATGCACACTGGTTCATTTGGCACTGCACAACCTGTGCTCGGTGTGTAATACCCAGGGCAAGCCTGCTTGCTCGGGTTTAATTAAAAAATAGACCCATTGTGTTACCAATTATATCAAAATTGAAAGGTAAGTGATTTGTTTATAATTATGAATAACAAAAATAAATGCACGTAGTTATTTTTAAAGAAAGTGTTTTGTGTAATCTAAATAGAAAATTAGAAAATAGTGTACGTATTGGTTTCGTTACAACAAACATAATCATTATATAAATTAGCATCGATAAAACAAAGTATCAATTTAGTAAGCACCTCCAAAATTTCATATAAAATATTTTTAAAACAATTTTCAAATCAAAAATTGGTGATCACGAATTTTCTATGACAGAATTTATAAATGTTTCAACTCCTTCAACTTCAAATTTCTCTTCAGTTGGTCTGCAACTCGTAGTATTTTACCTTAGTAGAAAAATGGCAATGTTGTCCCTTTTCCAATCCAGTTATCATCTGTATATATAGCTAATACTATTTTATTCTTTAGCAAAACAAGTTGACGTGGCAACACTAAAGGCATGAAGGAACAACATTTTAAAGAACATCTTAATCACGAATCGTTATGTATACGAATAAAATTCACGAGAAAATTTAATTGAATGGCAAAATAAGAACACAACCTGGCCTATACGTGCAATTTAACAAATACGGTATCTGAGCGTTTTACCAGCGCGCAAGATAAACAGGTTTTTCTAAAAGAAATCTTACAAGACATTATCCCGAGCAAAGCACTACTATCGATTTAAGGAAATAAATTAAACGCTATATAACTACTTATTATATAAATAATAATACTTTAATGGGTGTTACACAATGCCAAGAAATTTCGAAACAAGTTGAGCACTATTTCCCGAATAAAACTACGGTAAGTGGAAAAACAGCAACACATTCTTAAAAAATGTATGTTTTAACTCTCCTTAAAATATATTTCAGTTCATATACTTCGAAATACGGCAAAAAATTAAATCTTAAGAACAACTTTGTGATAGATATAACAATAGAATTATAAAACTTTCATCAAGTAAGGCTGCGGTCCAATTCGTGACTTATATCGTGGATACTGACTTATTTGAAAGTCTACAATGAGCCTCCTGCCGAATAGACTTATTGGAAACTTGTTAGAATTAGTTTGATGAGTTACCAGTTTGGGCGCAAGCCTCGCATAAAAGTCAAACAAGTCTACAATAAGTCTAGCCGACAGGAGGCTCATTGTAGACTTTCAAATAAGTCAGTCTCCACGAAATAAGTCGCGAATTGGACCGCAGTCTAAATGTGCAATTGAAAACAATTTCAACGGTAATATTTAATCTTGCTGATAATTTTAATATTATATAGTAATGCTTACCAAAATTATTTAATTTCTCAGATGCGGAAACCGTTCCCGTGTTATGGCAAAATTTGGAGTGCAATAGAAACGACAACAATTTGAATGACATACAAGAAAAATGGACATTATCTCCTGCATATAGACTGGATTGGATTAAACAAGTTAGCGAAAAAATATTAACTCATTTATTGATGAATGGCCCACTTACTCATAGTGATATGCAGTCGTCGACTTATAGATAGGATTTTCTTACTTTGTATCCAGATTTAGTTGTTGTTAAGTTGTTTAAGAGTATAAGCAACAACAAATGTTTCAGGTAATAATAGTACCAAATTTGATTTTCCAAAAAATTCAAGGTTTGTTTTTTTGTTTAATTTTAGAGGATCGAGCATGTGTGATTTTGCTGTATGCGATTATAAAACTAACGACAAAAAAAACTTTGAATAATCAGTACAGGAATTCATAATTAAAGACTCTCAAAACTCGTTTTTAAAACTCTTGCCAACAGCACAGGATATCGATAAATTTATTGAAGTTCAAACAACCATTTTTATTTGTAATCGTCGTAAACATATACAGTATTTCGAAAACTATGCGATTCATATAAATGTTTTAGACTATTGGCTGTCATGGACTGTCCGTTTAGACTTTTCCAAGTGTTCGACTAGGAATATCCACCCCAATCAAAACCAGTCTGGCAGTTTATCCAACAATTTTTCTACAAAATAGAGACCAAATACGACGATGCATTCCTGACGGTCAGTTTATTAATAAATAAGTTAAAACATAATATTAACTAAAACAAAATTAATTAGTAAACGATGATATTTTTCGTTATTTAAATTTAATTAAATTATTAATCTAATAGGTTTTATTTTAAATTATTAATTATTTTTATTTTGATAATGTAAAGAATTTAAACATTTGTTTGAAGAACATAGATCAAGAATTTAATTTTTAATTTTTATAATTTTTTTTAAATATTAAATTGTTGTTAATGAAATAAAAAAATCAATATTTTGAATTATTGGTGTTTTATTGTCAATCCTTCATTTCTTGAAAAAAAAAATTAAACATATGGTTGTTGACAAAATTCTTAAAAATTGAAAGTTGTAATTAATTAATTTAATTAATTAAGTTTATTTAAGCGTAATTTTTAATTCGAAAGTGAAATAATTACATTAATTAAATTTCATTTAATACTAAATTTAAACTGAAGTAATTTTTTATTATTATAACGAACGCTTCATTAAAATTAATAATAATAATATTCTTTAAAATAAAGCAAAGTATTTAAAAATTAAAAATTATTTAATTCATATTTTGATGCTTAAGTAACTTGCTTGCATACCATTAACGAATTATTCGTGGGCTAAATACGAAAGAATATTTATTTCAATTAATGCAAGGATTCGTTATGTATATGCAATTATTTTTCTCGGTGTACTAGCTAGATCAGTAGACGCAAAACAGCCCTGGAACTAACCGTATAATTGAATGTTGGTCACCCAACGGACTCCATGGCCGTGTTGCTATTAAAAAACCATTACTACGTAAACAAAATAACCAAAAGCGACTTAAATGGGCCGATGAACACCACCAACATTGGACGATAGAAGTGAAACAAGGTTTAATAAAGACGAATATTCGTGAGAAGATCTGTGGGTGAACGTGCCAGTAAAGGGTGTATTGCCGCTACCGAAAAGCATGGAGGTGGTTCAGTGATGATTTGGGGCTATTTTGCTAGTACTAGTGTATGCGATGTTGTGAAAATTGACGGAATACTAAGAAAATAAGGATACCAACAACTTTTGGAGAACCACGCAATACCTTCAGGAATTCGACTTTTGCGTCAACATTTTATCTTTCAACGAGGTAATCCAAAACATTCATGTAAATTATGTAAAAGCTATACCTTCAACATTTAGAGGATGAAGGAACGAATAAAATTATGGAATAGTCGGTATGATATCAAAGGGCCGAGTGTCGAAGGGCCGAATTTCAAAGGGCTGAATGAGTAGAAGTACTAAATTGTCGAAGGACCCAATGTCAAAGAGTTGAATGAGTCGAAGGGCCGAATGGGGCGAAGGGCCGAACGGGTCGATGGGCCGAATTTTTATTTTAGTTTTAAGAAATATACTTTTTTTATTTAATTTAATTAATTTTTTTATTTTTTGGCCGAATGTCTCAGGTGGCGCATGACAAAATTTTCCTTCACTAAAATTTTTGCTGACTTTATACGTGTAATTTCATGAATATCATTTCATGAATCACATTCGGCCCTTAGACACATTCGGCCCTTCGATATTCGATCCTTCGACATTCGGCATAGCCTCCCCAGAGCCCTTACTTGAAATCTATTGAGTTACTGTGAGAAGAACTGGACCGGGAAGTAAAGCAATCAGCTACCACATTAGCTACTGTTGTGTGGAACAAACTCCAATCAATTTGGAACTCAATAACGTCAAAAACTCTGGCAAAACTTATTGCGAGAATGCCTCAACTGTTCAATAATGGCGAGGTCACATAGGGAAAGTAAAATTTAAATTAAGCTTTTTAATTTTAACAGTTATTTAGTATATTGCCATAAATATATTATGTGTGTATTTACCTAAAAAATAAATATTTTCATATTTTTTCTGAGTTTTTATATTATATTTTATGCTGTTTTTGACAGTGCCTTAACACTTTTGAGCGGTAGTGTTTATGGGTTTGCTGTTGGAGCGCTACAGCTGAAAGTAGTAAAAAAGTTGTCGACTCGGAGGGGTGATGCCACGATTTCATTTCTTCGCCTAATTTTATCACATATGTACATCTCGATACACCACACTTGATTTCTAAAGCGAAAAATTTATCAGAAAAACTGTCTTGTGTAATTAAAAAATGCCGAAGTCATAAATTTTCATGAATATGAAAAATACTTTATTTTGCTATACGGAAACGATTTTACCCAAATATCATTGGGATCTCCCTATTTGTGAGAAACATTTAAGTATGATATTTCATCCCAATCAGTCAATCGCTCTGAATTGTAAACTACAAAAAACTACAAAAAATAGGTTTGCACGGCACCACATAAACACGCACACACATGGATTAAAAAAAATTATTTTTTTACTTCGACGATTTAGCAACTGTCAAATTTGCAAAAATCTGATTACCAAAATTTTTCATGATAACCATATTTGATTTTACTATGAGTACGTTAAAAAATAACTGTTAGGTCAAAGTTCATAGAAAAATTTTAAAATGGTTCTATGGAATAGGAGGAAGAGGTAATAATTGGAGGCCTGCTCATTCATGTTTGTAGAACATAAAATTTATTTATTTTTTAATGCCGCCAAATTTCATAGCAATTGCAAAGATTAGACGGGAGCACTAATGGGTCGAACTGACCTCTTCCAAGTATTTGTCGAACAACAATTTTATTTTTATTGAAACTGGCATTTTCAGCGTTGCCAAATTAGTTGTAGAAAAAATGCAGCATTACTAAATGTTTTTCGAATATTAAAGTGTGGGATTTTCGATTTGTTTTTTCCTTTCGATTTGTAAATACCTCAGGGTGAGAAAAATAGCCGAGTTTCTTGATGCTTGATCTAACTCGGTTCAGTTCATGTTTCATGAAACAACGCAAAGGCGCTTACTAGGTTTCAAATCACAATTTGTGATCTAAAACAAAATTTGGATCAGGTTTTTCATATTAAATTTGGACTGATCCGGATCAATGGGTTTATTAATGATAAGATTTTCAAAAAAATTTCAAAATTATCGAGTTGCAATTTGCCGTAATATGGCTCTAGGAGTGAGAATTCCTAAGAGATTTCAAGAAAAAAAGCAGTTTTTTCCACGCGACGAAACTAAAAAAAAATCGGATTGAGGATAAACAGATTTAGATGGAGCATGCTATGGGATATGGAGATGGAACAAAATTTATGGAGGAATTTCAAGATGATCGGTATGTTGCAACTTTCCGAAATATGACTATGGGCTGAGGACTCCAAGCGTTTTCGAGAAAAAAATCAGTGTTTCTTCGAAGATAGTGTCGAAACTAAAAATCACTCAGATTTAAGATGCTACCAAGTTATATATGGAAAAATTTCAAAATGATCGATATGTTGCTGAAATATGCCTCCGGGTTAAGAACTCCTAAGCATTTTTGGGAAATAAATCAGTTTTTCTTTTCACACGCCGAAATTAATATTCTCTCGAATTGAGGCTGTTAGTAGTAATTTTCAGCCCCAGAGCCATACTTCGGCAAGTTGCAACATACCGATCACGTTGAAATTTTTGGTAAACGTTCATTTGTTTTTACTCCAACCGACAAATAATTGACAGATTTTTTTTGTTGTTATTTTAATGAACGAATTGTTTTGATATGTTCCTAAGGATTTTTTAGATATTTTTGATAAATTTGGATGGGTCACACGGGAGTACTACTAATTCCAGCTGGCCACTACTTATTATTTGTCGGACAAGAATTTAATTTTTTAATAATAATAATTCCCCAAAGACCAATCATGCCTCTCTATCGCGCGCGGGAATCTCGTATTTTTGTTTTTGAGTACAGTTTTTGGGTACAGCAAAACATGTATTAGTCAAAAATCGAATTTAATTATAAAAAAGCAAGGTACGAGTACAGCCTTGGCCAAAAATATTGAGCACCCTATAATTTGGGGCGTACACGGTAAATATAACTGAAAACAACCCCTTTTGTTTGTTTATTATTTTTTTCGACATCTAAAAAGGACTAAAAACAGTGACTCACTTCGCAAATGAGACAATAAACCATCTGGTGCAATAAATTTGTTATTTTTCCATGTTGTATTTATTCGTCAGTTGGCTACTTTCAGTCATGTGTACACATAAAGTGATCTAGTCCGCTTCTGGTATTTTGATTTGTTAAATTTAGTAATATTATTGCCATATGCCGAAACAAAAGAGTTAAGTTTGGAACAACGTGTGCAGATACACCTTTTGCATGAGCAAGGGAAAACACAAGTAGAGATTTCTAAAACTGTGAAATGTTCACGCATGTCAACCCCTTACTCTTTACTTATTGTGTGGCGAATCATTAAAATTCGCTAAGGCATTGTACTTATACATTATATGTAAGTTCAAAAAATGTTCAATATTTTTATAGTGTAGTTTGGTCA
Organism: Nephrotoma flavescens; assembly: GCA_932526605.1. NCBI lineage: Eukaryota > Metazoa > Arthropoda > Insecta > Diptera > Tipulidae > Nephrotoma > Nephrotoma flavescens. The sequence goes on along the minus strand of OW052221.1, from coordinate 41,738,811 downwards.
CTGCAGTCTGATGAAACGACCGAATTTTTTAATGTAAAAAATTCAATGTTTCATGAGTGAGAAACCAAGCTTCTATTATATTTAGTTTTAGATGGTGTTTACCACCAGGTTAGTGCGCGCACTATCAAGCAATACGACTCTATATAGAGATATCCTCTAAAGCAAGATTATACTCGCTACGGGCTTCGCACTCTCTATGGGTAAATGCATCCATTCAAGATGGACTTGAAATATATATATTCAAAATGCGTTTAACTTCTTGGTAACCTCCTCACCCTATCACGCCAGAATTTCCTTTATTAGGATTAATACGCTTTTTGAAGAAATTAATAATTTAATCTTTTGGAATAATAACTAAAGGACTTCCAATTTAAAATGACAAGTTATTGAACAGACCTAAACACTTATTGGTATTATAATTGTTGTGTCAACTCAAAGGTAATAATATCAATAAATAAAAAATTGTTACGGCAATAACTTTGTTTATTGGCCAAAAACAAACTATGTTTCTTATTGATTTTTCATATGAAAATTGTTATTTCAACAACTTGTTGTGCGGAGCGGGTTGAGGATAAGGTGTTTTAAACTTCACATTTCACTGTTTATTACATTTTATTTATTAAAATTAAATTCACATTAAATTTACACTTAAAATAATCTTTGATGATTACTGCTTATGACGACTATTAATTTATAACTAAAACTATATCTTAAAACTAAAATGCGCGTGTTATATTTTACAAGCACTACGGAAAACAAATGTATATTTTCCGAGGTTGCAAGATCGCATTTTCATTTCTTGTACGAAATTGTGTTGTTTTTGTTACAATTGAACGACCTTACTAAAATGCCAGAAACAAATAAATGAATCTTTTGGCCAAGACTGTATGTGGATAGTTAACCATAAGCAGTAGATGCGAGTCTGGTTTGTTTGGGGTCGTCAATTTGTAATTTCAACAACCAAATTTTGAAAAATTTGTTATTTAATATTATAGGTTTTGTTCAGATCTTATCATTAGGCAGATAAGTATGAAAAAGTGAAGAGTGTATGCACTTTAAACACCTTTATTATAGAACCCAATATTGCGGAGGCCTTTATTGGAATAGGTACTGGGGGCGTTACTTTACAAGCGATCCATCTAGGCGGACTCCACTCAAATAATTTTATAAATAGATGAGTTCTCTATTTATATTGCTTGAATCTGTCAGTGCAGATTTGCATAATGGTATTTAAAAGTTCTAGCGTAAAATAAAAATACTTTAAGCACCCCATTTGAAATAAAACTATTAACAAGAACGTTAAAAATCTTGAACACATCAGTTATTATGTATAGAATTGTGGTTTCGTCGAACCCATAAACGAACCCCAACATAATCAATATTCACTATAACCCACTTATATCCTAAAATAAAAACTAAACCAAAAACAACAATCAATTTTATTACATCACGTAACTATAAAAACGAATTAAATTGTGTTACAGAGACACAGAGCAATGAGATGTTCATACTTCGTATTCTTCCCTGCGCGCTGTTATTGAAGTAGAAACCAATTTTTTGTGTATTCTTCGAAAATATTCGAAAAGTTATACTTCTTATATATACAGTTTTAATGTGTTATCATAAAATAATTATCATTGCTTACTACACTACATATTATACGAGTACAATATAATCGTGTTAACTTGAAAATTATTTTTAAATTTTTTATGAAAATCCATTAAATTAAATTGTTGTGTCAACACTTATGATATTTATGTTGTTGGCACAGTACATACATATATGCGAGTACATATATGTAATGTGCGCGAAAGTTTACCGTATATGCTCTCTCATATACACAAAAAAAAGTTGTTGATTTATCTTGATTGCAATCAAATTGCAATGATTGATTTGTGCAAAAAAGAATGACTTGAGTATGCAAAAAATATCTTTAACAGTTTACGGTAGTACTTTTAATTTATGCATGTAAACTTGAAATTTATATTTAACGTTAAGGTTATGGGTATTTAAATTAATCGAGAAGGGCAAATGTTGTTTATATGAACGTACATATATCTCATGTACACGATCACAATAGTTTCACGTACCTGAATCAAGTCGTCCGATTACCATGAAAACCAATAAAAAATTATTTTTCATATATGAATTCAATCTGCTTTAATCAAATATTTATAAAACAGAAGTCGCCATAAAAATATTATGTTTCGAACAAATTCTAACCATGTTAACCGATTCATATCGTCGTTGTCGTTGCCTACCTTATCTACCTAACCCTTTTCAATAGAAATGTAATAAAAATATTAAAAACTATAAACAACAACAAATTTTACTACTTTCATTGTTACATCGTAAAATCCTTTTTCTTCAAAATCAAATAAAATTTTCCGACCGATCGCTACTGTATACAATAATTTCCTTCATCTGCGTGTTAATTAAATTTGAAATAATTTTATGTCTTTTGTCCAGAAATTATTTTTATGGTCCTGTATCTGTAGATCTCGTATATACGTGAACCGTTTCCGAAGAGAGCTTCTCACATTTAACTTTGCTTATACACGTATTTATGATTCATTGTCGAAAAATGTAAACCCGATCAATAAAATTCATTTCTCACAAATCATCGGCATCAGACCATTAAAATGTTGGTATGCCATTATAATTAAAAGTAAACGATTAATTATATATTTTGTAACGTACACTTATCGATTAAATAACAATAAAATTTCGCAAATGTTTCGTTTATTGGTTTATTGATAGAAATCGGAGTGTTCCGTTGAGTAAGAAGCGTGTGAAAATATTTAATTTCAAGGTGTTGTTAGTATTTTGTTTTATACATATTATGAATAATTAATTTGTTTGATGCATGTCTGTTGGTTAATTGGGTAAATTGGTGAATCTGATTTCTCGGAACATGATTTCTTTCTAATTTTGTCAAAACCCCTAAACACGTTTATTTCAAACATTTATTTCAAATCCTATTATTTCATTTAAAAAAAACTAGGTGTTGTCCGAGAGCACCCGGAGTTTTTTGTAATGCCACTCAAAGAAAGCATAAGTTTTTGTGTTTTAACCTTCACTCACCTTGAATGCGTATACACGGGTATATATCTGAAATTTAACATTTGAATTATCTATGAAAATTTGTAGCGGATTTAAATTTCGTTTGAACTCAGTTACTGAATTTTTGGAGTGGTTTTTGAAAGTATAGAATAAAAAAAAAATTAATTACATTTGCAGAGCAAATTATTATACCGGATCACCAGTTTGTATATCAGAAATCAGAAACTCATTTGAATAAAAATAGTACTGCTCTGTAGTATTTTTAGACATCTTTCGATAACGTATGGCATAGAGGCCTTGTACATAAAATTAAAGCCCAGCTATCATCAAATTATCATGGGATCATTGAAAACTATACCTGGAAAGCCGGAAATTCTTGGTGAAATATAATAGTGCATCTTCCAATTTGAATGAAATACGCGCAGGAGTTCCACAAAGCAGTGTACTGGGTCCAGTGTTATTTCTAATTTACACAGCGAACCTTCCTACTACAAATTATATAACAGTTTCAACATTTGCAGATGATACAGCAATATTAGAGACACATGAAAACACTCAAGTAGCATCAAGAGTCCTGCAAGAACACTTAGAAAAATAAGAAAGTGGCTTTCAAAATGGTGTATAAAAGCAAACGTGCTTCAGCTCGTTATAAAATAGCACACATTACATTCACGACTCCAGACTATAAAGTCTTGTATAAAATGGTATACTAAAACAAATCTGGACGTACGGAATACAATTGTGGGGCTCAATCTGTGCCTCAATTATAATAAAATTGGAACGTGTACAATCAAAAATACTACTAACAAATACAACATCCCAGCACATTAGCTCCGGAAATATTATCGAGGCCAATATATTGGCACCTTCAAAGAAAATATTCTTTATATCTAGCTAGCTAATTCATATAAACAACAAACCAAATAGTGCATTTAAAATTCAGTATTAACATAGGTCAAGATTTAATTTTTTTTTGTTTGATTAGCTTGTAAGATTTGAAAACAACTTGTGAGTTTCCCAAGATAAGAAAGGTTCAAGAATAAAGCCAAAGACGGATAAAAGAAAATCATTCATAATAGTTTTAAAATTTTTACAGTTTTTCTATCATCTTGACGATATGATACTCAGGTGTAGATTTTTTTTGAAATACATTTATTGAAAAAAACCAAAAATAACATTTTAACAAGCGAACTTTAACGCAAATATCTTAAATTTTACTTAATAAACACATTTTATTAACACTTGTTTTTTTATTTCGCAAAAATTAGATTTTTGAATATTAAAATAAAACAAAAATAAAAAATTGTTGTCCAAACAGTTTGAAAAATCACTCGATTGATTTCGGCATGTAAGGTCATCATCAGGAGTATCTACTGATTTGTAAAAGTAAAAATTTAGTAATGTATAGTAGAAAAAGAAAAAAAGAGAAGGAGAGACAAGAAATAGGCCATAAAAATTAATCTGTTGATCGTCCAAGCCAACTGTTGTTTATACGGAAAAATTAATAATTAACAGGGGGGTGGAGTATTGCAGGTAAGCGAATAGTCATCGGCTGAGTAACAATATTCAAGGTATATTGTAATACATTGGGCCTATTTTTTAATTAAACCCGAGCAAGCAGTGCGCTGTCAAAAAATACTCTGTGTTTTTTATTCAACCTGAGTAATTTTACCCTGCACACTGTGTTTTTATTTGTGAACTGTGCTTACACCGGGCATACTCGGTTCTTCAAATTTTACTCTGAAATTAATGCCAGTGTACGAAGAGCATGGAAAGTAAAAAACAAGTTATTACGCTATGCACACTGGTTCATTTGGCACTGCACAACCTGTGCTCGGTGTATAATACCCAGGGCAAGCCTGCTTGCTCGGGTTTAATTAAAAAATAGACCCAATAAATTACCCGACATATTATTCATAGGCAGGCTACGTAATTGGTGAGAAACGGTTTTTGTTTATTAAGTGTAAGTGTGATTTGCCAAGTGCCTACGTCAAATAGTGTAAAAAGTATCTTAAGTTATCATGTTTATATTGCATGCGCAAGTTTGGATTTTTCACATTTATTTTTTTGGATCAATAACTTCTACGAACACTTAAATTAATTAAATTAGTTTAATCGTTTATTATAAATTTGAGTAAAACAATAAATGATAATTTTATAAAATAATGTAGTAGTAGTATAGAAGTATAATAGTAGTAATTCATTAAACTCAAAATTATAGATGTTTCAAACATGACTATGCTATGTGGCAATCCTCGCACATAGTTTGCGTGAGGATGTGCGTCTGCTAAACTGATTTTTTACACTGGACGCAAGCTTCTCATATAAATCTTTTACGTTTTTCTTCCCTATAGCACGTGTGATTCACATTGATCTCTTTGGGAGAGCCGAACATCTGTGTTTCCGTCCATTGTATCGTCAGGAATAAAAGGCATATTTTGAGAATCTTCTAATTCTTGAATAGATTTTCCAAATATGCAGTACAGGACTCTTCCTGTGAAAATAGCTCATTGCACGTGGTGCAAAACTAAAATTATTGATGAAAGACTGTAGGTCAAAAACAATATATACCGGTACTGTACTGTTACCTTTAAATTATAGAATTTTGATACCAAATAACAAAACGTTGAAAAAATAGGAAAACTTAAAAGTGCTAATATGTCAAAACCATATAATTATTTGTAAACAAAAACACAGTTGTACTTAATAAAAAAGATAAGTATAATTTCCGTTAACGTGAAATTTGCCACAAGATAGTGTAATTGTACATGTCTGATGTAATAGTGACGACGACGATTTTTTAATTTTAATTGAATCGGATGGATGATGAAATTTATCAAACTGATCAATTTGATAAATTCTTGAATCAGCTGCTTCACGTAGGTATATAGTTTTGTTTTTACGACATAGATATTTGAAATTGAGTTTATTTTTAATAATTTTAGCTGCGTTCTAAAATCGTGACTGGAATTTGATAAGATGGTGCAGTAAAAAATCCTCTGATTTTGAATTGCCGTGGAAAAGTCGGTTGCCAGCTCGTGCAGGGTGAGTAGACTACTATCGGTACAAAGCATGAGTTGAATTTTTTCAGTTTGGTTGTTGCTATATCTGATAAGTAGATCAATTTTTTTATCAGTATGAAAACCAGCTGCCAAGAAGAGATCTAAGGAAGTTCTGATTTGTGTAAAGGTTTGTGTATTTCTACACCAGAACACAAGGGTAAAAAATGTGAGGGAGGGGGGGGGGTGCATTTTTCTACTTTTTTGTAGAAATATAGTGAGTAAATGGCCTCTTTTTTCTACGACAAGACAAGTCGTAAACATTGTATAGGTGCCATTAAAATTAATATTGTGTACGAAAAGCCGAATAAAAATCTTAAATACTGCACATACTACATTATTTCCCATTCTATTTTTAGTTTCAGTTCAGTGTATTTTTCATTCATCGTCATCTTTCAACTCATAGATTTAACATACTAAACATTTCAGTGCCTCCTTGTCGGTTTCAATTCTTTCTATGACTAGAGCATCAATATCAAACCGACTAAACCTCATTATATTATAAAATCTGCGCACTGAAGTTGCTCGGTATAAATTAAATGCATTTTTTCCAGAGTTGAACAACAGGTAGTTTGCCTGTAGCTTCCGATGATAACCAACAGGTCCAATAGTAATAACAGTTCTCAGACCATAGGCTTTTTATCGTAAATAAATGAAAAATAAACCACAAAATATTAAAATAAATTAATAATTTTTTTCGTAACTATATAAAATATGTATATGCGTTTTTCATTTCTACACCGGGATATTTCCTAACAAGATTAGGATATTTTTTTGTCGATAATGTGAAGGTTTTAGTTATGTTTATTGAAATCCTTTTAAACACACAATATTTTTGGTTTTCCGTCTGGTGCGTACATAAATAAATTAGCTGGGCTTCTGACACGTGAGTAGGCCACATATACAGCTGTCCATGTTTTAAAATTCATATAAAATTACCAATGTGAGAATGTAGACAATGTCGAAAATTATGATTATGGAACCATTTCAATATGGAGTTAATTCAACCTCCACATTTAAAAACTTCAACCCAACATTATATTTGGTAACGAAGTACATTTTTGTATTTGTTAAAGGGCGGATTCGTTAAATAGTTAAACGATTAAAAATCAGTTGTAAATTAAGTTTGTGCTGCCGACAAGTTATACCCCTTCTAGAAAAGAAGTACAGTAACTTGCCGTGTTTGTGACAAGTGTGTTGGTCTACAAATTTGACTTGGAAAGTTATTATTGTATAAATAAAATAAACCCGCTTTAAATTGGATAATTTACAAGTAGTTAGTAGACTACTGGGAAATTTTAGGCCCAGCAGTAGATAACCAATAAAATAACCTTTTTTCTAGCGTTGCCAAATTGCAAGTTAGGCATGGTGCTTGTTGCTATATGTGGTACGGCCGATCATGGTCATAATATACCCATTCGGGATTCCTGGTCAAATTTTTTCAATATTTTTGATATGTCCATCGTAGAAAGAAGACCATATATGTACAGCATATTCCAGCTGGGATCGAACTTAAGCACAATAGAGGATCTTAATTATCTCAAAATCAAAAACGTCACCAACGTTTGATAAAATCGAGCAAACAGTTCGCTCTAGCGATGCATAGCTCAATGAGCATCTAAAGCAAAAGTAGCCCCTAGAGTTTTAGTTTCAAGTACTACCAGAAGAAGTTCATAATTCATCTTACATTTTTATGAAACAGGGTTCAGTATCAACTTTTTTTGTAAAATGATAGAGATTTTGACTTTTCATTGTTTAGATTCAGAGAAGCTAGATAGTCTTTGTTAAAAAAATCAAATATTAAATCTAATAATTTCCAAAATAAGACTGAAGGGTTACTGGATATTTACAGCAATATTTTTTTAATCTTTATTTCATATTTAGGAGCATATATCGTCTACTAGGCAGAACCATCCAACTCTGTTGGGTGTTGATTTCCAGTCATGATTTTTCGAACGGTTCCGCATCCGACTTTCCGTTCCAGAGACCTTCTTGTTATGTCATTCTGGGACTTCCACATGTGTAAAAAATGCATCTCCACTTGTGCTTTTGTATTTCGTTGCCAATGACTGCTTGATCCTTCTGTCTTTAAAGAATTCAACATTTGTTATTTCGTTGATCTAAAAACGCATCGTAGTATTCGTGCATTCTTGGATGCCCTAAAATATATTTGAACGAATGTAAATCACCCGCCGTTTTTGGATACATTTATAGCTTAATCACTGCTGTTTTAAGAGGTCGATGTCGTTAAGCAACATATATTTCATTGCATTATATTCTGTTTTCAAATAAAAAAATGCTGCTCAACCTATGGAATTCATTAATTCGACTTTTAGTGAACATTCTGTGAGTCAATAGTAAAAAAAGTGGTTTGCAAGATTTCGTGATGAAATTTGAAGACAAAGAACTTAAAGTTTTATTATATGAAAATTCGTGTCAAACTAAAAAAGAGCTTGCAGAACAGTTAGGCGAGTTACTCACCGAGCAATATCACTTTTATTGCATTCAATGGGAAAAATTCGTAAGGAAGAAAAATGACATTCTTATAAATTGACCGAAGAAAACAAAAACCGAAGAGTTGTCATCGGCATGAATTTGCTTTCTCGGTACAACAGACAAAAAATTATTCACAAAATTATTACGGGTGATGAAAAGTAGATTTTGTACGATAATCCTAAACACAGAAAACCATGGGTTGATCCAAACCGGCCATCAACATCAGTTGTAAAAATGAATATTCATACCAAGAAAGTGATATTGTGTGTCCATTGGGATTGGAAAAGAGTCATTAACTACAAACTTCAGGAACTTGGGCAAACTGATACAGCTGAACAATTGTAACAATTATATTTTCAATGAAGTTATGTTTGACCAAAAAAGTAGAGTTTCTACTTCCACACCTAATATATGAATTCAATTTCATTGCCGCTCAAAGTTGTGATTGGTTTTTGTTTGTGGCGGAATTTTAAGTAGAGAGTAAGTTAGTAAGAATACTTATAATAACCGCACAGCATAGAGAATTGCACTGGTTTTGTGATGCATCTGAGGTTTCCAGTGCAGTGCAGTATACGTTTAGAAGCGTTAGTGTGCGAGATTTGTGTCAACATCATAACAGCTAAAAGCAAAGCTAACTCAATTAAACAGGTATCATTACCTCAACTATGTGAAAAACCGAAGACATCTAGGGTGAAATCCGAAGCCATTAGTGGAATCACAGCTCTGCTTGTGAATTCCGTTTTCCTGACAAATGGCAATGGCAAAATTATATGAATACAACTAATCAATTCTCATTATCATGAAACTTCTGAGTCCCGTACTACTACTGAGCTTTAACTTGCTATAATTTGTATAGCATTAACATTTTGTTTATCGAGAGCGCTTTGACAATTCCAAATAATAATATTTTTCTAAACTTTCAAGTTAAACGACGATCGAATTATTAAATAAAAATATAAATAATAATAATAAAGAACAGCTTCAAATCGAAGGTAAAATAAACATATAAAATAGAGCGCTGTCAATAAATAAGTTGAATAATTTATATTAGATTCCGGCTTGTCAAAATCCGTAGAAACCTCAAAAATGTTAGTGACCCATTTGAAGCAACAACGGATGCTGAATTTCAAAGTTTGTTTCGATTAAGTGAACCGACATGCAAAATATTAATAAACTTAATAATATCGCATATGCAATCTCGGGCTCGAATACACGGTTAAAATTCTACGCTGCCAATTTTATGTGTTTTACGTTTCCTCTCTGTTGGTTTATACCAACAACCTATACGACAAGACATAGCGATGTTGCAAATATGTTCTCGATGTTTTGTGGAAATATGTGATGTGGTCAAAGATAATTTGGCCTGAGAATTTGTTCGGTTCCAGCTAAACCCATCAGAAATAACGGCACTAATTTCATGGAATCATCGGCTTAATTGACGGAAGGCACATAAAAAAGCCTAGCAATTAAGTTGATCACGTATATTAAGAAAATTTGAAAATACGAAAAACATTCAAATTATGTTTGTGATGCAAATTTAAAAATTAGGAACGTTAATGCTCGATACGGTGGGTCCTCCCATAATAGTATTGTCTGGAGTATTTCGCTTGTGAAGCGAAAACTAAGACCTGAATATGACATCGCAAAAATATGTGGTTGCTCGGTAATATATTCGCAAATTCGTGCACATTGAATTAAGGTTGAATGTTTAAACTATATGCTTTTAGGTAATAGTGGATACGGACTTCAACCATGCGGCTGATGACACCATTCGCGTCACCATATAATGCACAGGAAGAGGCTTACAACGTGAGCCATAAAAAAAACTCGGCATATTGTTGAAAGATGCATCGTTGCCTTGAAATCAATTCATATTAATGTGCACTCCTAAAAACGCCAGTTTAATTAGAAATTGTTGTGAAATGTTGCACAACGTATTAGATTTAAATGGCTGTATTTTGCCACCAGAGGAATATGTAGCACCCAAATTCTGATGTGGAAAGATAACGAACCAGTAATGTAGATCGTGCGATAATTCTTTTTCTTGGCAGAGCAATAAGAAACGATGTATAGCCCAAAAATTTTTGTAAATCAAAACTAAACTAACAAAATACATATTTTAATATTTTATCCTAATCACATTGTATTTCAATTTTGAAAAAAAATTGCTATCTTTTTCAACATTCTAGTTTTTTTTTGTCAGTCATCCAGTCAGTTTCATGATTTTCTTATACCATTTAAAATATTTATACCATTTAAATCCTGGTATGACATTTATCACCAAACCGGACTTTCCCTGCTGGTAGAATGGCTCTGATTGCTTAAAAGAAGCAGAACACGGATGGGCAAAATCAAACATTTCAACAGCGTAGGCAGTGACTAAGCGTTTCTTGAAGAAATATGTCAACGTATTTACCGAGTTGACGAAAACAAAGAAAACAACCTGCGAAACTGCTTATTACAACAATAGTTGTTTTTAAAATTACAAGATTTGAGAAATGCCTGCAAAATACACAATTAAAAATTGTATAAAATATTGTACAGTATATATAACCTTTATGTCGATTGCAAAGGAACGAACAGAAAATGTCCGATTTGACTGACGTAAGGGCATTGTACACAAACTCGACCTTTTAACAATTGGATTATGCTAGACCACTTTACAGCAAACGCAATCAGCGAAAAATCTCCCAATCTAAAAAAGCAGATGTAGCGGTATTTGTGTGTTTAGCTTTTAAAGCTGTACGCTTAGAAGTGGTAAACAGACTAGTGCACAGACACCTTATTTCTCCTTATTTAGATGTAATCCGAAAGAGATTTGGTGTAGCAACGGGTCCAATTTAATTAAGGGTAACTGACAATTAAAAAAATTTTAATTACAAATTATTGAACAAACAAAGAATAGCACGCACTCCTCATTTTTATGGTTTGTGAGAATCTTGCGTGCAGTCGTTCAAATATCACATAAACTGGGTTACCAACATCAATCTATATCGTTTGAGGAGTTGACAACACTACTTACACAAACCGAAATATTACTCAACTCACGATCATTGGCAGACTATACGATGATCATTAACGCAACAATTCCTGAACCATGTTTAGAAGAAATACCACAAAATAAATTATGAAGGAGACAAAATATTGCAGCATGGAAATCAGGGTCTTTGGTTACGCTATACCTCTAACTGATCAAATAAAATGTAAAGTATGTTGATCAAAAAATTATCGTTATACCAAAAATAGAGTCACGTGCCATTCATTAAACATCAAATCCACTACGCGTACTATCGATGCCAGATACAAAAATATTAATAATGTCAAACGAACAATAAAACTGATAGTGCATATCCACACTATAGGTAAAGGGGAAACAAACGAAAAAGTTACCGGATACCAGTTACCTTAGTGTGGCATCAGTTATACGTATATTTTTTTATATTATTCAGAACGCATTATCAGCGATGTAAAATGTTCGCCAAATAAATCTACATTTGAACGAACATTTTTGGTTTAAGACTAATGACTACAATTGAATAATACTTAAATTACTAAAAGTGTAATAAATTAACCGTGAGCTCAAGCTCTCAGCATTTTTAAAATGCTCGCATGTTCCAAAACCAAATGAAATTAATCAAAATCGTTTGGCGAATGTATTTTTTTAAATTTTGTTGTTGTGCATTTGGCCATATCCACACATAACCATCTGTGGTCTGTGTACATGTGCGATATTTTTAAGGGGATAATTTATTGTGTGCTATAGATAGATAAAACTAAAAATTATTTCATGTCTTCGCTGTATATTCTCTGCGTTTTGCCCATCATCTTTTGATTCAATTAAAATGTGATGTAGACATATACGAGAAAAGCAAAACAAAACTTTTGTATTTACACATGGAGCATCTCAAAATATATTTCTCGGAGAGATGACTGAAAAGAAGGTTTTGTGTATGTTGATAAATTGGTATCGATTTGTTTCGGTTTCTTTTTTACAGTATACCAATCGTCTTATATGTGTCTTCGCAGTCCGTTGTTGAAAGAGAAAAGTATCAAAGAAATTATTGAAAGAAATTTTTGTAATTTTTTGTTGTTGTAAAGTACCAAAAAGCATGAGGAATGATGATAAATATGCTTAATTTGTAATTAGTGTCAATTTAAATCCATTGGTTCTTTGTGTCTAACAACAGTGGTGTAAATACACAAAAGAAGGTTAGTCTTCATGCAAGGTGATTTTTGTTTTCATTTCCAATAAAACATTTGACGCGCGGGGGTACCAAATTCAACTCAAGCTCAACAGTATCTCGATAACCATGCCGAGATGATTTATATGGTGCATTCATCTTGTATTTCGCTTTACGGGTATAATCTATTTTATCATGTTGGTTTAATATGAATAAACTCCTTTTTCGAAATTCAAGCAAACGTCAATGCAATCAATTCGCTCAGAATTGTCGTCTACAAAAATGTGTGATCTGTAAAGTTATTCTAATGAACGTTATAGGCTAGTCATATCGATCTTTTCAGAATTTATAGAAACAACACTTAGTAGCAAAGTGTATCACAACAATTTGTAAGGGTTCGATTTGTAAGCTGTTTTTTTATCATAAATATTAGTCCGAAATGAGCAAATAGTATGTTCGATTATCGCATATTCCAAATGTCGATTTGAATGGTCTAATCATGACCAATAATTTTTCTTTCTCAATGTCGCAATCACGTATAGACAAAGCTGAATTTTTCTACATTGCAATTTCATAAACATATTTCGAAAAATTTCTTAATTTCTTGACTCAAGTGCTACTCAAGTGCTACCGGAATAACTGGCTCTGTTGTTGCTTGTAGGTTGGTAACATTTAGGAAATCATTCCAAAATCATTATATTAACCAGCCGAATTTCGAGGATTGTAATATTGGACATCCGTTGACTAAATGGTGTTTAGGGTTCAATATTTTGAAGAATATATCAGCACCGAGAAGAATGTCAATTGTGCTCGGAGTATTAAAATTTTGGTCTGGTAGGCCTAACTGAGCATTTAATTTATTAATTTTGATTAATCTCGATCTTGAGATTGTAATTTTGATCTGTACGTGAATACATTGTTATGTAGATTTTTCGCAGCTGGTGATGATGCTAGGCCCTACACAGATACGGTAGAGTCTGACTCAGTTATGGCTTGATACGGGTGAAGTTTATCGGTACGCGATTTGACGTTTACGATGATGATTGGAAAAACCATTGTTAAAATTGAAGAGAGGGTGTGGCATTTTTGGGTTTTATGCTGTTTAGTGATTTGCGCAGGTTCAATAGTGGACTTTGTAGGACAGTTTACTTGTCTCTGTTGTTGTTGTTGTCCATTTGGTGGCTGGTTTATTGAAAAATGATGGCTTGTGGACGGTTAGCTTCTTTTATCCCGACCCATCAATCCATCTAGGGTGTACCGATGCCGAATTTTTCCGCTTACACTTTAGAAAACTGATCTAGACCACTATTAATAAAACTTTTATTAGATTCTTTTAGTTTTTAATCGTTTTTCTCTCAAATGATATACTTTTTAAAATATCGAAACGAAAAAACTTCACTGGAAGCTGCCACTTTCGGTGAACCGATTTCGTCCACAAGTCACTGGGATCTTCCAATTTAAAACAAAAAGCTTAAGCATGTAGTTGAGTATGTAGAAACAGCTGGGCTATAGAGAACTAACAACTTTAAATCTGCAAAAAATTCAAAATCAAAATTTTTCATGATGACTCAAAAAGGTCTAGTTATTTTACTCAAAACGTGGGCAAATCGATGATCTCATAAGCTTTGTAGAGTACCAAAAAACTATTGTAATGGCGCTTAATTTCGGAAAAATCATGTAGAGAGTCATCCGCCGAGGAAAGGGGCTGGTAGCCTTCTTTTAACATTTAATTTGGCTTGTACAATTATGAAAGAGGCGAGGACGGTACGACGATTTTGGTGGGACATTATTTTCGAAAAAAGGAAAACCATTACAACGAGTTCTGCTTTCAGGATAATTCATTTATGATTCCACGGATAAGCCATCATGTTGCACCGCACCATGTGGCGTGCTGTAGCACCATCTTTTGTCATATTGCATGTTGTTGCGCCTTATTTCTGACACGATGTTGCATGATGTAGCACCATGTTGTTCTTTGTTGAGTGATGTGGCACAACGATGCGTTATGTTGCATTTATTGTGGGATGTTGCACTACGTTATGGGATGTTGCATAATGTTTGGTCATGTTGTACCATGTGGCTTGATGGTGCACGAAAGTTGCTTGATGGTATACGTTTTTGAGGGATGTTTTGTGATGTTCTACTATATTTCGTCATGCTGTCTTCTCTAAACATTTTATTTGGTTTTAAAGGAGTAACGGGGATTTCATGTGCAACATGATGATAAGCTATGTTGCACTCTGTTGGATGATGTTCTGTTGGATGATGTTGAAGGACGCTGTATTATGTTGCTTGTGTTTTTTTATTAATTAGATATCCGGCGCAGTGTTTCATAATATTGCGGAGTGCTGCACCATATTATGTTGGTTGCTTGGCTTGTAAAATGTTAATAAAATTTGGCTTAATAGGGGTTTCTATTACAGATATGAAGTTTATACCAAATTATCCTAAAACTACCAAAACAACAAATGTTATAAAAGTATGTATGAAAAGAAGACATTTAGGCGTTTTATATACGGTTTATATACAAAAAAGAAAATTTATACTGAAAACTAATAAAATATTGAAAGCATTTTTAACAAAATAGTAAGATTATTTTGATTCCACGAAAATTCTGCGATAATCAATTATGCGACAAACAATTCATCGAAAAACAATTAATCGAAAAACAAATATGAAAACTACAATTTTACAATAACTAAATGTGCCTGAAAACAGTTTTGAAAAAAACAATTCATCGAAAACACAATTCATCGAAACAAAATTTTTCACCTAAAAGTTCCTGTTGAAAATCAGTACTTACATAAGATTTCCTAAATGAAGATTTTACAATTATTCATCAAAATAAAATTATATCGATGTTGAGTAGACTTTGAAAAAGATTATTAAGTTGAAGTGTTTATTTGAATCAAGCATGAATTAGATGAACAAAATGTGAAAACACAAAAAGCTTGCAAAAAATTAGCTGATTATGGGATAATATGCCATTTCTTTAGAAGCAAAATCTGAAAATCTGATTCTATAATTGATTACACAGTGAATGTCGCAAAAAATTGAAAACCTGTGTTAAATTTCTATAAATTCAACTTATCTGGCACGCAATGGTTAGATCGCCCATTTTTAAAAAATCAGTGTAAATTCCAGGTAATTCACATAAATTTGTAATTTAACATAGATATGCAATAACTCTTTCTCTATTGAGAACAGAAAGCTGCTTGACGATTTCTTGAGTAGGAGCTTAGATATGAATATTCTCGCCAAGTGATGTTCCTAAATCGACAAATACTGTTCAATATGAACAGGGTCATTTAACTGCAACAATATGCAGTTTTACAGAATGTTAATTTTAATTTAGCTATAAATAAAATAATTAATTTTTTACATGCAATTCTGCACTTTTGGAGTTTATAAAATATTAAAATATTGTAATTGATATATGATCATATGTAATGTAAAAAACAACAACAAGAAACTATCAAAATTGTATATAAACGCCAAAAAATAAATGAACTACTCAGTTCTAATCAAACTCTACTATATGCTTTTATTACAATATTCCGGTATTAGCCCTCACCCGTGGAAAGCTCGGAATTAAAAGTGTATTAAAAGTGTTAAATTAGTTCAAGCTGAGGCTGAATTAAACAGTGGTCCTTCGAGCCATTAAGAACAGGCAAAAACAAACGCGTATTCTACATTAGAACAAGTAACACGCGATAATTAATCAACTGGCGAACGAGAACTGCCTAAATTCAAAAATGGAAACCCTTGCATTCAATCAAGAACAGCTTGCGACTCAGATTGATAAAATATGTATTAATTATAAGAAGGATGGCCCAGAGAGGAAAACAAAAACTTACCTCACCAACCGAATCCAACAATTAAAGGAGCTTTATACAAAGTTTCTAGAAACAGATGAGCAAATAAGGAAGCTGAAAGATGTCAACTTAGAGCACCCGTACTTTAAAACGGTAACAAGTGTAGTGGGAAAATATAATGAATTTATTACTATAATGCGTGCAAAACTAAACAACGGCCCACCACTTACACCGGTCCCAGAGCATCGCAGTAGAAGCCAATCAGAGTCGAACACCAGTAACAACAAAGATGCAGGTTTGGAAACAATGAATCCAGAGTTGCAGCAATTAATAAAACGACAGACGATTCGGATGAGGAGTCTCTACAGGAAGATTGATGAGGCCGAAGACCTTGTCGTGACTGGGCCAAAACCGGCAATGAAACTGTCACTTGGAGTGATGCAAAAACTCATGGAACAAATAGCTGAACTCCATGAGGAAATTTGCATGCTCGTTACTGATGAGGAAGAACAACGTATAAAGTACTTCACAGAACAGTACTTTGAGAACATTGATAGCAAGTGTCAATCAGTAATCCTTCAAATAACAACGAGGATAGATGAAACCGATAAAATTATACCAACAAACCAAACAACGGACATTCGGCTACCACGAATTCAAATCCCAATATTTGCTGGAGATTACCAGAAGTGGACTGGATTTCGTGACACATTCACCAAACTCATCCATGAGAATAGACAGATCAGTGATACCCATAAAATTAACTATCTAAAGGGTCAGTTAGAGGGTGCTGCGGCCAAATTAATCAACCACCTACAACCAACAGAAGAAAATTACCAAGCCGCCTGGGAAATTTTGAATAGCAGATATAACAACAGGAGACTACTGATTTCAACATATTTAAATACGTTACTCAGTCAAGTAAATATAAACATCGAGTCTGCAGCGGCACTGAGAAATCTTCACGATACAACAATTGAATGTTTGTACGGAATACGTAACGCAGGGGTAAGCATTGAATCGTGGAACTCAATAATAATCTTCATATTAACTAAAAAACTAGACAATGAGTCAAGGCGACTCTATGAGATCTCCTTAGAAGATCCAAGGGAATTCCAAACAACAACGGAATTTTTAAAATTTTTGGAAGGAAGGTTCAAATCATTAGAGGCCAATGGCAACCAAAAGCCATTAATCCTACCAACAACCGCCTCACGTGAAAACAAAGCTCAAATAGTTAAAAGGACCTTCTTAACAACAACAAATATCTGTGTCTACTGCCGAGGGGGACATAAAATTAATGATTGTGGAGGATTTAGGAAATTAAATTCCAGTGAAAGATCGCAAATGGCAATGCTTCATAAATTATGCAGAAACTGTTTATCAGCAGAACATGAAACATATGTATGCAGGCAGAAAAACCAATGTAACATATGCAATGGAAAGCATAACACAGGACTGCACATCGATTCAAACGCAGACATGCAGCGAGTATCTAAAAGTTATTTAACAACACAATTAGGTCCTGCGATATTACCTACAGCTCTAATCGCATTAACAACAAGCGAGGGAAAATGCATGCTCTTTAGAGCATTAATTGACCCAGGCTCTCAGGCGTCATTCATATCCGCAAAGGCAGCAAATCTTCTTAAGGCTACGCAGAAACAAGTCAACACTAAAATCTCAGGAATGGGAGGAAAGGAAGCCGGAGTGTGCAGTCATAAGGTCGAACTAACTTTATCTTCAAGGCTTCAGAGTTCGTTTGAAATTAAGTTTGAAGCAATGGTGTTCAAAAAATTAACGGATAATATTCCAGACATCGACTTTGATACCAACAAATGGGCACATTTGCAGCATTTACAACTTGCAGATCCACAATACAACAAGTCCAATAGCATTGACGTAATAATCGGTGTTGACTACTATCCTCTAATTGTAAACAGTAACATCATTAGAGGACACCCACAAGATCCAATTGCCCAAGAAACTGAGCTTGGTTGGATCATAATGGGCAGCACAGGCAATAACCAAGAAGATAAAATGTTGTCAATGGTCACAACCAAAACAATTAAGCAACAACTAGACTTATTAATTGAAAATGATGCCATTCCGCAAGAAAAAACACATACCCAGGAGGAAGCAATCGCTGAAAAGCTATATGCAGAAAGCACAACGCGACTACCAGATGGGAAATACATGGTACACTTACCGTTCAAAGTAGAACCGTCTATGCTAGGAGAATCCAGAAAAAAAGCAGTAGCACGATTACTGCAAATCGAAAGAAAATTTCTAAAAGATAAACCATTCGCTAAATTATATCACGAATTTATGGAAGACTATCTAGCGCAGGGGCATATGCAATTGGCAAAAGATGATCCAGATGAGAATCCAGTATACTATATACCACATCATGGAGTGATCAACCACGAAAGTACTACCACAAAGCTAAGAGTAGTATTCGATGCATCGAGCAAAACTACTTCGGGATTATCGTTAAATGACATAATGATGAACGGCCCCAAAATTCAAGGTGACCTAATTGACATCATCTTGAGGTGGCGAACACACAAATTCGTGCTAACAGCAGATGCGGAAAAGATGTTCCGGCAAATCTGGATGCATCATGGTCACCAGAACTTACAACGCATATTGTGGCGAAAAAATCCATCACAAACAATAGGAGAATACAAACTAAAAACGGTTACCTATGGAACAACGGCAGCGACGTTTCTTGCTGTAAGAACATTAATGCAATTGGCAGAAGATGAAAAGAACAACTATCCGACAGCTGCAAGGATCATGGAAAGAGATTTTTACGTGGATGATCTACTGACTGGGGGTGACAGCGTTGAGGAGGTCGTAACCATTCAACAACAGATGACAAGACTTGCACGGAGCGGAGGATTTCCATTGCACAAATGGGCGTCGAATTCAGCTGAAGTCATGACTAATGTTCCTGACCACCTACGAGCAAAAGGAATGATTAATTTAAAAATCAACCACATAATAAAAACACTAGGGATTCTCTATAGTCCTGAGGATGATACATTTGAATTTGACCTGACCAGGCTAAATCTTTCAACAGAAGAACCAACGAAACGGCTACTGTTGTCCGACTCTTCAAAATTATTTGATCCTGTCGGCTGGTTATCACCAATAACGATAACAGCAAAGCTGTTAATGCAAGACACTTGGAGAGCTGGTACACAGTGGGATGACAAGCTACCAGAAGCTATTGAAGCAAAATGGAAAAAGTATAAGAACGAATTAGATGAATTAAGCAAAATAAAGGTACCAAGATGGGTTAAAACAACGTCAACACAAAAATCAGAGTTACATGGATTTGCAGATGCTTCGCAACAAGCATATGCAGCGGTGGTCTATTTAAGAACCACAAATACGTTCGAGCAAGTTACAACCAGTTTGCTAGTAGCAAAAACCAGAGTTGCTCCAATCAAAACAAAACTGACAGTTCCGAAGCTGGAACTAAACGCAGCGCATCTGTTATCTAGGCTTCTAAGATACGCTAAAAATACCATGAACATGCAGGATGTAAAGATGTTCGCTTGGACGGATTCCACCATAGTTTTAAGCTGGATAAGAGCTGATATTCCGAAGTTAGAAACCTTTGTAGCCAATCGGGTATCTCAGATTAAAGATAATTTACCTCAGCTACAATGGAATTACGTACCAACAAATCTAAACCCAGCTGATTTAGCAACAAGAGGATTGGCAGCGGCTACCATCACCTCACAAGGCTCGATCTGGTGGACGGGACCAACATTTTTGCAGGAAAATTCTGATGCATGGCCATCATCACCTTCGCACAAGGGTCCACAAATACAAGGTGATCACAACCAGGACAGCGCAGCGGATATCACTTGTCTTACAATAACCGCTGAATCTAAAGCAAACGCGCTACATGAATTAATTGATAAAATTTCAAACATTCATAAGTTGAAGCGTATATTGGTGTACTGCCAAAGGTTCATAAACGTGCATGTTCATAAACAACGGCGACAGTCGAAAGAAGTGACAGTACCAGAACTGAAACTCGCGGAAGTCCAAATAATTAGGATTGAACAACACCGATACTTCCGTAAAGAACTTCAGGCATTGATGAGTGGGATTTTATTAAATAAAAAATCCAAACTATCTGCGTTAAATCCAGTCATGAGCAAGGATGGGATATTACGATTACACGGACGTTTACAAAATTCGCAACTACCAATGAATCAAAAGCAACCAATTATATTACCGAAGGAAAGCTCAATCAGCAAGCGAATAATTGAAGATGCTCATACTACTACAACACTTCATGGGGGCATACAACTTACATTGGCAAATGTTCGCAATAAATTTTGGATAATTAATGGTAGAAATCTGACACGTCATATTATACAGAAATGTGTTACATGTATAAGATTTAAACAAGTAACCCTCAACCAACTAATGGGTGATTTACCGTCCTGCAGAGTAACTCCATCACGGCCATTCAGCAAGGTGGGTATTGATTATGCCGGGCCGATTCAACTAAGGAACAAGATAGGAAGAGGTCAAACCACGTACAAAGGATACATTGCGGTATTTGTCTGCCTGACCACCAAGGCCTTACATGTAGAAGTAGTCAGCGGATTAACAACAGATGCATTTATAGCAGCTTACCGCAGGTTCACATCTCGCAGGGGGTTGTGTAGAGAAATCTATTCGGATAATGGTACCAACTTTGTTGGTGCAGAACGAGTACTGAAACAACAACGCACGAAGATTGCAGCTCTAGAACCAGAAATTGCAAGGGTATTTCAACAAGATGAAACTACCTGGCACTTCATACCACCTGCTGCACCACACTTTGGTGGCATATGGGAGGCAGGGGTAAAGTCAGTAAAGACTCACATGAAGAAAGTCATAGGTGAGACCGCATTGACATTTGAAGAAGCAACAACATTAATGACTCAAATAGAGGCATGCTTAAACTCTCGACCATTGACTACCTTGTATGACCATCCGGAAAATTTAGAATCTTTAACACCTGCGCATTTTCTAATAGGCGGACCAATAAAGGTAGTCCCAGAAAGTAATGATGTTACTTGCACGCTAAGAACACGTTGGCATTTAGTACAAAAGATTGTAGATGACTTTTGGAAAAGATGGTCTAGAGACTACCTGCACCAGTTACAACAACGTACTAAATGGAGGGAACGTCAGCCCAATTTAGTTGTAGGGGATGTCGTTCTACTGAAGGAAGAATCACTGCCGCCGTCACGTTGGAAAATGGGGAGAGTACAGGAGGTGCATACTGGCTCAGATGGCTTGGTTCGTATTGCGTCCATAAAATGCAGCCAGAATATCTATAAACGACCTATCACTAAGTTGTGCAAGCTACCAAGCGAAGAAGACAATTCATGGTCACAACAAATAATTAACGCAAATAAGACTCCAGATGCAAAACTAGCAACACCTAACACCAATGACCCAGTTAGACGCCAACCAGGAAGACAGGCGAAAGGGGGAATCAAGCTTCATCTGGCATTATTGGCCCTGATGAGCATTTGTTTTTCTACCACCAGCGCCAAAGAACTGATGCAGATTGAGAACTTCAAACATTCTACTGGCATATATCTTGAGGAAATCAGTAAGATGGAGCTAGTTGCCATGAGATGGACTTTGGTTGTGCGGTATAATTTAAATACGTATTGGGAAGAAACAACTCAAGCATACCGCTTAATAGATGAACTTGCAACTATGTGTAAAACAGTACATTCGGTAATAGATATGGAGAGGTTTAACTGTCAACTAGTAATCCAGCAATTACGATCTCAAATGAGTAGAATAGATGAAGGCAATCAATTACTGATGTCATCCAATAAAGAAGTAACCAGAGCGAAACGGGGGATTGGTGACACTACAGGTTTAGTGTTAGGTGACATGTTTGGAATATTAACGCAGAGAGAAGCAGATCAATATGAAGAACATTTTCAAACTATAGAAACCAATGAAGATCATTTATTACTGCTAATAAAGAATCAAACCTCCATGATTGATAACTCTGTAAAACTATTCAAGCACAGCCAAAATGCCACAGTACAGGCTATTAATAACATTCAGAGGAGGTTGCAGCACTTAGAAAAAAACATAAATAACACACGTGTAACGGAACAACAAGTATTAACTATTTTAATGACATCCCTTGAACTAGTCGTTGCCACGGGAAGTTTACGGGATGTGCAGGAGGCGATACTAGAGGTTATTCACAATGCACATCTAAACATTTTACACCCACTTTTATTGAGCCCATCACAACTTGAAGAACAAATAGCATCTATAAGAAAACAAATACCAGTCTCCATTACAATTCCGGGTCACGGATTGCGCAAGTTAGACCACTTATTTAAAAGTATGACAACCAGGACTAGAGTGACAAAAGCATATGTGATAATCGAAATTTCAATTCCCTTATCATATGTTTGGTCCTATAACATTTATTCAGTAGTAGCTGTACCTAATATATTAGTAACTGAAAGGCGTGCACATATAGTGCCAACAACTGAATTTATCGCCGTTGATATTCAAAATGAACATTTTACGCAACTATCAGCCAGAGATATATCTAAATGCAACATTATCAATGATGATCATCTATTATGCGAGATACCAACAATACTGTCAGGTGTCTGGGAAGGAACCAACTGTGAAATCGCAATATTGCAACACAGGTCCAATTTACAAGACATATGTGAGATAAAATACCAAAATGTTACTTCAAACCTTTGGATAAAACTATACGCACCAAATCAATGGGTATTCGTAATGACAAAGGAAACAACTGTGACGGTTGTATGTGGATCAGTTACAAACCAAAAGCAATTATCAGGGTCGGGAATAATAAAGCTAGAATCGGGATGCGCCCTTAGAGACAATCACTTAAGCATACTGGCCTCTGATAGATTTGAAACTACCATCGAGAATTTCGGAATTGCACCATACTTAAAGGGGATGCACTTAAAAGATTTAACAATAGAGATATCTAAAGAAAACTATGAGGAAAATGAGCTATTAACCACTCCAGATACAAGGGGTTTAGAAGAACAAATCTCCCTTATGAAAGAGGTAGAAGAGAATACAACCAACGAGCACTTTCATCATATTCATCATTATACAGCAATACATCTTATCCTATGGATAGCACTTGCGGTTGGGATAACTGTCATAATTCGCCACATACGAAGAAACCGCCGTAACCAATCATCCGTTCTTCCAAGTCCCGTCCAAACCCGCGCCGCAAGATGTTCAATATGAACAGGGTCATTTAACTGCAACAATATGCAGTTTTACAGAATGTTAATTTTAATTTAGCTATAAATAAAATAATTAATTTTTTACATGCAATTCTGCACTTTTGGAGTTTATAAAATATTAAAATATTGTAATTGATATATGATCATATGTAATGTAAAAAACAACAACAAGAAACTATCAAAATTGTATATAAACGCCAAAAAATAAATGAACTACTCAGTTCTAATCAAACTCTACTATATGCTTTTATTACAATATTCCGGTATTAGCCCTCACCCGTGGAAAGCTCGGAATTAAAAGTGTATTAAAAGTGTTAAATTAGTTCAAGCTGAGGCTGAATTAAACAAATACGCTTGTACAAAATATTATCCAAGCAAATAACCATTTTTTTTGTATAAGCCCAATCATCATGAAAATCCACATGAATAATCTCTATGCTGAGTAATTACGTAGAACTTCATTTTTGCCTAAAATCATGGAAAACTGGCCAAATCTGAGCCAAAAGTTAAAGCATATTAGTTATAATGAATATTTTCGATGAGCTCCTACTCAAGAAATCGTCAAGCGGCTTTTTGTTCTCGATAGAGAAAGAGTTATTGCATATCTATATTAATTTATGTGAATTACCTGGAATTTACACTGATTTTTTAAAAATGGGCGATCTAACCATTGCGTGCCAGATAAGTTGAATTTATAGAAATTTAACACAGGTTTTCAATTTTTTGCGACATTTAGTGTGGAATTGATTCAGAATTTCAAAAATAAGCTTAAATCCAACACACTAGTTGCCCGAGATGTTCGATATATTATAACAATTCAATATGATTTAAATAAATGATGCTCCTCATCACAATAATTCGCTTCAAATTTTGCTTAATAACGATACAGTTTTTTTCACCTGAAATTGTCCTGGTTTGTTTTCCGTATATCACAAAATTGGACAATTAGAGAAAATTGATCAATATTTTTTAATATGCATTACGATTCTTTTCGATGAATTGTTTCTTTCTTTCGCATATTTGATTTTTCGATGAATTGTTCTGTGCACAATTGTTTCTGTGTACAATTGTTTGTAGTACAATTCTTCTTCTCTGAATTCATTTCTAACAATTGTTTGTCGCACTTTTGTGAGTGTGTTAAATTGTGTAGCGCATAATTTTCGGGTTGCCGAATATTTTATTTCAATGATAACTGAAATTTAAAACTTTACTAATTTAATATTTGTCCTGGATTGTATCTACGCATAATTATCTTCATTTACTCAACTTTAGCTTAATACTAAATACACTTCCAGGTTTTGATTATCGGTTTCCTTGATAACAAAATTAGGTAATGGTGATATCTGTTTAATCAAGCCCAATCATGAAGTTGTAATAAAATCTTCACCCTCAAATTGGGCCTAGATCGCATCTACCCCTAATTTTGATCATTTATTCGGATAGAAATTTTATTTATTTTTTTAATTACAATAATAACCGTTTGAGTCCCAGGAGGTAATGCAAACGCATCACAAACAACGTAAAACCATTTGTGGTGCAAACGGAAACAACAAAAATCTCCAACCCAGATAACACTAGCGCTTTTTGTATTTGTTGGGTAACGCGATTCTCCTGTTTTCCTAATCGATCCGTCACATTTATTTATTTTATTTTCTCGGCATTAAATTTCAACAGCGCGATCGCGCTGCTAGGGGCTCAAATGGTTAAAGAAATCTTTTTTAGGACTTACACGTGTGATTTCCAATTTAATAAAATTAAAATAATATTTGAATTGACATTTAATTTTTTTAAATTATTCTTTAGGATTTTTTTTAAGTTACTTTTTATTTGGGGGTAAATGCGGCCTTATTTGAAGGTATAGATTTTATTAGAACTTCATGATTCGGCTTGAGTGAACAGATATCACCATTACCATTTGCTATCAAGGAAACCGTGTTTAGTATTAAGCTAAAGTTGAGTAAATGAACAAAATTAGGGGTGGGATGTGACCAAGGCCCAATTTAAGGGTGTAGATTTTATTAGAACTTCATGATTTGGCTCAGTGAACAAATATTACCTTCACTAATACTAGCTATTGGGAACGAGAATGCCTAGGAATTAAATGTCAGGAATCATTTTCGATGGTTGCTAATTTCAAAAAAAAAAGTATTTGGGGTTTATAGGTGGCACTTGAGACCCTTTTTAAATTTTTCTCGGTTCGAATGGTTTACATAAAATTTACGGTGATTAGGATTTTCTAATGCCAGTTTAATTAAGGTGTTTTCGGATCGAACAACTTTTAATAAATCTATTTGAGATGGATTTTCAATTGCTAAGAATCGAATGTGATGAGTTTAAAATTCCAAAAAATTTGTTTGGGGGGTTCTCAATGGAATCCGGCTTTATATTTAAAAAAACTACAGGCTCAAACGATTTTAATAAAATATTTCAGAGGGGATATTTATGAGTGCCAGAAAATGAATCCAATCTTCATAAGATAGCGAATCTTCATACTTAAACTTTTTTTTATAAATTTGGAGCAATGAAATTTGGAGGAGGTCGGATTTTTGCAAATATTAATTGCTTGATATCATCGAGTTCTAGAAGAATGGGGCTGCAAAAATTAGGACTGACTTCCATATGCAAGAGCTATTTTTGTGGTATTTTATAAATACTCGTACTTCTTCATAGTCAGTTTAGACGTCTGCACATGCCGTCGCATGTATAATCCTTAATCTCCGGACGTTATATACATAAAATTATAAATATTAGATTAGGATATGGAAGATAAAAACAATTTATCTTCAGTTATAAGCGAAAAAAAAAAATTGGTATGTTAAAAAGAAAAAAATCTCAAAAATTTTATTATCAATTATTTTATTCCTAGAAAATCGCGAGCGCGCACATCAACAACTCACAAAAATATAAAAGAAGTCATCTTCTCAAAGACAAAAGAAAATTATTCAATAAATCTTAAATAAATCAGTCTTAATTTTATGTTCTTGCACATTTCTCATATATACATACATTTATGTATATGCAACATGCTCGAACCTTTGCGACTTAACCAAACAGCGCAGCAACATCTTAAGAAAATATCATATGTCATATTTTTATGTGTGTGTGTGTGTGTATGTCGTCTTATGTTTGATGATATGAAGGCGCATGTGCACGAGGAACATAATATTTATCTGTTTGCGTCTTCATATGTGTGCCCCTCGCATCGTTATAAGCGCGCGATATTTACTTATTTATTTATTTTAATTTCTTTAACTTTTGTTTCTTAAATATTATATTCTACCGCTTTTTATTGTGAATTTATGAAAATTTCATTTAATTTGTGTTTTGTCATTTCTGTTTTTTTTTGGTTTTGTTTTAAGTGTGTGATCTCTATCTTTATATTAAACTCTCTATGATGATGATGATGAGGATGATTCGCCCAGAAATGAAATACTCAGAGCTATATAGTTTGATGTCGCGGGATTACTTTTTGATAATACATTGTTGTTGCTTTATTTTGCAATTTATTATTAATTTTAATAATTTAATGTTTGGTTTGTTATTTTAAATTGATTAAAAAAGATTAACAGTATTAGATAAAATGATTCGTCTTTATTTTTTTTTTTGTTTATGGTTAAACCAATAAAGTCATATATTATCACACTTTGAATTTATAATTGGGAATATTCACTTTTATTTTTATTTTATTTTTCATTAACACATGAGTCAGACATATACGAATGAAGCAGTATTGTTTTAAAATTTGAGAATAATCTAAACTTTCGTAAAAATACTATCTAGTTATGGTTTGTTGTGCCTCTGTAAGTTTTCAGTGTAAAGTTGTGAAATTATTCATAAACCTTTGGTTTCATAGGAAACACCAACAGACCGACAAAATTACAGTTTCAAACCTATAACTTTAAAAATGGTGTTAATGACCGAATCATGTCCTCCGATGTCTGTAGTGAGTAAGGACGGTGGTTAAGCGTTCAAACCGTGGAACCAATTCGTGGATTTTCGCCATATAGCCAACCGCTGAAGAATGTTTTTTTCTGCAAATGTGGCGGTTTTCAATTTCACAAAAACATTCAAATCGACTCACTGAAACGCTTCCAAAATGGCTGTTATTTTGGTGGGTACCTTTACATGCGCAAAGACACTATACACTTCCCAACTTTTATTGATGACTGCTGCCGTCTTCATGTGGAGGTTGGAAACTATTCGTATCAAAAGTTTTCCATTTCGTTTTATGACCAGATGACCACGCAAAAACAATTTTTGGATTTGTCCACGCATGAACAACGGTGCCGAAACACACTTGTTTTATAGGTGCGACCTTTGTTTTGGCTGACACCAGATTTGTGTGAATGTGCCCATTCTCACCAATTGATCTTCTACACACAACTGCAGATTTACAATATTTACTGATATTTAAAAATCTATATGGATCTCCATTTCATTCCTTGGTAATATTTAGAGACTTTTAATTTTGATAGAAACCAGATTCACATTTTAAATGATTCCAAACTTTTGAGATGTCTCCTGGTAATTTGTAATCTCAAGTTTTGCTATGGCGGACGAAGGTGGTAATAATCCGAGTGAGTCGATAACCTTTATAATACACGGAAAAAAATAAGCTTGCTATCTTAAAGAAAATTTTCTCTTTATTTAATAAAAAGTATTTTTGCTTACTTTAAAAACCAAATTTCTATGTCCATACCAGTTTTTCTAGTCATAAAAATGGTTTTCTTACGAAGAGAATTATTTCTTGGCGGAAATTTTAAAATTAAATTCCATCTTGAGAATTATTTTTCTTGTATTTATAGTTGCTATAAATTCTTTATAATAAGAGAAAAAATTTAGTTTGAAGAGAAATACTTTTAATTTAATCTTACATTTTCTTAAAACAAGAAATTTAATATTTTCTTAAAACAAAAACATAAATTTTATTAAAGTACAATATTTTAAAATTGAAAACATTTCTTGATAATAAAAAAGTAATTTCTCTTTCTGATAAACAAATGAATTCTATGAATTGCAAAAACGTTATCTTGATTGAAGAAATAATAAATCTTCAGTCATTCTAATGTTCCTTTAATCAAGACAAAAATTTCAAATCCAATTTACTATGTTACTTCGAGAAAAGTTTTTCTTATCACAAAAAAGTATTTTTTTAAACTTCAACATAATATTTTTTGGTTTAATATGTATGTCTCAAGCTGAGAGAGTACTTTTAATTATAGAAAATGATTTTTCAATGTATACTCTTAAATTTTTAAAACAAGAAAACGAGTGAAAAATTTGAGAATATATAAAATAAGTAACATTCATTATCTAGTGAACAGTTTAATAAAAACAACGTGTGTTTTGTGATTGTCAAATTAAATATTTTCATGTGGTTTTGAAAAATATGTAAAGTGAGTAGTTAAATGCAAGTTATATTTGTATTACATATATTTTTAATTTAAATTAACAAGTGATCGCTCTATTTTGTGTGTTTTGTGTGAGTTGTTTATGCGTAAGGATTTTATAGTTTTATTTTAATTTTTTTAGTTAGATAAATTGCTGATAAAAATGTTAAATTTAAATGGCAACAGTAACTGGTTCTGTTAATTCATCGTTGCCTGAGTGTATCAATCACATCATCAATCAACCCCTTCTTCTCCATCAAGTGGGCAATTATCATCAGCAGAATTTTTTAGAACTGTTCAAATAGATTAAGTAACGCTACTATTGATTTTGATTTTATTTAACAGAACTTTCAACAGTTTCTCGCATCAACCAAAGGGTTTAAAATCTTAACCACAGCTCGACGAAAGGACCCGCAATCTACTAGTATCTACAGTTGTGGATATATCGGTCGAAGACCCTGTATGGGCTGATTTATTTAATACAATTGCTAGTGATATCGAGCATTTTTTTCTGAAGAAAGAAAGGTAACTAAGAATTAATGAGTTATATATAAAAATGATTGCTAACTATTGTTTTATTTTCAGGAATTCTTTTGTAAAGGGGGTAAAAAGCTTATACAACAAGCATAAAAATCACTAATGTAAGCCCTGGAAGGTCGGTTACTTGAAAAATAAATTTAAAAATAGGAATCTTCCTGACAAAAAATATTTAATTTAATGTAAAAACTACAGGTACGAGTATTAACAAAAAACTAATGTTTAGTCTGGAATTTTTTTAAAACCTACTTTGTATTTTTTTCATCCTTAATAATTTTTTCAAAACTTACCAATGTTTATTTGTTACTGCATGTTAAAACTATGTGTAAGTTACGCTATAAAATAATGAACTTTTCATTATTGATATTGTAAAAACTAGTTGTAAAGTTTTCTTAAAACCCTTAGTTTTTCATAAACTTCCCAATGAAACAAAAATATTGAAGCGAATTATGCCTTCTATTTAATTATGTTTGTATTTTATTATTGTAATTTGTATTGTTTGTATTTTATTATTGTTATTTGTAATATGATATAGCTAAATTATATAAAATTGAATCTTTATATTTTTTATAATAAAATAAAATAAAAAATATTTAATAAATTTCTATCGTTATTATTTTGGAAATTATATTAAATGTTTCTCCAATAAACAGGAAAAATAGCTGCAAACAAGAAATACTACTACAGCTTTCAAGAAGTTACTTTCTACAATCTAAAAAGCTTTTCCAAGAAATGCGTTTGAAGTATTTAAGCAATTCCTTCTCTACAACTGATAAATGGGTTCTTCTATCAAGAAAAAGAAAAAATTTCTAACAGAAAATGCATTTTAATTATTACAAAATGTCTCTTAACTAAAGAAATATAGATCATACAATTATATGTAATATTTCTTAATACAAGCATCAATTTATTGGGTTTTGAGATACGGTTACCTTAAAACATGAATTTGTTATCTTTAATGAAGAAATAGATATTAAAAATTAAGAAAAACGATTTGCTCAACAAAATAATATTTTCTTACTTTAAGAAATTGAATTTCTTTCAACAATAAAAAAATATTGTTTTAATATTTAAATAAAAACATCAAATGAAGAAATTGGAAGTTTGTATTATGAAAAAGTTATCTTAGCTGAAAATCAAGTGCTCATTTTTCTTGAATCATTCGGTTTTTTCTTCGTTGTAACCAGTTTTTTTTTCCGTGTATGATAAGGATTTGACATCCATTTTCTTAATCCGAATCCTCTTGACGCCAGAGTTTTTGTGATTTGTTGTTTTACCTAGCTTGCCTCTTTTATTGACTCAGCACCAGATAAGAAGTCGTCTATGTAAAAATCAGATGAATCTACACTTATCTCGTAACTAGACATACTAAATGTAACCGTGTTAAACTTGTAATTCGTCAATTATTCCTTCGAATTTTCAGGCTACACAATTCGTTGAAAATATCGGTTTTCGTTTGTCCCTAAAACTTGTCTATATACGAGCAGAACGACGGCTTTATAGTCGGTCCTGGCATTAGCATATCATTGATTGATATACCACTACTTGTCTTAAAGTATCGATTGAACACTACTATATAGGCTTGTGGATGTCATGATGTTTTCGTAACTGCATAATAAGGAACGAAACAAGAATTTTCCTCCATATGATTTAAATCATGATCTATATGAATTTATGTTCTAAATTTAAAATCGTTTAGTAGCTGTTGTAAATGAATTACCCTAGCTTGAGAGCAGTTTTTCTTGAAAATAGTTTGGCGATGTATTTTCGGTCCTTCTGGTTACTGTTCTTCGACCATAAGTGGATCAAAAGCATTAACATTGCATATACGTTAACAACAGTGGATAACAGGATATAAATTCTTTATTACCGCGTTCGTTAGATTGAGCAGTGGTATTCATCAGAGTGAGTTTTTCCGTAATATCTGAAATCTGGGCGCACTCCAGTGGATTATTAATTGTTTTTTTTTCGAAGTTTAAGGTGTCTGTAATGCACACAGTAGGTGCGCCTTTCATATATATCTTGATGTAACGTACTATGATGCTTTGCTCTGCATATGATAAAACGGATCTGTTTCAGAAAAAAATCACTGGAAGGAGTGATGAAGTTTCACCCGGATTAGTCAATCCGTCTGATCTGTAGAGGACCAACAATATTTAATTTTCACGGCACCAAACACTTAGATATTTTTTGATCTACTTTTTAGCCTTGGGCAAGAAAGCGCATGCTAAATCTGTAAAAATTTTGAGGTCAAAATGTTTCATGTTTTAACCGTCACTAGATATTGGAGCACATGCTAGTCCATAACACAATAAAAACTATTGAATACATAAATGAGGTTAATCTTTCTTTTGTTAGGTCCAAAGAACAATGGTTGGTTCATTATCTGGAGGCAGTCAGATGTAATAAGGGGGGTAAAATCGAAATTTGTATTAAACATCTAAAGCTCACACTGCTAGAAGTCAATTCCCTCTAAGCTGACACTATACTAGAATTTTATCCAATATCTGGTTGCGGTTTGGTATATTAAATTATTAAAGATACTATCCGGTATAGTAATATTTCACTCAATATCTGGTGGTGGTCTGGTGTAAAAAATTATTATAATTGGCAAAATCGACTTTTATATTACTTATCTGAAGCTCATAATGTATGAAGCCAATTTCGTTTAATTTGACCTAAAAATAATTTAATACTCATCTGGGCAAGATTTGCCTGTCCTATGCAAGACGCATTGAGAAACATTTGACTCAATATCTGGTGGCGGTTTAGCTTAAAAAATTATTGAAGGTATTAAAATCGGCATTTCCTTGCATTTCTGAAGTCCATGTCATCTGAAGCAAATTCTGTCTAATATAACCCAGAAATAGTTTAGCATACACCTGAATAAGGTTGACTTGCTCTTCACAAAGTTCAAAAAACAACAATTCACCCAATTTTTCATTTTGATCATGTTTAAAGACGGTTTACGTTAGTCGGTGTCATAAAGATGCTGTTTGTATCTATTAGGACTTCAGTGAACATGAACTGAACTTTCAGTAAACAAAACATTTATAGTAAAATTGAATCCTAGATTTTTTTTTAGTTCGACCAAATGTAGGTAGACGTCAGTAAAATATATGAGACTAGATTTCTATTACCATTTTTATAGAGATGATACTGTAAATTCTGAATTATAAGCCGTGTTTTATTATTCGAGCACTATCCGGACCCGAATGGAAATGCAGCTATTATTCACTGGTATCAAACATAAAAATTAAAAATAAATGCATCCATAAAACAAACATTTATCACCTGAAATATACTAATTAACATTTATTTTGACATGACGTTATACACAAAAATTCATCTTGTTACGTTTTAAACTTTTATTGTAAGATTAAGTGGTTTCAGGGGTTTACAAAATTACTGCCTTTTCAAATTAGCTCCCAATAGCGGCTCCCGATAAATAAGTAGAGCAAAATATTTGTATATCGATTTTTAAGTAAAAAGTTGAATGAAAAATCTTAGTTTACGGTTAAATAAATTAATTATATGCAAAAATAGCGCGCTAAATATTAGATTTGACATAGAAAATTGGGTGCTCCAGATAAATCTACACGAAAAAAATTGACTTTCTCAAAGAAAACTTTTTCTTTATTTAATAAAAAATATTTTTGCTTACTTTAAAAACCAAATTTATATGCCCATACCAGTTTTTCTTGTTATAAAAATGGTTTTCTTACGAAGAGAATTATTTCTTGACGGAAATATTAACATTAAATTCCATTTTAAGAATTATTTTTCTTGTATTTATCGTTGCTATAAATTCTTTAGAATAAGAGAAAAAATTTAGTTTGAAGAGAAATACTTTTAATTTAATCTTACATTTTCTTAAAACAAGAAATTTAATATTTTCTTAAAACAAAACCTTAAATTTTATTAAAATACAACATTTTAAAATTAAAAACGTTTCTTGATAATAAAAAAAGTAATTTCTCTTTCTGATAAACTAATGAATTCTATAAATTCAAAAATTTATCTTGATTGAAGAAATAATTAATTTTCAGCCATTCTAAGTTTTCTTTAATCAAGATAAAAATTTCAAATACAATTTATTATGTTACTTCGAGAAAAGTTTTGCTTCTCACAAAAAAGGCATTTTTTAAACTTCAACATAATATTTCATGGTTTACTAGGCATGTCTCAAGCTGAGAAAATACTTTTAATTATAGAACAGGATTTTTCAATGTACACTCTATATTTTTTAAATCAAGAAAACGAGTGCAACATTTGAGAAGTATGGTATATAGAATAAGTAATATTCATTATCTTGTGAACAGTTTAATATTAACAACGTGTGTATTTGAGATTGTCAAATAAAACTATTTTAAAGTGGCTTTTGAAAAATAATT
Organism: Nephrotoma flavescens; assembly: GCA_932526605.1. Taxonomy (NCBI): domain Eukaryota; kingdom Metazoa; phylum Arthropoda; class Insecta; order Diptera; family Tipulidae; genus Nephrotoma; species Nephrotoma flavescens. Next base: position 41,704,578 of record OW052221.1, on the reverse strand, counting down.
AAAGTGGAATTAAGTAATCGAATGTAAGTTACATATGTATTACATATATTTTTATTTTGAATTAACAAGTGATCGCTCTATTTTGTGTGTTTTATGTGAGTTATTTGTGAATAATGATTTTATAGTCGTGTTTTAATTTTTTTAATTAGAGGAATTGCTGACAAAAATGCTAAATTTAAATAGCAACAGTAACTGGTTCTGTTCATTCATCGTTGTTCTAGTGGATCAGGATTCAGCATCCCTTCGCTTCACTATCAAGTGGACAAACATCATTAGCAGAATTTGTTAGAACTGTCCAACTAGATTAAGTAACGCTACTATTGATTTTGATTTTATTTCACAGAACTTTGAACACTTTTTCAACTCATCCAAAGGGTTTAAAATCTTGACCACAGCTCGACGAAAGGACCCGCAATATACTAGTATCTACAGTTGTGGATATATTGGTCGAAGGCCTTGTATCGGCTGATTTGTTTAAAACAGTGATATCGAGCATTTTTTCCTGGAGAGAGAAAGGTAACTAAGAATGAGTTATATAACTATATAAAAATGATTGCTAATTATTGTCTTATTTTCAGGAAATGAATTATAGAGGAGGTAAAAAGCCAGCAAACTTGTTATACAACATGCATAAAAACCACTAATGTAAGCTCCGGAACATCGGCTATTTGAAAAATAAATTTAAAAATAGGAATCTTCCTTGAAAAAATATTGAATTTACTGCAAAAACTACAGGTACGAGTGTATAAATCAAAATAGCTGAAAACAAGAAATACTACTAAAGCTTTCAAGAAATTACTTTCTGCAATCTAGAAATTCAAAAGCTTTTCCAAGAAAAGCGTTTGAAGTATTTAAGTGGTTCCTTCCCTACAACTTATAAATGGGTTCTTCTATCAAGAAAAAAATGGTTTCTGACAGAAAATGTTTTTTAATCATTAGAAAATGACTTAATTAAAGAAATGTAGATCAAACAATCATATGTAATATTTCTTAATACAAGCCTCAATTTATTGCATTTTGAGATACGGTTACCTTAAAGCAGGAATTTGTTGTCTTTAATGAAGAAATAGATATTAAAAATTGAGAAAAACGATTTGCTCTATAAAATAATATTTTCTCACTTTAAGAAATGGAATTTCTTTCAACAATAAAAAAAATATTATTTTAATATTTAAATAAAAACATCAAATGAAGAAATTGGAAGTTTGCATTATGAAAAAGCTATCTTAGCTGAAAATCAAGTGCTCATTTTTCTTGAATCAATCGGTTTTTCTTCGTTGTAACCAGTTTTTTTTCCGTGATCGGGCGCTAATAAAAAACACGGCTATAGTTTCCAAACGAACATTATTTATATGTTTTTCGGCTATGGTTAGAAAATATTTGTATTTACTGTGTTTTACAAACACTGAATTATTACAGACTTATATCCCATCTGGAATAAGTCGATCAAGTCATTCAAATTCATTGCACCGACTAATTACTGACGTAATAGCAAAAAACAAAACGCCATTTCTATTATATGAAAGAAAAAAATTCATGATATATTGGTCGTTGTCACTAGATTTGAAAATACATTTCTCTTATATATTTATTTCTCGATGATTACATTTAGCCAAGCCACAATTTTGGAGACATTTCAGTGTAGACCAGGTATGCCACTAATTCTTTTTGAATATATCTTTTTGAATATTTTTTCGCGATTTACTTTTTGATTTTCAACTATAAAGGTGCACTCAAGTACGCTGATCAAAATGAATGTTCTCGATTTTGAGTAATATTCTCAGTCAATTGAATTAGTCGAAATTTAAAAAAAAAAAGATCGATTAAAAATATTATATATCTAATATCGATCTGTGGCACCATTCTTGTAATTCCCCGGGAATAGGGAACTGGGAAAATGATTTAGCTATATGTAATTTCTGTTCAAATATTTTTTTTCCGGCCAACTGAGGAGAAAAGTTAGATGTAAATAAATATTAATAAATTGGGAATAGTTTTTCCATATCTAAATTGGAATCGAAAATTATTCTCAATTTAATTTTGTTTTCAAAAAATTTAACACTAGCTTTTTACCTCTGCATGCCGGAAAAAAAATAATTGTACAGATATTACATAAAAATTCTTTCCCCAGTTCCCTATTCCTGGGAATTACCAGAATAGTGCCGCCGGTGTAAACGGACTTAATCAAATAAGTCTCATAGCGAGGTTAGTTTTTTGAAAAAGTCAGTGTCCACAAATAAATCGGTGTTTGTAAAACAGCCTTAGGCCCTTTCCCAAACACCGACTTATTACAGACTTATTTGACGCCATCTTGAATAAGTCGGTCAAGTCGTGCCAATTCATTGTTCCGACTTATTTGTGACTTTATATTAAAAAATAAAACGCAATTTCTATTACATGGAAGAAAATAAAATCTTGAAATGTTGGTCGTTGTCACTAGATTTTAAAAAAACAGCATTTATTACATCATAAAGCAAAATATACATAAGAGGACTCACGAAGAGATTTCGAGGTTAATCTATTTTACTTTTGGCAATCTGTATAAGCCTAACAAGAACAATGAACTATAAAATAACTACGCCGATATCTTTATAAGATACGTATATATGTATTTAATATAGAAAAATATTAAATTTGTATATATAAATATATTAAAACTATAAAACAAGATTATCCTCGGAAGAATTGGCTTATAAAATTTGCACTACTTGATTTCTCTTATATATTAATTGCTCTACGATTAAATTTAGTTAAGACATATTTTTGGGGACATTTCTGCGTAGACATACTTATCCAAATAAGTCTGCTCGCGAGATAACTTATTTGAATAAGTCGGTGTTTGGGAAACAGCCTTAGTCTGAAATTAACGTTTGTATTTTGTCTCACGCCGATTTTCTTAATCTAAATTTCCGACAACCTAAATTAATGGTTAGTTCGTATCAGCCGTTTATAGATGGCACAAAACAAACCGTGTTTGCTAAATATTTATAAAATTACAAAATATTTCTAATTGTAGAAAAAATAAATCTGAACAAATGTTGCAGTTTAGAACTGAATAAAAAACATATTTTGATTTATGAATAATACAGAGACTTTCCCTTTCCTAATAAGGAACATTTTAAAAGATTCTACACATAAACAGCTCCGAAATTTTATAGCACCCACAATTTTTGCAATAAAAATTTTTCATGATTTTTGTAGATTATTAAAAGATTGACTAATTTACTATATTGAAACTTTTTTTTGACACTTTAAACCCTTATTATTTATTATACGGTGTGCTTTGTGTTCCGAAGGAATCATCGGACATTGGATGAACGTTTAATATTGAGAAATGGTCCTGTCAACTAGCTGCCGCATTCGTGTGATTTAAGACCGCTGGACGATTTTCTTTGGGGGTATGTGAAGTCACTTGTTAAAGCTGATAAGCCATAGACTATTGAACAATTGGAACACTCGATACGATATTGCCGAAATACGACCAGAAATGATGCGAAGAGTAATTGAAAATTAAACCTCAAGCTTATGCCACGTACGCGCCAGCCTGAAGGTTATTTTCTTTTAGGTGTGATAACGTATTCGACACATTTCGTGATAAGCAGATTATGTCTTCATGTTTCTTTTTCTAGCGTTTGTGTTTTTGTGAGCACAATTAATGAACACCATTGTAACATGGCTACTGGTACGGTGTATAACGGGATGCCTAAGCCGACTACGAGCTATAGGGCGCATCTACCGTACCTAGCTGAGATCAATTTATGCGGTTACAGAATTCTTCATCCTTCGGAACTCGGCATGGTATGCTTCTTATAGGCTTATTTCTTTCATCAGTTAATGCCCTCTCACTTTCGTCTTCTATAGCTGGCAAAGTGCAGAACTTTTTAGTAGGGCTTTAAATGTTTATTTTCTTGTTTGAGAGACATCGTGGCTGTTCTTACAAGATTTACTTCTCCCGGGATTTCACTCCTCACCCACATAAAAGTTTGTAAGTTGTATTACTTTCTCAGAACTGAGTCATCCACCATTACGTTTGGGTGCTTAATCTTCCACTTGGTTCGGTGTTCAAGCCGATATAATTTTTTTTCGGGAAAAATGTCCAAAAGTTAGATGATCCAGATGATCTGCATCGTTGGATGCAGAACACAGAGGGCATGAATTGAGACATGCTTCGATCATGCATATTTAGGTGGATAATTCCTCATACGTAAGCGTTTGGTTTCTGACGACTCGACATAAATAGTGTACAAGTGACTAAACCGTAGCCTCCCATAATCCTCCGAATTGTAGAGTACTTGTAGGTATAAATGTTCTATATTCAAAAATGATACTGGATAATCTTTTACCAGTACCGTTTGTTTTAGATTAGACGTTTTTTTGACTTAATGAAATTCGTACCGTTATCGCTGTATATGTGGGCAATAATTCTCCGGCGCGACTTAAATATCTTGAATGGTTTGGAGCTAAATCAGAAACCGCTTCGAGATGAAATGCTTTTATTGAAAGCCATTCAAATACCACAATGTAACCGTTGTAGGTCTTATTTCCTCTGCCTTTTGAGAGTCATATGTTCAATGAACCGCGGCATAATCGACACTTATGTGTGCATATCGGTTTATTTTAGTATCAGAAAAAGACAATCCAATATTGAATTGTTACTCCTTGAGCTCCTCTTATTATCCAGAAGGTTTTCCGGATAAACGCTTATGTAAATGCATTGGTGCCATGAAGCGTGGGTTCCCAATTACTCTGGTATAAGGTGTGATTTAGATGGTAGAAGTAGAGGATTACGTTCGTTTCTCCGAACGACAGAGAATATAAGGCCGTCATTGTACAGAAATGGGTTCTGTTCTGAGACCTATTGCTCGTATTTTATCGACACACGATGTTGTTGAACTATGATCTTAGATATGAACCAGATGAGATGAGCAGTTACTTTTAAAAATCTGATTTGCGGTCGATGCACCTGATTATGGCGTTTTATGGTCAACAATGTAGCCTTTTTCAACAATATTTGACACAAGTAAAGTTCATGGTTTCATTTATTATAGATTTCTTCATTGTTGTAGGTCAGGTCCACCATTGTTCCAGAGTACTAAATTTTGGTAGCAAAATCCCACGAGATACATGGGCCACTGGGTTTTGTGTTGAGGATATGCTGTGTTTTGAATTTCTGATACGAGATTAGAAACGAACGTTATCCATTTTGTTGCTGGTTTCTGTATAGCCAAGCTGTATAGCTGTCCATGCGTACATATCCGCCGGTTGCATTTCTAGTGTTTTATTAAAATGAATTAAAAGTGACAGAAAAAGCGCTCTGCAAAATTCCCTAGACGTTTTGTTTGGCTGATGACACGGTTCCTATTCTCTGTAGATTGCTACAGTATCGCTGTACCAGTTCGTCCATCAAGGCCGCAACTTCACCCATTTTGTTGTAATTACTACTTTTTCGTCCCATTTTATTTCTGTGGTACACAGTTATAATGTGTGATAATAATTGACGACAACCATCCCAATTGATCAAATGGTCTAGTAACTTCTGAGGCTAGTTATCTCTTTGTAAGTTAAGTTTCTGATGATATTAGTATTTGATTTACTTTGAACCTGGCGTATTCGAAGATTCCATTTCTGTGAATTCCTTAAGTCCAATTCCTTTACACTCTTGCTCGATCATTTACTCAGCTGGGACTGACCCTTTTGAATAATCTGATTAGCTGTTCTTGCATTGTGTTACAACGTTATAGATATAAAAGTCCTATATTAAGACCTTCCCGCTGATCGTAATTGTTTACTCGGATTCTCCTGCCGTAATATTCATTGAATCCTGATGTTCCTTTGCCATTGCTATTTTGAGTTTTCTCCACCGTAGAATGAGTAACCATAAGTTTTTTCGTAGAGTAGCTCCGAAATGCGTAGTATCATTCGAATTAAACCTAGATGTTGACTTCATTGAGGCAGCAAATGTAATTTGAAATTCTGATTCCTTTCAATTTTCATTCAATATTGCATGATGTGGAACGTAAAATTGTTCCTCGCAATTGGATGATGGTGTTATATGTCCCATTTGAAGATATTCTCGCATGAGTGCTACATACAGGTGTCGTAGTCAATTATTATTTTGGAGTCTTTTCTCAATTTTCAAGAATCGTGGCGTAGTTCATTGCTTTGAACCACCAATAATGTTGTTATGATTTTCCTTGAACGGCACCTATCGTCCACTTCGATCCTCTCGGTAAATTTTCACTCTTCATCGGATTTTGTTAGTAGAGGTTTAATCGGTTGATCGTTTGATACCTTTTTCTTTTCATCATTATTGAAGGTTTGCGTAGAAATAATGAGATATGCTTCTGTTGAGCTGTATGATAGGCAGCTGGCGGTATACAATTTTTCTATTCTCCGGCTACACGGAAAAAAATACTGGTTACAACGAAGAAAAAACTGAATGATTCAAGAAAAATGAGCACTTGATTTTCAGCTAAGATAACTTTTTCATAATGCAAACTTCCCATTTCTTCATTTGATGTTTTTATTTAAATATTAAAACAATATTTTTTTTATTGTTGAAAGAAATTCAATTTCTTAAAGTAAGAAAATATTATTTTGTAGAGCAAATCGTTTTTCTCAATTTTTAATATCTATTTCTTGATTAAAGATAATAAATTCCCTTTTTAAGATAACCGTATCTCAAAATGCAATAAATTGATGCTTGTATTAAGAAATATTACATATAATTGTATGATCTATATTTCTTTAGTTAAGAGACATTTTCTAATAATTAAAATGAATTTTCTGTTAGAAATCTTTCTTGATAGAAGAACCCATTTATCAGTTGTAGAGAAGGAATTGCTTAAATACTTTAAACGCATTTCTTGGAAAAGCTTTTGAATTTCTAGATTGTAGAAAGTAACTTCTTGTAAGCTGTAGTAGTATTTCTGGTTTGCAGCTATTTTTCCTGTTTATTGGAGCAACATTTAATATAATTTCCAAAATAATAACGATAGAAATTTATTACATGTTTTATTTTATTATAAAAAATATAAAGATTCAATTTAATATAATTTAGCTATATCATATTACAAATTAAAATAATAAAATACTAACATAATTAAATAGAAGACATAATTGGCTTCTATATTTTTGTTTCGTTGGGAAGTTTATGAAAAACTAAGGGTTTTAAGAGAACTTTACAACTAGTTTTTACAATATCAATAATGAAAAGTTCATTATTTTGATAGCTTAACTCACACATAGTTTTAACATGCAGGAACAAATAAACATCGGTAAGTTTTGAAAAAATTATTAAGGATGAAAAAAATACAAAGTAGGTTTTAAAAAAATTCCAGACTATTTTTAAATTTATTTTTCAAGCAGCCGACCTTCCAGAGCTTACATCAGTGATTTTATGCTTGTTGTATAAGCTTTTTACCCCCTTTACAAAAGAATTCCTGAAAATAAAACAATAATTAGCAATCATTTTTATATAACTATAACTCATTCTTATTTACTTTTCTTTCTCCAGAAAAAATTGCTCGATATCACTAGCAATTGTATCAAATAAATCAGCCGATACAGGTCTTCGACCAATATATCCACAACTGTAGATACTAGTAGATTGCGGGTCCTTTCGTCGAGCTGTGGTTAAGATTGTGATCCCTTTGGTTGATGCGAGAAACTGTTGAAAGTTCTGAGAAATAAAATCAAAATCAATAGCAGCTTTTTACTTTATCTAATTGGACAGTTCTAACAAATTCTGCTGATGATAATTGCAAACTTGACGAAGAAGAAGGGGTTGATTGATGATGTGATTGATACACTCAGACAACGATGAATTAACAGAACCAATTACTGTTGCCATTTAAATTTAGCATTTTTGTCAGCAATTTATCTAACTAAAAAAAATTAAAATAAAACTATAAAATCATTACGCACGAACAACTCACACAAAACACACAAAATAGAGCGATCACTTGTTAATTTAAATTAAAAATTTATGTAATACAAATACAACTTACATTTAACTACTTAGCTTCACTTTACAAATTTTTCAAAACCACTTGAAAATATTTAATTTGACAATCACAAAAACACACGTTGTTTTTATTAAACTGTTCACTAGATAATGAATGTTACTTATTTTATATATTCTCAAATGTTTCACTCGTTTTCTTGTTTAAAAAATTAAGAGTATACATTAAAAAATCATTTTCTACAATTAAAAGTATTCTCTCAGCTTGAGACATCCATATTAAACCAAAAAATATTATGTTGAAGTTTAAAAAATTACTTTTTTGTGATAAGAAAAACTTTTCTCGAAGTAACATAGTAAATTGGATTTGAAATTTTTGTCTTGATTAAAGAAAACTTAGAATGACTGAAGATTTATTATTTCTTCAATCAAGATAACTTTTTTGCAATTCCTAGAATTCATTTGTTTATCAGAAAGAGAAATTACTTTTTTATTATCAAGAAACGTTTTCAATTTTAAAATATTGTATTTTAAAAAAATTTATGTTTTTGTTTTAAGAAAATATTAAATTTCTTGTTTTAAGAAAATGTAAGATTAAATTAAAAGTATTTCTCTTCAAACTAAATTTTTACTCTTATTATAAAGAATTTATAGCAACGATAAATACAAGAAAAATAATTCTCAAGATAGAATTTAATTTTAAAATTTCCGTCAAGAAATAATTCTCTTCGTAAGAAAACCATTTTTATAACTAGAAAAACTGGTATGGACATAGAAATTTGGTTTTTAAAGTAAGCAAAAATACTTTTTATTAAATAAAGAGAAAATTTTCTTTAAGATAGCAAGCTTATTTTTTTCCGTGTAGGTATGATTTGTTTAAAATGACCACAAATTAGAATTGTGTCCTTTCTAGCACAGTAATTACAGAATTTACCACTGTAACTTGCTTTTTGCTTGATTCTTTGATTGACAAAATTTTTTCCATGTGGATCAAACCTGAAATGTTTACTGGAGATGGTGTTTGCACTTTGGAGTGTCACATTCGATCTGTCAATTAAAAAATGCAAAAATTGGGTATAGGTTGTTACTACCATGGACAGATTCCTCGTACTGTTTTAGGTTTTTGTAATCCAACCTTTTGGCAATAATTTTAGCAAGTTTCTTAAAGCTTTCATACACACCTTTAGTGTATCATGCATTGTTCTAACATGAAACTAATATGATTATATTGAACTTTTGGATCGTTCACCTTAGTGTCAATATAGTCGTGCACAATTTTTTATTTGTTGTCGTACCGGTCTTTAATGATGCCGTGCGCAGTTTGCTTAATTTTAGAATACTGCGCATTAGATTGCTGGTGAATTTCTCGTTTCCGGTTGTTTTATTAGTCGCCTCAGCCACTGCTTCTCAAGCATTTTAATATTTATGTGTTGGAAAGTCGTCTTTATACTGACTTGGTATACGTTTTTCAGTATCGACGAATTCTTCATACTATCAACTCACCGCGCTATTTTGTGATCTCAAGTTGAAATTTGCAATTTTGAATTTGCTAGGGGAGTTCTTCGGATTTATTACTCGTGGTTAGTTTCATTTTCTTCTATATATTAAATCATTCGTGCCCTTAAAATAAACACATTTACGGTGTTAGAAATAGTGTGCGGTAAAATTTGATCCTCAAAATGGAGCCTGATTTAAAAGTCCTATCTGATAGGGATAAGTCTGAAGCAAAGGATTCATCAAAACGACAAAGAGATGTATCAAATCACAATCCGCACAGTTTCCCAATAACTTTGAAACTCGAATAACTATCGATTGAAATGAATTCAGCTTCAATATTTTCAAATTATGTACGATAAATACCATATAACGCTCAATTAAAGCTTGAAACGTTAGACGTAAGACTGATCGAGTTAAAAAAGTTCAAGCGTAGATTTCAATGATTAAAAACAAACAAAATCCTGGTCATATTAAATTGTATAACTTTAAAACTTCTAGGAAATTTGTAAGATTTAAAAAACAAACAAGCAACACACCAAACATATTACGGTTCAAAATTACTAAATTGATGACATCATCTCAAAAGAAAATTCACCTTTCATGTCAAGTCAATCAACAACACATGAAGCTATTTACCAAAATATAATTAACAAGAAATATATTTTTATTTTCTTTTGGTTAAAGAGAGCAATGTGCAAGTACTCGCGTACTCGTATATGTATATATAAAGACAAAACTATAAAATCCTAACTAAATTAACAACAACATTAAAATAAAATAATATTACTGTCAACAAGTACGTGTAATTGGAACATACACATGCATACACAAATAACAATTTGGGCGGTCTTAAAGAACGTATAAAATACTTAATTTTGTATCACCGCATCTTCTGGTCGCGCATGCAACTCTCAATTAGATGTGGTTTGTAAAAAATATGGAATAGAATTGATTTGGCGCTTATTTTGAGTTGATTACAGATTCACTAGACGACATTTACGTTTTATTACATAAACTATAATGAGATTCTGTTTCTCTGCATATGCATCTAGATACATACATATACGAATCTAATTACACCACCGTTTTATGATGCATTAAAATAGAAAATTAGTTGTTTCAGGAAAAGGAAAATTATTTTAAATTTTATTAACGACGAGCACTTTAGGTTGTAAAAATTATGTTGATGATAATTATGGTGATAGGTGCGCTTGGATATACACGCTATAATAAGGCCAGAGTCGCTTTATTTCACTTTATTTGTTGTTAGTCAACTGACAACAATTTGTTATACTAGTAAATAAATGTGAAATCTTTAAAATTTGGACACGTGTGTAATAAAGTGAAGTTATAATTTGTTTGCGGAAAATTATTAAACGTTTTGTCGTATAAATCTAGTGCGCAGCGTGAATCAAGCTTATTGTGGGAGAAGAAAGAATTTTCTAAAGTTAAATTGGCCACCATGATACGTCATTGCACTTTAAACTATTTTATACTGTACATGTAAAAAAAGGTGATTCTTCAGGTTATTCTAATTCAGGTTAGCAAAATCTCCGGTCGTCTCACCAGACGTCAGTGACCAAACTACAAAAATATGGCACAACATTCTTTACATTGCCCTCAATATCAATACAACATTTTTTCATAGCCTAAAAAAACTTTAGTTCTCGTCGAAGTTTCTTTTTGTGATTTGTTTCCGATGTTATTTTTCTTATGGGGTTTACGTATATACGTAGATATGTCCCGGTATATACTATGGCATGCGCCTGTTTGTGTTTTCTTATCATTAATTTGCTTTCCTGTGCAAGTTTAGTAACTGCCGCTGGAGTACCAGAACCCATATGGATAAGCAATATTACTAAAAAACTTCAAAACAGAAAAAGGAATTTTCCACTGAGTTTTGGTCAAGTTTCTCACTCATCCTGGCAGCGAAAGATAAGACCGGTCTTAAGTTGCTTAAGACCGCTGTTATAGCCAGGATCTTCAAATCCCGGATACGCCTCGACTAATCCTACTCGGTTGCCAACCATTTCGAAAAGTGTGATGCCATCTTCCGTGACGAAGACTAATTGACTGATAGTAAGGTTATTTGTGACTCTCATCCACTTGCTGTGTCGATGTCGTGATTGATTCCTCTCCGATTAAGAAATGCCCTGAAAAGATCTTATACTCATCAGGCTCGTTCGCCATGAAACATAAAGGCCGCAAGTTTGCCGATTTTGAGTCTGCTCCAAAGGTGTAACACAAAACATTTGTGTACGTGAGAGCGCAATAAGTTTTTATGTAGCGTTATGCAATGTGTTTGCGAAATGAATAGGTTATGGTAAGCAGCGGCGTTTTCTAGTGATGTTCTACACGTTCGCCGAACGACTAAACAATTTTTGATTTTTATTCTAATTCTAAAAGTTTTATTTTTATTACAGAAATTTTATTTTTATTATAAATTTCTAATATTATTTTCTTAATTAATTACTATTATTTTAATTATTTCGGGTGATCAAAATCCGAAGCAGAACACCTTGAGAGCACAACCAGGACACGCCACTGCTATACCTATATGTCATGTCAGTTGGAAATCTCTCGGTACTGGCCAATCGTCTCTCTCTCCCTCTCTCTCTCTGGCACTATATCCCATCAAGGGATTTGGCCGCCTCAAATGAGGTTTCATAATCAAATTTTCATTTCGGATAATGAGTGATTAATTCATTGATCCTAAAACCAGCCGTGAAATTTTTTCCTTGTCACCACGCTTGTTCGCTGGAGCAAGCATGTTGACAACTTTGCCACCGGGGCGGCTAGGGGATAATTTTTATTTGTTTAGGATATCTTAAGCTAACTAGGCATATGTGCCATGTCATTTGGAAATCTTTGGGCACTGGCCAATCCTCGATACAGTGAATGTGTAAATTCCATTTGCAAAGATTGATCAAGTTCGGGGTCAATAACAAATGGGTCTACTTCATCGAATTAAAATGGGGATAATTTTTATTTGTTTAGGATGTCTTAAGCTAACTAGAGATATATAACATGTCGTTCGGAAATCTCTGGGTACTGGCCAATCCTCGATACAGTGAATGTGTAAATTCCATTTGCAAAGATTGAACAACTTCGGGGTCAATAGCAAACGGGTCTACCTCATCGTATTAAAATGGAGATAATTTTTATTTGTTTAGGATATGTTAAGCTAACTAGACATATATGCCATGTGATATGGAAATCTCTGGGTACTGGCCAATCCTCGATACAGTGAATGTGTAAATTCCATTTGCAAAGATTGAACAACTTCGGGGTCAATAGCAAACGGGTCTACCTCATCGTATTAAAATGGGGTTAATTTTTATTTGTTTAGGATGTCTTAAGCTAACTAGAGATATATAACATGTCGTTCGGAAATCTCTGGGTACTGGCCAATCCTCGATACAGTGAATGTGTAAATTCCATTTGCAAAGATTGAACAACTTCGGGGTTAATAGCAAACGGGTCTACCTCATCGTATTAAAATGGGGTTAATTTTTATTTGTTTAGGATATCTTAAGCTTACTAGACATATGTGCCATGTCAGTTGGAAATCTCTGGGTGCTGGCCAATCCTCAATTCAGTGAATGTGTAAATTCCATTTGCAAAGATTGAACAACTTCGGAGTCAATAACAAATGGGTCTACCTCATCGTATTAAAATGGGGATAATTTTTATTTGTTTAGGATATGTTAAGCTAACTAGACATATATGCCCTGTGATTTGGAAATCTCTGGGTACTGGCCAATCCTCGATACAGTGAATGTGTAAATTCCATTTACAAAGATTGAACAACTTCGGGGTCAATAGAAAACGGGTCTACCTCATCGTATTAAAATGGGGATAATTTTTATTTGTTTATGATATAAGATATAATATATTAAGCTAACTGGACATCAGCGGCGTTTTCTAGTGATGTTCTGCTCGTTCGCCGAACGACTAAACAGTTTTTGATTTTTATTCGAATTCTAAAAGTTTTATTTTTATTACAGAAAATTTTATTTTTAAAATTTTTTATTTTAAATTATAGTTTTTCTAATATTATTTTCCTAATTAATTACTATTATTTTAATTATTTTGGGTGTTCAAAATCCGAAGCAGAACACCTTGAGAGCACAACTAGGAAACGCCACTGATGGTAAGCTGACCTTGGGAAGAATGATGTGATGCTTACGTGTGTTTTTGGACGATTTGATTGTTTGACCCGCTCTCCGAGCCGTATAGTATACAGTCGCTGCCGATAAAGAGTCAAGAGATCGAAGTAGACCTGGATTGGCATCTTGATTACGCCTTCGCAAATACTGATTCTTGAGCTAGGGCACGGTGATGAGGTCTCTCGAATGCGTTATTTTGCTGAGATGAGTAGGTAGTCGGTAGGTCGTAGCACGAAGTGATTTTCCAAGCGATGTGTATCTATCGAGTAGGTAATATAAGCCACTGTGAGACGTCTTGGTTTCTGCGTTCGTTGCAATCATTGATTTTATTTTTCGCTCGTTCTTTGGTGTGGACATTGACCTTGAACAATGAAGGAACAACACCACAAAATGCAAAATCTGCATTGTTATGCTTGGCGTCGAATTAATTCAAATCTGTTGGTTGAGTGCATCCTAAGATTGGCGATAACCGATTGGCCACAAACGTCTTCCATGGATTAATCGAGGTGGGTATATAGTCAACTAAGTTGACTTGTGATTCGGTCCATGCATACACTTGAACCTGTGGCACGTCGAGTACGATGGCGTGCATGAGTTTGGTGCGAAGTGGCTGGCTAATCGTTTTCAGTGGTGCAATCTTGGCCTTTGATGCCAGCATTGTTATTATAAGTTGAAAACGATTGCGAAATGTCGAATAATGTATCCAGAGATCGATCACTGAGAGTCTTAAATGATTTCAGGTTTTCTCGATAAGCAAGCCATCTTTGAGCAAATGATTTTGGGACCGCCTCATACCACGATATGCCGAACACCCACAATTGTTGTGGTTCGATTTTTGCGATGATTTAGGTATAGGAGATACTCAGCCGAGCAGATCGAATATCCTTGAGGACTGCAAAAGTATTGTTTGTTTGGTTGGTGCACGAGCATTCGATGACGCACTTGATGTTGAATTCAAAACAATCGGCCGAAAGGGACCAATGAAGTTCGAGTATATCGACTAGATTGTGGCTCAAGTTGATTCTGGTATTCGCAGATTTAGCTCGGTTTCTCATTGACAAAGGGTTGACTCTTCGAAGACCACTTCCGCAGCTCGAAACCGCCACATCTAAGCAGCCCAATATTTGCCTCTGTACCTCGATTAAATCCACGATGTTGTCTGAGCCTGGGAATTTGCAGTTTTTTCATGTGCCTTCATGTGTCAGAGCGGGCAAGAGAGACAGAAAAGAAAGTATTTTTCTGCATTTTAAATTGTTGGTGCGAGAATTTTTAGTCTCGTTTTGGTTGTCATAGAGTTGATTTTGTATTTTTTTTTTTTGGAACGAGGATTTTGATGCCTTGATTTCATAAACTATGAGTTCCATAGTTTGTGAAAACGCCGTCTTATTTTAAGATGTAATTTTTTTTTGATGATTACAAAATTTAAGATAACGATTTAAATTATATTCGTTTAAAAAAAAGTAATTAAAAATTTGAAAAACTGTTTATTTATTTAAATCAAAGAATAAATAAGTTTGACTTTTTATACGTGATTTTTTCAAAGTAATAAATTGGTTTGTTTGGGGAAGACGCCGCAAATATTACGGGTGGCTTACATGCAGCCTACTTATTTTGATTTTTGTTTGTGGCAGATAAAATGTTACCGCAACACAGTTTATTCAAGGTTGCCAGTTGGGGCGTTAATCTAATTATGGTGGTAATTTACGGGTGGCCAGGTGAGGCCACTTTATTTCGTTTATGGCGAGCCTAGTTTTGGGCACAATTCAGGTGATCGACACGAGGCGTGGTATAACGGAGCTACCACTTTTTCTGGTGCCGCCATTTATAAGGCGTGTACAAACATAGCGGGGGCCGGTTGAGGCCTTTCATTTGGTATTCGGGGAAACCGAAATGCCGCAACAAGTACAACGGGTTTTAATGGGTGGCCAGGCGAGGCCATCGCTTTTGGTGGTTTATTTGGAGACACAACGCCCAAAAATTTTGGATTTTTAGTTGCCCAACCGCAGGCACAAGTGTATATTATGGTGGTAAGACGCCCAACGATGTTATTATTACCGGCGGTTGAACCGAATCACTGGTTCCTTTGTATCGGCTACTACAAGGCCGCAACGGTCCAGGTGTGGCATCACCTGTGGCAAGACGGCGACAAGGCCTCTACGTTTTTTAACAACTTATATTGGCGGCCAGTCTAGGTTTTTTTTTTGTTTTATTTATTAGGTTTCTACTTTTATTGACTTTTATTTTTTGGTTGGCTCCCTATCATTAACCCGGGCCTCCAGCCATTTCTGGTTCTCCCTCTTTTCTTCTAGTGTGGTTAGCAAAAAAACAACAATGTTGCACCGCGATTCCCTGCATTAGGTTTATTATTATTATTTTATTATTTTTTGTCTTCTTATTTTTCCCACTTTGCTTGGTCATACTGCTTTTTTACTTCAACTTTGTCCTTTGTTTTTAGTTTTATAAACAAAATGAACTACTAATTATTTTATACGAGTCGTGAGGGGGGTACTCGCATTCTGTTTCGGTGCCATATGCACAGACTGGGATTACCACTCTCCTTCATCCCCTTGGCAGGGCATCCAAAGGGTCAAAGTGGTGAGTCCAGTAAATGTGTCGTTCATTCAGTGGCGACCGTAAAATCTAGCGGTTTTTTTTTGTGGCACTTCGGTGGTTTCCAGCTGTCGAAGTGTGAATTGTGGAAGAATGAAGAGAGGCTTGGTCTGTTTGGGAAACGTCCATACCCTCTAATGCTGGTTCGTTGCAGCTGGGCAGTGGCATTTCGGAGGCGATGGGTTATTTGGGGGGGGGGGGTCTCTTCAGCAGACTAGGTACTTATCACTCGGAGAGATCCGGTCGCAGTCTGACGGGCACACCTGGTTATAACTATTTTACTGCGTTCCTCAAGTTTCGCTCGACAACTTTCGTTCGTTAATTTGCGTTTTTCTTTTAAAAATTATCTGTAAACACGGTGTAGGCCAGATTCATGCAAGCCTCCAAATCCCCACGACCCAATACCCTGAGAATTAGCCGGCAAAATCGTCGTCCGTGAGGCCGCTGCATGACTAGTTGAAATCTGCCGGTCGGCTGAAGCCGTCCGTGACAAGCTTGGGGTCAATGCGAAGCTTCTTAGGGATATGGCGATTGATGTTGTGTGTGATGTGTCGAATACTACGTGCACTTTGCATTGCATCACACCATGACGAGGAACAAAACACGTCTGGCCGGAAGATTTCTTGTGATCTTTAGACACTTTCTCCATGTGGCCCGAATCCAGATAATCTTCGATGAACCTGTTGTACTCAGGACGTTGTTGACCGTCAACCGATGACTGTCAATGATAAACCGACGGTGGTTGTGATGCTCACAGATTTGTGCAGATAGTGTTGCTTTTGCAAATTGGTCAGCTATTTATGATTTAAACGAGGTCGGCAAAAAAATTCTCAAATTCGGTTAAGTTTGTGAACTCGCCATCGAGGACTGGCACCGTAATTCAAGGCAGCTTTATATTAGCAGACTGCTGCACCAGAGTTAGCTTAAAATCACCTGCAGGCTCTTGATCGAGGCTACTAGCTGTATAGCTTTCAATTGCGAAATTGTCACGAGGCGTGTCGATCGAGAGCTCCTTGCTCTTCCTCATTGCCCGTTCAAGGGCCCGCTATCGCGAAGCTTGCTAGACGCGAGTTATCATTGCACTACCGAATTATGTTGGTTTATTTTCGGATTGTCATCGTTTCACTAGTCCCGCACATACACCGAAATGTTACATTTTCTTTCCCTCGAGAGTTGTTACGACACAGCACGAAATATCCGATAGTCTGATAAACCTGATAAATCCGGTTTGAATGACCAAAAATGTTGTAGCGAAAATGCAAAGACGAAATGAAATGCAAAAATTGCAGATGATTGCTAGATCGAAGGGTTGAATAAGAGGGAAGACATTTCACTTCCATAAATGTCATGTTAACATGTATAGCGAATACCGCGATGTTGCATTGGTTGATGGGTTGTCTGATGTTCCATTATATTTGGGTAGTCCGATGTTCCATTATACTCCAACATACGCTTTGTAAAGCCTTGTTTTATTTTTTGCAGAGTGACGGCTGGTTCGTTTGAGGCATCGTTAGAGTTGTTGCCGAACTAAGAAGGTTTTTTTCTAAATATTTTTAATTTATAGTGATTTCAAATTGTTATCATAAATATCTTCTAGATAAGAGATTTGGGATTTAGTGTCAAGGACACTCCCTTTGATAAGCAGAGATTTAGTAGCTTTGAAATACTTGTTTGCGTGGAAATGGATAATTTTGGTTTTATTGGTGAGGGTTAGATTTTCTGAAAGAGGAGTAGTTAGCTTTCTTGGTTTTCTTTTTATTCGTCTTTGGACTTATAGTGTTAGTAAAAAATAAAGGAAGTACCGCTAAAACCGATCAATCTGAGAGCCTCACGAGTACCAGTCTCATTCTGGAAGAACAGCTACTAAAGTGGACATAGAAGTTTCTGCCCGTTTTGTAATAGTAGAAAAAGAATTATGCTTTTTCAATTCAAAGTTAGCAGAACCCAAACCGAAAATCGGACCAAAACCGAAATTAAAATGCAAAACAAGACTTATGGCATACAAATAATTTTTAGGCTCGTTATGGTCTAATAAAACAGGTTATTAATGAAGTTTATTCTCCACTCGTCCTTCACCAAGGTTTGTTTAATGGTAATTTTGGTTATAGGCTATATTGAGCCTAAAACTATTTGAATATGAATAGATTTTGTTTTGCGTTATAATTTCGAGTATGGTCCGGTTTGGGCTGCTAGGTTTAATTTAAATAACCTAAAGCTTGGTCAAAAAGAAGTTTAGCCTAAAAATCGTTAATGGAGCATTTGTTACGCCTTAATGAACCAAACATTATTCGTATGTTAATAGGTTGGTACAATTTTTGAATTCGGTTCTACTTGCTCCAAGTTTAATGACCTTAAGCTTGGTGAAGAACGTGTGAAGTTCAAAGTTTGTTGGTGAAGCTAATTAGCCTAAAATTAACCTTTAACTTTTCCATTGTTTTTAAAACATTTTTTTGATTTAGATTCTGCTAACTTTTCTAAAGCTAGCAAAATCCATCTGTTTTGTTGGAAACGTTGGAGCCCAAAATTGTTTATTGGACCATTTAAATAGCCAAATTATCCATATTATCCTATGAAAAGTTCTCCTGGATTTGCTTTCCTAGCTATAGGAATATTATTTGTAGATTAGATATGCCGAAAGCCTCCTCTATTTAAAAAGAAAAATAGAGAAGGAAAAAATATCGGGTAAAGTATTTGAGCTCTATAGGATTTCTATCAGGTGTGCACCAGTAGAGAACAAAAATATTGCCTGTACAGAAATATTTTAGTGACAAGTTTAACGATTGGTGCAAATTTTAAGATATATGTATATTCTTAGATTGTCTTTTTTTAAACCGTCTTCGTCTCAAGAATATCGGTTTAGGTTTTCGAGCTCCATTAGGATTTCAAGTTTGCACTAGTGGAGTAGTTTTTTTTTAAATTTGAGATGATAATAACGATCTGTTTTTTCGATAATTCGCACCATTATTCGATGATTCTTTCAAAAAAATTATATTTAGTCCCTATTTTAGGTTAACATTGAAAAAATATTATTTTTGCGATGGTTAAAAAACGGATTTTAAACCAATCGGACCTAAAATAAAAGGAACAGGCGGATTGGAATGAAATTTTTTCTAGAATTAACATTATTTTAAAATCGCCTAAATGTTCGCAAATTATTAGACGGTTAAAGTTTTCCAAAAACAGTACTAATCGTAAGGTTGGCCTAAACGTATGATTAGCCTAGAAAAACTAACAGACCACGAGTAGTAAAAGAAAGAGAAGGCCTCCCTTTGATCTTCGCAATAGTCTAGGTAATCATAAAGGGTGTGTAACGAAATCTGGGTTTTCAAAAACTCGGTTTGTAAAAATCTCAGTTTTTTCTAAATGACGGTTTTCAAAATCTAAGTTTTCAAAATCCCGGTTTTCAAAATCTCGGATTTTCTCGGTGGGAAAATCGGATTATTACATGATTTTTTGACAAAATTCAAAACTGAGTTTGCGATAAAGTTCTAGAAAATGGCTAGTGCAACATTTACCATATTTTCCTCTAACAAAACCACTGACGGGAAAATATCTTGTAAGTTCCTTCGTCTAAAAAATTTTGGTTTTATGTTGCACAATAATGCGGAAAACATTATAAAACACAACACTGCTTAAAATCATAAGATCACCGACTGTTTGCGAGATTAAATAGTTCTTGCTATTCACAAGATAGAAACGTTTATATCAAAAAGTCACGCATCAAAGACAACAAAACAGAAAAAACGAAAGATCGCGGTGATCGTTTCCACAAGAAAACAATAAAAACCAATTTTTTTGTTCGAAAAGTGTCATGTAACATTTCATTTTAAATGCGCTTATATCCATATTGTACCATGATGCGAGTAAACAAACCATATGAACGAACGATCATATTGAAAAATAAAAACTAAAATCCAACTTCTTTAAGATCAAATTACAAATTCAACAAAACAAAAAAAAAACAGTAGAAGAATTATATCGTTGTTTGTGTCTCAATAATAATTTTAAATAATAATTTTATTAAATTTATTTGTTTGTTGTATTTCTGTTGCCTGCGTTTTGTTTGATTTTAATCAGTAGCTAAACTTTATGACTGTTTTAATTCGAATAAAATATTCGTTTGACTAAAATATTTTTATGAGCTAAAAGTTTTTGATATTTTGCCGATCGTATTTATTGCAAATGAGGGTATCATAATTTTTAGTTGTGTTTGACACACAATATGACAACAAACTGATTGAACTTGAACTATACGAAAAACCGGAGGAGGGTTTGGAATAAAGATTTTGGTGCTGGTATTTAGCGCACAGAAGAATCAAATCATTAATTCTGCTATAAATCAATATTAATCATTGATTCATTGCCGCTCGTAAATTTAATATTCCACGAATTATGTCATACAGCATAAATACGAATCTAACACTATATTTGAAGATTCATGAACATTGATTAGAAAATCGAAAATAATTACTCGTCTACCTGACATGAAATATAAATAGAGATCGTACGGATTTTGATTTATTGCAGAACCTTGGAATGATGTATCGCGCTTACCGTTTTCTATTATTTGTATGGCTTTGTTGCATTAAATCAATACTTGCCGTACTTTCCATTCTAATTTGATACAAAATGGGAGATCATATGACGGCATATTATGTATAACTATATATTACTAAATATAGATTTTATGATCATAGCAGTTGCTTATATACTTGGGTCATACTCGCACAACAATTTACCACACACAAAATAGATTTTTTCGGTTATTTATATCGTTAATAAAAAATTATTGCTAGATGTTTGAACAACTTAATTGATTTTAAATAATTTACGTTTAAGAATATTTGACATCCTACGATCATTATCATATTCATTCGATCATTGAGAATTTAAATTTTTTTTTGGCTAGATTTAAATAGAAAATCAGTGGTTTCGAACATGGTTGGCGTATAATTCAAAAGTTACAAGAAATTGTTAATAGTTTTTGTAAGGGATTTATTTGGCTTAATGAACTTTGGACTTCGGAATGGAAGAAAATTTTGTTAAATTTCCTCTAATTTAAATTAGTTACAAGATAACGTATAGAAGAGTGCCATCCAATTTTAGAACAACATCTCTATGAATTTTTTATGTTATTGGATTAAAGCTTAATACAGTTTTATTATAATTTTATTAATAAAACCCAGACGTGTCGATGGTATGTTCCGCCATTCTCAAGGGATACAATAATTGACACAATTGAAATCGCTTGACTTGAAAGTTTTCCTGGCCATTGCTATGCCGTCCCAAATGTTACAATTCTTAACTTGTTTCATTTTATCATTTTGTCGGAGGATGTTCTCCATAGTATTTATTGATATTGCTAATCATCTGGATGTACATTTATTTGTCGGTACACGTTTTCGACGTCCGCTGTATATGCTACCTGATATTTTGACCGGGCGGTACCTCGGTGAAAATTCTGCTGAAAATGTTCTCTACGCACATTTTTCTTTTCTGTCATAAGCTCCAACAAATGGAGCTCCATTCCTTGTGTGTGTTTAATAATTTTGCTAAGCATATAACGTTGGAGGAATGTACAACTTAAGTTTAGTTGGAACGACTCGTTCCACCATTATTTGTTATTCGATAGACGAGCAGAGATATAAGCGTATTCCTAAGCATCAGCGAAACCATGAAGCTTGGTGTTGGAATCTCTTGTTGTTTTGAAGCGCTTTTAAATTTTTATGTTTTAAATATTGTCTAATTTTGCTTTACATTTTATCCACTTTTTATTGATCTTTTGTGGCAGAAGTTCATCCCATTTTATTCCTTTTATCATATTTCTTTCATCATAATTTCAGTCCTGTGACATCAAATTGAAAATTATGTTCTTGGGGGTCATATAAAATGCCTATAGGGTCATAATGCAATCATTTAGCTTTAATTACACATTACATTTACCGTGTTGTTTTCTTGTGATATGTTCTAATAATCCATTTAAGTTAGAGAACCATTTCCGTAAATTAAATCCACCTTATTCTGTTAGTAACTTTAGTTCGTGTAGTGATTGAAACGCATTCCTCATGTTGTCACACCCTCACACAATCTGTCAGCATGATTTGTGCTGGCTGCTACTCGTTAATCATTTGTTCCGTCTATATCTAGCTGTTTAAAAGCTCTCATGGCCAAGAAATTTGCCGTTGTTCTTCCATATGTTAATGTCTTAAGCTTATAATATGTTCTCAATGGTATGTGGATGGATAAGCTTTCCATAATATACATTGATAGTTCTGGTCTAGTTCGTTGAGCCAGGTTTTGTGATACATTTTTTCTAGGTCCACCTTCATTACTATTTTATGTTTTTGACATCATATTAGTATGTCCGGTAGGTTGTCTTGTAATTTTAAGCCGTTCATCGAACAATCATTTAAAGATATCCCGATGAGATTTGAGGATATCGGCAAACATTATTCTAAGTTTTGAAGGGGTGCTGTGCTGTTTAATTACAGCATGTAGCGGAATGAAATATGTGTTGCTTGGTATATGATCCTTCATGCACGAGTTCCATATATGCTTCAGAGTTATTTACCCATACATAAACTGATGATGTTTGAATGTTGAATCTCTCTTGAACCGATTTTGGCAGCGGCTTGGCTTCTTACTATATATTGGCTAACAGGACCTTTTTAAGGTTCATTGGAAATGGTGTTCAATCATGTTTTCCTCATCAGTATTAATTTTTCGTACGGCACCGTACGCACCGTCCTCAATGCCTTTTGTAGCTATCATCGTTGTTGGTTGATGCGTTCTGGTGCCACCGTTGCAACCGATTATTATTGTTCCTTTTTGATTTGTTGTGCCATTGGTTCCAATTGACCTCTTTTTATGTGTACGTTGTCCAGAGATTTTACAGTCGCATTAGAAAAACATATTACTTACTAGGGACACTCCTTTGGGTCCAAGCAATTCACAAAAAATCATTGTTCATACTCAATGCTTACAAAATTCTTAACAGAATGGCTTTGGCATGTAGCTATATATTCGATTCAAAAATTTTATTTTTGAATCTCATGAAACACCCCGTCAGACCTCAGTTAAAAAATCATGTTACTTACTAGGAATCTTACTTCTTTTCTCCACTAATATCACTTAAGTTTATGCTAATGTCTTTGGAATGTTCCTAAGGCCCATTGAAAATTCACATTTTTGAGTCCCATGGCACACCTCATCAGATCCATTTGAAAATCATATAACTTAATAGGAATACTTTTTTCTTTCTAAGCACTACACATATCATTTACATTCATGCTAAATTCTTAGAAAATATTTTAATGACTTTAAAATGTGCCTAAAACATCAATTTCATGGAAAATTGTAATTCTTGGAAAATCTACTCAATATAAATTCAGCTGAATGTTTTCTTTTACGAATTACCCTTTTACAACAAATTAGTTGTTGTTGCATTTTTGATATTATGGGAAAAAGGTTTGTATACGCTGTGTACGCCACGACAAGAATACTAACGCCAGATTCATACTTCTCCGTTCATTCATTCAAACGGTTTTTACGACCAATCATATTGCTCCAAAATGACGTTCTGCATTTTTTCACAAAAGATGGTTGGTCGAAAAAATTGTTTCAATGAATGAATGAAGAGGTATGAATCCGGTCTAAACCACACACCGCAGCACACAGTAAAAAAATATAATTTACCAAACATAAAGAAATGTTTGTTTTATTAATAAAACGAACGAACAAAAATCAATAAGATGTTTTACAATAAATTAAAATAAAATAAAAATAAATTAAATTTATGTATTTTGACAAAAAAATCTATATGGGCTCATAAAATTTGATTGCAAGCAGCGAACGTCATGTCACGGGTACATCGCGTAAGGCAACGCTCACAACTCCTCACAATAGGAATATTTTTGTGCATCTGCTGCGCGACTGCCTTATAACGTTTGGCAAATTGATATCGTTCACCATCTTTATGATATTGCATTTTGTTTAGTGGTATTTTAAAGCTAATCAATAATATTTTAATTGATTGGGAATGTTAACAGAACCATTAAAATTTATTTTGTGTGTTTTTTGTATATAATATGCCATACAAAAAACTGAAATCATCATCCATCCACCCACGTTGCTCCATTCACAATTTTTGATTCTTGAAAATTTATGAATATATTCGATATTTTTAATTTTATTACATTTTTAATTAATGCTTATTTATTGCAAACAGAAAATATGTATAAGCAAAATTATAATTTTAATTAATTTGAATGATTATTTAGTTGTTGTGTGGTGGATGAATCACAGGTTTTATAATGACTATACAGCGTATGTTTGGGAAAATTATTTTTATGAAAAATTAAATACACGTGTGCGTCTATATAGAGCTATTCTGAGCTCGCATATAATATAAGTAGTTCCATTTTTGACTCAAATTTATTATTTATTATTGTGTAGGTCAATTAGAATTTCACATCACTTTCCCGCGTTATGGGGCGTCAAGGGATTTTAAAATGTTTTTGACCTAAAACGATCAGAAAATAATAACATAAAACATAAATAGATCAGTAAAGGGTATCTAAAGCGTTTTCTTGGTTCGTTTTTGTGTTCTCGACTAATTGGTATGTTAAAGCAAATTGGCATATTAAAGCAAAATTCACCGAGATTTGTATAGAATAATTCAGAAAAAAAAAATTCATTGCCTTCTTAGATTATATATGTGTACTGATATCATTAACAAATGAAGAAATATTGTAGAAAATGAACGTTTAATTGGCAAGGCTTATAAGGCTAAAGGTCTATAGCAAAAATTAGTATCCGCTGTTTTAAATTTTGAAAGCATCGTACCGAGCGGACGTTATAGCACGGTAATTTAATATTTATAGAGTGACGTTGGTTTTGCTGCAAGCTTATAAGAAATTCTTCTTCCAGACAATCTATTTGAAATCCAAACAAACAACGAGACTTTATTAATTCGATAACTTACATTTTACTGTTGAATGGTGGCTTTGTGGTATTCTCAAAAAATTTTCATTCGACAATCAAATATGTATAGGGTAGTTCGATGAAAACGTCCTACACGCAGCGGTTTGTTTGATGTTGATTAAGTTTTTATTTTTTATACGCAAGAAACATTTATCTAAAGGCTTTATCAAATTCAGTCATAGAGATTTAGCATTTCATCAGAATGCTTAAACTTTGGGCAAGAGATCCTATTTGATGTGGCTTTTAAGCTGGAGTAATCAGAATCCTTGGAAAATGGTAATGGAACCACTGTTGAGGGTGATCATTATCGTGACATATTACAAAACCATTTATCGCCTATAGAGAGACATGGATTCTTGAAATTTTTGATGTTTTCCTTGTACCTGTTGTCCTAAAATGTTATATTTAACTTTTGTTATTTTATGGCACGGTTTAGTTGATCGCGAAAATTAAAAAACGTCGAAATTTTTTAAGAAATTTTTGTAAATTCACCTTTAAAATTAATAATTTCAGCCGTCTACTAAATAGGAAAATAACTTAAATTTAAAAACCTCTATGCTCAGGCATAGGGTTAATGATTTTAGAATATTTTGTAGATAATTATGGTATATCGCGTTTCCCTGAAGAAGAGAAAATAAGTCATTTTTAAAAAATTCTTAGTTCCAGGGGCATAGGATTGAAGATTTTTTAAAATTCTGTGGAAAATTATCGTATATCGAGTTTCACTAAAAATTTCCTGTTATTCTTAAATGCCGGCCATCCTAACAGAAACTTATTTTGAAAATTCACAGTCTATACTTTAACAGGAAATAGGGAATTTTTTAAGAATTCTATGGTCTGAGGCACTTTGGAATGACGGTATTTGCATATAGAGAATTATCGTATGAGTTTCCCTGAATTTGCCTACAGTGTTTTTAAACGCCGCCCATCTTAGTAAGACGCGATCTACTCTTACAGAAAATAAATCATTATGAAACGGCGTTTAGGAACACCAGGGGCCGACTTTTGGTCAAAAACCCCAAAAAATTATTCTCTCGATATACGATAATTCTCTTTAGAATATTCAAAAATCGTCAAACCTAAGCTCATGGGGTCAAAACGTTTCATAAAAATTGACATACCTTCTTTTACAACAGATCGTTATCTTATCAAAATACGTTTCCGTTAGGTTGGCCGGCGTTTAGGAACACCTGGAATTTTTCGAAAATCTCGATATACGATAATTCTTTATAAAATATTAAAAAATCGTTAATCCTAAGTATGAACGACTTTAGAGTATTTAAAAAGTGATTTCGTTTCTGTTAAAGTAGGTCGAAACCTACTCAAGCTACGTTTGCAATGGCCGGCGTTTACAAAATTCAGGAAAATTTAGGGAAACTGGATATGCGATAATTCTCTATAGAATTTTCAAAAATCTTCAATTCCAAACTCCTGGGACTAAAAATTTCTCAAAAATTACATATTTTCTATCCGAGTAGATTCTGCTCAAAAAAAGTTTCCTTTAGGACAGTTGGCGTTTAGGAACACTAGGAAAATTCAGAGAAACTCGATATACCATAGGTATTTTACAAAGATTCTAAAATTAATGTGGATGTTTTATTAAAATAGGCATTGCGAGTTCAAAGCCTTGATGAATGACTTCATAAAATTTGTGAACATTTTAACATTTATATTCATTCCATTAGCATTCAAAATTTCATCCAACTCACAGCTTCAAAATAACTTTGGCGTCCAGTGTAATCTTTTTAAAATTGTATTTGATATTGGCTGTAAATTTGGTTTAAATTATAACTCAATGTTCGTTGATAAATAATGATCCTTCATCAGACTTTATGTTACATGAGAGTATGCACTTTAATTACGGATCAAAATTCTATAAAATATTAGAAAGATTAAAATCACCAAGTACTCGAACTAAATCGGATAAATTTGACGTGTGTATATTAATAAATGCGTTAATCAAACTAACGCATGTCGCATAACATAGACGTTTGAATTATGTAGCATGTAGATAAATAAATAACGTTGGTAGATTTTAATTTTCACAAAAATCTGAATCTAAATCGCCCGTTTTCTTTCAGATGAGCAATCACGGATGGTTTAGTTTTATCAGTTATGTAATTTTAACGGTATTCGCACTGTGATTCAAAAACAATTTTTTTTCTGTGCAAATTTAAACCGTTGTATATGTTGCACCATGTTGCGTGATGTTTCACCATGGTGCTTGATGTTGCATCTTATTGAGGATTGTTGTGTCATGCTGTGAGATGTGCCCATGATGTATGATGTTACACTATATCTTAGGCGATTTTGTACCATTTTTCGTGTGCTGCTATTACGATACATCATATTGCAGAATATTGCACCATGCTGTGTTGGATGCATTATTTGCCCTTTTAAATTGTTGATTGTTTTGAGTGACGGAATATTGATTTGTAGCATTCGCTACGTAATTAGTGTTTAAACGTTGGTTCCTTTTTTTACATTTTCTTCAGCTTCAAACGATTTTGATGTGGTCCGGTGTGATTATTTAATATTTTTCCGGCTCGCATGATTTGTTTGAAAATTGGCTGAGGAGTATTTTCGAGTTCCAGAAAGTGATTGCAATGGATTCTGATTTCAGGCAAATGCATTTATTGCATGCTTGATTCCATTATCTAATTTCTTTCGACAAGAACGGTGTTCATAAAAATTGGTGAATATTGGAGATTTAAAATGTTTAGAGAGTCCTTCTGTGGGGCCGGGAAACTTATTTAATTTTTTCAGCTCGAACAATTTTAATTAAAGTACAGCGATTAGTGGTGTTTAAAGATAGGAAACGGTCGCACTGAGTCCTAATTCTTGGAAAATTCTTTTAGAGTTTTTAGAGTCAAATGATTTTTATAAAAATTCAATAAGGAGTTTTCTATTGCTAAGGATGCAGATAAAATGAACATCGCGTGGAGAATTCATTCGACATGAAAGATTGCAAACCAACACGTCTCTGATGTCATCGGCATCATTTCTGGCTACACGAACACTAAGGGATCCTGAGGTTTTCAAAGCAATATACTTGAAGATTTTTATGTTCACGATTTTCTCTCTGGAACGAACTCTGTGGAGGAAGCACTCTTGCTGAAAATAAACTAATGATTTGCTACAAACGAAAGGCTTCATTTGAGAAAATTAATCGTAAACTCAAAACAATTGAATAGAAAATTGATGAATGATTTAATTCCAATAACAGATAAAAGTGATGTCTTTATCTTAAAGGTGTTATCGAATGTCGGCAGACTATTTAAACCCTTAGGCTTGTTACTTATTGTCCTTTATCTAAAAAAATAGTCTGTAGCTTTGATAGCCAAGTATTCTAAGGTTTCTTAGGAGTAATAGCAAAAAGTAATAAATTTGCAAGTCGTACACTACGATATAATTTTTATTATTTGATATATGTTTTCTTAATATTTGAGAAACAAAATTCGACCGTCAACGTGGTTCACAAGTTACTAACATGAATTAAAAGGTTAATAAAGTCGAAGGTGTTTTATTCACTCGTCTAAAAATGATGAAAAATGACTTCGAAAAAATTCCTATACAAACTTATCAGAAATCAAACTAACATACATGCATGCTATCGACATTAATTCAGGTGCCTCTCTTAAGAACCGCAAATTAATCAAAATATGATAAATTTCTCCCCGCATGTTCTTCTATAAACATATATAGAACCTATTTATCGATTAAAGTGGAAAAATCCAATTAATCAATAACAAAGAATTTTCAAACACCATATCGAATTTAATCAAAACACCGGAGAATTTTTTCACAGGTGGTCAATTTACCTTTCTTTCTTATAAATATTATATTGAAGTATACAAAGGTACTTTCCTTTTCTTTGTATTATATACATACAAACGACTCTTGTATAATATTCTTAAGTGGAAGACAACAATTTTTTTATTAATGGGATTACATCTGATCGAACATTATGATTAGAAAACCAAACTCTTCGATTTGTTATATTTTGGTAAAAGTAAAATTTTTCGAATCCCATTGACAAATGCGTTTACGGGGTAGATATAAATTTTTGATAAGCATAAAATAAAGAAATATTTTATCTTTGATTTTTAAGATGATTTTTGTATGTTTTACCGGGAGGAAATCTTTCTGTCTCTCTCTCTCGTCGTTGAATAATAAAGCAATTAAAATCATAAATTAAATTTTATTGCTTTGCATCGAAAGGACATTTTTAACGATCTGATGTTTACCTGACTTTGGTAATTTATTATCGATTATATCCTTTTGCTTAGAGATATACGATTATAAAAATAGATTTTACCGTTATTTTTTGTAAGTGATTTGTTTTGATATTTTATTATTCGTTGGGCGTAATATTTTGTTTAGCTATAATTTTGGGGTACAAATTTTTAACCTAAAAAAATAGAAAAGCATTGGGATTTTGATCCTAAGTGATTTTTAATATTAGATTAACTATCGGTGTCTATATAAATATTGCTTATATACGTCTGACTGTAAAATTATAGGGTTTTATGTGAAAAAAAACGCGCATACAAATAATGCGCCTAAATTTCCGGTAGTTATTAATCAATATTCATGCCCATGCACATCCTGATTGTACAAAAATTTGCTGCGGGTTTGTATTTCTGCCGATGATTTTAAACCACGTGTATTTTATAAAAATATATACTTCCATCAAAAACTTGATTTGATTCGCTTTAATAATTCACTCAAATACCGTGTAGATCACTCAAAAAAGAACTAAACAGTAAAAAATTCCAACTGGTTTCTTGATGTTCGTTAAGTAACAATATTTGACGCACATTCCAATGCATAACTTTAATTAGAATTTAGAAACTATACGCAGGGTTTAGAAGATTTGCCAATTTGTTCATTCATATAAGTTCTTGAATCCTATGAGAACGGAGTCCCAGAACTTATATAAATCAACAAATTGGCGGACCGTTTAAACCGTTAGTCTAAAGAATTTTTCTTTTTTTCAACGGAAAAAATACTTTTCCCGTATCACGTATATTTGAATAGCGGGAATTCCCACGATCAGCGGGTCCTCATACTCGCACAGTAGATAGACATAAAAAGAACAGAACTTATATAAATCAACAAATTGGTGGATCTTCTAAACCCTAAGGCTCAAGAGGTTTTCCTTTTTTCAACAGAGCCAATACTTTTCCTTTGTCACGTATATTTAAATAGCGGAAATTCTCACGATCAGCGGGTTGTCATTCTCGCTCGGTAGATAAACATAAGAGTCCAGAACTTTTGAAAACCAATAAATTGACTTCTTAACCCTAAGGCTAGCGGATTCGAATAGCGGGAATTCCTAAGATCAGTGGGTCGTGATACTCGCACGCGGGCATAAAAATCCAGAACTTATTGGCGGACAGTTTAGACCTTTAGCGGGAATTCCCACGATCAGCGGGTCGTAATACCCGCTCGGTCGACAGATATAGAAGTGTAGAACTTGTGTAAATCAACAAATGGGCGGACCTTCTAAATCCTAAGGCTAAACATTTTTTTTACTTTTCAAAGGAACCTATAATTTTCCCGTGTCACGTATATTCGAATCGCGGGAAATCCCACAATCAGCGAGTCGTCATCAGTCCTCAGTAGATAGATATAGAAGTCTAGAACTTATATAAATCAACAAATTTGCGGACCTTCAAAAATCTAAGTCTAACGAATTTTTTTTCTTTTAAACGGAACCAATACTTTTCCCGTGTCACGTATATGCGAATAGCGGGAATATCTTACAAATATCTTTTAGGACAGAGCATTTTTAATGCTAGATTGTATCATACAACTTATGAATATTACGCCTAGTAATTCCCTAGATTTTCCGGAAAATTCAAGTTGTTTAATTGGACTGAATACAACGAAAAATTTATGAAGTAGTTCTTCATTCGCATAATTGTAAAGAAAAATTACTTAACCTTAACATGACTTAATTACATTAACCGTGGAATGAACGGTTTTATATCATAAAGTGTTCTAGAAACCAACGAACTTGACAATTTTGATTACGTAATCCTCTCAGTTATGTTCATCTCCATCTAAAACATATAATGGCTGAATTTGTCGTACGCCATATTTTGCCCAAATCCATTGAACAATAAGGACGTTTTGGAAACAAAAGAACTTGGACCTTCTGATTGGATATTGTTATCAGGTATATTCATTGTCTCCCACCAAAAATTTAGGCTAAATCTATGCTTATTTAATATTAACTCATTCCACTAAACAGCGAAGAATATTGAATGAATGATTTTCTGATAAAAGTGTTTTAGAAGCCAATGAACTAAACACTTTTGATTATATTTTCCAATCAGGTATGTTAACTGCCTTCCGAAAAATATAGAGACCCAATTTGTGGTATAGTCCAGATGTGGCTCAATTCCGTTGAACAACAAAGGAGGCTGAATGAAAAATTTTCTGACATAAAGTTAGCCAAGAAGCCAATGAACTTGGCACTTCTGGTTGGATATTCTCCTCCGGTATGTTCATTGCCTCACAAAAAGTATACTAGTGATGGTTTATGAATATTTGTTTAATAAGTACACGCAAACTTCCTTTCAACAAAATAAAGCCGCCGCATCAACGTGGGCGACAAAAATAATTGTTAGTCGAGCGCAAGTAAAAGAAACACCTAAGCAACAACATTCGTATGAAGTTTGTCCTAAATTGTCCCAAAGCAACAACAAATTTAAGGACAAATTTAGGACAAACTTCATACGACGATCATGTGAATACGATAATCACGTGAAGTTTGTCCTAAACTGTCTTAATCTCAAAATTTCGTTTTAAACGTAATTTAACAGTGTATATTATTATTAAATTATATTATAAGTTCAATTTAAAACAAGTAGATCAACAACACTACATTTTAAATTAAATATGTAATATCAAAAATTTTGAAAGTAAATTTTCTTTACAATTATGCGAATGAAGAACTACTTCATAAATTTTTCATTGTATTCAGTCCAATTAAAAAACTTGAATTTTCCGGAAAATCTAGGGAAATACTAGGCGTAATTAAGAAGAATTTTATAATCGTCCGTGAATTTTAATTTAAATTTTGTCCGAAAAGCCGAAAAAATTCTTAAACAAATTTTAAGAATTTTTTCGGCTTTTCGGACAAAATTTAAATTCACGGACGATTATAAAATTCTTCTTAATTATATGTGTTGGCTGTTACACACACATACATAGTGAGAATTTCCTGTGGTTTCTGATTTAGTGATATATAATTCGCTAAATCGATATGTTCTTGTTTTGTATTATCGGTACAAAGCAAGAGTTGTATTTTTGCAGTTTGGTCGTTGCAACCTGATGAGTAGACCAACTTTTTTATCAGTACGAAACCAAGCTGCCAAGAAGTTACCTAAGGGATTTCTCATTTTTGTAAGGGTTTGTGTATCTTTGTGTACACTATTGCCCTGGGGTTAAAGTTTTGGGGGAGGGGAGCGCATTTTCTCTACTTTTGTGGTAGAAATATTGTTAATAAATGGCCTCTTTGTTTCTGCGACTAAAATAGTCGTAAACATCGTATGGGAGTCCATTAAAATAATATTTTGTCCGAAAAGCCGAAAAAATTTTTAAACAAACTAGGCGTAATATTCATAAGTTGTATGTCACAATCTAGCATTAAAAATGCTCTGTCCTAAAAGATATTTCTAAGATATTCCCGCTATTCGCATATACGTGACACGGGAAAAGTATTGGTTCCGTTTAAAAGAAGAAAAATTCTTTAGCCTTAGATTTTAGAAGGTCCGCCAATTTGTTGATTTATATAAGTTGTAGACTTCTATATTTATCTACCGAGCGACTGATGACGACTCGCTGATCGTGGGAATTCCCGCGATTCGAATATACGTGACACGGGAAAATTATTGGTTCCTTTGAAGAGTAAAAGAAATTCTTTAGCCTTAGGGTTTAGAAGGTCCGGCAATTTGTTGATTTACACAAATTCTACACTTCTATATCTGTCGACCGAGCGACATTCGATTCCGCTAGCCTTAGGGTTTAGAAGGTCTGCCAATTGATTTACAAAAGTTCTGGACTCTTATGTCTATCTACCGTGCGAGAATGACGACCCGCTGATTGTGAGAATTTCCGCTATTTAAATATACGTGACAAGGGATAAGTATTGGTTCTGTTGAAAAAAGGAAAACCTCTTGAACCTTAGGGTTTAAACGGTCCGCCAATTTGTTGATTTATATAAGTTCTGGACTCCGTTATCATAGGATTCAAGAACTTATATAAATGAACAAATTGGCCGATCTTCTAAACCCTAAGGCTAAAGAATTTTTCTTCTTTTTAACGGAACCAATACTTTTCCCGTGCCACGTATATTAAAATCGCAGAAATTCTCACGATCAACGGGTCATCTTGCTTGCTCAGTAGATGGACATAAAAGTCCAGAACTTATATAAATCAACAAATTGGTGGACCTTCTAAAGCCTAAGGATGGAGAATTTCAATCGAATACTTTTGCTCCCACAATGGCGATATAGCGCCCCATGAGGTAGGCGGATAACGGCAACAACAAGTGGCTCTTGCACAACAGCAGCAGCAATGAGCAAAGGAATCAACAACGGTGTGTTGGGTGCAGTTCCAACAACATTAATTATCACACGGCTTCAATTAATTATTTTCAGGTAAATAAAATATTTTTTATAACGTTATATTACATTGGGCATGCAACTTCCTTGGCCCAAAATACACTTGGCATAGTGCAGTGAACGTCATTAGCTTATTCATATTGATTCATTTTTTGTGTGGGTCATGCATGTAGTTATTCTAACTATTGGATCATTAGTTAACATAACCAATAACACCTCCACAGTGATCCCAACCTCCATATAAAACTTTACACACTTGACACCGGTTTCTTGACCCGTACAATCTTGCGGTCATTCTCGATCAACTGACTAAACAAATATTCAACAAATACCGAAAGATAAATGCCACAATCGGTGGATACCCTTCGGTATTTCAACAACTAGCCACGATTGGCACTTTAACAAGTAAACTGGGAAGAAACCCTCGTGATCGGCAAACTCTATCTTACACTACGAAAACTACACTATTAGATTCGCAGTATTGGTCAACTTAACAAACGATCAGCCACACAATTCGAAGCTGTTCACTGAGCTTATGCATCTCTTAAGCTCACATTGAATAAAAACTTCCGCCTAACACTATCAGACAAACTAAGATAAATGGCTTAAAGAACTTATATCTTTCGGTATCTCAACCAATCAATCACATCGATTGCACAATCAACTTCTTCATTGTGTGATTCATCTTGGGGGCAAGTGATGCAATGGTTAGAATATAGCAAACTTATGTTCTAACCGTGCATATCCCAAACGCATCGAGAACTCTTCACTCTGTACGGTCAATCAGAATAAAGGCTTCAACAGATGTAAATATATACGCGAGACGGAAACAACATGACGAGCGAGCATTTCAAAATGGAAACAAAAGCGACACGACGAATACAAAACAAAGAAGATCGACGATAAATTTATTAAATAAAACAATTAGTTTGCATTTCTAATCAGTCCTTTCCATCAGACACGTTATCAACACGCTCTACAAGCAGCACATCATTTATCTGCCTCCCGATGCCACACACACCGTTCCACCATTATAAAAGGTGTTCAAATTTGAGGTATCTTTTTACATCTTCTTTTATATTAATACTCTTAATTTTTGAAGTGAAACTTTTTGCGCCCGTTGTACACATTGGGATGGAATGTTGGTCGAGAAACCGCATCACGCGAGAAAAGTCGACGATTATACGTTTTTGTGCAGTAGACACTTTCGTTGCGGCATAGCAGTAGGCTTATGTTATATTTATAATTGAATTTGTTATTTAATTTTATTTTATTTTCTACACACATGTACGGTTTTCTTTGGAAAACACATATACGTGATAAAGATGACCAGGAAGAAGAAGAAGAATAATTAACTGAGATGAAAATATTGCGATTATGTGGTGTAACTGAGAATCAGCTTACATTTAGTATATACACGGAAAAAAAAATTGGTTACAACGAAGAAAAAACTGAATGATTCAAGAAAAATGAGCACTTGATTTTCAGCTAAGATAACTTTTTCATAATGCAAACTTCCATTTTCTTCATTTGATGTTTTTATTTAAATCTTAAAATAATATTTTTTTTATTGTTGAAAGAAATTCAATTTCTTAAAGTAAGAAAATATTATTTTGTAGAGAAAATCGCTTTTCCTAATTTATAATATCTATTTCTTCATTAAAGATAACAAATTTTTGTTTTAAGGTAACCGTATCTCAAAATGTAATAAATTGAGGCTTGTATTAAGAAATATTACATATAATTGTATGATCTACATTTCTTTAGTTAAGAGTTATTTTCTAATTTCTAGATTGCTTTCGAATTTCTAGATTGCAGAAAGTAACTTCTTGAAAGCTGTAGTAGTATTTCTTGTTTGCAGCTATTTTTCCTGTTTTTTGGAGCAACATTTAATGTAATTTCCAAAATAATAACGATACAAATTTATTATATATTTTTTGTTTTATTTTATTATAAAAAATATAAAAATTCAATTTAATATTAATCAGCTATAACATACAAATTACAATAAGAAAATACAAAAATAATTAAATAGAAGACATAATTCGCTTCAATATTTTTCTTCCGTTTGCAAGTTTATGAAAAACTAAAGGTTTTAAGAAAATTTATAACTGGTTTTTACAATATCAAGATCAAAAATAATAAAAAGTTCATTATTTTGACATAGTTTTAACATGCAGTAACAAGTAAACGTCGGTGAGTTTTGATTAAATTATTAAGGTGGAAAAAAATACAAAGTTTGTATTTTGTTTGTTTTAAAAAAAATTTCAGACTTAACACTAGTTGTTTGTTTATACTCGTACTCGAAACTGTAGTTTTGCAGTAAACTAAATATTTTTTTCCAGGCAGATTCCTATTTCTAAATTTATTTTTCAAATAGCTTGTTGTATAAGCCTGCTAGCTTTTTAGCCCCTTTATAATTGAATTCCTGAAAATAAAACAATAATTAGCAATCATTGTTATATATAACTCATTCTTAGTTACCTTTCTTTCTCCAGGAAAAAATGCTCGATATCACTAGCAATTGTTATAAATAAATCAGCCGATACAGGGTCTTCTACCAATAAATCCACAACTGTAGATACTAGTAGATTACGGGTCCTTTCGTCGAGCTGTGGTTATTATTTTAGACCTTTGGTTGAGGCGAGAAACTGTTCAAAGTTCTGTGACATAAAATCAAAATCAATACTATAGTAGCGTTACTTTATCATAGTTGGACAGTTTTAACAAATTCTGCTGATGATATTTGTCCACTTGATGGAGAAGAAGGGGCTGATTGATGATGTGTCCTGCTCCTGATACACTCAGACAACGTTGAATTAACAGAACCAATTACTGTTGCCATTTAAATTTAGAATTTTCGTCAGCAATTTCTCTAACTAAAAAAATTAAAATAAAACTATAAAATCATTATGCACAAACAACTCACACAAAACACACAAAATAGAGCGATCACTTGTTAATTTAAATTAAAAATATATGTAATACAAATATAACTTACATTTAACTACTCAGCTTCACTTTACTTATTTTTCCACTTGAAAATATTTAATTTGACAATCAAAAAAAACACACGTTGTTTCTATTAAACTGTTCACGAGATAATGAATGTTACTTATTTTATATATATATTTCTCAAATGTTTCACTCGTTTTCTTTATTTAAAAAATATAGAGTGTACATTG
This sequence comes from Nephrotoma flavescens, assembly GCA_932526605.1. Classification (NCBI taxonomy): domain Eukaryota; kingdom Metazoa; phylum Arthropoda; class Insecta; order Diptera; family Tipulidae; genus Nephrotoma; species Nephrotoma flavescens. The sequence goes on along the minus strand of OW052221.1, from coordinate 41,667,536 downwards.
AAAAATCCGGTTCTATAATTAAAAGTATTTTCTCAGCTTGAGACATACATATTAAACCAAGAAATATTATGTTAAGTTTAAAAAATTACTTTTTTGTGATAAGAAAAACTTTTCTCGAAGTAACATAGTAAATTGTATTTTAAAGTTTTAAAATGTTTATCTTGATTAAAGAAAACTTAGAATGACTGAAGATTAATTATTTCTTCAATCAAGATAACTTTTTTGAAATTCTAGAATTCATTAGTTTATCAGAAAGAGAAATTACTTTGTTATTATCAAGAAACGTTTTCAATTTTAAAATGTTGTATTTTAATAAAATTTTGTTTTTGTTTTAAGAAAATATTAAATTTCTTGTTTTAAGAAAATCTATGATTAAATTAAAAGTATTTCTCTACAAACTAAATTTTTTTTCTTGTTATAAAGAATTTATAGCAACGATAAATACAAGAAAAATAATTCTCAAGATGGAATTTAATTTTAAAATTTCCGTCAAGAAATAATTCTCTTCGTAAGAAAACCATTTTTATAACTAGAAAAACTGGTATGGGCATAGAAATTTGGTTTTTAAACTAAGCAAAAATTTTTTTTATTAAATAAAGAAAACGTTTTCTTTAAAATAGTAAGTTTATTTTTTTCCGTGTAGTGCCATAAAAACAGCGCATCCAACTTAATACCGGCATATTTTCTACGTACACGGATCTGATCAACGGTCTTGCAAGTGAACATTAAATTAATATAAGAAAACCTTAATCTTAAATATTAAATAAAATTATATCAAATCATATCAAATCACATATCAAGTCATATCAAATCATATCAAATCGGGTCAAATTATATCAAATCATATCAAATCATATAAAATCATATAAAATCATATAAAATCATATAAAATCATATAAAATCATATCAAGTCTTATCAAAAGTAGTCATATCAAATCAAATCATTTTAAATCATATCAAATCATGTCAAATCGGATCAAATCATATCAAATTATATCAAATTATATCAAATCATATCAAAAATTAAACCCAATCAAACCAAATCATATCAATTCATATCAAATCATTACAAATCATATCAAATCATATCAAATAATATTAAATCGTACAAATCATTTAAAACCATATCAAATCATATCAGAAATCATATCAAATCATACCACAAATCATATCAAATCATATAAAATCATTACAAATTATATCAAAAATCATATCAAGTCATATCACATCATATCAAATCATATCAAATCATATCAAGTCTTATCAGATCATATCCAGTCATATCAAATATCATACCAAATCATATCAAATCATTTTAAAACATATCCAATCATATCAAATCATATCAAATTATTTCAAATCATATCAAAAATCAAACCCAATCATTTCAAATCCTATAAGATCATATCAAATCATATCAAACCTTATCAAGCCATATCAAATCACTATCAAATCATATAAAATCATATCAAATCATATCTAATTATATCAAATAATAACAAATCATATCAAACCATATAAAATCATATCAAGTCTTATCAAAGGTAGTCGTATCAAATCAAATCATTTTAAATCATATCAAATCATGTCAAATCGGATCAAATCATATCAATTTATATCAAATTATATCAAATCATATCAAAAATCAAACCCAATTATATCAAATCATATCAACTCATATCAACTCATTAAAAATCATATCAAATAATATTAAATCGTACAAATCATTTAAAATCATATCTAATCATATCAAAAATCATATCAACTCATATCACAAATCATATAAAATTGTATCAAAACATATCAAGTCTTGTGAGATCATATCCAGACAAATCAAATATCATACCAGATCATATCAAATCATATATTAAATCATATCAAATAATATCAAATTATATCAAATCATATCAAAAATCAAACCCAATCATTTCAATTCCTATAAAATCATATCAAATTATATCAAAAATCATATCAAATCATATCAAACCACATCAAGTCATATCAAATCACTATCAAATCATATCTAATCATATAAAATCATATAAAATCATATCAGATCATACCTAATTATATCAAATAATATCAAATCATATCAAATCATATTAAATCATATCAGATCATGTCAAATCGGATCAAATCATATCAAATTATTTCAAATTATATCAAATCATATCAAAAATCAAACCCAATTATATCAAATAATTCAAATCATATAAAATCATTAAAAATCATATCAAATAATATTAAATCGTACAAATCATTTAAAATCATATCAAATCATATCAAAAATCATATCAAATCATATCACAAATCATATCAAATCATATAAAATTATATCAAATCATATCAAAAATCATATCAAGTCATATCACATCATATCAAATCATATCAAATTATATCAAGTCTTATCTATCATATCAAGTCAAATCAAATATAATACCAAATCATATCAAATCATATTAAATCATATCAAATCATATCAAATTATATCAAATCATATGAAAAATCAAACCCAATCTATCAAACCCTATAAAATCATAGCAAATCATGTCAAACTATATCAAAAATCATATCAAATCTTATCAAACCATAATATCAAGTCATATCAAATCACTATCAAATCATATCAAATCATATAAAATCATATCAAATCATATCTAATTATATCAAATCATATCAAATCATATTAAAACATATCAAATCATATCAAATCATATCAAATGTTATCAATTCATCATGATGTCGAATCTGGCGATGGTTTCCGCAAAAACAGAAGGAGCATATATTTTGCCAATATTTTTACGTCTAGTAAGGACTAACATACTAGATTTAGATGCATTAACGGACAAGCCTGCATCTGAAAATATGTCAGAAAGTACATTAAGATATTTACTCGGCAACCAAAGCGAACATCAGCATAGCACAGATCAGTTAAACCAGAGCTGCAGTTCAATAGCAAATTCATCAATAACTAATAACCACAAGAGAGGTGACAAAACACCCTTTAATATACCTATTAATTCTGACGATTCCAGAAAGATTATTGATTACTTCGCACCCGAAACGGGTACTTCAGGTGGTTTCAGAAAATTTCCAAGATTTTGTGCGCGTGAAATCTTGCAACATTTGAGAAATTTATGGGACGACCGAAAAGCAATTTTTTTTTGTTCAAATTAGTGGCGCGCGATTCAAATTCAAAGTTGCAACACTGTTGGCGCGCCTCCCGTTTGAGATATGAATATTTGACTTGGCACGTAAGTCATACTGCGTGCATTTGAGCGCATGCTTGCCGTTTAAGATTTAAAGTTAACCGAGTATATGAATTTACTTTATTTTTGATAAAAGTGCATCAAATTTACATCTTAAAAAATCTTCTTAATCATTTCTAAACCAAAAATTTAATAAAATGTATTCACGTGACTGATTATTCAGTCACAGATCAGCTAGTTTTAAATAAAAGATATAAATTTTGTGAAATCTTTATTTACTTTTATAGGAAATTAAAGTACATTGGTTCCGATTAAAAATGCAGCCTGTTAATGTTTTACCAAAATTTTAAATAACTTTTTCGCATAGTGATGGTTTAATTAGTGATACTTGCTAGATGATGTTGTCTTTTAGGTGTTAAACAGTTTGAAAATTGAAGAAACCACTCAAGAAGAAGTTCAATGGCGTTAAATCGCATAATCTCGTTGGCCAGTTTACGTCTGTCCTTCGAGAAATTATTCGATTATTAAACTACTCTTTCAAAATATCGATTGATTCCAATGCTGTGTGACACCGTCCTGTTGAAACCATATAATTTGCACCTCAGTATAGTCCAATTGACTCCACAAAAAGTTTCTAATCATCTCTCGATATCGTGTTCCATTCACAATAATTGCGTTGCCAATTTGCCATTATTATTTTCGAAAAAATATGGGCCAATCACGCCAGTATATCATACCAAAATCTTCACCATACAGTTATTGGGTTTCATTGTCTTTTCAAATAAAAATACAAAATTAAATTGGAATTTAAATAAATTTTACTCGAGTTCTAATCGAAAATAATTTTAAATCCTCAAAAAAAAAACTGAAGATACATTATGTCCTTTAATTAATAGACATATTTTTATTAACCCGACTCTTTTCAGAAGCAAACTTAACGTTTCATTTCATTGCACATCTGCGTTAAACATCAAAACATTTAATTGTTTAATGCGCTACCAATTTAATGCATTAATAAGCTATTAATCAAATAACCTCTAACCAAATCGACAAATTTTTTCATCAAATCATTAAAAATTTATCTGACCTACCACACAATAAATAACCTTGAACATCTTTATTGCGGTACATTTTCGGAATATATAGCTATTTCTAATTTAATTACATTAGAAAAAAAATCATAAAAATCTTTATGAAATTCGTTTTGGTACCAAAAAATCTTATAATATAAAATTATCCTAATCATCTTAATTTCAGAAACGAAATCCATTAGATTTTCTTTTCTCTATATATAAAAGGTACCATAACACCAGATTAAAATTTACTGATAAGACAAGAGCTACTGACAGCGCCAACCATAAAAAAATAAACATTTATAAATTCACATATTTTTGATTTTTAAGTGTGCGATCGTGGCGCAAGAGACCTTTAAAAATCTCCAAACAAATAAAGAAATTATCGATTTCTTCGAAGCAATAATTTGTTGGTCCGTCTCTTCAACAAAAAAAAACAAACTCCAAATAAATAAACAAACCAGAATTAATAAACAACAAAACATAAAATTTATAACTTAATAATAAAATAAGAACCAAATCCTTTATTTTAATATTTCATAATTTTAATTTAATTATGAGATTTCTTTTTTTATAAATATTCATAAAAGATTAAAATCACGTCTTTAAGAAGATCGAATATTGATTAAAGAATTGATTTGGAAATTTACGATTCATTTTTATCGAATACTTGAATTTCAACACTCATCATCAATATTTAAAAGTGTGGTAATAAATTTATAAAAGATGTTGATTTCTTCTTATTTCGTGCATTACACAAAAATTCTGGGAATTAAACGTGAATGAAATATGAAAAAACAAAAATGTGAAGAAGAATTCTAGAGACTTAAGTCGTACATTGCGCAAGAACCAAAATAACGTTTTTTGGGGAGTGTGTGTGTGTATACGTTATAAGATGTATCTGTCTATATTGACAAATTATAGTGGCTTCTTCGGAATAAGATTTAATTTCTTGTATTTTATTCTTGTGTAATGTAAATAGAAATATTCTTCTTAATCTTCTTATTGTTTATATCGATTTTGTGTTTTAAAAAAATAAGTTCTTAACAGATTACATACTTAAAAGAAGAAAACCAGATATTTGTTTTTTTTTTTTTGGGAGGCAAATCCAATAAGTCACCAAATTTGGGTTTTCTTTTGTTCAATTTTCTGACTACAGGAGTTAAAGTCTTCTGTTTGGATGAATTATAAATGTTAGTGCTAGATGTACATGCGTTATTAACTCTGCAAATTAGCAATAATTTAAGATGGATTTACAACACATTCATAATGTTCCCGACAATGTTTTTATACAGGGCAAGTAAAAGAATTGCAGCAAACCTCGTTAAACCACTTGGCCTCGAGAGTAACAAAAGGTGTCTTTCAATTTAAGAACTTTCCTTGATACAAGATAGTTGGGGGAGGTATACCAATTTCTTTAATGAACGAAATATTCGAGCCAAGAGGTGATTCCGGACCTTCAAAAGATCAATGTTTGCTATTTACTTTATAAAGATTGTTTCATGTAAATGTTAGCTACGGCTTTTTCGAGCATTTCGGCTGGTATCTCGCTAAATAACACGTTTAATGTTGCCTTCCAATTCTGCAATTGTTGGTTGTATTGACATAGAAGAGAGACTTTACGTAGCTACATGAAAAATGAGCTTTGTCGCTCAACACAATTTTTGGTAAAAGAACAGTTTTAGCTCAAAATGTTCTAAGCGTCACGCACCAAAACATCGACGCTGTGGTAAGTCGTTCGGCTTCAGTTGTTGCACGAGTTGTATTTTATACTGTATTTTAACACAATCTCAATTGCTGTACCCTGCGACGAATGCTCATTTTGTCGTCTTTATCAATACTTTGTCAATAATTGCTGTATCAGCAATATTTTCCTCTCAAAATGTTGTCACAATTGCTTGAATTGCTTAGGTCGGTTATGACGACTGTTAATATAGCAAAAAATAGATTGAATTTTAATTAAACACTCTTTTTACCTATTACAAAATTATAATATTTTTATTTCACTTCTCAATGAAGAACAACCCTTTTTTTTCTTATTTTTTACATATTCACAATAACATATATATGACTGAATAAAAATAACAAGAATTGTGAATTACAATATTATAACATTAATGGTTGGAAGTTCAGGAATCTTAATTCTAATGTAAGTGTAAGAAATCTTTCAGAATGAATGACTGCTTAATTTGCTGGACTATCCATAGTCCTTGGGATAAGTATATTTTAATGATTAGATTTTGCAGTAAATATGTGGTTTACTTCTAGGTGATGAACATTCCGGTTGCCTTGAACTTCGTTCAATACTTAAGAGGATGGTTCGACGTTTTGTGGTAACATAAATTTTAATATTGATTAGTGAGTATTATTGACTGCATTTTGAGTTACATATCTAATATTTTATTTCTTTTCATTTGATGGATTTTCAGATTTGCTGATGTCATTCATATTGTAATCAACTGGTAATACACATAACTTGCGAATCGGTCGTTTTAGTTTTCCAGATTTTGTTGTTAAAGTTATGGCCCTAACTAGACAATCGGCTCCGGGATGGATTTGGATTACCTTTCCTAGTAACCAATTTGATGGCATATTGTCTTTTATTACGACTACATCGTTGATTTTGATTTGTGTTTGTGGGAACCTCCATTTAGCTCTTTGTTGCAGTGATGTCAAATATTCGCCTTGCCACCTTTTCCAGAACTGTTGATGAAGTTGTTGTACGATCTTCCAACGAGTGAGATAACTTGCTTTATTTTCAGTGACATCTGATTCAGAAATTTTTGTTAACGGGTGCCCTACCAAAAAGTGTGCTGATGTCAATGTATCGATTTGACCGACTGGTAAGACACAAATAGACCTCGAGTTTAAGTAGCTTTCTATCTCGGCTAAGGTAGTCATCTCTTTGAGTGTTAGTTTTATGAAATGCCAAGAAATCGAGTTGCTTGAAAGAAAATAAAATAGGTAGAGTTTTTAAGTTTTCCCACTTCTTCATGTAAGACTTTGCTGGCACCCACAAAATTAGTACCGTTTTCGGACTGGATTTCAATTGGTACACCTATCCTTGCTACGAATCTCTTAAGAGCTGCAGTAAAATATTCGCTTGTGAGGTCTTCTACTAGCTCAAAATGAACCGGGTTTGTGCTCAGGCAAACAAAAACACAAATATGTGCTTTATAAATTGCTACAATTGCTGGACCAATTGAACTTTATAGGGCCACAAACCAAGATCATTATGCAGAATTCGTTGCATGGAAGACCGCCTGATGTTCATTTCCGATACAAGATGAAGAATTGATGTTCTCGGCCATTGGCGCACATTTTCGGCCGCCGCGGCGTTATTTTTGGCGGAACGAACATGACGAGCACGGGAATGCGCGTTGGATTGTCGACTAGGTAGCCCGTATCACGCACTTTATGCACAAACTTTTTGATACCGTTGGGTGTGGCTCCTTGACCAAATTTTGTACGACATTTTTCCGCGATTTCGAACCAATTGTCTTTGTTGTGGAAGTAATTATGCAACACTCAATTCGTCAACTAGAAATAATATACGGAGTTTCTGCCAAAGAAAGAATGACGCTAGTGTTGCCAGAGCCAAAATAACCGATATGTCAAATCTGAACCGGTTATTGTGACACCCTTTACAAGTATGCGTAAAGCTGGTTCAAGAGGATGGTATGCACTTGTTCTTTTACGGTCACTTAAGTATATTGTTGAATTTAAACTTTTTTGTTATAAATTGGTGATTTTGATCGACATCCAGCCATGTAAAATTTTATTTATGTTATTTTTACTACAAAAAATTTTTATACAAATTAAAATTAAAATAAATACTCAACTTTCAATAGTTTCGATGCGGAAAAAAATAAAAATTTGATTACTCTCAATAAAATAAAAGTTCTTCTTGTGTGTTGGTGTAACATAGGAAAAACGTGGTTAAAATTTTATGTTTATTCCAAAAATATTTTTCTTAATTCCCTCCGCTGCCATCAATTTGTTACGTGCGGAATGAGAAATGTAATGGGACAGTGCGGTTAATGCTTTAGCATTTGGATCGGAAGGTACCGGGTTCGAATCCTGATGCAAAGAGAATTGTCATCTACAGAACGATGAAGTGGAACACATCTATGACCTCCTGTCGGACTGAAAAACTAGTGGGCTTACCAACCTTCCATGCCAGTATAATCTGGCATGGAGCTACGCTGTGTGCAGATAGTGATAAAATTTTACCTGCAGTCGTACATCCTCGAATTGGCCGGCAACGGCGTAAATATAGAGACGGAAAAAGCAAAGCGCAAAAGAGTGAGAAAAGCCTTGGCTCCAGAACATTTTGCATGTATAATATGTTCAAGTAAAAAAATGACAAATGTATCACTAATAATAATAATAATAATAATAATTATCCCAACGACCTATCACCCCTCCCAACCGCGCGCGGGGAGTCTCCATCTGTATTATTATTATTTTTTTGAGTATAATTCAAGTGAATTATAAACAAGGATATCGAGTTGCTTAACCAGTGAAATTGAAAAATTGGATGCTAAAACGGCAAAACATGTATAGTATAAAAATCAAATGTGATTATAAATGAATCTAAGTGAATAGTTAAGCAAAACGATACCCGTCGCAGACGGAAGGAAAACGGAAGTCGAATCTGCTCTGAAACAAAGATAAAGCATAGCAAAATAAAATGAAAAAAAAAACAAATAATTTAAATAGAAATTTTTTTTCAACATGCGTCTCGTCATATTAAAATGGATTAAATGGCAGTGCTGATTAGCTTCGTACAGCATTCTAGAGACGGGCTCATTCTATCCGTAATCAGTTCGATGATGGTCGATTCTAAACATAGGTACCATTCTTAAATCTCACGAATTTATATTTAGATTGATTTTACCTAGCAGAACTTGAGAATCGATACCGCCGGCTAGTATTTGATGAATGAAAACCACGTCTGCAACAACTCTGCGCTTGAACATGTCCGGCAGGTTGAACATGTCCATCCACGGTAGCCCCCGTAAAGCACAGAGTTGGCTTGATTAATAATACGATCTATGTGATGTCTGAAATACAATTCATGGTCGCAAATGATTCCCAAATCACGAACAGAACTGGGTCTAGTAACGGCATCGCTTTTAATGTAATAGTCGCGAGAAATGAACTGTACACGTTTTCGATCAAATCAAGGTTGTTTTTTGCACACCAAGGCGATAAGCTATTGAGGTCGGATTGTAATAGGCTTTTGTCGGTGGTCTTTGAAATCCGTTTGAAAATCTTCATGTCATCAGCGTATATAGATATCGATGAATTAATTTTTTATTAAACATTCAACGTCGTTGGTTGACAGAATGTAAAAAATTGGCCCCAGATGGCCTTGGGCACTCTAAATGTTGCTTATATATGAGTTGATACTGATGACCTGAACAGTACGTTTGAGATAAAAGCCCAGCCAACGTAGAATTTGGGGAGGAAAGCCAAGGGCCCTAAGCTTAAATAAAATAACTTCATGAGAAATCGGAACTATAAAATTTTTTTTTCAAATGGATGGAAAAATTCCAAGCGAAAGCGACTTTTGAAAAAGTGTCTGAGCAAGAAAATCAATGCAATTTTTTAGGACGATGGATGGTTGACCGTCATGACTGGATGAAAAATTATCTTTAAGTTTGAAAATCTTTTATACCACGGATTCATAATCGATTTGAATGGAAGTTAAGGTTGTTTGAATAAAGTTATTCATGTATGTAAAGTAACCTTCATCAAGTTCAAAATCGCTGTTTGTGAAAGCCAGACTGAAGAACTTAGCGAAATGGTTTGTTATGACTTTAGGATCGTTAAAATAATTATCCTTATACATCAAAGTAGAAGGATATCCGTTATCTCAGAATCATTATAACTATTTAAATAGTTATGTTAGGGTAATCAGAGTCTGATTTAGTTTTTAGGAATCTAAGCTTCCACGTACAAATAATACACCACAGTTTTAGAGATTTATTTCACTGAACCCTCATTTTATATCTCACAATCAAACACAACTTATGAAATATAATTTATTTTATTAAAAGGTTTTATGTATTTATTGTTCAATAATATAGTTATTGAAAGTTAGTGTGCTGCCAAACCGTGCATAGATGAAAAAATAATCTCCAATTAAAAATTAAAATAAATTTAAAAATATTCTAATATATTTCGTGAAGTAAATAATTAACGGAAAATCTGTTTGAAAACAAAATTCACTTACCAACCTAAAATTTGTTATAAAATAAAAAGAAAATCAAATTAATCAGAATTGTTGTTGCTAATTTGCTTTCAAGTGTTGTGTAGTAAAATGGGTTCCGTGCCTGAATCTGAGTGTCAAACATGCAAAGGAATAATTAGTGAATCCCACCAAGGGATAAAGAGAATTATGTGTCAAAAATCGTACCACACTCGTTGCATTTGGTTTGCGGGAAAAAACCGAAAGAACTGTAAAAAATAGCTACCATTTGGCATTGCTGCCAAACAAGCGCAAGTCCAAAACCTACAAACATCCAAAGCAATCCAAACACTCGACCTCCAAATTCTACAACCAGTTCAACATTGATTCAAATATAACTACCTCCAACACAGGCAGCCGAAACGATTACCAAAACTGGGCGAAGGGTTCCATTGACTCGAACATCTGATGCTAGAAATAAAATAATCCCTTCTTGATCAACTTTGCAGCTGCGAAATCAAATAACAAACCTTATTCAGGAGAATATTGAACTGAAACCACATCTAGAACACACACACAAGAAGACAACACCATTCTTCAAGGAAATCTGTCAAAAGTGGAATCTGAATTAGAATGTCTACAAGAAAAGGAAAATCTTAAAAATATTGTAATCTTAGGAATACCAGATTGATCAGTTAATCTACTTACCCTGACAGGTGATATTCTGAAAATTATAAATTCAAATGTATCTATAGAACAAATTGGCTGAGTGCACATTATATTAGAAAAATCGAGCCTCAATTAGGGAACACAAACAAATCCACAAAATTTTCTTCTTGTGAAACTTACATCAACGCCAAACGAGAAATATTAGCGAAGAAGAAGGTATTCAAAAATCTGTTCTCGGATCAGATCAGATTTGGAGGTGAACATGTAAAACAACAACATGCTGTACGGCAGTTCTGTACAGAGAATAATATTCAACAAGCCAAGCTATACACATCAGAAATATCACCGACTTACAAAAACTTCAAAAATTAAAATAACTTACAACTCTTCGCATAAAATTTTACTTAATTGTTCGATCACTATTTTTTACACAATTAAATCGCAAACACAATACATATTATTTATTCACAATTTTAGTTTATTATAAATTCCATTTAATTTTTAGTTTATCACACACAACACAGTTTGTTTATTATTTTGATTGATGACAGAAAATTACTTACACATTGATAATGATACGTCACCAAAACAGATTTACTAGACAATGTAAAATACGACTTGGGATCCCTGTATTCCAATGAATCCATTGAAAATTGATGCGGTAAATATTTTACATTTTGATATCAGGGATTTGAAATCGAAGGTGAATGCGTTGATCAATTTTATTACCTTTTTTTGTTTATGCAATCGAAATTATTGTTCTTGTTGAGTCTTGGGTGTTATACAGTGAGATCTGGCTAATTAATTTCCCTAACGATAACATATTTCACAGTTGTCGAGATACTAGGGGAGGTGGAATATGTGTTTTGGTGAAAGATAATCACGTCGATTATAGAACTCGCCAGATTTACTGCGGCGGGAGTCCAAACTCCATATAAAAAAAATTAAAATCATTAATTTCAATGAAGGTTGCGTTGAAAAATGAATTTATTTTCATATAATTTAGTTTTTACGATTCACAAACCATTGGTAATGTTTTAGCTGCGGATTTCGAACGAATGTTTTTGTTTGATTTGTGTAAAAATAAAACCAGTTTTACATGCAACCTTGATCGAAATTCATCTCATTTTTATATGGGGTTTGGACTCCCGCCGCAGTAAATCCGGCGAGTTCTCTATAATCGACGTGAATATTGAGTGTCCCGTTGCGTTCGAAAAAAATTTAGACAAAAATAATTACTTAGTAATAAAACTGATCAAAGAAAATCTGAATATAATAAGTATACATATAGAAGTAGTCCAGGATCACAAATTGATAATTTTCTAAGCGAGTTCGAGGGCATTGTGGAGACGTTTCCTAATGCGGTAATTGTCGGGGATTTCAATTTAAACGTTTTGGATACTAGAAATCCCAAAGTAGGGAAATACCTATAGTTATAATTTCTTCAAGAATACGCAACTCAAATTTTACCTACCATTTCAACGTTAATTGATCACGTATTGACTGATCAAATCGGGATAATAAATGGGTTGTTTTGGAGGATATTTTTTCTCAGATCATAGAGTAATTCAAATCAAAATAAGGTTCGCTTGGAGAAAGGTCCCGGGATGTGCGATTTGAAATTTTTGAATTATGATTTAACACAGAAAAGCTCCTTCTGGGAAATAATAGAGAGCTACCAAAATCTAGATGATCTGGTTACCGGTCTCGAAAACTTTGTTAATCATTTTGTGCAACTAAAAACTGTATCTCGCGCCATTTTAGTGTTAAGCAACCGTAAATGACAAATAAATTACTCCTCGATATCAAAATGAGAGAGAATTTTTTTAAACTTAAGCTAAAATATCCGAATTGTGTTCATTTGATCGAAAAATATAATGCACTAAAAGCTTCGGTTGTTACTAAAATTAGAAGAGCACAGCGTAACTTGTACGCAACAAATTTGAACGCTTGTAACGGAAAACCACAAGAATTTTCGAAATTAATGAATATGGCTATATTTAATAAAAATCGCAGGTCTATAACCAAAAAAAATATCTCTCAATATAGATGGTTTAGCAATCGATGAACCAGCTGCAGTTGCCAATGCGATAAACTCGTGCTTTGCGCATGTATGTGATTTTTCCTAGCTACAAGTCAAATTGGGTTGGGTAACCCAAAATATTAGAGCCCTGAAAACAGCTACAGCTTCTGGACGGGATGGGATATCAAATAAGTTCCTTCTATTTTTATACGAAAAATTGAAGAGAGCTCTAACCGGTTTGATAAATAAATCTCTTTCCGAGGGGATAGTTCCTGAGAAATTGAAAATGGCAAAGGTTGTACCAATATACATGGATGGTGATACCCAGAATCTAATGAATTATTGGCCAATCTCTGTATTTAGCCCAATATCTATAGTATACGAAAGAATATAATGTCCGATTCTCTGAATTCTTGAAAAAAAACAGTATTATAGCGCAAGAACAATATGGCTTCACACAACCATCCAATACACATTCCGCCTGTCTTGAATTATCAAACTTTATTTCGGAAAACGTAGACAGGAAATTAATTGTAGTCAATATGTTTTTAAATTTAAGGAAAGCATTTGATTCGGTTGACCATGACATATTGCTTCAGTTAATCCTGAAGTTAGAACCGATGCAATTATTATGGTTCGAGTCTTATCTCAGGTCCGCAAGTTGTCGTTGTAAATCAGACAGAAAGTGAAAAACTAGTCCTTTCCAAAGGCGTTCCTTAGGGCTCAATACTAGGACCTGTTCTGTTTAACATTTATTTAAATGACATTTGCAGCCTAAACCTTAGAGCGGAAATCCAACTGTATGCTGAGGACGCGGTTATAAAATATACAAATTCGACTTTCTCAGGCGTTTTTGACGATATGCAGGTAGATTTGAATTTGATAAACTTATATGGCTTAACGAAAACAGGGTTCATCTAAACGCAAAAAGACTAAGTACATGTTATTCACAAATATAAAGTTATCCGATGCAACTATCAATGAATACAGCATCAGTTATGGTGGTGTGGTAATAGAAAGTAATTAATTTTAAATACTTAGGATAAGTGCTAGACAATAAATTAAAATGGAATAACCACGTAGAAATTATCAAATCTAAGATTCGCCCTTACATATTTTCCGTGAAACGTGTAAAGTACATATTGCCTCAAAAATAATTTTTACTAATTTACAATGCCTTCACTCAACCGCATATAACCTATCTTAATCCTGACGGTTGTGCAGGTTTTTGGTGTAAGGAACTTGAAGTACTTCAAAAAGATGTCTTAAACACATATACTACCTTCACTGAGTGAAATGTTACTGTCGCATTGATAAAATGAAATTGTAATTTTGCCTATAGTTGCGATCTATTATATTGTAAATACGACTGTCAAATTCCAAGATTTTTTATGAATATGATAACAGTTGATCACTATGATGAGATATGTATCTAGAAATTATTCTCTTCACTGACAATTTGATAAATAAATATTAACATATTGATAGTAATATTTTTCAATAACATAAATCTATTCTATCAAAATTATTTTAGATTTTTAGGATTATCTATTTTACAACACATACTATAAACATGATAGCGCATCATATTATTCATATGAGAGGAATATTATTAAAATGAATAGTTGTTGACTATTTCTTACATTGATAAATTCATTATTAATTATCGATAGTAAATGTTATCAATATGGTAAGACAATTTGATATCAAAATTAAGTGTGATAGAAATGTTGATCCATTCTTTAACATTTACCATCAATATGATAGCGTACATTGTTGGTATGAAGGAACACTATTAATGTAATGGTACTAAACCACGAAATACGAAACAGAATAAGAAAAATGCTGACCACATTAAATTGGTTATTGGTCTCCATATGGGTTTAGTTTTGTGCAAAAATTTTAATTAAATTTATTTATGGTATGTAATGAAATTCGTTGTAAGTTAAATTAGTTCGTTTGAATTACATTTAAAAAAAATATTTGTGTTAAAATAAAATATTTATTTTATTGGAGTTCCGTTAGAATATCCTGGTTTTTCGTGTTCATTTTTATTTTCAAATGATTTGTTTTAAGTGCAAAAGAAATGTTTGCAATATATCTCAATTGAAACATCATTTTAAGGTATGGCATAATCTTACATATTTTTCTTGGTATGAATATGCTGAGGGCTCCTGTATTCAAGAGTTTCACGGCTTCAATGTTTTAGTCACGGCAACAATATAGTTAGTCATACCAGTCCTTTTCAACCTGAACTATACATCCACCACAAAAAGATTCATTACCTACAAATGAATTAGTTTCAAGCAACACGGGTAGTGCGTCTTTAGATAATTTATTGATCGAACAACCATTAAACGTTTCAGAAAATAATCAAATTCTACGCATTTATTCCAATTTAATTCCATTTTCTAGTAATATTAATCAAGCCGCATTAGAAGTCAGTCTTGCCCCACATAGCTCTAGCAGATTTGCTTTAAAATACATTGAAATGGTCCAAAATTTAATTACAGAGAAAATTTTAAATCCTTTACAAAATAATATGACAACAAGATTACTGAGTTTAACTAACGATACGTTAGTAAAACAGGAAATTACTGAAATACTGCAGTCTTTATCAGATCCATTCGAAAGTTGCAACTTGCAATACTCAATATAAACTCTTCGAGAAATTACGAAAATTAGATTTATTAGATCAGTTTCTCGTTTTTACGATAAATAATTCCGTAAACTACAAATATGTCAATGGCGAAGCCAATTACGACGAAATCAAAAATTGTGGTGTTTTATTTCCAATTAAATTTCAATTACGTAAAATGTTCGAAACAGGCAAATTTAATTTATCTAAATTCATTCTGCGTAATTCATACAAAAATGTCAATGGAATTTCAAGTAGTTTTTTCGAAGGAAAGTTTTGGCAGCGTCGCCTAGAACAATTTAGAAATAAATCATGTATCCCATATTTTTTATATTTCGACGACTTCGAAATAAATAATCCTCTCGGATCCCATACTGAAAAAGTTACTGGAATCTACTATGGATTTCCAGATGGAAGATGTTCCAAGTTACAATATATTTCCTGTGCGGGTCTGCTAATGTCTTCAGATATGAAGCAATACGGTACAAATGCATGCATAAAGCGATTAATATTTGAATTGAAAGAACTAGAAGAAGAAAGAATTAATATATTTAGTGAAAATTGTCATACAAATATTAATTTTGTGCTGGGTTTAATTATCGGGGATAACTTAGGCGTAAACACTATATCTACATATTAGAATTTGCAAAATCTTTTTGTTCAAATTTTTTCTGTAGATTTAGTTATCTCCCTAAATCCACGACACAAACTACATGCGTGGAACTAGTTACTTCTTTACGTAACATTGAAAATTACAGAAAACATTTGACTTTGGAGTCTAACGATAGGTGTGGAATTTCAACTAACTCTTTGTTTAACGGTATATCGTTTCATGTAACTGAGAACTTCTCAGTTGACTTGATGCATGATGTCTTTGAGGGCATGTGTCATTACGACGTTTGTCATATTTTGAAGATTTTTATTGAAAAAAAATATTTTAACTTACAAAAGCTGAATGAAAGAAAAATTACATTCAACTACGGTGCAATAAGCATTGGAAATTTTTCTAAACGTATTGAAATGCACCAAATTGATAGAAATCATTTACAAATGAGTGCAAGCGAAATGAAGTGTTTTGTTTTCTATATACACTGAAAAAAATTATTTTGAACTTAAGCTAGTTCAACTTGTTTTAGTTATTATAACCCAGACTTTGCTTACTTTAGGTAAAAATGACCATGGTTTATTTTACTTATGCATGTTTCATAATACAAAAATGGCTAAGTTAATTTCAATTTATATCAATAATGATTTATTTTCTTTCACACTGAGCTTGTTTGTATGTCAATTCAAACTAAGCATTTATTTGATAACTTCGGAATAGTTAAACTAAACCATGTAAAAGTAAAATCAACTGAGCTTGGTAGTCAATTCAATTTATTTGCTTGGTTTAATCTGAACATAGGCAAATTCATCTCATAACAGTTTGATCTTGGAAATATGTCATCTAACCTAAGCATTTGTTTAAAAACTAATAATTTAACAATGTAGTAGTTAAATTAAACCATATTTGTTTCATATGAAATAACATAGCAATAGTTTAAACTATGGACATTTAAACGGTGATAATGGATAAAATTCGCTAAATCGATATGTTCTTGTGTTATACTATAGGTATGAAGCAGATTTGAATTTTTGCAGTTCGGTCGGTGGGTCGGTGTAACCTGACAAGTGACGAGTAGACCAACTTTTAGATGCAACCAAACTGCCAAGAAAGAACTTGAGGAGGTCCTCATTATTTTTTAAGGGTTCGAAATACCTGAAGGTTAATTTAACTAAGTAACTAAAGTAAAATAATTAACCTGTTCAAAATATGTTGTTATACGCTGAAAGTTAATATAACTTAGTGAAAGTTTAAAGCTTCGGTTTAAATTAACCTACGTGCTTAGTTATATTAATTGTATATTTTTGTTGTTTAAACTAAACTGTGTGTTGGCTCAAATTTTTGTTAAAATTAACATACATGGTTGGTTATTCGTAAAGTTGTAATTATTGGTCAAATTAAACTTTAATAATAGTTTTGTCAACATATGCTGTAGGTCAACATAACCTAGCGGATGGTTTAAATTGTTGTTTAAATTAACCGACGTGTTAAGTTGTATTAACGTTTTGCTTAGTTATATTGACTAAAGCAAATAGGTTTTATTGGCATTGGTTATTATTTGAAAATGAACTATTCATTTTAGTATTATGAAACAAGCGCTTAGTTGGCTGAAAAACAATCCACATGTTTGTTTAAAATAACCAATGTTTTTGTTTATATTTACCTAGAATTTTTTTTCAGTGTACCACTTATAATTGGTGATTTAGTTCCAGTAACCGATTCTGTCTGGACATTTTTATTATGCTTAATTGAATTAATAGATTTGCTGTTGTCTAGATATTTTACTTCAGACATGTTAAACCATCTTAAAATCATTTTTAAAAAACACAACTCACTATACATATCACTTTTCAATGATACTTTAAAACCGAAATTTCATTTTCTGACGCATTATCCTACAATAATAGAGCAATCTGGTCCGCCCAAATATTTCTGGTGTTTCCGCTATGAAGCGAAACACAGAGAGTTTAAAACATATGCCCGTTCTTCGTCAAACAGAATAAACATGCTAGTTAACCAATTAAGGAGAACATAATAATAAGTGAAAGACACAGATTAATAGGCTACTCAAATATAAAAGTTGCAAGTTTATTTTCATTTAATAAAATATCGGCTTACTCAGAGGTTGAATGTAAAGGGACCACATATAAATCTGGATATTTTTTATCAAACAAAATACAAGATAAAGTTCATTTATATCAAATTCTTGCAATACTTATAATTGATCAATTTAGGGCGCTATTAAGTTTAAATGAAATTTTGATTAAAAGATTTAATAGACATCTACTTGCATTTGAAATTGATAAAGAGAATCTCACTATTTCGAATAACTTGATATATGATATAAACCGCTTCAAATCACCACCATTTAATTCGCATACAACTGTGATTTTTAAGACAGTTTCTTTAAGAAACCCTATTTTGCAAACCATCAAATTCACTTTAAGAAACCACAAATATTTTTTTAAGATCAAGTATAACAGTAATTTAGAAGGAATTCGGTAACAGACGAAATTAAAAAACAAAATATCACAAATCACAAACATTTTATTAAGCTTAGTGAAATATCATGGAGGAAAACGCACTTCCTTGCGAACCAACTAGTTTTGAACTAGGATCGTCACCGCCAGTTATTAAATATATAGTGACCGATTCAAACACAAATTTATTGAATCTGGTAAATAATTACGAGTATCAAGGACATCAAAATACATTACAAATTGTTGGGCCCATAATTCAAGGTAAAGAAAAAGACGAGCTTAAAAAAGTATTAGCCGAATTGAGATGTGAGTTTCTGTTTGTAATGTTTCTAGGTTTGTATATAAATTTGTCTTTGTGGTTGATTTAAATTTTTCATTTCTAACAATTTAATTTTTTACCATTCTACAAGAATCGATTAATGTAGAGAGAGGGATCATCTCATGCTATTATGTTGGAAAAACAAAATTAACGTACTAACAATGATAACAGTAGAGCAACAACTTAAGTTATGGAAAATGGAAAGCCAAAATCGCAGGTGAAAATAGTACGGACGAAATAAAAGTCGATGGTTCCCAAAGAAGTTCCAGTGGAAGCGGTGGTACTTTGAATTCAATTAATTTGAACAGTATTTTACAAGACACCAGTGCCGGAAAAAAATTGTAGAAACGTACCTGAAAGATCCAACATTTACACACGCTTCAAGGACAGTTCTTCTCACGCTTATAACGAACTATTTTGAAGTGCACGGGAAGAAAATGACTGCTGACAATGCTAAGTCAGTATCAGAGGAAATTGTTAGAAAATTTCCATCTGAAGAGATTGTAAGTTGTCTCCAAATGTTGTGCACATTAAATATTTTAAACATTTTTTGAAAGCTGATAGTCCCTATATAATAGAGTTATTATCTATAAATTTTTTTTTATTTTCAGGGAGCGTATTATGTCAAACAATCGGGGAAGAAAATGGTGTGTAAATTATACAATAAGTATTTTAACTCTCAGCAGCTTTTAAAAGAATCCGGAATAATAGAAAAAAGACCCCATTCTCCTGGTGGAAGTAAGAAAGTATATGTTCGGAATTCCAAGGCTAACGAAATTTTTCGGAATACTAAGATTAATATACATTATAACATAATACTAATTCCAGAAATTGAAGGTGATATTGTGGAGGACCTGGCAGCTATTAAGCAAGAAAATTGTAATTTTTCCGAGCTTGAAGTTTATTGGCGACGGACTTGTGGCTGAGAACTTGTGAATTAAGGATATTCATAGTATAAGTCTTAACGGGAAAAACACAACATCTGAAATATTTAGTGCCTGGCCTATTATTTTATGCTTTTATTTATCAATTTTATTTTGAGAAGAGTATTCCACAACTTAGACTTACAAAAATAATAGATTGCGAACTTCTGATAACTACATTTTAAATTCTTAAAGGCTTACTTAAATTTCATCGGCCTCTTTACCACACCTACGATATGCACTCTGACGGAACGAGACAACGAACCAATTTCCACATCCATTTCTTCAATACGAACTCAAGGGATAATAATATTGTATACAATGGTCTTAATGCGTTTAACGCATTATGTAGAGAACTAAAAGAAATTAATAATATAGTTTTTGCACTCCAAATTCATCCTTTTACAAATCATGTTCAACAATTTGCAATTAAAATCCAACTTTATCCAAATAAAATTCACCTTTATCCAAATCATATTCATTCTTTTCCAAATCAAATTCAACCGTAGACCATATAAAACCCACATAACAAATTTCATTTAATAAATTTATTTTATTTAAATTCTAAATTTTAATCTTTGCAATCTGTTCTGGGGTCGAAGCACTCCCAACTCACTCGCGGTACGTTCACGTCCTCCCTTACGCAATTGTCAGTCGAAATAACAAGTTATATAATTTAAAATAAATTAACCATTACTGTGTAACAAAAAATGTTCAATGTTTCATTCAAACTACCTACGGTTTGGTAATCTCACCTCGATGTGAAGCTGGTGTTCGCCTATCTCTTAGAACACCAACTACTAACAACAACTAGTTATTTATACAACAGATACCAGCGATTTTTGATATCAGTAAAAGTTAATTTATGTTAACTTGTTATTTTGGCTGGGAACTGCGTAAGGCGGTGGTTAGGAGTGCTTCGACGCCACAAGAGATTGCAAAAATTAAAAAATAAAAAAATTAAAAACTTCGTATTCTGAAACTAGAAATTAAATACAATAAATTTATTAAATTAAATAGGTTATGTTGGTTTTATATCGTCTACGGTTGAATTTGATTTGGGAAAAAGTGAATATGATTTGGATAAAGGTGAATTTGATTTGAACAAGGGTGAATTTGAATTGGAACAGGATGAAAATGTTTTGGATAAAGGTGAATTTTATTTGCAAATTGTAGGACATGATTTGTAAAAGGATGAATTTGGAGTGCAAAACCTATATTAAACAATTCAAAAGATGTATCAAAACATATTTGAAAGTTTTTTTTTACATTATTGATTTGATCGGAAGTAAGATATTTTTTATTTTACATTTTATTGTTAAATTTCATTTTATTTATTTTTATTCTATTTCATAGCATTTTTATATATATATTTTAATTTTTACAATTATTATTTTTATTTAAACAAAAAAATATTGCGTCAATATTGAAAATATCATACGTTACTTACAACACTATTTGTGTTATGTAACAAATTTTTTTACCTATATGTAAGGTAATAGAGAAAAAAAAATTAAAAGTATCACAAAACTAGAATTACTCTAGTAAAGTATATACATAAAAGTTAATTTAACATTTTTATTCAAAATAATTTGAATATTAATTTTATATTTTATGATGATTAGGTGTATATAATGTATGCTGATCACTCTATCATCATGGACTAGATGAATAAGATAATAATGAAATAGTGTAAACCCAATCAAGATGCGATAACCCCTTCTTACGAGTGGTCAGGGGAATTGGTAGGGGGAAAATTTAACTTTCAACTTAATGCTTTTTTAACTTAACTTAACATACAATAACTAAGCCAGTCCAATTCTTCTTGGCACAACTGTGATATTATTTAGAAATTTTGTCACCTTTACCACCAACGTTTTACGAAATTTAGTTATCTGTAAACATTTTAATGTCTTATGACGAATTGCAAAACTATTCTAAAAATATTTATAGAACATAATTAAAACTATCACACGTCAAATTATTTAATTTTATCGTTTTAATTTTTTTTTATGCGATTTCGTAAAACAAAACCAGTTTGAGTTTAGTGTCACAATAGGTCACGCCTTAGCCACTCTACGATCTATATGATGCTACTCGAAACGAGTACGATTTTTACGTAAATTCTATAGAAAAATAAAAAATTCATAAAATATAAAATTCTTTACCGTCTATAATTTTATAGCCATTTTAATTATTTTCTGTAATTTCATTATAATTTATCTATTTTTATTATCTTCTCTAGCTAGATATAGATACATATATATATATATATATATATATATATATATGTATTTTGGACTATGCCAACAAACCTTTAGTCTGAATACTATGTACGTATATTATAATAATGTCATATACCACTGGATGGACTTGGCCAAATCTATAATAAAAAATTGTTAAAGGAATTCATAATTTTATTCATTTCCAGGGATTTTTATGGACTTTTATTCGTTCCTTTGTTTCTATGTTTTTGGGAAAACTGAAGAACCAAATTAAAAAAAGAAATCCATAAAATTATTTTTTATTTGGATACTCTATACGTTCTCGTGTTTGGATTGTAAGGGTAAGATAAAAATTTACTGTGGGATTTAACCGAAAACAGAAAAATTTATGACCACCACCCAAAGCTTGAATGTATGTTATATGTATGTATGTAGTAGCTATACATTTCTAATACACATAATTTTATGCTAATTGACAAAAATTATCTAGAAACAAAAAATAATAATATTTTACGATTTCATTATAAATGACAAACCGAACTATATACATTAAAACAACAAATTCTAAAATATTAGTTTATTACGAATACAACAGCTACAGAATCGAACGTAAATTGTTGTGTTGGTTGGTTAGTTTCTAATAATAATTCTAACCCGAAACTTAAAATATTTAATATTTTTTATTAGTTTTCTGTATGTGTTGTTGGTTGTGCTGTTGGTTGAATTTTATGATTTTCTTTACAAAAAGGATATAAATTAATTAAAATGGATATTGGCTTCTGGACATAAAAACAATAAAATTACGAAGAAAAAGATTGTTAGGTTTTATGACTTCTTGAGGTTTCTCAAATACTAATATTTTACCAATATGATAGGAATCAATGAGAGAGTTAAAGTTTTTTTTTAATTAGGAAGTGTTTATAGCTTTTCATACAGTTGACATGCACACTAAGGAGGTTTTGTTTGAACTATATACACCTCCCGTATATAGTTTTTAAAATATCAGGTTTAAAATTTTATGATCCAAAAAGTGGGATACGGATGAATCACCTCAAAATTTGAGAAATCCACAAGTTATTTTCCTCCATTATTTCTAAACTAATAACGCTACCCACCAAAATATTTTTAAATTTTAAATTTTTTAATTCCTGTGCAACAAATCTACCGTGAGTGCTATAATGGTTTGTTGATCCTTGGGTCAATTATAAGATCCAATAAATA
Source organism: Nephrotoma flavescens (assembly GCA_932526605.1). Taxonomy (NCBI): domain Eukaryota; kingdom Metazoa; phylum Arthropoda; class Insecta; order Diptera; family Tipulidae; genus Nephrotoma; species Nephrotoma flavescens. Next base: position 41,643,956 of record OW052221.1, on the reverse strand, counting down.
AAAAGTTGAAGGGAAGATTATTCAGGAATATCATTTGTATAAAAAAATTGTATAAAATCTTGAATGAGGTATAGTTTAAATTAAATAACAGACAAACTAAACAAGTAGAGGTACTAAGTTAATTCAAGCAGTATACACAAAAGAATAAATTTGTTGGGCCCACATTTACAAAAATTTGGGCCGAACGCATTTGGCGAAAGTATATTTTCGCTGCAAATGTTTAAACCGACAAGTGCTGGATCGTGTGCGTTGAATGTGGTATAAACATTTGTGTCGTTACAAAATGCCCAAAAATTTGTAATATTAAATACCCAAATTATTGGGGGAATATATACAGAAAGATTCGAGGCGTTTTAAGATTTTAGGGGGAATATTTAATTGAATGTTTCGAGTATTTTTGATTTATGGCTCACTCACATTTTTAATATAGAACGAAATATGGAATGATATAATTCGTAGTGGAACTGATTAAATGAATACTCCTTTGATGATTACAAATGTGTTATTTTGTATATTCAAAATTAAATTAAGTCCAATATCAAAAATACCCCAAAAATTGAATGAAAATTATTCTCCACAAGAAATGGAAAAGTGGGCGTAAATTTTAAAGCATAATACTTAAATCTCATACCATTTCCGAGACACCGTTTAATTTCATTTTTGGGGTATTTGCCATTGGGCGTAATTTCTCATCGCCTTGTATGGGCATTTTTCTTTTTAAATCCAAATTTTAGATAAATAATTTCTAAAAAACTTAAAGAAAAGAAAAACTGGTTTTACCTGTTGTTAACAAAAATATTTAAACCGATAATAAATCGATCTTAGAAGAGCTTTATTTAATGCCTAACAGTAAATAAACAGCAAACACGCAATAATTATAAAAAATTCACTTACCTTGCTTGCATCACACCATCGTTCTTTGCACATTTTCAACACAAGAAAAAAAACACAATCACAATAAAAAATACACACACACACACACACACAAACACTTTTGTATTAAAGCACTAGAAAAACTTGATTTTATATTGCACTACACTTAAATCTACACTACACTTACATCACTTAAATAAATATTTAATAACTAATTACTTTAAGATTCCATAGACACACACAAACACTAAACTGTTTATTTAAAACCGATCGGAAAACAAATTTTTCTTACGTCTTCCTACACTTACGAAAACGATCTCGACACATTAAAATCAATACACCGACTGAATACAGACATTGATTTTTAATTTTATGTTACAAATCCCGTTATCGTCTGTTGTATTTATATTAAAATTTCGTACTAGAGCGTATAGGCGTATTTATGGCTAAAGGTATGTGGCCGATTACCAATTGCGATGCGTCAGTCTCAGTGTAAACACAAAGTTTTTTCAAATTTGAATGTGAAACAAAGTTTCTAAAATTAAATTAAATTTAATTAGCTATAGCCAACTGGTTAACCCTAATTCAGATAAGGCGGTCGGAGTTTCAAACGACTGCAAGGTAAGCTTAAACCTATAGTTTAGGGCAAGTTCTAATAAAAATAGAAGGTGCGGAGTACCCATAATTCACAAGAAATTTAGAAATTTTCGAAATTAAATTAATATTACATTTTCTTGAGAACCAATACTTTCTCGTGGATCCTACCAAGGTCATTTACTACGTCAAAAAAATAATTTTTAAATTTAAAATTATCTGGTATACATACATATAGGAAAACTTAGATATGTATATACAGTGACTCTCATAATTGATCACGATTTTATAACATGCTTTTATAACATGCATCCTTTTGTAATTCAACTGTTAATTTAATAATTTATTTAAAAAATAAAAAAATAATAATTCATTTTGACATCACAAATGGAAATAATTATTTAAAAATATATTTCATTGGAGTGATCAATTTTGTGACCAGCCAATAATCTTAATTTAATATTTGGTACTCGTATAACCTCCTTTGGTTTTCAAAACTGCAGTAACTCTATTGGGTATGCTTTCTACAAGCGTTCTGGTTGTTTCGGCTGAAATGCCTTGCCATTTTAACTAAACTCTATCCCAAAGATCGTCTACAGTATACGGTGTGTCTGAAAAATCTGTAAAAGATCTCTTAAGCTCGCCTCAGAGATGCTTTATAGGATTTAGGTTGGGGAATTGAGGTAGCCACTTCAACATTACTAACCCTTTATCTTCCAGCCATGTTTTCTTAAATTAAGCGGTATGCTTGGAGTCGTTATCTTTATAAAAAAAAACCTCCCCTATGTTATACTGCCATATTTTCACGCTTTCAATACGATTTTCTTCAAAAATTTGTATGTATTAGGCGAACGTCATTCTACCGTCGATTTTTTCCAATACCATGAGCCATCATGGCCAATACCATGAGCCATCATGCACCCCCATACTATTAAGGAACCACCTCTAAAGTTCATTGTTTCATTCCCTTATGTGGTAATAAAATAGCTCCAGGTTTCCCCCAAGTCCACTTTCGACCGTCGGAGCCAAATCGGTGAATTTTGAACTCATCTAACCGTATTATCTTAGCTGATTAAGAAACCATCCAGTTTTTGTATTTTTTTGCAAAATTGAGCCGAATGTACCGGTGCCGTATTGTAAGGAGCTGTTTTTCGCTTTTACGTAGCTCTTCATTCCAACTTCCTTTAATGTTCGTCGAATAGTTTCTGCTGAAACATTGACCAAATTATTGAATAACAAAACTGTCCTCATGTTTACTGCGTTTTCAACTGTTCTACATAACGAATATTTTTGATAATGACCTGTTTCGCGTGCGTTGTTAATTTTGGTTCTGCTAACGCCCGGTTTTTGGGGACATTTAAGTTCAGTTTCTTTCGCAGTTTCGATATTACTCCTATAATGAGACGTTTAATATTTGGAAAAAATCTCCATGTGCTTTACCTTCTCACAAAAATTGATCAATTTGGCGGACCTTGTTTGTAGGAAGTCGGGTTTTGACTTAATGAAGCGTCTTTTATACCTTATAGTTTTTTCCAGTTTAAGCAAAAAAAAATTATTTACAAGAATTATTATAAAATGCTACTTCTACATACTATAAAAAACAAACTAAACCAAAAAATTGATCACAATCGATGTGTATAGAAAAATGGAAAAACACAAATAACGGTATTTCATATTGTTCTTGTAACAGTGTTTTTTTTTGTTTTGTAATAATTCTGAAAAAAATCCAGACGATTAATTATATGTTGTAATTTTAGTGCAATAACCAAAATGCTTCAAATTTATGAAATCGTGATCAATTATGAGAGTCACTGTATATTTGCGTTTTCATTAACATCATGGTGTGTAGGCCAGATCATTCATCATGCATCTAACATCACAAAAAACAATTTTCCTAATAAAAGGCAAATACTCTATTTCTTGCGCAACGTTTCTTCTTTTAGAGGGGGGGGGGGGGGTGCTGGAACAAAGCCTTGAATCAGCAGTAAATGGCACAAGGATGTGATGTTGCAAGACGTAGGGAATAAATTAAAATTCGCACTGCAATTTTGGCAAATTGAACCAGTTTAGATCAAGGTAAGGCCGTCAATTGATTTACATCAATCGAGACGGAATCAAAAACATGGAATCTGATAAATCAAAACAAGGAAAGGATGGTGGATGATATCACCGTTAGTCTCAAAGTAGTCATTGCATACGATAGTTGAAACCAGTGGTTCAGATGTTCCTCGAAAAGACCATGCCCAGCCAGAAACAAAACGAGAATTCGTAGTTTATTCTTCTTCAGGGTGAACACGTATTTGTCTAAGAAATAATTTAGCTATAGCAATAAATAGTCATTGCTAGTGGTATATATACGGATATTTATCTACACAAATACACATCATTTACATTATTTTTCCACCTGATATGAAAATGAAATTCGCCTTGTTTATTAACACAGCCAATACCTAAATAGCAGTATATACCGCTTGTGCAATTTATCTCTGGTATTATGGTTTGCTTATTTTATTATCATGAGTTGCCAATGCACTTTTCGATTTAACTTAATTTTCTAATATTAATTTTTTTTGTATGTTTTATTCCAATAGGCTTTTTAAAATTTTCAGAATGGTTTTTATGAAATTATAATATTGCACGGTTAGTCCACAATAAGAGGTTTCAACAATTTTAGACAGTTTTCAAAAAATTTTTTAAAAATGTGTAAATTAAAATTAAATTTGTATTAGATTTCAATTTCGTGATAACCCTACATTTTCATGTAACGATTGCTTTTATCCAAGAAATACTGAAAAAGTTCGTGATTTAGGGATAGCACTACATTTTTGTAACGACTACACTTTTTTCGGGTTGACTACACTTTAGCCAAGAAATGCACCAAACAATTCGGGATGGAATTTCGGGCTAACTTCACCGACTTCAGATTTGATGCCAAATGGAAGAATTTCCTACGATTGTGTATTTAATTCGAGATGTACTGAAATAGACCAATGTACGGAACAATCACAACAAAAACCATTACAATAAAACAACAACAACGTAAAATACAATAAATTTGTTTAAAAAAGATCTAACTTTTGTGTTAAAAAGTACACTACGAACTCGAATTATCAAGACGTCCATTTCTTAAATTAGCAATTTATTTAATTTTATAATTTATATAAATTGATTTTTTTAATAAATGCCGCCAATTTAAAGACAATTTATGATGGCTGCGAGCCAATAGTCGGGTAAATCGTTTACTATGGTAAAAATCGGATTTATAACAGATTTTTCGATCTGTTTGCTTTCAGAGTTGTTTAAAAATAAATGAATTTACTAAAATTTTTATTTAAAATTAACTTTTACCCGACTATATTGGCCCGCAGCCTACAACAATGTGATATTAAAAATATTTTTCGCGAAACGTTAAAAAAACAAAACCAATAAACAAAATTCGTATACCATAAAAGTTATAGCAAATGAAAACAACGGGCTCGGAAATTTTGTGACAATGAGTCTTGACTAGCCGAAAAATTAAATCAAGTCATTTGTCATTCCAATTTATGCAGATCAGTTCTGAGTACAGATCCGGGTGCAGATCAGTTTTCCAAAATTTAACCAGATATAGAATTTTTTTACAAAATCCCGTTGTTTAGCAAAAATTCGGTCCCTGTACAGCCAAACCCATATGGATTAATTGATCGGGATGAAACTCCGAACTTGAAAATTTTCCATAAATTGATTTTTGGCTCTGAAGATATTTGAAAACAATACATAATTTCAAACAAAACTTATTCAAATATTTGTTTTTAAATTTTACCGGTAACAACGAGTTTGAATTAAAAAAAGACTTTGTTGAAAATTCGGCTTTTCTAGAGTCCAGTCGGATTAAATTTAAGGAATCAAAATTGGTGCGCTTAGCCTTTTGGATTAAATAGGAGATTCTTGCGAAAGTTTGGTGGAAATCTTTATACCGAAAGTGTCAGCTTCGTTGGGGAGCTTTTCAATTTTGTGATATGTTGTTAGCAATATTGTTGTGTAAAAATACGACAAAAATTATAAGATCTTAATAAATTTGAAGATTAATCAACCGAATAAGGCGGGCCATGCTGGTTTTCTGAAATTGAAACAAAAAAAATGTGTAATGATTATATGTACAAGAGTTTTTCCAAATATCCGGTTAATTTAATTTCCCCTTTACAAGTCAAATGTGGTATGAATATTCGAAATCTATGAATACATTCATGAAAAAAGAAAGTTGGGTGCTGACCACAACAAATTCACTGAAATTATTTACCACTGACTCCATTCAAGATCAAACAACTTATTTCTTGTCTCTGTCTTAAAACCTTGAGCATACGGATGTTCCTTCTGTTCCTTTGTATAAACACAACAAAATTTTGGAAATTTAGAATTCCACATTAATCGATAATTTTGTCTTTATAGTAATTTGTGTTCAGAGGCGGGAAACAAATGAAGAAAAAGTTTCTCAGTAAAATACCATTTCAAGAATTATACCTTTTATGGAATCGCTGCACTTACTCTATCACATATTTACTTCATTAAGTTTTAACATTTTTAGCGGTGGTGTCCATTTCTATAGTTCTGTATTATACAGATTTACAAAAGATCTTCCCACCTTCTAACCCTCAATATAATTTGAAAGATGACTTAACAGAATTGATTTGTCACAAATAACGTAAATTTAAATGAAATTGTCACCACCATCATCGTAATCATCGACTATCTAGCTAATCATCAAAAAATAATAACGACACATATCAAAGTATTTTTCGTCTGCCTTTGTTGTTGTTGCCTGTGAAGACAAAATTTCCAGTCAATTTAAAATTGAAATGTCTCTGTCAATATTTTTATTTTTATTTTTTTTTTTCAGTTTTCATCTTACTACCCAGTTTTTGTATATATAGTTGATTGAAAAGAGGTGATACAAGTAGAAAATTTGTCATCATTCATTCATTCGTTACATTGTTTGATGAATTTGTAAAGAGCGCGTCCCAAAAGATTGACACACATATTAAACGTATATCGTATGACATAAAACAAATTTATCGTATTCAAATCTATATATTCTCATTTATGTTTGACGGGGTCTGACATGAAAATGACAAATTGATTTTAGATGGACCGTTTTGTTGTTGTTGGTGGCTTACAAAAGAAAAGATTTCGGTCGATGACATTTCATAAAAAAATTCGATTGGATATTATTTATGATCGTAGTTGCGACTAATGATGGATATTGATGTTGGCCTAAATATGATAAATGATTAGTAGGTACAGATTTGGTTTTGAAAGAAACGTCTCGCGTAATAGAAAAATAAACATTTTTTAAACACCTTCTTCCTCCTCGTTACCCAGATATACAATATAAATGGAATAATCTGGGGCGGAAAAAAATACTAAGGATTTAAAATTTTAATTTTTTTTCGATAAATAATAAAACGGCCAAAATATGAAACGGACTTTTTAAATAATTTCCTTTTACTGTGACTGTTAAATTTTATAAATAGACTTATAAATGACTTATCGCATGCGTGTCAATATAAAATGTAGAAGAATTTGCAACGCTTTAATTTTAATTGAGTACAATAAGAATTCTGATTCCATCGAACTACAACTTTCAGGATTAATGTATTCCCGATGACAATATACTCAAGGGGTGAAGTCCTCGAATCATACCTCCTCACGGTTCTCTGGCGGAAATCCTTTTTATAGTCATGGACAATAACCTGTTCTGAAAGTTAGCAGCGGCTGAAGCGAGTGTCTGTGTTGTAGCAAACGACTCGCCTTACGATCCATCACTAGTACTTGACCCACACACACAAAAACTGCAATGAGCGGTGTGCCAACTACACGCACAACGCTATTAAAATGGAAACATGTATCGTGCTTAGTCTATTAAATCTAGGAGAACCCCCAGGGTCGGAGAAATTTACACATTGGACTTCGGACAGAATATTTATTCTTTGTTCAACAGGAAGGTACCATCAGTTACATCCCACATCATTATACAAAAATCATCGTGGGCGACTTTAATGCAAATACCGGTAGAAACACAGAAATTACATTATATGTCTGATACAGCTTACATCAGCTAGTATATTGGTTTAATGGGTCATTAATTCAGCATGGGCGAGTTACTTATTCAAACATAAATTAATATTACTATTATACGTGGGCTACATAGACAGACGCCAGAATTAGGCCCAAATAATTAAAAATTCGCAGAAATAATAGAAGAACTATAGATGATTGTAGTACCCAAGCTTTCTCAAAACACCGATGTTGCGCAAAATCAACTTTTATTTTTATGCAACGAATGATGATGGAAATGAGACAAAATTTCAACAAAACTATAAAGTTCATCAACAAAATAAATAAATACAATTTGAAAACCGAGTTAGAAACTCTTTAGAAATATCATACTTTCGGATAGTTTAGACTTTCGTTGATCGTTCTAATTAATGACAATCAATCTTTAACTTTTTTTAGGTTACTCATTTAAAGTCCTGATAAATTTAAAGATCAAAAGTTTGTGAATTTGTTTTTCGATGCCACATTTAATCTAAATGTGGGTCCACATTTGCAAATTGGAGCGGTGAATTTCTTGTGGAAAGCACCCAACCTTCTTTTACCATAATTGTATTCATAGATCTCGAATTATCCTACCACATTTGATTTGTAGAGGGAAAAATGAAAATAATCGGACATTTGGAAAACTCTTGTGCATATAATCAAAAACATTTCTTCTGTTTAAATTTCAGCATAGTCCGCCATTTTTGGTTGATTAATCTTGTAATTTATTAAGATCTTTTAATTTTGTGTGGTATTTTTACACAACAACACTGCTAACAACATAGCACAGAATTGAAAAGCTCCCAATGAAGCTGACACTTCTGGTATAAAGATTTTCACCAAATTTCGCAAGAAACTTGTTTCACCAAGTTTGATTCCGAAAAGTTGGTCCGATTGACTGTAGAAAAGCCGAATTTTTATAAAACAAAGTCTGTTTTTTATTAAAAATCGGTGTTACTGGTAAAATTAAAAAAAAAAAAATATTTGAATAAGTTTTGTTTGAAATTTAATTTACAATCTTTGTTTCTAATAATGTTTTGTAAATGCTTTATAATTTTGAAAATATTTGCAAATATTTTCAGAGCCAAAAATCAATTAATGGAAAATTTTTATAAGTATGGAGTTTCATCCCGATAAATTAATCCATATGGGTTTAGCTGTACAGAGGCCGAATTTATACTAAAATACGGGATTTTGTAAAAAATCTTCATTTTTGGTTAAATTTAGGAAAACTGATGTGCACCCAAATCTGCATTCAGAACTGATCTGAATAAATTGGAATGGCAAATGACTTGATTTAATTTTTTGGCTAGTCAGGACTAAAGCCTGCTGCACGACTGTGAGATTTTACCCGCACTCACAATCTGAAGTTAGTAACTAATACGTTTCCCAAAATAGTATTAGTTGCTAACTTCAGATTGTGAGTGCGGGTAAAATCTCACAGTCGTGCAGCAGGCTTCAATGTCACAAAATTCCCTAGCCCGGTCTTTTGTATGCAAATTTTGTTTATTGGTTTTGTTTTTTGAAGTTTTGCGAAAAATATTTTTAATATCACATTAGTTGTAGGCTGTGCTGGCCAATAGTCGGGTAAAAGTTAATTTTAAGTAAATTTTTCAGCAAATCCATTTATTTTTCAACAACTATGGCAAACTGATCGAAAACTCTGTTCTAATTAAATAATTTGATATCTTAAGAAGTGGACATCTTTATATTTCGAGTTCGTCGAAGTATGTTTAACTTTTTAACACAAAAGTTAGGTCTATTTTAAACAAATTTATTCTATTTTTGATATTGGCTTTCAAGTTTTTCGGAACATTTTGCGAACTATATCAATGACCCATTTGAAACTAATTCCAACGCAGAGTTTTCATAGGATATTAATTATGAACTGTTCAAATTTCTTATTTTTTATTCAGCCGATTCTCGAGATAGCCTCGGTGGTACACGCATAGTTTTTCGTCGGCTGTTTGGTTACAAAATAGAAAAATGATAAACAATAAAATTAAAACAATTGTCCGAACATGGCCGAATGTGAGAAACATAAGGGATCGTCCTACCAGTTTACAAACTAGGTGCAGTGCGATCAGTTGTATACGTATTGTAGTAATAAATATTATTAAATTCGTCAGTGTTGTATGAAACATAATAAAATTGGGAGTGATTTTTCTTCACCTAGTTAACAAACATCGACCGAAATCTAAATTATGCCTAGGTTAGGTTTCAGTGGTTGACACTTAGGCCATTTTTGGCCCATTGTGATACCACGCATTCATGCTACATCATTAACCCATTCACCTATTCACCTACTCACACAACTACAGTATACCACCTGCACATTGCAAGCTCCATATCAACCTGTACATTGACATGGACGGTGGGTCGGCGCTGAATTCTGCACTCCATCAGAGGGTCTTAGTTGTGTTTATTAACATCACCGATTGTATCGATGATGAAAATTCGATTTTGCATCTTTTGCAAATTATGCCTAACATTTGATTATAAATAAACTATAAAATAACCGATTAGTCATCACTCAGTTAACAAGCACCGCAGAGAACTCACTACATCCGACTTCTGCCTAACACTTCACAGACAAAAAACCACAAAATAACCGGTCGGTTAATGTTCAGTTAACTAGTAGCACACAGAGTCTAACTTTTGCCTTACATTTGTCTAACAAAAAACTGCAAAATAACTGATCGGTATTCTCTCAGTTAATACGCTTGGCCCAAGGTCTGACAAATCGTGGTTATTTTAGTGTACTTGAGGAAATGATTGCCCGACCAAAAACTACTCGGTACCTCAGTCCCTCATCGGTTAATTTACATAACTAAAATTGTAAATTGTTTTTCGAACGAGAATAATAATATCTCATAAATCTATTTTTTTTAGTTATAATAAAGTTACAGCCTTGTGGGTTCCAGCCCATTCAGACATTGAGGGCAACAAGAATGCAGATTTGTTTGACACAAGCTGGTTTGCGCCCTGATTTTGTAAGACCGGAATTTGTCATTACTTTATCGTTTAATAGTAGTAAAGTCGCAATCAAACATTCCTTCCAGCATCTGTTTAAATCTGATTCATTTCCTACGCCTTGCAACATGGCACCCTTGTGGCATTTATAGCGGGACGAGGGCTTTGTTTCAGCTCCAGCATATTTAAAAAAAAATGTTGCGGTAGAAATAAGAATTTGACTTTTATTAGGAAAATATTGATTTACAAATCGTGTTGTTTTTTGTGATGTTAGATGCATGACGAATGATCTGGCCTACACGCCATGATGTTGATGAAAACGCAAACAGATATCTAAGTTTTCCTGTATGTATGTATATCGGATAATTTTAAATTTAAATAATACTTTTATGTCGTAGTAAATGACCTTGGTAGTTAATTTCGAAAATTTCTAAATATCTTGTAAATTATGGGTATCTCACCTTCTATTTTTATTTGAACTAACTATATGCCCAAAAACAACTATATAACCCCAAAACTATAGGGTTTGGCTTACCTTGGGGACGTTCAGACATGTTTTAAACTCCGACCGGGCTTATCTGAATTAGAGCCAATCTATATCTAAATTAAATTTAATTTACTTTAAGAAATTTAGTTTTACATTCAGAATTTAAAAAAATTTTTGTTTACACTGAGAGTGACGCATCGCAATTTGTAATCGGCCACATACCTTTAGCCACAAATACGCCTACGCTCTAGTACGAAATTTTAATATAAATGCAACAGACGATAACGGGATTTGTAACATAATATTAAAAATCAATGTCTGTATTCAGTCCGTGTATTGATTTTAATGCGTCGAGATCGTTTTCGAAAGTGATTTACGAAGTCGTAAGTAAATTTCGTTTTCCGGTCGGTTTAAAATAAAAAGTTTAGTGTTTGTGTTTATGGAATCTTAAAGTAATTAGTTATAAAATATTTATTTAAGTGATTCGTGTAGTGCAATATAAAATCGAGTTTTTCTAGTGCTTTAATACAAATGTGTGCATGTGTGTTTGTGTATTTTCTATAGTGCTTGTGCTTTTATTTGTTGCGTAGAAATGTGGGTAAAGAACGATAATGCGATTCAAACTTAAGGTAAGTGTATTTTTTTATAATTATGACGTGTTTGCTATTTATTTACTGTTAGGCATTAAATAAAGCGTTTTTAAAATTTGATATCGGTTTAAATATTTTTGTTAACAACAGGTAAAACGAGTTTTTTTTCTTTGGGGTTTTTCGGAAATAGTTTATCTAAAATTTGGATTTAAAAAGAAAAATGCCCATACAAGGCGATGAGAAATTACGCCCAATGGCAAATACCCCAAAAATAAAATGAAATGGTGTCTCAGAAATGGTATGGGATTTAAGAATTATGCTTGGAAATTTGGGCTCACTTTTTCATTTCTTGTGGAGAATAATTTTCATTTAATGTTAAGTATTTTTGATTTTGAACTTAATTTAATTTTGAATATACAAAATAACACATTTGTAATTTTAATCATCAAAGGAGTATTCATTTAATCAGTTCCACTACGAATTATATCATTCCATATTTCGTTCTATATTAAAAATGTGAGTGAGCCATAAATCAAAAATGCGCGAAACAATCAATTAAATATTGCCCAAAAATTTTAAAATGCCTCACATGTTTCGGTATATATCCCCAATAGTTAGGGTATTTAATTTTACAAATTTTCGGGGCATTTTCATTTTATTTTGAAGCATAATTATGTGAAAATAGTATGCAGAATTTTGGTAGACAATGTAGATTATTACTAGTTTTTTTGTTTTCCCACTGATATTTCAGTACGACGTTGCCAACTGGAACTGACAGTTTTCATACTGGCAAACCAATTTATAAAACTGCAAATAAATTTTGTGCGGAATTATGGCCCGACAAAAACGTAACACATTTATTAAGACGCAAACCGCCGTATACTAAAAATGTTCAAATTATATGTGACGGAAATCTCAAAGTTTTTAGTACATGTGTAGTCATTTTCTGATAAATTTGGACATGGTCCAAAAACCTTCTCGGGCCATGATTTGTCCCAACAGGTACACTTTTACTTTAAAATCATTAGACATTGATCGTGGCTATTAAAAATCTGAGGAAATTGTCATGACAGCCACCATACTCTCAGTAACCGCTCGGTAAAATTTAATTGAAACAAACTGTATTTATGTCAGCTGGCTCCAGGTGCACAATCAATTGACAGAAACAAATTAGAGTACATACATATGTATATGTATAGTGGTACAAGGAAAATTTCAATCAACGAATTGTAAAGTCGAAATCAAAAGAAATTGATTACTGAGTGTAGAATGATTTATAGGCTTGAGATTAACATCTCTCGCGAAAAGCCAAAAGTTTTCGACTTGAACTACTCGGCAATAATTATAACATAACAATATATGACATAATAATATGTACTCTGCGGAGTACTATCCATCTGACCATGTCGTTCGGAGAAAAGCCAGATAGAATTTTAATACTAACCGCAAGGCGGCGGCGCTGTACATCGATTCAATATATAATGAGACGAAGAACACAAAATCGTGCATTGAATCGTAGTACGTCCCTGCAGTTGATTATATTTCCCGATATAGACTGGATATATGTTGACGGCACCTTTACACCATTTTCTACAGACGCGCATTATCAATTATATATAACTTTGCTAGGAGACCGACTATTCAACTAAATCGTACTAGCAACAGCCAAAGTAAATGCCACGATCTGATTTTTGCAAATTGATACTTTGAATTCCGAGGTTTCTTCTCTTGCGATGACGATAGTTGATATATTTCGTGAGTACCAGGAAAAACTAACTAGTTTCCTATCTCCAATTACCTACCCGAGTTCGGTCGCTAGTCATCTCTCGGATTTTTATGATTTGTTTCCGAGATTTTTCGCCTCCTTTATATATGAACCAGGTACAAAGCCATCTACTGATATTACAGGATGGCTACAGCCATCCCGCAGATTTAATCTAAGCACACGCAGAGGCCTCACACGGTGATGTTTTGCCGGCTACAACTCAGGGAGAAGTGCTATGAGTCGTTTAAGGCTTGCGTGGCTTCTGGCTTACACCGTGAACAGATACAGATAGTTGAAAATACAAACGCAAATAATAAAAAAAATTATACCCGAGTTCCGCCGAAACTCATCGGCTGGAACTTGAGGAACGGAACGAATAATTATAACCAAGAGAGGTGCCTTGGTGCGCGAAATACGAATCATAAAAATTTACTTTTCGGTTTTAAGCTCTTTATTCAAATAAGTTACGTCTCGAACTGATTCGTTATAATAATTTTACAATTTTTATATGTTCCTTATCTTTTGATTAATAAGCAAAATTATGTTAAATTAGAAAACAAGTATCTCATATTTTAAGTAAGCAAAATTATGTTTAATTGAAAAACAAAAATATCACATTTTAAGTAATTAGATAAAATAATACATTTTGGTGAGAAATGAAATCGTGGAAAATTTTATATAAAATGAAAAATGATAACTAAAGTATAGTAAGTATAAAATGTTAGGTTGTGGTTGATTGAACGGTGGTTGTGGCGTCCCTGACGTAACTCGCGCATCCGAATTCAAACGGTGCAAAATACTGGTTTCGAAATCGGATGCGGGCACCAAGGGACCGCAGACACTACACCGACACGGAACGGAATCTCCGGTCCCACCATACCAAACCGAGAAGAAATTAGCAATTCATTTTTTTTATTCATCACCGAAGAGGGAATAATAACTACAATACACTAAAAGAAAAGCGATAGAAAGAAAAATATTACTTTCCACAAGGATAATGAGGGAACGATACCAACGTGAACACCGAGCGCGCGAGTTGCGGCCTTGGTGCCGTCATGCCGCAGGCACGAGCTCGCCAAAACCCGTATGTCTAATATATATATTGCCTTCTTATGTATAATATCGCCTCGATATGCCATCAAAAGTTGGTACTTTCACCTCGATAGGCCGTCAAAATTTGGGACTTTCGCCTCGATATAGGCGTCACAATTTCCACCAAAACACGCTTGAATGTAATAAGCTGATACAAAAATATTTTGGGTAGGTGAACCTCCAACCAATTTCAAGCACACGTTTTTTTAATGACCAATTTTCCAGTTACCATTTATACGTTCGTTGGTTGCAGTATTTTGTGGTTGCCTCGTTTGATACGGCACCAAAAAAAATTACAACACTCGCACACACACAGTAAACATGTGCTATACAACGGTGTAGTAAAAAATGCACACGCACCAGCCAATTTAACAACAAAATAGTTAAAATTCAATTTGTTGCTTTCCGAAGACACACACCACAAATTATACTTTTAAAATAACTTTTAAGAATTTGTAATAATTGAAATAACTATCACAAAATGGTTTTTCTTTAAAAAAAAATGCCACTTCACTTCCCGTACTATTTATTATGTGTGTATTATTTCAATAAAATACTCCGTTTTATTTTATTTTTGTTTTTAATTTTATTTATACACAAGAAATCAACTATATATATTTTTTTTAACTTCCAAAATGAGACTTTTGTCTAAAAAATCGAAAATCGAAAATTTATTTTAATCGAGTCAACAAAAACTCAACTCTTTGAAAACCAAAACTAGAGTGTTTGAAAAACAAACGCCAGAACGCTCTAGAAGAATCTTTTTTCTTCTCTCTTGTAAATTGATGCAAACGAGAGACATATATATCAAAAAATATTCCTCTAGAGCGCAGTGCTTCGCACACACCCGATGCATATTGATCTCGCTCTCTCATTTAATCGACAACCGCGCGGCCTTATGGTAGAGAGAAACACGAGAATTAAAAAAACCACGTCCACATGGTGGAAAATATTTTAGTACAACAAATGACGCGCGTTTTTGCGACGATCCTTTTCGCGAGAAAGTCAAAAAACTGCTTTAAGCTTGGTAAATCATAATGTGCAGATGCTTGTGCCCATAAAGTGTTAGTCTCGTTAGCAAGCTTGTTGACTAAATTGTGAATTAACCATAGTGGTCCTTGTTTTTTCTTCATCCCCTATTGCTTTAAGTCCTCGTATTATTTCGTCCAACGTGTCTAGAAGTGTTCTAACGTTCAAGTTTATTGGTGTCGTTACTACTGGTTGATGCAAACTACTTTTTATGAACTTTGGATTGTGTGCTTTCTGCGGTCGAATCTCTCTCTTAATTTTCCCAATGCCCCGATATAATTGGCATCATTTCCCTTTTCAAAGACAACTTCAGGTACTATAGTTTTCGTGAAGGCGTTAGTCTTGTGTTGTCATACACGGTCTGAAAAATATAAGTAGTGGAACGACTTCCACTCTGTGCGGTTGCCTGAGAATTCTGGAACGTTTATCTTAAAGTGAAATTTAAATATTTCAATTTCACTATAAGACAAATCCAATTAGGTTTTTTTAAATTTAACAGTGTAAAATTTTGGTATAATTTTTGTTGTGTATTTCACGATCATGGTAAATAGCCGATTTAAGGGCTCCATTGAAAATTGGAATTAAAAGTAATTCACTGTGGAGCATGATTGCATTTGTAACGAATCATCAAGCCACTGCTTATAATAAGCATTTCAAACTAATGTCAGTCCATGAACAGACAACAGTTTACCGTTGGAATGTAATTTTATACCCGTGATTAAGCTCGCGAGCTTTCACGTGCCGAAAACAAATCGATGATACCAAAAGAAAAAAAAATCAAAAGACCGCGAAGTGCGCGCACAAAATTTAATTTAATAATTATTTATTTCTTTGGTTTATTTTTATTTATTTAAATAAAAAAAAGTATATATTTATTTATAAAACATGAAACAGCGCAAAGAAAAGAAATTCGTCGCTGTTATCCTTTTAAATTATCTTAAACACGTAATATAATAAAAAATTATGACGATATCTGATATTTTAGTCTTATTTCTTCAGTTTTATTGTTTTTCATGATTTTTTTTTATTATTGTTAATCTTATAAATATTATAAGACGAATGAACAACACTCAACCAACAACAACTGTATATAGATACAAGAAATAAAACAAATCGTGATGATTATGTATATAATATTTTGTGATCATGATGATGATGATGATCATTGCATCAAAAATTATAATCAAAATCACAGATGAAGTAAAGAAATGGGCAAGATTAAGAGACTAAAAATGCCTTCGTTTGGTATATGTAAAGCACGAGGTAACTCTTTTTTCTTATACTGTATACACAGTCATTCATCTTATTTATGTTTATGTTACTTGGAACAATAAAAATATATGCACTTTGTCGGCTTGTAAATATTCAAATAAAATTTAATCACAAATTAGTAATGAGTGTGCGCCATCGATGCGATTTGCTTGGCATACAGAAGTTCTGTGTGCAACACAAATCATATATAATTAAGCAATTAAGAAATGTGCTTAAGTTATTATACGATACATTAACGATGTACATATATACACATATTTTCACGTGGATCGGAAAAATTCTTTCCAAAAATGTCATAAAATATATATGTAACAACCTCTCTCACGGCCTTTTTTATCGTGTACCAACCATCCAATTATTACTTATGCGATTTTACATATCATTGTGTGTACGACATATATCCAGAGAGTTGATTTGTTAGTTTTGCACACATCATCATTGTGGACACGGCGCGCACAGTAGATACGAAAATTTAATTTTATTGTCACACAAAACATTTTTATGATTCGTCAAAAGCATAATTATTATTATGTCTAATTGTTGTACGGGCACATATATATAGCATAAGTAGTTAAGATATTATTTAACAGTTTAGTAAACAAAAAAAAAAACTGTAACAGTGGAAATATATACTAGCAAGCATATTAAGCATAATATACATAAAACGATGTTAAAACATAAAATCATAATGACGTTTATTGTTCTTATACAATAATGGTGATTGTGTAAAAACATGGAAATAAAAAAAAATTTGTTTGTTCTTAAATAAAATAAAGTTTTATAAAGAAAGTAAAAGAAAAATGTTAATTGTTAGGTTTACCTGTGTGTGATTATTGTAGCGCTAGAGGGCGAGACGTATGTTCAACAAAGGAGCGATGCCTTATTAGTGTGTTGAAACGCTCTGTGCCATGGAAACCTTAGCACTTCCTTACCTCCATCTAGCTTTTATTACATAATGAGTTCGAAATAATATAAACTTCACTCAAACTCGTTAAAAAGCAACAAATTCTCCTAAACCGTGATTAAGAGAATTGAATTCACAAAGAAAGAAAATATCTTTAAAAAAATTAGTTTTTAAATTTTAAAATAATATTCACAAATCGATTAACTAGTTTACAAATAGCTAGCAATGGATGACATTGTCTTCGATACTTTAGCTTTATGAAAAGTATTTCGATACTTTCGAGCAATTTTTAGTACTTTTGACAAAAATTCTAGAAATTTCAATGAAATTCGATTCGAGACAACTTTTGTAGAAGAAAAGAATATAACAATAATGCTGCATTGAATCAGCATCAGGTTTCATCTAGAGTAGAGATCAGGTTGTTCTGTTCAACAACAAGATATTTAATCAGCTTGCGTGTAATTTAATTATGTGAGCCACGTACAAAATTTTACAAAGGCTCCACGCAAAATGTAACTCTTTCTTGTGGAACTCTTTGCAGTAACAAAACTTTAGTTTTTTATTGGCTTAACTGATAGGCTAAAAATCTCGATAATAAATTTAAAATTTAAATTTATTAATACTCGGTAAACCTTTTCTTCTGTAGTAATTGATTAATTAAATACTTGAAGACAAGTCCTTAATGTGGTCTGTATTAGTTTATACAAATTTCGCCCATAAAAAATTAAATCTTTAGCGAAAACGCTCAATACTAGCAATCAGGTTTTTTTTGAAGAAACTCACATTAAAATTAAAAATTATTTATTGAGCCAATAATAACAATTTAATAAAGTTGTTAATGGTTTAGGGCTCGTTCTTTATTTTAAATAAAATAAAAACAATTTATTGACTGAGCTCACAATGTCTCATCGACATCATTTTCAAAGCTAATGAAAATTTTTATATAAATTTTTCAAAAACAAATATAAAAAGCCTATATACAGTAAATACAGTTTTTCCAAATATAAAGTAAATTTTTTAAACAAGTATATAAAATATGAATATGAATTTTAAAATATTAAAAAAAATATAAATGAAAATTGTATATATAAATTAAGCAATGAATTAAATTTAGCAAAGAAATAAAGCAGACAAAAAACGAAATTAGACAAAATAATTGTAGAAATTGCCAATCTAAGCGCAATCACTATTTATATTTATGAAATTAGTGCTAGATTTAATGTATAGCATCTCTAAAATTGATCTTTTCCCAAAATTTCGTTCTTTTTTTTATTATTGTGACACTTTAGGCTAATGATGTGACCTGAATTCTTTAAATGTGTTGTAAGTGCACTAGCACCTTGTTCTTAATCTTTATTTACACCATTTTTATGTTGATACATCCTTTTTTCCAAAAATTGTTTCGTTTGACCCGTATACGTAACATTATAATCACTTTTAACTTCATAAATTAAATTTGACTGCTGGTATGGGATCTTTAAGTTTAGAAAAAAGACAATCATTTAAACAAATTAAAGAATTACCGACAATTTTGAAATTATAATTTTTGAACAAGTGTTTTATTTTTTCATCTTCCAGTTAAAGTTAAAATTATTTTAAGTTTAGGTAATAAATTTTGTCCACCAACCGTTGGTAGATATGTACCTTATTTCTAAATTATATCTTGTGTTGAAAGTGCAATTTTTAGTTTTCCGGAAAATAGTCGTATCCAAAATATTCCAAATTCGTAATCAGTTTGTTAATGTTTTGACCAATTTTAAAAATAGTACATCGTTGCAGAGCCTTTCACTTGTTGAAAAAAGTATTTTATCTTGCCTTAAATAAGCAAAACCGTTTTTGAAAAACAATCCAAATATTCTTAATAAACACATTTTTATTAATCACTTGTTTTTTGTTTCGCAGAATATTTTGAATAATTTTCAAAAAGTTTAAAAAATAACTCGATCGATTTCGACTAATTGTTAGGTCATCATCAGGAGTATCTACTGATTTGTATTAGTAAAAATTTTGTTATATAGTAGAAAAAAGCAAAATACAAATAAAAGAAGGAGGGGAAAAAATAAGCAATACAAATTAATCTACGGATCGCGCAGGTAGGCGATGAGTCATAGGTTGAGTAAAAAAATTCAAGGTATATTATTGCGTACGTAAGAATAGAAAAGGGCGGGGTCTGTAATTGGTGAGAACCGGATTTCTCTCTGTTCGTTAAGGATATTTTGGTTAAGAAATATTGATTTTCGAATTTCGTAAGATTCTAAGGTATCTAATAGCAAATTCTTTCGAAACAAAATTTTGATCTTAGATCAAAAAAATGACTGGCAATGCGATGTATTTCAATGACATTTCGATCAAATTTATTGTATTGCCAATCATTTTTTTGATCTAAGATCAAAATTTTGTTTCGAAAGAATTTGTTATAAGCGTCTGCCTTTGGGTTGTATATGTAAATTGTTCAAGCTAGCTGTATAATTTTCTGAAGTTAAATGGTTATGGAAAGTTGATTGATTGCAACCAGATAAATGTTCTTTAGCTCTAACTCCAAAATTGCGCGCAGTCTGGCCAATATAGAAGAAACTACAATCATTGCAATTAATCCTATAGACACCAGATTTGGAAAGGCGATCAACTCTAGGTTTATTGTTAAAAATCATTTTCTTTATTGTGTTATTATTATAAAAAGCAAAACTTATATTGGTATAATTGGACACGATGTTGCTAATCCATTGGCTGGTTTTTCCTATATACTCTAAGCGACGCCAATTTTCCCGCGTTGGACTATCCGGTGGATAAATACCCGTTAGAGTTTAACGCTTTAGCTTTTTATTAAATAACTTTAATATAGTCCTAGTTGCATATCAGTTATTCGTTGCTATTTGAAGAATTATGTTAAGCTCAGTGTTATAATTTGAATTTGACAGAGGGATGTTTATTAGTCTATCTATGAGTGAGTGGAAAGCTGACATTTTAATATTATGGGGATGGTTTGAAGAACTTGTTATAACAGCGTCTGTATACGTGGGTTTCCGATAAATTTTGAAGTCTAAAGTAGAATTAATCCTGGTTATTGTTATATCTAGAAAATTAATACATTTATTTTCTTCTTTTTCTAACGTAAAATCAATGGTGGGATATTGAGAATTTAACCAAGTAAGGAAAGAGTCTAACAGTCTATCAGTTCCATTCCATAGACATAATATGTCATCAACATATCTATACCAAAAGATTATATGACGAAAATAAGGATTGTTATTTGATATGATCATTTGTTCGAAAAAATTCATGAAAATTTCAGCCAACAAAGGTGACAGAGGATAGCCCATGGGTAGACCATCTGCGAATTTGAAATATGTATTATCATATGTATTATCATGAAATATGTACGTCGTGAACTGAAGCTAGTTTTTGAGACTTGTATTAAACAAAATTATTTCTGTTTTGATAATACATATTTCAAATTCGCTGATGGTTAATTCAAACTGCGATAAACACTTTAGTAAAAAAGTTTACCTAAAATCCATAAATGTACCCTACAATCCTATCGTGAGCTCAATAGAAGGTCCCACATATACGGTTTACCGCCATTTTTAGGTAATATTCTTAAATTTAGTGTAGGAAAAACTAATTCTTTTGATGTAAATTCCGAAGATTTTACACAAAAAATTCAAAATTTCATTATACCCCAAATTTTTTTGTTAATTTTTTTAGACGTGATTTCATTAGTTACTAAAGTAGATAGTCATATAAAATTTCAGAAATTTACAAGAAAAATTGGAAAAGACATTAAAAAGAACGTAAAATCAAAATTGACGAAAGTCCAATTTCTTGAAGGTTAATCGTTGTTTTAAATAGTTCGGAATTTTCTCTTGACAATAACAATTATAAACAAATTTTTGGTTCTCCAATGGTTTCTCCCATAAGCCCTATATTAGCAAATTTATTAATGGAAAATTTGGAGTGTTTGGCATTAAATTCTTTAGATTTTCAACCATTATTTTATTATCGATATATTGATGATATCATAACGGCTATTCTTGAAAACAAAATTGATATTTTTTTGAACAAGCATGCGTTGCGAGGCATACTGTTATAGAAATTTATAAATCTACAATACTAATTCAGGTCACGTATAGCGCGGCTAGATCTCAGGAGTTGAGGGATGGGTTTTTTTAAGGGTTGAATTAGTCTGGCTAAACCGCGAGTATGAAGTTAGAACAGAAAAAAAATTAATAAAAATAATTACAAAGTTACAGACTATGGTGCTTAAACGTATGGTGGTATAAAATGGTAGCGGTGCTAAAATGGCTACTTGGTATGTAAGAAGAGCTATTTCAATTAACGACTTCTGACCGAGACGGAACTGGGACTAAAAGGAAGTGGAAAGGAAAAAAAAATTCATCAGAACCAGCATACACACTTAAATCACTGAATCGTAATGGCAATTATGTTGAAACTTAGCCCGTCAAGCAAGAACCTACCTTGGCCTCATGATGATTTCGTTCATCGATTCAAAAGTATTAATTAGTAATGATAATAATTGAAATTATTGGATTCGACTGATGCATAAAATACATTAAATTCATAAATTTATTAATTTTTTTTCTTTTTAAATTACAATTGAAATTGAAATTATTCACCAGCAAAATATTAAATGAATTAGAGTAATGAATTTAACTTTAATGAATGTAAGCCCGCTCCTGAACATGCAAAATAAGACTAAAATCCTAAGCTACAGCCTACCTACTCCTATGCTTTGTTATAAAAATAGTAACATAACCATAGGTAATTTAGATCTTAATGAATAAATTTAATTGAGTTTATATAAAAAAAATACGATCATAAAAAAAAAAAAATATGAACCTTGTACAAATGTGCACTGCAATGCTGAATCCAGATGATGTTGATTGTTGTAATGATGATGGTGGTTGCGCAATAATGTTGTGCCGTTTGTTGCCTGCTATCACAAATAATAACGCAGCCGACAATTTATAGCTTGTGTATTAGTAGATGCCACAGTAACACAAATAGCGTTTATGTATAGGGTTAATGTTAGGATTATTTTTTTTTTATTAGGTGTTTGTATGTTATGTGACGTATGATTATTATTATTCGATCTTTATTTTATTTTTGAAATGTATTTACTTTGTGCAATATTACTCAAGCTATTTTACTTTACACTAGAACTCACTTAGGGCACTGGCTTGTTAGTTAAACTCCGCGATATTTCTTTTATTTTTAACAGTAAGATAAACACTTTTTGCATGTATTATTTATTGAAGACGTTCAGTGTTTATACATTTTATAATTAACGGTTGAAACTTATTATTATTATTATTATTATTATTATGATTAGATTATGATTAATTAGGTAGAGTTAGTTAAATTTTCTCCATTTTCCACATTTTCACTAGATTTACTCGATAGTCACTTCTATAAACTCAAATGTTTAAATTCCGCAAAAACTTTTTTTTTTCTCGAGCCACACCCAATTCAGAATTGCGGTTTTTTTTTCACGTATAGAGGTTCATGTGCAAGACCGTTCATTAAACCATTAAGTTTGGTCACGTCCTTGAGACCACTCACAAACTATTATTATGTTTTAATTAAATCCCATTATATTTATAACTACTAATGAATACAATATTTATAATTGTCATTTCAACCTATCGTAGTTCAAATGTCTATCTTTAATTCTATTTTGCACTTTCAACTCATTATCGAAATATTAAAGGAAACTTTATGATAAAATGCACGACTCATGCGATCGGTCGCATCCAATCAAAATCACTTAAACACCCGGTTAAGATTCCCTTCTTATCAAGCAAAATTATTTGCATTTATTATTTAAATATTTTTTTTTTCTTTTTACTTTTCGTGAACGACCCAACTAAGTTTTAATTTCATAATCGTTTAAACAAAATGTATAAACCGATCTGATCGATTGCAAAACCCAACACTCAATCCCCTTTTCTCAATCTTAATTTTCCTCGCCAACTCTATCATCAAAATGTCGTAACGGTGCTGACCGAAGCAAGCATGCATGTCGCAATGTTCCATACGAATCAAGTTTGGTTGACGGTACATTTTACGTCACGACAATTATAGATTGTACTAGGATTTAACGCTGTGCTGGACAACGCGGCGTTACACAGTTTTAACAAGATTTTTAATCGAATAAAATTTACTTTGGAAAAGGAAATTGGCAACAAAATTCCATTTTTAGATTTATTTTTGATCCACAAGCCTAATTGCAAAAGTTTTTTGATTGGTATCACAAAGATAGTTGGTCTGGTACATATCTGAATTTTCATTCTTGGCTTCCTACTTCCTATAAAATTAATACAGTATACATTTACATCAAAAAAATTTAAAACTTTCAGATCTCAAATTTCACAATAAAAATTTTAAAATATTAAAAAAAAACATTGTTAACTAATCATTATCCCGCAAAAATAATAAATCAATGTATCACAGAAAAAAATAACTCAGTAAAATTGATAAAATATTAGTAGTATCGATAAAAACGCAACCCATGAAGTAAAATTGACAAAATTGATAAATCTTTTCATCGGTTTAAGGGGAAAAGCGAGTATGATCTGGAAGTATAAATAGTTTATAGTGTTTATAAAAAATTTATGAATACGATAAATAATTTTGTTAAAAAGTGGTCGTTTATATGAATATTACCAACTTTTTTAATCTTCAGTTCAATTTGTAAGTAAATTATGTCGATGATACAAAATTAATAATTCAAAAGAAGCTCTTTATCGATATGATAACTTGATTTGAAGGAAATGACACATTTCGCTTTTCAATTTATTAAAAATGTATTGTTAATAAATACAGTTTATTTATTAACATACAAACCTCTTTCAATTAACCCGAATTTAAAGAAAATATATTTTTTTAAATAAATTTAATAATTATTTATTTGCTATAAGGATCATAAGAATAATGCCCATAAATTTTCAATAGAATGAACTAATTTTCCACAAAAATACACTTATAAATTCACGTTAAGTGAATGTTTAGATAATATTAAAAACTAAAATGTTCCCGTGGAATTGAAATGAAGTTTCATTTATTAGCATATTCTTCGTTAAGGTAGTTTCAACTATTGCCTATTATTTTGAATTTATCGTGGAACACGTTACACGTTACTCGAAATGGTTGCGGATACAAGAATCTGAAATGTATATTAACCTGATTTAGTCAAGCTATTACATAAAATTTATAAACAATTTAAATTAAAACCAACCTGACTCTAGTTGTTAAAATGATCCCTTGAAAATGATTGAAGTCCTTTGTGCATTATCATCTTGGTGCATTATCATCTTGGCATCATCTATAAGTTAAAAGTAATATGTATACATTTTACAATAATCACGTGACCCTTAGTTTACCTGAAGATTTTACAACCTCGGATTGACTCTGGATTTCGATTTTACTTTTTTTTATCGAAAGATCTAAACTTCTTAAGTGGGCGAAAAACGCGAATAAAATTTCCTCAAATGAAATAAATATCTAGTTTTCATTGCTTGCTACTTAATGGCATTGTAACAAACTTTATACCACAAAGTAAGGTTATGTACTTTTTAATATTTTTGATGAGACAGTTACACATCAGCAAAACTGTTTTATTTGTTTAGCACTTTACAATCCACACTAATCACACAACACATTATGTTTTATTTTTTAACACTTTTAAAATTAAATTAATCTTAAAAAATAAAATTAGTTGCATTTGCACAACTTACTTTTGAAAGCAAGAAATTGATGGAATCGAAAATTGCAACCCTAAATTTCGGTGTCAAGTTCACAACTAGAATTGTTGCTATTATCCCTTTATAAATGCGGGTGTGAAATTTATGAACGATTTTAAGAAAAAGAAAATGCAGTGATTAATTATGTATAGATAATTAAATGAGTTGCAATGATGCCCCATAAATTATGTTTCTGCACATTGGATAATATGTATATGCGGATGGATATTATGTGATATTAAACGTGCTTTACATTAACCTTAACAAAATCTATTATTTTGCAAATAGAGAAAATGTTTCAGATCAAGAATGGATTGAAGTAATTTTGGGGTTTACAATTAGTTTTAATGATCCCCTTACGTAATGAGATTTCGGATAAATTTAGTAGAAATAACTGTATCGAAATGCAATGAAATACTGTCCAATGAACGGCCTCGTAGGGTGGAATAATACCAAAAATGCACTGTAAATGTTCATAAGCTCAAAACATCGACATAAGAGAAACATCGACATCAGAGATTTTTGAATGGCATGACCAATAGTTGATGTTGAGTTTAATGGTTTCTCGATGTTTTGAAAGAAATTATACATATCTTCCTTTCCATGAAGTTGTTGAAGATGCAATTTAAAAAATAGAGCGGTCCTAAAAAATTATTGTTGAATGTTTTTAGCTAAGCTAATAATATGGAGCCATATGCTGGGAATATTCAAGTTTCAAAATGATCGTATAATCATACTTATTAAGAGGAGGTTTCATGGTTTACGTTCTGCCTAACAGATAGTCAGGTTTTGGTTACAACATACATCCCTTGTAAATTGTTTGTGCTAGATTCTTAATTTCAATACGCCTATAAAAAATTTAAATTTTGGTTTTATCTAATTGATGATTTACATAAAATTAAAATTTTTGTAAGAGTAAGTGAATTATAATGTAACTCTTTATAAAAAAATTATAAATTTTTTATCAAACGAGAACAGAAATTGTAAAACCATCATAAAAGATTTACAGATTCCTTAATTTTTGAATAAAACAATTAATCTGAAAACAAAATTTCCCAATTGTTATTCAACTTATTAAACATATAACTTCAATTAATGCTTTGTATACAAAAAATTTTCTCGCTTGATATATTTTTTATCAAATACATAAAATATTTTTCTACAATACAAAATTGATAACCGCACCAACTTATCAATTTAACAAAAATTATTTTTTTTCTGTGTGGAAATTAAAAAAATTTATTACAAGTTCGGAAATTCGGCCCATTATTAATGACAAAAAATTATTTTTCAATTCCTTATGTCAAACATTTATATGAAAAAATAAAACGCTTGTTCAAAAATTATAATTTCAAAATTCTTCAATTTGTTTAAATAATTATCTTTTTTCTAAACTTAAAGATCCTATACCACTCAATAAGCAGTCAAATTTAATTTATTAGGAGGTTGAATAAATTCTCGCGTTTTTTTTTGGTTAAGTAAAAAATTTATTATAAACAATACATAAAAATTTATTATTCAAAATATTGCCCATCGCAAGCTACTACCTTTTCCCATCTTTTTGGTAGCATTTGGATTCCACGTCGATAAAACGATTCATCTTTTGAGGCTATCCAACAATCAACCCAATTTTTAGCGTCTTCATATGATTGAAACTGCTGCTCTGCCAAGCCATGAGCCATGGATCTAAACAAGTGATAATCAGAGGGGGCAATGTCTGGTGAATACGACGGGTGGTTTAGGACTTGCAATTTTAGCGTTTCCAAGTAAGATTTTACTAATGTTGGCGTTTTTTGTTCAAGGCTTTACTCAGATATATCAGCTGTTCTTTGTAGCGATCTGCCGTGAGAGTCTCATTGTTTTTTAGCAACTCATAATAAATAATTCCCTGCTGATCCCACCAAATGCAGAGCAAAATTTTAAAACCATGGATGTCTTGTTTCGGCAACGATGTTAATGCATGGCCGGGCTTAACCCATGATTTTCTTTATTAATGATTATCGAAATGTATCCATTTTTCATCGCCTGTTACTATATGATGCAAGAATCCGTTTCTTTTCTGGCGTTGAAGCAGCTGTTCACATATAAAAAAACGTCTTTCGACGTGCCTTGGTTTTAATTCGTACTTTAACCAATTTCCTTGCTTTTGAATCATTCCTAACGTTTTTAAACGTTTCGGAACTGTTGTTCGATCAACTTCTAATGATTCTGCAAGTTCATCTAGTGTCTGACTCGAGTCTTCAGTGAGAAGCTTCTCTAATTCTTCGCCTTCAAACTTTTTTGGCGCTCCAGGTCGTTCTATGTCTTCAAGATCAAAATCTTCATTTTTAAAGCGCTTAAACCAAACTTAGCAAGTTCCTTCTGAGAGAGCTCAGATCACCGTAAGTCTCAACAAGAATTTTATGTGCTTCAGCTGCTGATGTTTTTCGAAAAAAGTAGTGCAACAGAATTCCCCGCAAATATTTTTTTTTGGTACAAAATTTGACATATTTAACACAAAGAAAAATAAAAGGTACTTATGTTTTAGCAGAAAGATAAATACGGATTTAAAGCTTGTTCGGAGTACTATCACACGCGTGGTAAACTAATATTATCATATGCGCAGAGTGCTAATAACCCCATCTGTTGCAAAACCGCGAGAACTTATTCAACCTCTTAATATGAAGTTAAATGTGATTACATTGTTGCACAATGTATACGGGTCAAACGAAACAATTTTTTAAAAAAAGTATTTATCAACATAAAAATGGTGAAAATAAAGATTAAGAACAAGATAATAGTGCACTTACAATACATTTAAAGAACTCAGGTAACATCATTAGCCTAAATAGTGTCACAATAATAAAAAAGAACGGAAATTTAGTAAAAGATCAATTTTAGATATGCTAAATCTAGCATTAATTCCATAAATATAAATTGGCAATTTCTACAATTATTTTGTCTAATTTCGTTTTTTGTCTGCTTTATTTCTTTGCTAAAATTAATTCATTGCTTAATTTGTATATACAATTTTCATGTATATTTTTTTTAATATTTTTTAATTCATATTCGTATTTTATATACTTGTTTAAAAAAATTTCTTTGTTTTTGGAAAAACTGTATTTACTGTATAGGCTTTTTATATTTGTTTTTGAAAAATTTATACAAAAATTTTCATTAGCTTTGAAAATGATGTCGATGCCCTAAACCATTAACAACTTTATTAAATTACATAATTAAAATTTGAGTCTCTTGAATTGGATGTGAAGTCCAGTACATTCGTCTGAACAATCATCAAGTTTTGTCACTTTCGATTAAACTGTTGGTGTCGGGGCATGAAGGCTTGCATTCTAAAAGATTTGATGTAATCAAAGTTTTATGTTTAAGCGATTTGTTATTTGATTGAGAAAAGATCAGAAAATGCCCGTTCTTTTGTTTTAACAGATTTAAATCAGAAACATTTATCGAAGAACGTGCACGTATTTTTTAATAAAAATCTCGATTCTCTTAAATTTGATAAAATAAAAAAGTATGCAGATTGCCAATTCTATTTTCCACTAGGTTATTATATAGCAAATGTCGTATATAAGTTTCAATTAACCCTTTATATGTACCATTGATATAAAGGTTAAGATTTTTTGGCCCAAAAACTGACTTCATGAAATTGGTCGTAAAATTTTTCTCAAAGTAGTTGCTTTAGTAAACAGTTAACTAAAACCTCTAGCTGTTCATTGAAATCCATATCTCCGCGTAATATGGACTCAAAGGAAAATTATGGGTCAAAAACCCATTTATCTGTGCCCATAACCGGAGACTATCCCCTATATTCCTGGATATCGCCGGAACACTTGATAACCTTACGTGGCCTAGTGTCGTCGCAAGTTTATCGGGCTATAATCTCCCTAGAAACACTATGAATGTTTTCAGGAGCTACTTCAGTAATCGTTCTTCAGTAACCAAAGACATACATGATTCTGTATCTAATCAAATCATCAAAGGATATCCTCAGGTATCTATTTTTGGTACACTATAGTCTAGAATATCGTGTTTAACACAAGCATGATTATTGGCTTTGGTGAAATTGAATTTGCGAATGACAAACCCGTTCTCGGGGTTCAACTTCATTATCACCGTCGGTTGAAGTTTGGCCCTCCAACGTTTGGCCCTCCATATCGTTAAATGGTCAAAACATGTAAATGATCAAGTCTGTAATATATCTTGGAGTTGACCTTGATGATCAATGCCTATACTGATAAATGTCAAAAGATGATGTTGTGGTCGCCAATGGCGACTGACCTCTGACAAAGAAGGAAAAGTGAATTGGTCAATGTTAGGCATACATCTGACTTCATTGTAGAAATTAAAGCAAGACTCAAATTAAAAATACCACTCACGAGCTCGATCAGCCAAGTAATCTCAGGTCCACTAAGGAATGAGTCAACTTTCTTCAATTCCTGAGTCAATTGGACTTTGTAAACGAACAATCGTCTCAACAACTTTTCGGCTGAAATTTCTCACACTGCTTTAAATTTAAGGTTTACTTGGCTGGGAAGTAGTCATGATCTGCCACATTGATGGCATGTTCAAATATATATTTTAGTTTTCATCCTTTCGGATTAAATCAAAAGTTCTATTAATCCTAATTGACCTATTGAAACATCTTTATTATTAAATTTCCCACTGTTTTGATGTTATTGTGTCATTGACCAAAAATAAATCAATAAAATCATTTCACACCGCGCACATTACATCATACCGCGTACAATAATAACACAACAATTAAATTGGTATCCAACCAATTTGGCTTGCGCGTTTGATCTCACATTACACATAATACATGGCATACAATGAATATATCTCAATCAACAACAACACACAATATTTGAGGTATGTAGATACTACAATGGAATCTATTACAAATCACAAACAATATCACCGGACTATGGATCATTTTTCCCCGTGATGCGATCTCACTCCGCATTGATTTTATTGATTAATGATTTTCTGTCAGTTAACGACTCATCACTCATTATATAAATCAAAATCTTTTTTTTTTTTTTGGTTCTGTTGTGTTCCTTTTGGTCTTTTGAGATCTTTCGTCTTTTGTTGTATAAATCTCATTTATATATTATATGTGAATACTGATGACAGGTGCCGACGTCTTTATTGAATATATTTCAATATTTATTCAATTTCTTTTACATACGTATACATATGGTACATACGATAATCTTGCACGTTAAGATCCCCGCGCGCCTCTTTCGTCATATATTGTGAACTATACCACTCTATATAGAGGTGAATTATATACGTTTAATGCGTTTTCATCAGAACACAACACAAAATTCCAAGAGATAAATTTGAATCATTCCGAGTGTGGTGGCTTAAGATTAATATTCATTTTGGTACATGGCGGCTGTGGTGTTGTTGTATTTTTCTCGCACGATAAAATATATTTCTGCTTTCAATTTTTGTATTTTTTTTTTTTAGTTTTTTACGTTTATTTTGTTTTTGTGCGGATGAGATTTATTACCGATTAAATTGATTACAGTGATAGATTTATGTGAAAATGATAAAAAATTGGAAAATGTTAATTTAATGTAATTTTTCGTATAATTATCATGAAAATGATTAATCAATTTAGATTTTATGGTTTGATATTTAGAGCAAAAATAAATTTCGAACCAATTTAAAATAATTATACATGTAACAAGTGGATTAAGTTTTTGGGGGGCATGCTAAATAAGTAAATCATGTCACCGTCACAAATATTTGGTCAAGGTGATTTTTATCGAGATGTGGTTACCAAAAAGTTTGGAAGTTTGATTTCAAACTAATGAACATTGAATTTTGTAACCCCTTCGTAACATCGAGTTTTATTGTATTATGTTGTTATACATTGTTGCCAATTTTTGGCAAGTTTCGCCAACTGATTCAGTCATTTGGAAATAAGATTTCCAAATGTCTAATCGTTAAGCAAGCGTATACCGACTCATTTCGTTGCCGCAAATATAAATCTGAATTTCTGTCACCTGACAGATGACATTAAAGCTCCGAGCGGCAGAATAACCTTTTGTTCAAAATGAACCAAAAGATGTCGCACCCTCCTTATAAGTGGAACTACTCCAGACATTACAAACTGCGAATTGTTTTCTTCCTTCTAGTTTTGTATGAAATACTCAAATGAAATCAATCTGTCTGACTCACTCCCTCCCACTATCCCTCTAGCTTTCAAATTCCCTCTTTTCGACAGTAAATAATAATCTACAATCGATAGAGGACAGAGTCCAGCTTTTGCTTCCGAAGCCAATACATGTCTTAAGATTGATTTATAAAGTGGTGGGTGTTGTTATTGCGTAGCGATCGAGCATTATGAAACTGTTCTTGATATTATCGCAAGGTCTTCGGTCGATAGTAACTAGGACACCCACTTACACATCCGATGTTGATATAATTTGATTTGAGAAAATTATGGAGCAAACTTTAATTCAAATATTTTTTTTAATTTCGCTAATTCGAGTTTGAATACCATCGATAAAATTATTGTTAAAACTGTGTTACCAATAAAAATGACGAATTGTTTGTTTTAAAAGAATTCTTGCATCGTTCACTTAATTCTCAAGTTTATATGTATATAGGGTTTTCCGATAGGAATGATATGATTTTTAAGTGACGTTCCAGCCATTTGTAATATGTCATGATGTGTCATTTTTTGTTTCATTGTATTCAGTAATGTTTACAATTTCGACATGGTGAGATGTACGGAAGAACAACGTTTACAAATTATTCAGTTTTATTATCAAAATAATCGTTTTCCAATTGCAACTTTTCCAAGTGTGCTCGCTTCTCGTCGAATTGTTGAAAATTTTGAGCGTACATTTTCTTTACATAATGTTCAAGTGCCAATGAGACAAAGAAACGCTCGAAGTAATGCAAATATTGCTGCCGTTCAGGCAAGTGTTGCTGAAGACCGCAATTTGTCGAATCAAAGACGTTCTCAAGAACTGGGACTGTCTCAAACCACAACCTGGCGGATTTTGAGAAAGGATTTGGGTTTGCATCCATATAAAATTGTTCTCACCTAAAAACTGAAGCCATTGGACCACCGTAAACGTCGTGAATTTGCTGATTTTGCCTTGGAACAACTTGAAAACGATAACGATTTTTTTAAGAAAATCATCTTCTCCGATTTGGACATGTACAAATTTTTTGGACTGGTCCAAATTTTTTAGACATGTGTAATTTTGACAAGGTATTTTAATAATACGAAATGTAATTTTTGCATTAAGTCAAATAACCAAACTCCCATAGATTGGATCACATATAGTGACTATAATTTTGATTGAAACCTGGATTAAAAACGCATCCACAGATTTATACCTCGATATCGATGGCTAAAACAGTGGCTACATTATTTTCGAAAATTTGGAAATAAAAGACGTTAAACGTGGTATCGAAAGTCGTGTGAAAATTTATTTCAGTTGTGAATAATCTGTTTTTAATAGATAAGGAAAATATCGGTTATTCATCTTAGTCATACTCAGAGTCTAATGATTCAGATTTTGAGATTTTATTAAGTCGACGAATAAAACGACCAAAAATATTCCATGAAAGAATTGATATCGATTGATGATAAGAATTGATATTATAATGGTGAAGAATTTTGGATGCGACTCCAATTTTTGAAAGAAGGGGGGGGGGGGGGGGGGTTCAATAGGAACACATTTTAAAAATTGATATTGAAACACTTGACTTTTGCAGGTATCCGTTAACCACAATAAAACAAATTTTAGTTTGTTTGAGGTATTTTGCAATGGGGTCATTTCAAGTGGTGATCGGCGATCTAATAGAAATAAGACAGATTATATGGCGGGGAATATAATCCATAAAGTATCGAGAGCTATAGCCAGGAAAGCCAAAAATTTTTTAAAAATGCAACGAAGCTAATAAAACCTAGCAACATTTTTATAATAAAGCAGGAATGCCTCGCTATATTGGCTGCATTGATTATGATTAAGATAAGATCTCTCGTTGATGAGGCAGAATTTGATCGCAACCGTAAAAGATAGTTTTAAATTTACTACATTAAAATCAAGTCATTAAAATATTTTTGCGTTTCTTTGTTTAGGTGGTTTGGATCATCACATGATCAAACCATTTTTAATTTTTCTCAAATTAAGGCTCGATTTAAGCGGAACGAATTCAATACAAATACAATATGCTGCTCATTGGTGATTCCGGCTATGCAAAAATTATTTAACGACCCCTTATAGATTTAAACGAAATATTTTGCATGAATACCTTGCAATATGCAATAATCGAGAGATTACATCAACCAAATCAAATACAGAAAGAACTTTTGGGCAGTGGAAGAGTAAGGTTTCCAGTTCTTTTAAGTACGGTTTTATTTTACTTTTCATTTACAAAAGTAACAAAATACGTTGACAATAATTGTGGCAACGGCAGTTCTCCACAATATTGTTATCACAATAAAAGTGGGAAATGCTCCCGCTGATGGTCGGTTACATCTTCATCAGTTGCCTCACATATTTCCTCCTCTATCGACCGTAAGTCAGTTTCGATTGCCAAATTTCACAAAAGTGTTAACATCGAAGATGCTATTGGCACCGCATTATATAGAAAAATGCAACGAAATTTTGTTCCAAGAATATGCAACGAAATAAAGAAAATAAAGTAAATACGAGAGAACCAATATACGCTGGTACGCAGAAAACAATTTTTCGGCTCAAACTTTTTTATTTTTTAACGGTACCTAAGTTCGTGGCCTGTTTTGGGTAACATTGAAACAATGAATTTTCTTATTTCAAATGAAGTTTATTAAACCAAATATGTACCATTTTGATCGATGACCTTTTGCCATTTTTCTGGTAGAGCCATGATCCCGCATCACTGTAGAACTTCTGTGGTTTAGAGGAGAAAAATCGAAACAACTCATTTTCTCAGGCCTCTTTTGAACTTAATGTAAAACCATTAAGATTGCTCTGCATGGACCGGAACAAATAGTAGTCCGATGGTGTAAGGTGTGGACTATATGGTGGGTGCTTCAAAACTTCCCAGCCAAGCTCTCAGTTTCTGCTGGATGATGTGTGTGTTCCCTATCGTTATCATGATGGGACACAACGCTCCTTATGCTGATCAATTCTGGAGGTTTTAACTTAATTGCTTGCCTTAAACGTATTAGTTGCTGACTATAAAGATAAGAATCAATTGTTTCGCCCGGTGGCAGCACCTCATAATGCACGATTCCTCTCCAATCCCACCAACTAAACAGCATTGCCTTGGCGTAAATCCTGGTTTTGATACCGTTTGGGAAGCTTCACCTCGTTTCGTCCATGAGATTTTTGACCACAAGCACAACGTTGTCGTATCTTATCCACTTTTCATCACCGTAATCATCCGCTTTAAAAAAAGAAAAGGCCCGATTTCGTTCCGTTTCAACAGTGTTTCGCAGATAGAAATCTGGTCTATTAAATTTTTCACTGTTAATTCATGTGGAACCCAAACGTCAAGCTTGTTTTTTGTATCCAGGCATTTTCAAATAGTTTGGAACTGTTTTATGATCAATATTTAGTTCTTTACCATTTGCATGGCTCTGCTTATATGCCGGTCTTCTTCAATTTTCTGCTTGATTACATCGACTTTTCCAGTGGTTGGTCGACCAGAAGGAGGTGCATCTTTGACATCCATATTTCCAGAACGAAAGCGCACGAACAATTTCTTTGCTGCTGATTTTGATAAAGCACCTTCTCCAAAAATTTGTAACTTTTTATTCACTTCACCGATTTTTATGTTTTGAATGTTATAGTGCAAGTTAAAATGTCACATTTCAAACACACATAAGAATTGCCCGATACGATCAATGGTTACTGAGATATATGAAAGCCATCTACAGGGAAAAAGGCCACGGACTACCCAATTTTTTTACCCTACCCAATATTTTTAGGTTTATATAAATACAAGTACTCTAGCCCAAAACATATCAGTCGGCTTAAGCTTTTTTATTTAGGCATTAAGCAAAATTTCAAGCCCCATTTTCGATGTTTAAATTTTTAGCCTTAGGCTCGAACTTGGGATTTTTTTAAGTAACTGATCAACATCGTTAAGTTTTACCACTTTTACCGGCACATTAAGAGGGAGAATACTATCATATTTCGTAAAGATTTTCCTTTCTTTAAAACCGATTTGGCCTTACCTACAACCGACAGGTAAGCTATTTCCCCGCGAATAGTTACCGTATTATTATCAAATCGATTTATTGAAAATCTTTTCGACATATTGAATTTAAAATACCATTGACCAGGTGGCTTTAGTGTTCTAGTTGCTGAACTTTTCAAATATTTAATTTTATAATGAGAACCTCCCAATCTAAAAATGGTCCCATTCTCCTTGTAAATATTGAAATATTCCTCCGGTTTAACTATTGTCTCCTTTAGTATTTTTATTTTACGCCCCACAACCATCACATATAAGCCTGATTTTCGATATATTGATGTTAAAAGTGGAAATCTTTGATATTCAATTTCGTTAGACCCTTTGGGCCGCTCGTTTTCAGTTCAAAGATAGGGAAATACATTTTCTCCTTTAAGATGATCTATCAAAGTTCCTTGAACAACTGCAAGATTGTACAAGTACAGCTGTCTGCTGTAATAGGCAACTTGGTCAGCCACTTAGGGCAATAACATATTTTTTGGCAATCCAAAGAAAACGTTTCCATATTTTCCTTTTTCTTTTTCGCCAATCAAATGCTTTTGCTCGTAATATGTGCACCCTTTAAGTCGTTATTAGGATTTTTTTCTGTGGATCCGTTTCAGCATTTAGTTGTTCCTTTGTGGATTGGCAAGTACTGCATATATCAGACGATGGGGGTTGACATTTCAGTTAATTAGCTATGTATCGGAAATATTTTTTTTTTTACCTTTAAATCTGGAAAATCGTGTACAAACGTTCGGTTTTTAATAGACACTTCCCCACACACGAATTCGAAAGTCGATATCGATAATCAAAGATTCAAGCTTCATTCAAAATACTACTAAGAAAACCGTGGATTTATCCACCTTTAAAATTATCTAAAGTAGTCTTGACTGAATCAGTTGATTTCCGAAAACTATACGGATTAATCCGATGATTTATTCACGTTTAAAAATACAGGCCTGAATAAAGGTCTGAAAGAGAATACATTAGGATATTCAAATTTGTAATCCGTGTTTCTATATGACTCGTAGAGCACATGTGATTAATTTTTGAAGCTTAACCAATTTATCGTGTATTATGGATTTGATTAAACATTTTTTGGATCCTGTACTAAGTCAAATAGCAAATATCTCAGAAACTGGATCACCAATTTAAACTCCAAAAATTCAATACATTCAATACATAACGAAACAAGGAGTACTGATTTAAATATCTAAATATATTTTCTTTTAAACATATACAGTCAATGAAGTGAGCTAATTTGCGAGATTTTTGCTATTTGACTTAATACAGTATTCAAAATTGTTAATTCTGATCCAATACACGATAAACTGGTTAAACTTCAAAAATTCATTACATGAGCCTTAGAGGTCATATCAAAAGACGGACTACAGACTTGACTACTTGCATAGATTTCTTGCATAGTTCATTATGAACTGCTATGAGAACATAAGCAGTACTTTTAGTATTATTCAATAGATGGCGCACATAAATCTAGTTCTGTGACCCAAATATGACCTATAATTCTTGCGTTGTAAACGGTTGCTAAGTGGACCAAAATAGGTCATAATTTAGATCAGTCCACTAAATTTTTTCATGATGTAAACTATGTCGTTTTAAGTAATACGCGATAGAGTACAAATTGCACTACAGATGTCTCTGTCTGTGTCAAGCTAAATAATCTTGCCGAAAAATGGTAATGATTTCTCGTAATCATCAAAAACAATTTTTGCAACGGATAACCTTAAAATATTATAGTTTTAATAGCGTTGGGGATTTTGTTTTCCATTTTAAAAATATTAGTTATTAGCTGAGAAACAATCCATATTTTCTTTGAAGACAAAAATAATTCTTATACGTTTTAAAATAGAAATAATATAAGTAAATTCAAAAATTATTACAAATTCAATTCTAATTTTACAATTTAGTATTTGTGAACCATTCTACGATTATTCCACTGAATATTTTAATAATTTTAACAGTGTACTTAATTGTTCGATAAAACACAATCATATTTTTGTAATATTTGTGTATTTATAAATATTTGATTAATTTCTTATTAAAAGCTAAACAAGAAATTGTTTGTTTCTTTATTTATTACTTGTCTATCTTGGTCTTCTTCTGGTGCTGCGCTTATAAAGCTTTCGTGTAGTGGAAGTCTGTCTGATGTTTAAATCCAATGTTATAAATTTTTTTTCCAGATATTATTATAAATAAATGGTCAGTCACACCTTTTTATCTAAGATAATTTATCAAAAATTGTCGTTTTGTATTTTTGTATGTTAGAAAATTTAATTCCAACTAATTTGTTGTTGTTATAGTGTTTGTTGCATTAATAATTTTATTTAACACTTTATAAGAACAGGAACATGATTTTTATTGAATCTTTTATTTTATTTTTTGATAGATGATGAGTCTTTGTGATAGGAATATTACTAATAATATTTAAGTATGTTAAAAAGTTGCGATTATACGAAAAAAAAATTTAAAGATTGTAATCTTAACATATTTTGTTGTTGTGGTTATGTTCAGAAGATATGAAAAATGTGTTACCATCACTGTACATATAGTCAATAAATGTAAAATCATTTATTATGCCAAGACGATGACAATTTCCTTATAGATTTGCCAATTTTAATTGAATTTCAATAAATCATTGAACGCGAGACGAATAAATTCAACATCAGGGTCATTACTTGTTTTGCCGTGTGGTAAATCATTAGGTTAAGTATTAGGTATAGCTTGAAGCATCAAACAACATTTTAGTCATATGTAGATTTTAAATTATCATTTGTTTATAATTATTTGACTTTTATTAATTTTATTTTGGTCGTTTGTATTTTCCCACACCATAGTTGTTTCAATATATTTATCGATAAATTACACAACTGAAACCCAAATGTTCAAGAACGCAATTTTTGTCATCAGCCCGACCGTGAATATCCCCAAAACGATTACTTGTTTTAATAAATGTACAGTCATGTTATGCCATAATTAATTAAAGCCCCAAAACATATTTGGCAACATATAGCAGACTTTTATTTCAGCAAAACCTGTGGTAATTTATAGCTACTAGAAGATACATCAGTTACACACTGAAATTGGTTTTCTTACTCTTCTTAAACAACTGACCATACTCAACGATCGTATGTTCTAGAGCGATTGATACTAGGATTGTTGGTGTTCCACATTATTGAATCTCAAAATTTCACAAGACTTTAAAATCTGTATCTTTGTCTTACAAAAATCCTCCCCATCCCATGGAAGCAAATGTCGAGCCTGGAATTGGAAATTGTGACAATAGCCTGAATACAGCAAAAATATCTGTCAAAATACCACCGGAATTTAGGCAGAAACCATGTCATCTAACAAATATGTTTTTATCAAAAAATCACCAGTAATTACAGATCGTTCATATATGTATAATATGAAACTGTATCGCGTATTTGTGCCTACAGTTACAAGTTCTTAGTTGCAAGTTGTAAGATGCAAGTTGGAAATTGCAAATTGAAACTTACAACTTGCAACTTACAGCTTGCAACATACAACTGGCAACTTGCAACTTCAAAATTGCAACTTTCAACTTACAACTTACAACTTGCAAATTAAAACTTGCAACATGCAACATGCAACTTGCAAAATGCAGCTTGCAACTTGAAACGTGTAACTTGCAACTTTACAACTTACGACTTACAACTAACAACTTAAAACTTCCCACTTACAACGTACAACTTAAAACTTAAAACTTACAACTTACAACTTACAACTTACAACTTACAACTTACAACTTACAACTTACAACTTACAACTTACAACTTACAACTTACAACTTACAACTTACAACTTACAACTTACAACTTACAACTTACAACTTACAACTTACAACTTACAACTTACAACTTACAACTTACAACTTACAACTTACAACTTACAACTTACAACTTACAACTTACAACTTACAACTTACAACTTACAACTTACAACTTACAACTTACAACTTACAACTTACAACTTACAACTTACAACTTACAACTTACAACTTACAACTTACAACTTACAACTTACAACTTACAACTTACAACTTACAACTTACAACTTACAACTTACAACTTACAACTTACAACTTACAACTTACAACTTACAACTTACAACTTACAACTTACAACTTACAACTTACAACTTACAACTTACAACTTACAACTTACAACTTACAACTTACAACTTACAACTTACAACTTACAACTTACAACTTACAACTTACAACTTATAACTTATAACTTATAACTTATAACTTATAACTTATAACTTATAACTTATAACTTATAACTTATAACTTATAACTTATAACTTATAACTTATAACTTATAACTTATAACTTATAACTTATAACTTATAACTTATAACTTATAACTTATAACTTATAACTTATAACTTATAACTTATAACTTATAACTTATAACTTATAACTTATAACTTATAACTTATAACTTATAACTTATAACTTATAACTTATAACTTATAACTTATAACTTATAACTTATAACTTATAACTTATAACTTATAACTTATAACTTATAACTTATAACTTATAACTTATAACTTATAACTTATAACTTATAACTTATAACTTATAACTTATAACTTATAACTTATAACTTATAACTTATAACTTATAACTTATAACTTATAACTTATAACTTATAACTTATAACTTATAACTTATAACTTATAACTTATAACTTATAACTTATAACTTATAACTTATAACTTATAACTTATAACTTATAACTTATAACTTATAACTTATAACTTATAACTTATAACTTATAACTTATAACTTATAACTTATAACTTATAACTTATAACTTATAACTTATAACTTATAACTTATAACTTATAACTTATAACTTATAACTTATAACTTATAACTTATAACTTATAACTTATAACTTATAACTTATAACTTATAACTTATAACTTATAACTTATAACTTATAACTTATAACTTATAACTTATAACTTATAACTTATAACTTATAACTTATAACTTATAACTTATAACTTATAACTTATAACTTATAACTTATAACTTATAACTTATAACTTATAACTTATAACTTATAACTTATAACTTATAACTTATAACTTATAACTTATAACTTATAACTTATAACTTATAACTTATAACTTATAACTTATAACTTATAACTTATAACTTATAACTTATAACTTATAACTTATAACTTATAACTTATAACTTATAACTTATAACTTATAACTTATAACTTATAACTTACAACTTGCAACTTGTAAAGTGCAAACGTGCAACCTTGCAAACTTGCCACTTGCAACTTTCAACTTGCATCTTGCAACATGCGACTTACAACTTGCAACTTGCAACTAGAAACTTGTACCTTACAACTTGCTACTTGCAACAAACACCTTGACATCGAACTTGAAATTAGTTGTCACGTAACTTGCAACTTACAACTTGCAACATACAACTGGCAAACTCACAACTTGAAACTTGCAACTTGCATTTTGCAACTTCCAACTTGCAACTGGAAACTTGCACCTTACAACTTGCTACTTGCAACAAAACACCTTGACATCGAACTCGAAATTAGTTGTCATCAATTGAGTTACGCCTCCGTCAATTCAGTATTGTAGTCCTAAAATGAACCACGTAAAACCTCAAAATTTCTTCTTCTTTTCAACAAGAAAATACCCGAGCGCCTGGAAGAATGCAATGGTACGTACAACCACTCCTGAACAGCTGTCGTTAAAGTTTTTGAGAAATATATTAACCAACATCTGGTGAAGTATCTTGAAAGTAATAAAATTATTTCTGGTAAACGTGGCTATAATAAATGTGACTTTCATAAAAGTCGCTCCAAAACCGATCTCTTGACGTATGCCGCAAACAAAATTAATGGAATCATGTCCAAGGAAAACATGGAGCGGGCTTTGCAATTGCTTTAGATATATCCAAGGATTTTAACAAGGTTTGGCATGAGGATTCCAATTGTTAATTAGCAAGTAGATAAAAAGCTTTCTCAAATTCTAAAATACCATCGTTGTGCTAAGCGGAAGATTTCTCTTATACTACTTGCTCTCTTCTGCGAATACTCTTTTGTGGTAAAATACAATGTACTCGTAAGTTGTGACTCAATTCAATTGCTTCGGACTCAAATTATATATTATATATAAGACATTCGGCAGACCAAGTAAAGAGTAATATCAATGTACATAAGTGTACGGTACAGCTGCCAAAACCTCGAACTAAGGAAGCCACTCGCGAATTTATTTATCGAACATCAAAGAAATGGAATTCACTAAATGGTTTGGAATGTCCGTTGGTCTAAAACAAATATTTTTCATGGTTTACACATTTTGTTTCTTGTGACGTAGTTAACTGTTTCTCGTCCATGCATATTCAATCATTTTAATAGATCGTTTTCATAAAAATAAGTGCTAGTTGCTGAAAGCTAAGGAGGTAGTCAAAACTTCCGTCTGGAAATTAACGAAACAAAAATTCACTGGAAACTGGGAACTTCTAAGATTTCTAGCAAGAGTATTTTTCGGAAAATGACTAAGTAATAAATGGACTGAGTATACGAAAATCATAGTTTGGTTTCAGGCTGGCAAAACTGCATCTAATCAAGGATATATTTTAAGGAGTATTCAAATTCAGTAACTAGATCAAAAGATTTTTGGTCATACCTTATATATAATCGAATAGCATTTTGAGTCTTTTTTGTAACGAAAAATCTTCTATTAGTGGTAACAGAATGAGGACGAAGAATTCTGAGAGGTTTAGTCTTTCGGGGATCACCAACTTAAAAAATACAAATAAACCTTGCTCA
Source organism: Nephrotoma flavescens (assembly GCA_932526605.1). Taxonomy (NCBI): domain Eukaryota; kingdom Metazoa; phylum Arthropoda; class Insecta; order Diptera; family Tipulidae; genus Nephrotoma; species Nephrotoma flavescens. Next base: position 41,601,485 of record OW052221.1, on the reverse strand, counting down.
CAAATCCGAACGGAAGTACCCCAATTATTGCAACTGCACATAAAAATGTTATTATTTAAACAACGATCTAGTGGTGTAAAACCTGACTATGCCACCAGTTTTGTTATAGAAAACTAGCTAGTTAGAGAAGACTAAATCAAGATTATTTATCATAAGTTGCGAATTTGCGGGTTTCAAACAATTTCCCTCTTGTTTTATGCAAAATTTAGTGAAAACTCCTAAACCATTGCGAGCAGAGCTGAAAATTTAATTATGACGTACAGCGTCTTTTCGTTTTCGAGCTCTTAAAATATGCAAACCGATGTTTTTAAAAAACAAGGTGCCAACATTTTTTTACCAAATTCTCTAAAAGCATTATTAGCCAAAAATCAACTTTTACTTATGTGAGTGGGGGAGAGGGGGGTCAGGGTCTTACTCGTGGTGTCTAATTTGACTCTTCAATTTCTAGATCTTGCATTTCATGCTGTCTTGAAATGTTTGTTTGCGGCGTGGGTTTTGTTTGGCGTCTTATTAATTTTTTTTTTAAATTGGTTAAACGCGTTTTCGAACCGCCCCAACAATTAGTAGAAAAGTCTGTGTAGATTTAGGGCCGGATTTACTTCGATTTGAGGAACATAAATACTGACAATTATCCAAAATTAAATATACAATTTTTAGCCGTCTTACTAGCAAACTACAGGGTAGGAAAAAATTCTGTTTCCAGTATAAAAAATATTTTTTTTTTGTTTTAGGACTTTTAGAAAATGGCCGGTTAGTAATTGCCCCCTCCAACTATTCGTTCTGTGGTATGAGCAAATTTGAGCAATATAGGAACGTTGCAGAAGTGAGACGCGTAAGCAGATCTTGTTCTATTTTTAGGCAGTGTTGCAGATAACTCTGAACTCAACGACAACTTTCAACATAGATGGGTTATATGATGACCAGCCAACCTTCGTGAACAAGCAAAAGTGCAGATTTTTTGGCACACATAATCTTAAAAGCCTCCACAAATGACTGTTTGCAAGCTATTCGATCTATAGAGATCGCAACAGAACAATGTTGTACAATTTCTTATTTCCACTCGTGCGAGGGAAAACAACAATGAAAACTAATGATTTCAGCAGGAAGGTGCAACGACCCACACGGGTTGGGCTATAAATTCAAAATTTTAAAATCCCGTAGTTTAAAATCGAATAATTGTTGTAAAATCCTGTAATGTCTAATAGAAATTTTTCTTAAAAATGATTTTTGGAAGAATTTCTGGAATATGGCCGCCTGGAACGGAACTCAGCTGTACTTGGATGCGTGTAAAATTTATTTCAAAGAGTTCATTCATAATTTTCAATTTGTTGTCCTTGATTTTACCAAACATATTGCAAATTATTGGGTGACCTCTTCTGCATTTGAGAGTACAACACCTGTTTCTAGGGTAGACTCAAAATATTTTATATTCCGCTTTTGAGCTTTATTTTTGTATACCACCTGGTATACCGTGGTTGTGCCAATCTTCTATGATATTACACAAATAATTATAGAAAAGTAGCTCCTGTTCATGTTATAAGATATTATCTGTGGCACTATTCTGGTTTTCCGTGGAAATTGGGAAAACTATTTTCATAGCACTTTTGTCTTAATTAAATTTTTCTGGCCTACTGATGGAATTACTTTGGTGTAAATATTTTTGAAACAAAGTTGCATGGAAAACTTTTGTTATCAAAAATTAATTGGAAAAATAATTGAATTCAAAAATATTTACAACCTATTAATTCCAACAGTATATAGGCCAGAAAAATATAATTTAGACAAAAATGTTATGAAATATTTCTCCCAATCCCTAATTCCCAGGGAAAGCCAGAATAGTGCCACTGGTACACTCAAAAAAAATTTCTGTAAATATACAGCACACAAAATAATTTCTAAATTATAAAAATAAATTGTAAAAATAACAAATTTTTTTTTGATAAATTCAATAAAATTTTCATAAAAATGAAAATATTGAAAAAATACAGTAAAAATTTGTAAATTTAATAAAAATTTCGTCAAATATACAAAATATTAACAATAAAATTGAAAAGGACGTTGTTAAATTTACAAATTATTTTGTGTGCTGTATATTTACAAAAAATTTGTAAATTTTTTTTTGAGTGTAGTATACGGCACTACTTGGATCCCTCAGACATAGTGCCAGGAAATTCAGAGTGGCCCTGGATAAATCACAAGACTGTCTACACAATAAATTAGAGCATACTATCTATTCAACAAACTCAATCCTATAGTTCCAATGGCTGAGTTTCGTCCCAGGTGACCATATTCCACATTTTTTTCAACTCATCAACCCATTTTACAGGGTGACTGACAAAACAAAACGCCACAGAACTTATATTTTTTGATGAATTTTATTGAACCAAAGTAAAAAATGTTTACAATAATATTTAAATTTTTGAATTGCTTTAGTAGTTTTCGATTTAGCCATCCTTAGCCGCGATTATGACCTTCAAACGGCCGACAAAGTTATTGCATGCAGCACGAAAGTGGCTCTGCGGTATTTTGGCCCATTCCCGGTGAAGCGGTCCCAACCTTGCTTTTCAGAATAGCCCAAACCGAGATATCTAGTGGATTTGCATCCGGTGAATTTGGTGGCCATTGGGCAGTGGAAATGAACCGCGGAACGTTGTTTCTCAGCCAATCTTGATTGATGCGCGCTTTATGACTGGGCGCCGAGTCCTGTTGAAATGTCCAGGCTCTGCGGCCGAAATATTTTTGTGCCCAAGGCTTCAATGCTCCATCCAATACATGATCTCGATAAGTTTGAGCATTTATCTTGATGCTACGGTAAAAAAAATGAGCGGTGAACGGCTTTCGATCGTTACGGCAGCCCAAACCATCACCATCGGCCCCGGTTGGTTTCGAGTGGCAATCCGTTGGCCCAAATTTTTAGTAGAACGGCCGGGCAAGTAAATCCGGTCATTTTGCTTGTTCACGTATTGCTCAATAACGAACGGTGACTCATCGGAGAAAACTAAATTCGGCAAATCGTCACTTTCGTGCAAGCGTAATAACTCCTTTGCTCTTTCCGCTCTAACTTTTTTTGAGCATCGGTGAGACCATGCGTTTTATGAAATTTCGAGACCTTTAGTACCTTTAGCCAATTTGGCCTTCACCTTCCGAATGATATCCGGCGATGTTGCAGTGCGTTTCGGTCCACCACCATGGCGTTTTGCAATGCTGCCAGTATCGTTATAACGATTTATGGTGTGACAGAACATTTTATTCACATGCAGATTTGTTAACTGATTAACAATCGGCGGCTGTGGTTTTCCATCCAATTACAGAGCAATCACACTATTACGCTTAAATTCCATTGCATATAAATTTTTTCTGAATTTTTTCCACTAAAATGCTTTCGTACGCTTGTAAACAATGGAATAAACTGTCATTAGTGTAAATTTGAGTGCTCTGTCATCACTAGTATGATAGCAGTGACAATCTCATGTTGGTAACACTTCGCCTCAGTCACCCTGTATAATCACATTTTCGACCAACCCACCGAAACCCATAATAATCGTGTAATAAATCGCTGAGTACAATCAAGCCATATTTCAGAACTTGCCGACTAACCTAATTTCAATGATTGGTCAAAACATGACATACTTAGACTGCGGTTCAATTCGTGACTTATTTTGTGGACACTGACTTATTTTAGAGTCTACAATAAACCTCCAGTAGGCTAGACTTATTGTAGACTTGTTTGACTTTTATGCGAGGCTTGCGCACAAGCTGGTAACTCATCAAAATAATTCCAACAAGTTTCAAATAAGTCAGTCTCCATGAAATTTGTCACGAATTGGACCGCAGCCTTAATATCAACATTACGGGATTTTTGTAATATTTTACAGGACCTTAAAATACGGGCTTTTAAAAACATATGGATTTTGAATGCCAGGATTTTAAGCGGCTTACGACCCACACCACTCATGCGACAATCGAGTCGCACTCAAATGTCAAAAAATGGCGATTAGAACAGGTTGTTTCGATCACCTAATTTGACGGCACGAGAATTTTTTTCGGTAAGGCTAATGGGAAATGGTATGCATCAACAAACTACAGACTTTGTGAAAGCTAATAACACTTCAAAAGGTGATGCAAAATGCCATCAAAACACTTAACCGTTATAATTTTCCATTGGAATGTAAAAAACCCCTTGAATAAACATTTAATTTGAAATTTATTTATTTATTTATAAAAAGGAAAGGGACTTTCGCCCACCCTGTATTAGACATATTATATCCTTTAGTTTTCTATTTAATTTTGTATATACTTAATCCCAAGAAAACAATTGAATTTGTAATTATTCCTTATAAATAACTAGAAGGGATATTCATACCCAATTTACTGTTCGAATTTTACATTTTCCCATATTCCAAAATCCATGTTCGTATAGTCTTTAGTTTCCTAATCTTCTGGTTTTGATAATTCCTTTGATCCTGTTTTTTCTTGTTTCGTTTGTGCAAAAACATAAACATTTGATTGGGACAATTATTGTTGATATTTACGTTTAAAATGATAAAGTTATTCTTGTGTCTATGTATATATAAAGTATTTTATGATATGAGGAATACAAATTCCAAGAAGAGCGCCGCTGTGGTATGTTTCGACCACCAAAAAATTTGTACATAACAATCAAAATTACAAAAACAAAACTATATACATAAAATTATCATCGGGCAATAATCCAAACATATTTTTGTGTTGTACAGTAATTTTGGAATCTCCATAAACATAAAAAGCCAATATATTCCCAACGCGCTTCGTTCATTTTTCGTAATCAATAAAATATGATTTCTTTTCCCAGTTGCTGTGGTTTATACTCGTACAGTCTTTTGACTCTCTCGCTTGTTGTCTTGTTTATATTTTGAGAGACGTCATTAATAACAGCAAGTTGTCTTGTATTTTAACGCAACAAGAAATTGTTTATTGATTTTGTAATTTTTTTTTGTGTGTTAAGAAAACCAAACAAAAAATTATCAATAATCCTCACGAAATGCTCATACCTTTTGGCTGCGTGGAAGAGTTAAGATTTCCTTGTGGTATTTTTAATAAAATGTTTAGTTCTGTAAGAATATTGTTGTTGTATTTTATATATATAGGTACGGTTTAAGTGGTGATGCTGGCTATATACGTACGTTTATATGATTAAAATGTTTTGTATCTTAAATTCATAGGCTAGTGACAAAATTTTAGATTAGCCGATTGATAAATTTATATGTTTATTTCTAGTATGCTTTACGTCACTATCCCAAGGCAATCAAACCCAGAAGATAGAACAAATAATAAGGTACTTAACTGTAACAATTTACTAAATAGTTTTTTTTTTTACTATACCAAGATGGCAAGTGTGACAAAATCGTTTCATATAAAACATAATAAAACAAAATTCTCATCATTATTTTTCGATAATTATCCTGTGATGTAAGGTCTTAAGTGCAAAAAAATAAATGTTTACAAGTACAACTATCATTATCTCTGGTTTACTTTTTCTACATATATATTCGAATAATCAAAAGTCATCATGAGTCCTTCCATATTATCTCCTACCTGGAAACCATTCCCTAGAATACCACGTAACATCATCATCATCATTAAAACTACAGGAACTTTAACTAAAATAAATAATTTTCAAAACAAACAAAACATCATTAGCAGCTTATATGTTGTAACACATATACATACATATATATCGTGTATCCTTAAAATACAATAATAATATAACAATACAAATACCCAGAATAATAATGTGGATATATCCTTTTTTTATTTCTTGTTCCTCATCGTTGTCATCTTCTTATCATCATCATCCAACACAATATTGTTTTTGTAATTTTAATTGTCATTCTGCTATTTACCTTGCTCATCCCGGCCTCTGCCGCCTCAGCATCCTCATATCAACGTACAGAAATTCATAATTTTCAAGAAGACTTCAAATGTGATAAGAAAAAACAACATATCATTAGAGACACAAGTCAAGTAGAGATTCAACTACTATAAAAATAACAATTAATCCTTTTTAACGTGTGTGTGTGTTGTTGTTGCAGGACGAGTATGTTTTTTGTGTGTGATCTGCTTCTCACAACTAAAATATATAGATTGGGAAATTATTTTTTGGGGACTTGTGTGTATTTTCTGGACAAAAATTGAATTAATTTTTATTTTGTCATCTTGTTTTTTTTGTGTGCTTCTTGTATCCATCCTTAAGGATATTTTGTTATGATGTTATATTTTTTTTTTGGTACCGAGAATAAACAAAACATTTTACTGTTTTCAATTAAAAAATACAATAATATAATACGAGAAAAGAAATTATGGAAAATCGGTATTTTCCGAAAATATCTCTCCATCTTGCCAAAAAAAGGATCCAGTGATAGAAGGTATGTATGTTGAACATGTATTATTATTATTATTAAAATAAATATACTTCAAATACTAGAAGAGGGTCTTGTCACTTTTATATTTTTTAATTTTGACCAAAAAGTTGTCTTTTTCAAAGGAGTTTAGTTATTTTTTTGCTTGGGCAATATAAAATTGCAACTTACACGATATAGAGAATAAAATTGGAAATTTAAATATGTAAAAAGGATGTGCGAACACAAAAAGATACGAAATTAAAATTGACAAAGTCAGGAAGTGTATGTTTTCATTGATGCCGTCATTGCAATGATTTTCAAAATTATTATAAAGTTTTAATGTTGGCCCTTCAAGACATTTTAATTAAAGTAGTTCATTATTCACAAAGGAATATTAACATTTCTTAAAAGCTAATTTATTCGCATTTTGTACTATACTTGTTGCAAATTGTTCTGTTCATAATATAATTACAGGGGGCCATTCAATCATTTAAACCGATATTTTGGGGCTGACCATTCAGAGTTACTTGTAACATTTTGAATTAGGAGTGAGTGTCGAATAAGATGAATCCTCGTAGCTCCAATTTGACATACCATCAAAGTGTTCATTTCTTCAAAAGTCAAGTTGGTGTCATTTTTTCTTTGATTAAAAGTACGAGCGCAAACTCATTATCATATCATAGTAAATATCTTTAGGTGGACCTCTTCTGACTGATAATCTTTTTATCGTAGCTATAAAAGCGACTGACGTTAAATTAAAAAAATTACATCTGCTGGATGATTTTGCTGGTAACCAGAATGAAGATATTTTTGGTGCAAGAAGGAGTTTATTAATCTGCATAAAGAACTTGAAATAAACAGAATGATTGTCTTTTGTTGTATTGACTATCTATGTTATGAAGGCGTCCCCCAACTCTCAAAATTCCACTTCCGTCTAAGAAAGGAGAAAGAGATCAGAGTTTACTCTTCCTAAAAATGATTTCATTTTTGTCTAATTATTCGATTTCTTGCTCGTATTCGCTGTGTTGTACCCATTTCAATAATTTGTTTTCTGCTTCTTTCATTTGCTTGGTCGTTAAGTTGGTATTTGCCTTTACAACAAATTGGCTGGTCACCTTTCTTCATCGATCGCAGAAGACGAAATATTTGAATTCACTGGCACCAAGCTAGAATTCTGGGTCAGCCATGATGAATGATTTCATCAGCGTTCCACTTGAAGTAACTACCCGCTGGAGAATCCTCTAAACCAATGATTTGCAGGATTGTATTTAGATGAAATATGATTCCATTGTTCCCTTGGTAGAACGTCTAATATTTTAGATTTTATATTCGGGACAAATGTTTTCCACGCTGCTGGGTAATCTGAAAGCCATTTGAGGACAATTGTGGCATGATATCTACCTTACGGTACGAGACCTCGCGTTGTGTTCCATAATCTTGCCAACAAATGAGTTCCGCATAATTCTAACCTTGGAATGGGAACTTGCTTGATTGCAGCCACCTTTGTTTTGGTAGTAATCAAGTTGACTGCACTACTCCCATTATCTCAACAAGATCTGAATGAACCTCGCTATCTAAAATATTTTTTCGTCTTGTTGTTTTAGCTCCACACTTATTTGACCGGTTGGAATTTCCAGTGCTAATGTTTGTAATTTTTCAGTTTACTTTGAATATTTTCAAATAATTCATATTCTCTAATTTTTTCTAAATTCTCCTTAATTTCTCTTATTTTCTAATCTTCTCTTTGATGTCTCTTCTCTTTTGTTCTATGACTGGGTGGTACCACTCTTATATAATTCTTTGCGTACATTTTGTATTAGTATATACGCTAAATATATTAGTATATACGCTAAATATATGTATATATGTTGCTGGCTTCTCTAAAACAATTACTGATGAGATAACGATATAAGCTGAGTATTCGCCTATTTTATTATCAGTCAATTTTATTTCGAGTGATTGCGATAATTAGTAGAAATCACAGACTGTAAAGCTTTTTTTATAAATTCGCATTATTCTTGAATCTTGGTTTTTTATCTAAAATGGCAAGCAGTTCAAAAAAACAAAAACTAAGAGAATATTTAAATGAAAATTCTCCTGGTTATGAATATGGGCTCTCAAATAATTCGCCCTTAGACAGAGACCCTCACATGGAAAATTTTTCCAATATACGAAGTTTCGGAAGAACACAATTAGGTTACATGAAGTAGCGTTTTTTTTTATAATAAAATATTATAAATTATATTAGGAAATGCACAGAAATTGGAGCTTTCAAAGTTCTTGCAGAAGAGTGGGTTTTAACAGAAGAAAAATTCAAATCATTTTTATCAATTTTATATGGGCGTGATGCTTATGAAGCTAAAAAAGCAAAATTGTCGTATATTATCGAATAAACCGAGTAAATTTGGAATTAAATTATGGTTTGCAACAGTTTTGACAAGTAAATATGTCATAAATGGGTTTCCGTATTTAGGAAAAAATAAAAATAAACCAGAATCAATATCTGTGGGTGAGTTCGTTGTCCTACAACTAATTAAGCCATTTACTGGTTCCGGTATGACAACTCATAATTTTTTACAAGTAAATTACTAGCTTCTTTTTTCTAACTTTAGAAAATAATACGACTTTAATTGAAACTATTCGTTCAAATAAAAGGGAATTGCCGAAAGTTGCCAAACATAAAAAAGATAAATTGTCCAAATTCTCAAGTTTAATTTACAGATTTGATAATTGCATACTAACGGTATACAAAGCTAAGTCAACTAAGAAAGTACTTCTCTTTAGTTCTAAGCATAATTTCCGAAAAATACATGAAACTTCATTTTCAATAGCACCAAATTTGGTGTAGATATAATGGACCAAATGGCTAAAAAAATACACTGTTTAGTCGGGATCTCGGAGATGGCCTTTACAAGTATTTTCTAATACCCTAGACATACCTGGAATTAATGCTTGGATTCTGTACAAAGAACTAACGGGAACAAATATTACCAGAAAAGACTTTCTATTTCAATTAGCAGAAGAACTTTGTACTGCCTATCATTCGAACCAGGAAACCTAAGTGAACTACTGATGGTACATAAAATTGAAAACACTACGCGAAAATGCTGTCAAATTGGATTCTGCCACGAAAGTAAAACCACGAATATCTGTGTTGGTTGCAAAAAATATATTTGTGGGACTAGTACATTAAAAAAATAATTTCTGTTTGTATAAAGTGCGCTAATAAAAGTTAAAAATGAAATAACTATTCTTAAATGTATTATATTATGTATACAAGTTATGTAAATAACAAATAAACATTGAATTACATATGCTTCTAAAGAACTCAATAAACTAAAATTATATTTTTACGTTGTTGTTGTTTTATTGTAATGGTTTTGTTGTGATTGTTCCGTACATTGGTCTATTTCAGTATATCTCGAATTAAATACACAATCGTAGGAAATTCTTCCATTTGGCGTCAAACCTGTGTGACAACGACTATGATAATTCACAACGAAACCATTAAAATAAAACAACAATAACAACAACAACGTAAAAATACAAAAGTAATTCGTATGCAACGAAAAGTTAATTGGTAAAAATGAAGTATAGATGGAGAATATGAAAGAATCGAATTTCGTAGACTTGGAAGTAATTCGCTAGTGCTACATATACATGGTATTGTTCTATATATAGACAATATTCCTATGTAAAAATATCAACGTCAGTCGCCGCGGCCTGATGAGATGACTGATTTTTTCAAATCAATAATCTCATTAAGTTCGAAACTGATTGTTGCGATTCTTGCAAATCTTCCATCTATATAATTCAAATTAAAATTCTAAACTAAAATTATAAGTCTTTTATTTCAAATGATGTACAGGTCAAAATGACCGGTTGGTAGAGTTAGGCATATACCAATGGTTGGTATATCTAGTGTTAAACCAACTGGATTTTAAGGCATCGACTATTTTTTGTTTTAGCTGCGTCGCGTGTTCAACTATATCTGAAATTTTTTTATTATTTCAACTTTTAAGTTTAAGCAAAATATTTTTTGAATTAACAGTATGTATGCACCAGGTTTGATGATTAAACTATTTTCTGAAGGCTTTTGAAAAGCTTAAAATAATTTCTAGATGTTCTTCATTTGATTTAAAAAGAACGAAATGTATAAATCTTTGAAAAATTTGAGCTGCATTTCTGAGACAGAAAGTAATTTTAGTAAACTCGAATAATCCAAAGGGTGGGTTGTTTTAGTAATGACAGATGGTTTAATAAATTTTATTGTAAGCTGGTTATGTTAAGAAACCTGAACGTCCTTCAAGTTGATACGAAAAGTATTGAAGGTGTGGAATTGGATAGCGATCAGGAATAGTGATTAGTGACACGATTCAAGCTACGGTAATCACCACATGGTCTCGAATCTCCGCTCTGTTACTTCGTCAACAAACACCAAGTGTTATAATATTTTCGAATTCCTTTTTTTGCAAACTTCATTATATCCGGTGCCTATAGTTTTACAAGAAACAGGATGTCCTGAAGTTTCAGCCGATGGGTAATTTCCTATTTAACTATGGTTTAACATTCAAGAAGTGGGTATAAAATTGCCGAAAATTTAGAATGCTAACTCTCCGCACTATTTGATAGTTCTAATCACAAAAAGCGATGTTACCATGTCAACCAGTCTTTGTTTGCGTAGATCCACAATCAACCTTGTGGTTTTAAGATCAGCACCAATAATAAGCATTGACTCGTTTGCAATAATGAATTTCCATTTAAAATGTTATGTAAATTCAACGAAACTACCTAGCCATCGACCGTAGTATCTACTAAAAATTTGACTTTTGAAATAAGGTCTAAAATAAACACGAACTTTTACTTCATCAGGGATGGTCACCACATCCGAATGAGAATGTAAAAACTTTTTTGTCTTTTTTGCTTGAACAAAATTAATTATAAAATTTGAACGTTTGCTATTAACCATAGTTTTAGATTAAGGTAAAATTTTAATTCTATAATTTTCAAATTTTTTAGATGGTGGATTTTAAAAATTTGTACCGGATGTTTTTTTTTATTACGGGGAATTAAATCCGCAGGTTCAGATGGAATACCAAACTCTATAGGTTTCTGCCCACAGAAAGGTCGTGGTGGTTTGAAACGAATATCACTTATTTTGGAATGAGTTTATTATATTAACCGCAACTCCCGCCTGTTCTCTAACTTGGAAAGGCGGCTGTTGCCGCCATTATTGAAATTTGGAAAAAATTTTAACCGGCTGTTCGAGAATCTGCCATAGCAGCGTCCACGAATTGATCCCCATTTACTGAGGTGTCAACTGAACTATCACGTTGTACATTTCCAATTTTTCACTTACTAAGAAATATCGAAAACAAAAATGAAAAATTCGGAAGAGAAAAGAAAAGGAAAGAATATTAAAAAAAAACAGTGCGGATTGCAATAATCTGGAGATAAAAATGCTCGAAGTATAAGCATTTATAAGCGAGAAAGGCGAAAATAATATCCGGGAAAGTGCTACTACTACAAAAGAAGCAGAACGAAATTATAACCAAGGAAAATATTCAAGATATTAGCAATATCAAATTGACAGATTCGAAAAGTTGAGGATTGCCGTTGGCTGTATCGAAAGAACTTATGAAGGACTTAGTCAAGCACAATGTTATTTATGCTGCTTTCAAAAATCGCCCATTTTGCTGCTCTGTTAAGGAACTGTATGCATTTACGCGAATTTTAATGATAAGTGCATACTCACCTGTATCGAGCCGAAAGATGCATTGGTTCATTGAGTTGAATATGAAGAACCTCAAAATTTCTAATACAATGAGATTAAACCGATTTGATGAAATTATGTATAATTTACATGCGTGCGACAACAGCAACTTAGACCATTGATTGAACAAATGGACAAAGCTTTTTTGAAATATTGCTCTATTCGAAGTACATTTTCAGCAGACGAACCAATGATCCCATATTTTGGTAGACATGGCTGTAAAATGTTTATCAAAGGCGAACCATTAAGATTCGGGTTTAAGGCTTGGGTTGCAATAACGACTCGGTATTGTGTAAGTTTTGACACTTATCATTGAAGGCCAATTCAAGCAACAGGTACCGAGTAGGTACTTGGAAAAGCAGAATCCGTTGTCATCCAATTTCAAGAAATTTTGAAAAATAATTATCCTGATTTAGAGTTTTTCTAAAAATTGTGAAACGGCACCACGCTTTATCAACCACTTAGGAAAGCATAATTTCAGCCGAACCGGAACATTGCGAGGAAATTGGGTAAGAAAGACTGACTTGAAGTTTGTCCTAGCTTGTCCTAAACAAAACAACAATGTTTCCAATTAATAATAAAATTTAACACTGTAAAATATATTACTTCGGGAACATAAATATTATATTTTTGAACAAATGATATTTAGACAAATTAAAAAATTGAAAATAAAATAACATCTATGATAAAATCTGAAATGAGAGCCATTTGGTGTGTTCAGTCCGACCAAAATGATAAAATTTATCATGATATTTTTTGTGACCCTAACTTCACTCCGTATAATTTTATGTCAAACCCAAGTGAACAACCAAATTGAAAAAATAATTATAAATTTATTCTGCACGTCAAAACATTGGTGGCGCTGTCATAACAAAAATTTACTATTTACTAATGCCTAAGTGTATTTCACAATAGTTTAATACTTCACAACTATTCTTAGCTAATAAAACAAACCCGGGGAGTATACATAGTAATTCACACATTTAAACATTCATTCAATTATTATTTACGACAGAGATTTGCAGATAATTGATTGAGCTAAAAACTTTCACAAATTGTTTTTAGATGGCATTTCTATGTAAATATAAAGGAAATCATATTTTTTCGTCCAATTCATGAATACACGAATAATTTTAACCACACACCGTCGCACCTAATCAATCATTCAAGGCGGCCGCATGAAATGTCTCTCAAATCTCGAGCCGAGCCAACAAAGTTAAAACTTAAAAATGTGTGATCTCAAATTGTTTGTTTAGACAATCTGAAGTTTGTCGACTTCGTTTTATGTGAATCATTTCTAATACATACTTGTCTTGTTCTACCACTTCGATATTTTACATAGAAACCGAATGGTTCGATTCAGGCAGATGTGTAGACAAACTACTTGGGTTTGCAGTATTTTGGCCAACTAAAATTTTATTTAATCGTACTGCCTCCTTTTTATGTTGGCAAAACCGAGAGCATAACAGTTGTTTAGTCTGGCCAATATATATTTTATTGCAAGTACAAGTAACCTTATATACAACTTCTTTTTTAATTTTTAAAGGTGTGGGATCTTTCAAAGATGTGAAAACAGATTTTTCTAAGAAGTTAGTAGCTTTTAAAAATTTTAAAGCTTTTTTAAATTTTTTGAGGCAACAACTGATTTGTTCATACAAATTTTTTACATATGGAATCCCAATATAACTAACATTAACCACCTCTGGTTGAAGAACAATTTCAACAGATTGATTATCTATATTTAAATTTTTATATAAGGTTGAATTTATAATTGGTCTAATAAATGAATTTGTTAACCGTTTTTCCAAAACGGTGTTTTTTAGTAACTGAAAATTATCTTTATGAAAAATGCGGTCCGATAAAAGAATAATCTTATCACATAATAATTTCACGGTATTACGTTGATAAGAAATTGGCCATGTAGTTTTGTGGAACCAATTAGTTGAAATTGAACCATTATTATTATGAATTAGCAGCAAATCTAGAAAGATTAATTTCTTATTAGACTCAAATTCCAATTGTTTTTAAATGAGTTGAAGACACTAAAAATTAATCAATTTTATCACTAGGAATCGCTGTTACAATATCGTCAACAGAAACATCATTTAAAAATTTAAATTCGACCTGAGATAAACGTTTTTTATGTCTGCTTCGGGTTTTGAAATTTGTTAAAATGTAAACAAGTTCATTTCGTAAATGGGCTTTATCAATACTTTCACCAGGGATATCTAAAAGTTTACCTTCTATATTGGCTATAATTTTTGTGTACGGTTCATATTTTTATTTCTATATTATATTGGTTTGTACTATCGATTATAAAAAGTTTTTCTATGTGTTTTAGCCTGAAAATCAGTTTTAATATTATGGACATAAATTTTATTTTCATAAAAATGGATTTTTTTTCCGTTGTCAAATTACGTAACGGAGTTTTAAGAAAATTTAGTATTTTATTTCAATTTTTATATTTAAAGTTTTATGTTTACAATATTTTATGTTTACAAGTACATTAATTTGTTCTATTTTAGTAAGGTTCATTTTTTTATTTTGTTTATATAACTGTAATTGTAATTATTTTTATCAATTTAAGTTAATTTGTTTTTACGATTTGTCTTGATAATGGATATGGATGATATCCGAAACGTCGGCATTTTTATTTAATAAAAATAGGCTTAAAACCAGAAAAAGTTTTTTTTTATTTATTTAGAAACAGTGATCAAGCCTCTACCCGAGGTCGGCTATTCCCTAATTAAACGACAGGTCATAAAATCTCAAGCAGAACAAAATTCTCTTATTTTGTATTCTAATATTTTGTGTCGAAAATAACGGCATTGACGCTTGCAACCAGAAGAGGAGTGTTTGAGTAATTAAACTGAAAGCCACTAATTTAGTGGATTTGAAATTAAACGAAAATGGCCATATCGACTTTTTAATGGATGATGAGTATTTTTTATATAATAAAAGGTAGTCAAATAAAGTTATTTCCATCCGTAATGGCCCAAAAAACCAAGTTTAGGTCGACCGCTGACATCATGTATCGCAACAATTAAGCAACTCGAGATCAATACTATAAACAGTGATTTTTAAAATATTATAAAAATTTACTAGAATTTTAACGAAATCTGGAATCGCACATAATTGCAACACTAATTTGGCATAACCTTGATATTACCAATTAATTGAATTTTATTACAAGCAACATTTGAAAAAATTCTCAGGAACTCTTAATAAAATTTGTATGAGTTTTAGCCTAATGATATAATCGAACAAGTTCGCGTAGGTGGTGGTTTACCTGAAAACTATACACAATATTCATTCATAAAACCAAAAATGTTTTTTCAATTTGTGTGTGATGTCAAAAAAGGTGTGTAACCCCAATTGATTATATGTGTATGGTTCCCGTGCGCGCACAGTATTTTTGTGAATGAATTTTAAGTAACCGCGTTGTTTGGATTTTCTTATAATTATAAAATGTTGCTTGTTAATAACAAACAAACAAAATAAAAAACCAAAAAACGAAATTGATGACAAGAAATTTAACTGTTTGGTAATTTTTTTTTGTCTAATCTCTTATACGGGAATGTGTCAAAACTATTGAGATATCATTAGTCATTTTATTATTTATACAATTTTGTGTATTGTACACAGTAGTTTCGTTATCTCAAGGTTGTTTGTTAATTAAATTAAAATTAACAATCAAATCGTGATTTAATAACATTTATATTTTAACACATTGTTTACTGTAAAATATGTTATTTAAGAGGAGAGGCAGAGTGCACCCGGGGATGTCATTCGAAGTTTAGTAATAAACATATTTTTTTCTTTTTTTGGATAAAATCCAGAATCCTGCGAATACGTATATGAGATTTAAATTAATTAAAAACATTAAACTATATAAGAAATATTAAATTCCAAATTTATTGATTGTCGCATTTTTATAAATTTTTAATTTTATCGCACACAAAAAATGCACACACCAAGAAATTAATCGCGAGTGTTGGAATTTCGCGGAATTTTTATTTTATCTCGCGCGAGATTCTGTTTCTCTGCGCGTTCAAATTTAACATCGCGCACAAAGAAACGTTTTACAAGTAAATATAAAATTGATGGACGAGAGTAAAAGTGGTTTGTTGAAATATTGTATTGCATTAGGAGGTTCTTGTATATTTTGTTAGTTTTCGTTGTTGTTATGTACAATATACGAATTTGACAAATTAGATGATTTTGCTGGGTACATCTTTGACATAATATATTATGTGCGGCTTGAGATAATAAACGCTTAGTTTTTTTTGGGTTCTTTGTGGTTTTGTTAAAAAATATATTGGATTGACTGTATATATATAAATTGTATCTTTTAGGTAAAATTAATTTGTGTCAATGAGAAGTATGTTCTGCGTGATTTTGATGTATGTGCGACCACACCGTGTATTAAAATATCAGATGACTTTTTCTGTGCTCGCAGTATGCAGCACAATTGCAGCACACTGCAATCATAAATCAAACATATTATAAACTTTCTCCAATTCGATTAATAATGATCACAATTTTATTTATTAATTTATTTGTTGCAAGTTCTGCAAAGACAAATTGATATTTCATTTTCAACTATAACGAACGGGGACGTAAAATAAAACTTTACGCTTTCATATATGCATTTTATTTTAGTTTATTAGGCGACAACTTTTATTTGATTTTGCAAAATAAAAATCACACCATGGTGCCCATGTTTTGTTAAATTTAATTTTACAAACAAATAAATAATAAAATTATTATAGTTTGTAAAAATATAAATTTACGACAAAAAATTTTGCATAATTTTTTTTATATAAATCAATTGATTTCGTGTGAAAATGTTGGTTATTTTTTATTTTGGTGGTAGTTAATATTTTATCTAACTCATATCGAACGACGTACGCAGTATACAACTGTTCTACACTACAGTACAGTGGATTCTCGTGGTATATATTGTGTGTGAAAAACTTTAAAACAACTACGTTCGACACATAATGCAACATTGCATTTTTCGCATATCCACCGTATCCGCTGGTGACATTGATCTAAGGGGATTTGATATTCTTAGTTACACCTCATATAATAATCGAGCAATTTGCAAGCTGATCGAGAATTCCACTGTTGTAGTGGGAAAATGGAACTGGCTGTGGTACATCGATCTTTCGTTTTTTTAGACGAACATCTTTTTATTGCACCGACTGGTTCGATGCTACCGTGATTCGTAGGTTGGTTTCGATGCTGTTATCCATTCATCGCAGAAATAAAATTTTGTTGCTCATAAAAACCACGTTCGTTTTTTTTAACAGTTTACTGGCTGTAAGCAGACCGGTTTTGGTTCTGTTTTCTAACAGTCCCCATAACTCTATTTTTTTAAGTATTTCCATTAGGTCATGGTGAAATAATCTGGATAGACTGCTTCAATGGGTGATGGCCGAAATATTTTACCATTCATTCCTCAATTGACAGGTTTTGATGAAAAAATTCCCCATTGTTGAAATTTTTTATTTATTATGTTTGTTACACCTCGAACTTTGATAATCTGATCACCTTTGTTGATATTCGAATTATCAACCATATACAAAAAAAAATGTTTCGTGAAATCTATTTCGGGATATCCTGTCTGCAACAAATAGAATTCGAATGTCTTCATCTAAACACCAAAACATTCTTTCTCGTGCTTGTGAATGATATCAGGAAAATAAAAAGACGAAGTGGACAAGGTAGTTGAAAACTTCAGCATTAAATATTTTTTTCAAATACTAGTAGATTTGGTTCAACCCGAATAATTCATCTTTTAGTTTTGCTAAGCGCCGAATATATACTTCGGTGAGGAACGAATCTTCACTCGATTTCTTTTGTCTCTTGTTGAGTCTCTCTTCGATTTCCTCATTTCAAACAAGACTTGATAGGGGTATACTATTTTTACCTCGAATTCCTGTTCGATAATTCGGGAGTTTTCCGAAAAAATATTGGGGAACACTGGGTCAAATATTCAAAAGTTGTAAAGGTAAAAGTCGAAGTAAAAACCATTTGTCCTAAGATACTTCTATAGTAGCGAATTACTTCTATGCTGGCGAATTACAATGAAAAAAACTTTTCATATTCGTTATTTCACGGAACGCGGCTTGACCCTCAACTAATTTTCTTCGAAATTCAATTTACTTTTTAAAGTATTTGTAAAATCACTGGGATCTCCCAATTTATGGAACAAATGGACAAATTTTTACTGATAACCAGTTTTTTGACAAAAATCATCATTCCCAGTTAAATTTATAGGAGATCTGATATGGATCGGTATTAATGCAAAATTAATTTACAATCCGTTAGTTCGTTACCAGTTTTGTTGTAAATGACATACTTTTAAAAATACACGCAAAAACAGAAATACTCCCATTAAAGCTGTCATTTTCGCTTGGAAAATAAAAAATATTCTAAGGAAGGTGTCACTTTCCGTGAACCGCGATGTCGACTAAAACCTATTCGATTTTGAACCGATTTTCCGACTAAAATCTCACAATTTGTAACAAAAGGTTAGTTATAAAGTTTCATCCCGATCAATCATGACCATCTGGGTTGAACTGAACGGGGCCGTGTTTTTGTTGAAAACAGGTTTCTGTATAGAAAATTATCATTGTCGCTTAAATTTTGGAAAACTGTTTTGGAAATTTGCAACAAAAATTTTATTTAGAATTAGAACAACTTTTTTGACTTATCGTCGATGTCAAGCTAGTGCGTTGCTGTATAATGGTTCAAATTTCAAATCCGATTCGTTTAAAAATGGAGCTAATGGCCTAGAGTTAAAACGCCAGTAATACGCTGAAACAACTGTAAATATTTTGTACTCTTACTAGAACTGTTGCTAAAAGTACCGAGCACAATCCGTGTCGAATATTGATATGTTTTGCTTTGCATAACTGTTTTACTGTTCCAGATTTATTGCGTGTAGCAAAGTATGGTGTTCGCCCTTTCAGGTGACATACACTCGGTTATATGATACAAGTGTAAGCTTTTGAGTGCAGCGGTAGACTGTGCACCTATTTTACTGACTCAATAAAGTGCTCAATATACTAGATATAACTAATCTTATATTATTGAACCCTAAAACCTTCCAAGGTGCTACATTTTGACTCCCGTATGTGTGTGCCTTGTAATGAACTAACTTTTTAATTGTGTCTACGAAACCAACCCATTTCGTATAGTCTTCTTGAAAATGTGGGAGCTGTACTCTTGATAAATTAACTTCATGTTCTTGGGAAGGTTCCATCCAAATTTTTCCATGTATCCATGTTTTTTAATTTTAGAAGTAAGGTAGGTCTAGATCTGTTGCTGGTTGCCAGTATGACCTCCAGTATGTACTGATTGCCAGTTGTTGTCCCGGATGATTGACCGTATGTAGGTTTGCTAAACAATGTTATCTCATTTTCTGTAAGGTTTTTTATTTGACTCTGTAAGCATTGGTCTTGATGGCAATGATGATCCGTTTAGCCTATGATGCATATTAAAATTTTTCTTGTACTTTTTTGTTTAGTTTTCCCATACAATGTGGCTTAAATTCTCTCATCAATTCTCTGATTGTTGTCATAATCAACATTATCGTTGTACGCCTTCCTAAGAGTCGATGTTTTGAGCTCAAGATTTTTCTTGGTTTTCCGAGCTGGACCATCTTTTATATAACTTGAGAGGATCTGCCCTATTTCTGCTGCCTCGTTTTGCTGTTGCAATCACTGATCCATGCCTGTAGGATTCTTGCTTGTATTTAGACTGATATTTACCGGTTGTTATCTGCGGGCATTTTATAGGTGCATATTCTTTTAACAGCTCGAGGGACAAATGTTTAATTAGAGAATTACCACGAATGATGGCTTGACCACTATTTGAAAAATTTCTGTCTTACAAGCTAAAAAGATTTTCAAATATTATACTGCTGGATAATCCATACTGTGCACTAACGGGCTATACATTTCGTTCAAACTGTGTTTACTCGGTGTAATAGCAGGATGGACCAGGAAATGGTAGAATGGACAGTTTCTTTAATTTTATCTCCGCGTGTCCAGCTTGGGTGGTATATCGCCTATCAATATCCCTAGTTCTCGATACTATACTTCGCTTTATTAAACTATGTACGATCCGTTTTTTTGAGAATTTGTCTACTGGCAATATTTTCAGGCACATAAAAATTGTGTTATACATTTATGTATAGCGGGTACGAGCAGAGAAAATTATGTTTATATAGCCGTGGAAATTACACATGAGCGGGCGAGTCATTGCCCCTAAAAACCAATACAATTCTGTTTTCAGGTTGGGGGTGCTGCCTGTTAACAAGCAGCTCACTATATAAACATGTTCAATGTAGAACTATATACCTTAAAATCCTTCACCAGTACGTGACCCACAAACGTAGCAAGCAAATCAAGGCAGCAGGTTAACAACCTCTTTTCGGCAACATGAAACGTCGTTTAGCATATTTAAACCTAGAAATCTCCATAACCATTCGACCCAGAACTTCCATAAGGTCTGGAAGGGGCATCAATGGTACTACCAATTGTTACACTCACATTACTACCGACCATCAAAACGGAGGAGAATTTGAAGTTGGCTTTCTTATCCAACGGCGCATGACTTTCGGCCTGTCAATATACATATGTGGGTGTGGACGGACACTAATAAATTTAACATCTCAATCGTTAATGTACATGCTTCCACTTAAGATAAATGAGAAGATGTATTCTTTGTCGAGTTGGAAGAGGACATTAATAACATCCCGCACCGACTTTAATGTAAAAATTTGTGGGAGTACAGAAATTACATCACATATAAGTACTGACAAATTACACTTCGCCAATAACAACAATGGTCAACAAGTCACTGACAGACAATAATGATAAATTTAGTTGTATCAAGTACGTGTCATAAGAAATTTCACAAAATAATGTGGAGATCAAATGATGGAAGAACTGAAAACCGTCATGATCTCTAAGATACATTCTACCAACATATCTGACATTAATTAGCTCTTACAGAGATGCCGACATGGATGCCTGTCGTCTTCAAATATAAGTGCACATTGGCATACACATTTAATAGGCAAGAAAGCACAAAAGATCGTCTGTATGAGAATCTCGATGCTTTAAACAGATCCAAACTCACTGCTGAGTTTCCAATCTGCAGTCTCTGACTATTTGCCCGACACACTAATAACAAAGAATCTCCATCCAAAATCCAAGAGCAAAATTTGAAAAATCGGACTAACGAAGTGACCACTATTAGGGCAACGGTTCCGCCAGGTGCGGAGACCACTTCGATAATACACAGAAGAAGTAGAAACTGGAGGAATCTGGTCTCAACGAAATTGTTCTTGCACGAAATCTATACGATCTTAATCATCTCTATCTGGACCTAATGCATGCTGCCAGAGAATTGGAAGACCGCGCTCATATGGTCGCTGAACAAACAAGGCGACAATCTAAAGTGTGAAAAGTATCGTAAAAAAACTTTATTGAACATTGCCTACAAATTGTTGGCTAATGTTATTCTTGCCAAACTTGTCTCTATATCACCAAAAACATTACCGGCGACCATCAATATGGGTTTCGTCCCAGTGCTTCACCATGAGGAAGACTTCAAAACTCGTATCAATACCCTGGATCATCTGTTTGACAAATTTTGGAATCATCGATCATAATATTGTAGAGACTTCAAATATGTCAAGTCATAGCAATAACATTATCAAATGAAATGCAGATAGACGTAAAAGCCCGAATTACTACCGAACATCGAGTTTTATACGCCCAAACAAGGTTATTGCGATCTAAATATTATATATTTTAGTCATATAAGCCCGCACTTTATAAAGCACTCGTTAGACCTGTGCTGGCTTTTGGAGGCGAGAAGAAGAGATAGACCCTACCCCTAACGACTATAGAATACTTTTTACGCTATTTGCCGTAGGCACTTGGCGAAACACACTAGTACTTAATAAACACATTTTATTAACCACTTGTTTTTTATTTCGCAGAATTTAATTGCCGCCCCGGTGGCAAAGTGGCTAGCATGCTTGCTCCAGCGACCGGAGGTCCGGGTTCGATTCCCGATTGTGACAAGGAAAAAATTTCACGGCTGGTTTAGGATCAATGAATTATAATCACTCATCATCCGAAATGAAAATATGATTATGAAACCTCATTTGAGGCGGCTAAATCCCTTGATGGGATATAGTGCCAGAGAGAGAGAGAGAGAGGTTAATAAAATGTGTTTATGTCTAATAATCTTCTATCAAAAGGAAGGTCATTCGTACCATCTTCATTTCAATTAAAGTTGCTGAAAACGGAGATCAGATTCGTATAAACAATGAGAAAAAGTTTCTTTTTGGAGAAAGCGAAATCATTGGAATCATTAAATCCAACCGAATTAGATGGCTGGGCCACATTGTAAGGTCCTTACAGTTTTAGATAATTAGAAAAATGTTTCAGCAACAACCAGCTCGTGTACGTCATAGATTGACGATTGACTCATGATTTTAAATCTATGGACGATATGGCTTTGTAATTAAATCGACTTCTGGCCTTATTTCATCAATTTCGTTTCTATTGATGTCCTTAAGCATCAAAGTTTTGGCTAGTTTATTGGTTTAACCTTTTTGTTCAAGTACTCTTGCATAGGCAGAAATCGGAATTGGTTAAATCAAGAGATTGTAGGGACCAGTCAATATCACCACGTTTTGACATTTGGCCGGGAAAGACACCGTCTTGTTGAATCCGCATGTTCTGTAGGCTTAATTGGTATCAGTAACTATTACAGCATTGCCTCTAGCATCTTCAAATAAATATATGACCCAATGATACCAAAATGGTGTACCATCGCAGCTACTTTACGGAGTGTACTGGTCTTTGGTGTATCAATTGAGACTTTTCAGTGTCCCAATAGCGGCTGTACCTGTTTATTAACAAATCCAGCCAATGCGACATTTGCTTCGCCGTCCATGGCCATTCTGCTGCAGCTTTTGTGTCAATTGAATTTTATATAAGACCGATGCACGAAATGCACGTCGGTAACATGTATTTGAACATTTAGCAACACTCTGCCGCACTGCATTGATCTATTCTGGTGAACATTGGCTTAATTGTCGTCCGCAGTCTTTATTTCCTCACCACGCGTATTCACAATTGAACAATTATTTAAATAAAATCTTTTAATAATTTCAGCACGTTGTTGCGATAGATACTTCATAATAAATTGTTATCGACCTTGGGCACAAAAACCACTGTGTAATTTAAGAAGGCTTTAAACAATTTTCATTATTTAAACTGTTGACAGAATGAATTTTATATCTGAACACTGAAAATTGTAACTCTAAATAGAATAAATTAGCTGTTGTAATTTTTACTTAGCTTTATTGACACCATTTTATGTTCTGGACAACTGCAGTGTTCGGATCAAATTTTTTATCATCACTGCTGGTCGAAAAACACTGATAATCGCTATTCATCTTCACTATTTTTTTAAAAACTGCGTTAACTTATGGTCGTTATCTAACTTAATTTATTTATCAGCAAATTTAATTTTTTTACCATGACGTTTTTCACCCTGTATCAATTGGTTTTCGATCTTTACTCTTATCACAACTGCAAATGGCGTCGTGCTCTTCAACGAATTTTTCCCTAACTCGTCCATCTAACCGTGCACTCTTGCCAAATTCTTTTCGCTTTTCTCGGTGTTCTCTATTCCTGTCACCAGTTATCATGTAATTTCATTTCTAATTGTGCTTTCTTGTAAGCTTTGCGGTACTTTTCATTAGTTAAAAGCCTTACTGTAAGTCAAGCACAATCATAAACAGGTTCGGCTGTAAAGACGTGCGGTCCTGCGTTCGAATTGTAGACCCAATGAGAGAAGAATTAAGGATGTAAATTTAATTTTTTCCGGCATCAAATCCATTAGAAAGATATATAATTTGGATTCTTCATGGTGTGTCAATGATGACGTTGGCTGCGATGTATAGGTGTTAGTCATTTTGAAAGATTGCAATTGTATCGCATAAACATGCTTCGTGTTGTTGGAGCTTATTGAACTGTTCATCATTTCTCGTGTGTGGCTCAAACAAAATAAACTCTTGTAAGATTGAACCGAGTGCTTTTAATCGAGACGAGGAATTTCATGAAGCTTTACATATCAAGACGAGAATATTTAAATTTAGTAACTGCAAATATTTACACATCCACAGTTATATATCCGCCGAGTTATAACGCACACATTCTATAATTTAATTTTCTATTTTAATTACATTAAGTCTATAACAGACCAACCTTCGAACCTAAAAAATTCCGACCTTATCATACAGTACAACACAATAAAAAATATTTCCCATAATAATAGTCAATGACTTCGTTTACAGAAATTAAATCAAGTGCAATACACTAATTGAAGGATATCAGCTTCATAAAAAAAATTATAAATAAATAATATTTTGTCAACAAATAAAATAAATAAGCAAAAAAAAAAAAAAATTGAAAAACCACAAAATATAATATTCACTCGCATGTCATAACAATA
This sequence comes from Nephrotoma flavescens, assembly GCA_932526605.1. Taxonomy (NCBI): domain Eukaryota; kingdom Metazoa; phylum Arthropoda; class Insecta; order Diptera; family Tipulidae; genus Nephrotoma; species Nephrotoma flavescens. The sequence continues at coordinate 41,576,777 of OW052221.1, read as the reverse complement.
ATTTTCATGAAAATTTTCTTCATTCTAGATAAAAACGACTTGTTGTTTTATATTAAATTTCCACTCTCTCAACTGCAACACAATTTGTATTTTCGTTTGTTTTTCGTTTTTCTGATGAGTGGTGTTATATTATTATTGCATTTTCATTTTTAGTCTATTTGGTACATGGTTTTTGTGTTCTGTGTATAGTACAGTCCCAGACAGATATTTTCCCTTTCAATTTAGGTCATGAACAATTTTCAAAAGACACTCTATGAAACGATTTTGAAAATATTTAAAAATTTGGGAAAATGTGAAAAAACTACTCTAGGTATATAAAAAACACTGTTACAAAGTAACAAGAGGTATACATCCAACAACAACAACAAAATTTTTGATAAATTTACTCGTTATTAGAAAATTTTCAAAATAATAATTTTATTTATGGATTTGTTTATTAATTTTGAAATAAAACTTAAATAAATTTTTTACGTTTTGTACAATAATTTATTTACATATTTTATAATAAAATATTGGACTAGGTCATGTCACGCGGCAATTCAGAAACAAAAATATTTTTAATTGTGTGACAATTTGCAAAAAAAAAAAAAATGTGTTTAACTCGCGTATTTAGTTAGAGATGCGACACGGTATGGGGCATCGAGATGGAAAATTGTCTGACTGACAGATAAATGATTTCATCGAGTTTTGTGCACGGCAATGAATACAACAACACGTTCAAAAAGTGTTGGCAATTAACAACAGATCGATTTAGTTGGTTTCGCAAATTATACAATGCTGATGCTGCGCGTCTATATGTTGTTATAAGATGTGTTTGATACATCTGGTTTTTATTTGTGTGAAATGCGTGCGGGCGCGCAAAATTATTTCGAGGCTGTTAGGTGTTATTCGCACATTGTTCACAATGTTAAATATTTTATACAAAATCGTTCCAAATTTTAAAATTGCTTGTTGTTCTCCTCGGCTTTGTTGTGATTTTTTTTTTTATTTTTATTGTAAATTTTTATTGGCACAGTGATTGATATTTTATCGTGTTTTGAATAAATGTTATACGGTCGCGGTAATCTAATCAATATCTATATCTAAATGTACATTAGTTATTCATAAAAGGTTTATTTATTTGTATTCTTAAAATTACAAAACTATTATATGGGTATACACCGAAATAAGTGATTCATTGATTTTGACGAATTAACGTTACGATTTAGCATGAGAAAGTTATTTTGAATTGCTTAATCTCAAGGAAATATCGCGAGCGCACAAGCGGACAAGGTAAAATGTTAATCATATTATAAGAAGAAAATTATTTTAATTGTTTTTAACATTTTAATGGGGTGCGTGGTACTATTTTGATCAGGAAGTTATAACAATTTGTTGAATACATACTTCGTAATTTTGTATTGCAGAAGACATAAATCCGGGGTTGTTGACACTTTTTGTTCTTGATTTTATACACCGCTCCTTAGTGCACCGAGCGTCTGTTTGTTTGTTTACTTATTAACTATGATATCTGTTCTGGGACCGAAAGGCCGAAACGACACCAGGTTCGAACGCCAAGGCTTTAAACACTGTACCGTTTGTTCGGTCACCGAGTGTCGCTCGGCCAAACTTTGTTGAATTGGAAGTTTTTTGTGTCATTAAATGTACACGAACATTCTACAAAGTTGAAACAAATATCAATTTCTTCATTATTTCTGAATACAAAACAATTAAATAACAATTATGGCAAATTACCGTATCGTCAAACAATTAAACACATTTTTTTTATTTGCATGGACTATCGTTTTCTATGCTGTACTTTATGGAATGCTCATTTCTTTTCGAACCGGCAGTTTATCAGATCTAAACCGCTCGATGGCTTCGCGTATGTATGTTAAGCTGCAGTAAATAAAATATGGAGTGGTGTATATGTTGTGGCCAATACCAATAACCATTAACATCTTTCGGTTCCAATGATCAATATGTCATATGTTGTATCTGTGTCTGTATGTTTCGTAATCTTACAATCACGGTTGTCAATTTAATGTGTTGTGTAATGTACAAAATATTTATAGAAACCGAAAAATTTCTCTTAATTTTGTTTTATCAATAAACGACATTTCCGATTTACTACCAGAAAATCAGAATGAACTATTTTTTGGCCTTGGAACCAGTTTTGTTGCTGTTTCTCTGGAATCTGTCTATTTATCAGAACTTAAGTATGAAGTTTTGTTCCGATCACTTAACCTTTTTTTAGCAAAAGTAAAAGATTTCTATTATTTATTACAAATTTAATTTGGTTGCTCTTATTCCTCCTTAGATTCCTCTTATTTTTAATCAATATTTTCGAGGCCAGTAGGACCTACCAATTTATGAAAAAAATTAAGTAGTAATCCACCTCGAAAACTACACTTTTGGACTTCGCTATAGAGAAATTTTCATGATTACTATACTTACTTTTATACTTTGTAAATCTATTAAATTGAAAGATCCCGCGGTTTTGCTTCAATCAAATTTGGTATTTACATAGAACCAACCGAGTTCCATACTATTCTTTTGAGAAAGTTCTTCGCTCTATCTAACTCTCATTTTCATCGTTAATTTGAGTTCCGTCCTCTTAGATTTAGAGAAATGACATATTTCTATTTTGTAACAGGCTGGCTAAACTGGAGCACGTGTAAACAATTTTTTTAAAATCATGATTAATAGTAATCGCTTCTTGACACTCGAAAATATCCTATCTGAATTTTTTTCCATAAATTACATGTAAAGCCTTCCCTAAGTTACATATATGATCGCAAACTATTCATCGAATCGAAAAAAAATTAAAAAGATACCTAGGCCATACTAAAGAACCCTTAAACAAGGGTTCCTGGCATTTGATGCCCTGAGGTTTCTTGCACTAGTTTTTATCAAAGTCGTATGAGACGAAAAAATAATTAATTAAAACATCACGGCCCCAAACGAAATCAAAATCGTTTGACATGGAAGAAAATGAGACAAGAGGATCAAAAGTTAAAATCGTAAGGTAGATAGCAAATGCTTCAAATCAATGTGGTTACTGCAACCATACAATGTGACATGGCGCAACATGGTGCAACATTCTGTAATATGTCAAAGCATAGTGGAAGATCACTCCAACATCAAGCAACATGGTATAACATTATGGAACATGATGATACAATATCCCGACCAATTTTATGAAATTAGTTCAATATGACGAAAAAGGATAACATTGTTCGACATAGTGCAACATCTCACAGCACGGTGCAACATAACGCTATGTCTTGCAACATCAACAAACATGGTGAAACATAACGCAACATATGCCACTTCATGCAACATGGTGCAATATTATGCAACGAGGTATAAAATGCCGGCCCATCCGGAGGACTCTCAAATGAATCATCCAGAAATCAAAACTCCTTATAATCGTTTCCTTTCGTCATGCGAAATTTCATCAAAATCGTTCAGTATTATAAGCCTAAGAACACAGGACTTTTCGGAAACGATTCCTGGTCCCCGAGAAACTCTACTCATCAATTTTTAATGAAATCATTTAAGTCAAATTATTATTCAAATAGTTGGGGCTTGCACCCTACCGAAGGATCTCGTAAACGAATTTCCCCAAAATTACGACCCATCGCAATCAATTCGAAAACCTTTTATTACTGCAATTTTTATCAAAATGGGGCGAGCCGAATAAAATTAAAAAGGGCTCGAGTTCAACCGAAGGACCTCTAAACGAGTTTTCCCGAATTGAGGCGCCATCAAAATCGATTCCCGGCATTTCAAATATAACTTTTATCAGTTTTTATCAAGATCGTACAAACCGGAAAGAAATTTTATAATGAACCCCGGTTCCCATCAGAGAATCCTCTAAATGAATTTTCCCGGAATTCAGACCCATTCCAATCGATTTGTAGTATCTGAAAATGCTTAATTAAAAACAATATATAAAGGTTGTGAGCCAAAGTAAAATTTGAAAACAAAATGTTGTTGATTAAAATTTTGCTTCATCGATTTTCTATCTTTTATTTACTTTTCAATATCTTGCGTTGAAGACCACTCGCCATTTAGCTCTTTGTTGCTTTTTCTTAGATACTGTGAAGAATATTGGATTTGGATTAGCCTTAAACTTACAAAGTTGAAAACCCGTATACACACGAACTATACTTGGGTTTTTAATGCAGATTCAAATTCTATTTCAATACCTACCCAGTGGTAGCTTTCTCGCACTTCTACCATGCCAACAAAGTGATTTTTCGTCAAATGCATATAGCAGGCTTTCGAATTAAATTCTAAAAATAGTTCAACAAGATCAATACAATAGACATGACATATGAAATATCTCGCTCGGAATTGTGATCATTCGCATATCGACCCTTAGCCTGAACGGTCTTCTACTGATTACGTCTTCAGCCGGACTGGATACCACACCAGAGGCACCCGCACAAGTGGTTGCACTAATTTATGGGGCTCAGCACCAAAGTGAAGTGGCTCTACAACTAAATTTGAGCCAATTTTCCGTTCGTCGAGTGTGGCAGAGATACCAAGAAACTAGTGGCTTCAGACGGCGACAAGCATCTGACCGACTTCGTGCTACAGCACAGCAAAATGACCGCTTTCTTGTAACAACTTTATTGCGAAATCGCCGTATGAATGCTGTTCAACTGGGACGGCCGCTCTAAGACGTTCGTGAAGTTGAAGTCAGTCGGTCAACTGTTAGAAGATGACTTCGAGAAGCTAATCTGACTTCACACAGTTTACAGATGAGCCCGTCGTGAGTTCGCTCGAGAGCATTTGAATTGGACAGAAGAAGAATGGAGAACAGTCCTGTTCCCTGACGAGTGCAGGATGTGTTTATATGGCACCGATGGACGCAAAAGAGTATACAGAAAACAAGGAGAGCGATATGCACAATGTTGCATTGAAAAATGTGTCTCGTATGGCGATGGATCGTGCATGTTCTAGGGAGGCATATTATAAGATGAGAAGACAGATCTTGTATTCATTAAACGTGCCAATACTGGCTGTCGATCAAGAGGAATGAATTCTCATCGGTACATTGAGGAAGTATTCGAGGAGTACGTCGTACCTTTTGCCGGGTTTATTGATGAACATTTTTGTTTATGTAGGATAATGCGAGGCCGCATACGGTTGGTGTATTATACCAGTACCTTCAAGAGGTGGACGGGCCTGTTATGGAGGGGCCAGCTCGAAGCCCGGACCTCAATCCTATCGTACATTTATGGGACGAGTTATTAAAAAGAAGGGTCTGAGCCAAATATGTTGCTCCAACGAACCTCCAGGAGCTGCAACAAGCGACCGTAGAGGAATGGGAGGCGATACCTCAATAATTTGTGAAAACTTTAGTGAAATCAATGCAGCATCGAATGGAAGCTGTCATTCGGGCCAAGAGAAAGAATACTTCTTATTAATAAAATTGTTTTTTTTTTGTTTATTTCCATGCTTTAATTCGATTTTTACCCCTAATTTTTATGCTGACAAATTCATAAAAATGTGTACCTCAGATGTTTACCCCCAAAAATAAGTTTTATGGAACGCATAAATACAAAAAAGGTATCACTGCATATGTATTGAAATAGACTTTTAATCTGCATTAAAAAAAATTAAAAAAATATTAATTTTTTTTTTGATATTTTTGAACTTTTTGAACAAGTGTAGTTAGAAGATTTTAGACGGCGCTCTTCTAGATGTTGTTGAAGTCTGTGAAAGATCGTCCACCATCGCTGACTCCTGCACAAATGTTTACATTGGTTGCATTTCATTTGACGGTACATTTTTCAAAGGTTACTCCCACACACTCAAATAAACACAACTTCTTATCGATGAGAAGCACCCACAAAAGATTTCGTAATTTTGTGTAAAACAAATTGTTAAACTTGGCTCACAGAAGACCATTATTTTTGATGCAACCAGGCAGCCATGTGAGCTTTTACATTTCTATTTTGGGCCCCGGGTGATACGTGTTTGAAAAAGACCTGTATATCGTCATTCGAATCCATCTTTATGGCTTGTTGTGGAGTAAGAATAATCACCCAATGTTTTAATAACAGCATTTCGGACTATAGCTTGTTGAGTTTGACCAAAGTTATGACATTTGGAAATTTTTCTATGACGTCACCATATAATCTTGCTTTGGTATATATGTTTGTCCGTACTTCTTTCATTTCATCTCATATTTTCAGAGTTTGTGTTTTCAGGCTTGTAGTCCTTGAAAAACTAAGCAACTTTTGTTCTACAACTTTTTGGTTTGGCTGCCATGTTGGCCACGGCAGGCCTCTAAACGACCATTTTTGGCCATTTTGGCCACGCACACAGCGCTGAACCTATTTGACATACCCCGGACATATGAATATCGTTGGAAAGGTATTGACACCAGCTATCAAATAGCATATAAAAAACTTCAAACAATTAGGGTGGAGGGTCATGTCGGTCAAAAAACTGCAAAATGGCAAATCAGCCGCCCAAATTCGGCCAAATTGCTAAAAAAATTAACCAAAACTTTTGGTTCATATTTTCAGAATTATTTGCCACAAATCTCACCTACAATATGACATCAACCGTTTGTCCCAGAAAACTCGTATATTTTAGATATTGACCTCCATAACTTAAAAGCCACCTTAATTTTTTGCAAAATTTCATTTTTTGGCTCAATGCACCCTAATATCGGTCCGTTGCGGTTCATAATGATAGTGAATCAACGTACTACAATGAAACAAATATAAATGCATCATATTGTTATCATTGCTAACAGAATTTTACCAGTGACCCTTTTCTCACAACAAAAAAAAATGAAAAAACTGACAAATTAATGTGATCGAAAAAATCACCAAAAACATTGAACATTTGACAGTCTCCTTGCATAAAATCGATATTGTTTTTAATCTTTATGATGACTTCTTTAAAATATAGATCTTATCTCTCCTCCCATCGCATGAAGATAGAATATCAGCGAGATGGTATAGCTACCATTAATTTTTGTTTCCAACTAACACGCTAAAATGTGTATGTTTTATTGTATTGGAATCAAAAATGAATGGTAGCCGCATGCGGTTAGTGCCAAAACAGCAAGAAACATGCAAAAAAAATTGTTGAATTACTCAATCGAATTTCTACCAAAAACACATGCATCTGATCGAAATTTTTACTACTCTGTAACATGCACTAATAACTAAACTACATATATTCAGCCGATAGCCTACGAGAACCGGGTGTGTAATAAGATCACACCCGGCATGACCTGTTTGTGGCATGTGGTAAAGGATTCTGAAATAAAATCCACTAAAATATTACAAAATGAAAATTGAAAAAATGCATGCAAAATAAAGAAATGGAATCGTCTACCACATACCAGAAACAGTACACCAGAACGTAGATTATCGTGCTGAACATAAAAAAAAACTACCTACCTGAACCTAATGATGAGACCTGACCCAACTTTTCAACATAAAAAAGATAATAAAAGTCTTTACTATTTCGAGGACAAGAGCATGATGAGATGACGCCATCATCTGCTCTAAAAAAGTTTCCATTCTTTCACGAAATTACTGTGTAATGTCCTCCTTTTAATTCTGTGCCATGATGGAAAATGGCACTTGACAAAACTTTTTTTTATTTCCAAAGCGTAATTCTGTCTGAGATGAGCCACAGAAGAAAGTTGTAGACTATTAATTTTCACATAGTATTGATCGGCAATGACAAGTGAAAATATGAGAACGCGACGCGTATTCTCAACACTGACTTTTCCGTGCCAAAATCATTGATATCAAATAAAAAACCTCTTAACGAGGTAAATGTTCGAGTGACGAAAGCGGGATTCAATTCACAAAATTTTTGATATCAAATTTGTGCCGAAAAAAACAATTGCTATCGATTTGTCAACGATTTTTCGGAATATTAAACAACAACGCGCTAAATTCACTAACATTCCGAAAAACCGTTGACAAATCGAATGCAATTGTTTTTTTCGGTACAAATTTGATATCAAAAATTTTGTGAATTGAATTCGGCTGATTTTATAATTTGATTTTATAAAATCCCAGAGTTATAATTTTTACTGAATTTTTAATTTTCATTTTAATATTTAAAATTTGAAAAAAATTATTGGCTAGAATAAAATTTCGAGATTGAACAAAATTTCTGCCCCAATTTAAGGCTGGCTATTCCAGCCCAGAATTTAATACTGAAATTTTGTCCAATCTCGAAATTTTATTCTAGCCCAGAATTTTTTTTTCAAATTTTAAATATTAAAATCAAAATTAAAAATTCAGTAAAAATTATAATTCTGGGATTTTATAAAATAACAAAGCCATTGGCTGAATATATTCTATGCGACGCTGAATCGTATAAATAAGCTGTGGTATAGAAAGAGAATCAAAAAGGTTAGCGGTGCTAGTGTTACCCGATGAATTTTTGTTTATTTTTTTTTTGGATAAAATTCTAGGCTAACTTGAATTTTTTTTATTTTTTTTTTTTTGGATAAAATTCTAAGGGTGTGCCACATATTGAATGACATACTCTCTACAGCCCAGATGGCTTCATTGGTCGGTGTGAAACTTCATATACATGAGTTTTTTCATAAATTGGGAGATTCCATTGTTTTTGGCTAAAATCTATCCTTCGAAAGTGGCGACTTTCATAGGAGCTTTTTCGTTTTTGCAAATATTTTGAAAATATATATCATTTGCAAGAAAAATAATAATGTACTAAAAGGTGCTAAATAAATGTTGATACAATACTGGTCTATGTCAGTTTCCAGAATTTAAGCGAACATGAAGATGTGTGGCAACAACCGTTTTTCAACAAAAATTTGGCCCGTGTAGCCCAGACGATTGATTGAAACTTCGGATGAAACTTTATACTTAAGCTTTTCCACAAACTGGACGATCCCAGTGAATTCTAGTCGATATCAGTTTACATAAGAAGTGACAGCTTCTATAGGAGCTTTTTGGGTTTTAGCAAATATTTTGAAGAGTAAATTTCCAAAATTTAAGCGGAAATGAACAGTCCAGATGGAGCGATTGATCGGGATGACACTTCTTACTAGGTTTTTCTACAAATTGGGAGGTCCTAGTGGATTTTGGCCGAAATTGGCCTCCTGGAGTTCTGGAGGTGACAGCTTATTCCACCGGAAGTAACAGCTTTTATAGGACCTTTTTTTAGTTTTGGTTAAATTTGTAAAAGCATATTATTACGAGTAAAATGGTCATGAAATTACAGATTCTAATGAATATGATAACAATACAGGCCCAGGTCACTTTTCCAAATTTTAAGCGGAAATGACGATTTTTATCAAAAAATAATATTCAGCAAAAATTTAATCCTTACGGAATAATTGAACAGAATAAAACTTCACCCTTAAGTTTTTTCCATATGGGAGATCCCAGTAATTTTTGGTCGACGTCAGCCCACCGGAACTGGTAGGTTCCATAGGAGCATTTCCATTTTTTGCAAATATTTTGAAAAGTACATAGCATTTACCAAAAAGATTGTAAATTAAATTTTGAACAAAATTAGTTAGATCATATTTTAAGTTTGACCAGAAATGACGAGTTTTGTTAAATAAAAAAGTAGTAAAATATATTCCACTAAAATTTAACATCTCTACAGACTAGGTGGTTTTCTTAAATTTCAGCAATGTTTGATAATACAATTCAATTTTTGTCACAAATGGCTTAAATATTAACAAGCGAATTTCAAACACCACCGACCAGAGAATATTATAATCCGACTTCAATAACTTCCCCACATGGTGTGCCAAGAACAACCTTGAGTTGAATGATGGCAAATGCCGAACAATCGCCTACTCTCGAAAACGGGCACAGTCCTTTTCTGGTGTCTATTATTTTAACAACGATGCGGAGGCCAGAGCAGTTCTGTCCATAGTTAGGGTGTCATTTGTGGCCGAAAATTAAATTTCGGACATAACATCGATCGTATTATCAAACAAACAAACTCTATGCTCGGTTTCATCAAGCGTTGTTCGAAAGAATTCGAGGATCCATATGGTACGAAGCTCTCGATTCAACTTTCGTTTGCTAGTTAGGTGCGTAGTCGCCTTATCATGCGGTTAACATAAATAGGATTGAAGCAGTTTGACGTACGGTTCGGATCTTTAAGGTCGTCTCAAATTAATTTATTTTCAACCACTTAGTAAACACCGAGTTGTTGCAGATATGGTTTACATTCATCAATTACTAGCCGGCGGTATCGATTCTCCCATTCTATTAGAACAAATTAATCTAAATGTATGTTCAAGAGATTTGCCAATGTTATCTAACTCTCAAATCGGCCACCATAGAACCTCATTACGGTAAGAATGTGCCTGTCTCTATGATGCGTGAGGCTAATCAACACGTGACAAGGTATTTTGTGGATGTGACAAAATTGGTGTGTCATAATTGAATTCCGAATTTAATATTGTACGAATCCTCGATTTGGGTAAAATTTGCTATTTGAGTAGCTAGCGCGTATGAGGTGACTCAAATTCGGCTCTTTTGATGACCCCATTGATTAGAACTAATAAATTAAGACACAGCCAGGGGCTTTTCTGGCTCTTAATTTATCGTTGAAAATCATTTTTAGTTTAAATAAATTCACATGTCGTATGTGATTCTGCAGTATTAAAAACCACAACCAATGTTCTTCATTAATCTCAACTGAAAAAAAAAATTTTTTCGTAAGCCAGTTCAGATTAATGAATTAATGAGACTGAAACGGCATTTCACTTAGCTTACGTCTTTGTAAACAACAAGTATCTAACCGAAAAATTTTTAAGAACAGTAAGCTGCGGAAAGATTCTCTTTCAAAAGCGGATGTCGCACTTTACATTTGTTGTGCATTTACAGTCTGGACAATGACCCATTTAATACTTCGTATATGTGCTAAATGGTTTACCCATCTCACTCGACGGACTTTTTGTAAGGTTTTACTTCCAAGCAAGTAGGAGTTGTACTAGAAAGCGGCCGCTAAATCTGTCACGAGCACGCGAGAAGTGGCTTCCCCTTGACGTCAACAAAATTATTACATCACAAAATCGAATATATCTCTACAACACGATGATACCATCGTTGTTAAATCACAGAACCATGTACATTAATCTCCCGTATAACAAACGTAACTCGATAAATCACAGCTTCAACATCAATAAATTTACAGAAAACATAAGCACATAAAGTCATTAATCAATAAAGGTTCAATAATGTCGTGGCCACAGAGATAAGAAGACATTACACAAATCCCACGAATAATAATCAAATTTGATTTTTTATTATTAATATTACTTTTTTTTTTTTTAAATATGTATATATAATAAAGCTATGCGTACACGATCGTGTTAATAATATTTATTGATTTTATTTAAATAATAAATTTCTTATTTATTTCTTATTTTATTCCAAAAACAAAACAAAACAAAAAAAAATACTTGTTGTCCATGTTTTAAAACAATAAAATAAATTATATCTCTTCCAAATATATTTTTAACATTTTCTTTTGTGGGAATCTTATATCTCGATATGACGTGTATGTTGAAGACGACGCGAAGGCACACTAGAATATTGTTATTCGCGCGATGATTAATTTATTAATCGTGTCTTACCAAAAATGTCTTATAATAAAATTACTGAATATCAAGATTGATCGATCGATAGATAGGTGGATGGATGTAATTTAAAATAAACAAAACAGCAAATTTAATCAATTCGCAAATCAATTAAGTCCGCGTTTTATTAAACAACGACGACCAGCAAAACGGTATAAGAAGTAGAGAGTTGTTAAATATCATGTTCGGCAACAATATATTGGACATATTATGGTGTCGGCGTGATTATATAGATTTTTATTATAATATACGTATACGATGATGATGATTATTTTTTACCGAAATGAAATCTATCGCGCACTTTGAATACTGATTAGCGGTTCGTATATCAGTTAATTTGAGGTTTTTTTTTGTTTTAAAGGTATCTAAAGCGCGCAACTTAAAATAAACAAAAAGTCGCGTTAAAATGTATAATTTGCGCTTAGCTGGAATAGCCAATTTATATCTATAAACAACTATTCACACGGATATTAAAATTAAATTAAATAATTTATGATGGGCATGGTTTGATGATACATGTTTGTAGGAGACTCTTTATAGTTTGAAAGCGGCATTGAAATCAGCTGATTGCTGATATATTTAAATTTTTTGATTTAGATTCTTTATGTTAATGATTGCAATATAGTAGATTACATTATTGTTGGCGCCCTTGTGCTAATACGCCGTCGGCTCATTTGTGGTAATCGGCGCAGCCCGGAATAAATGAAACAATATATAGGAATCGTGGCCGCTTCATTAAAACAAATTGTTTAGAAGTTTTGTCTTTGGTGATCGGGATTGTTTATAAGAAAAATATTTTTTGTTTGACGTACCAGGATGCATTTGCGATGCAACCTAATTTCTGGAAATTGTTTATGATAAATAAACAATTATAAATCCAAGTGACTTTCAATTACGGCAGGAATTTGAGTACGAAATTTAAATTGATCGATTTTGATAAATACCGGTGACAAGGTGCTCATTACTCGGCGGTGATTGCGGTCGGTGCGGATTTTGATAAAATTATTTTATGGCCTTTGATGAGACAAGGATGTCCTTTTGTAATTTTGTATGTGATATTCGTCAAAAGCTTTTGAATGATGTGCGATAGGAATATACTCTAAAATAAATGTGTATTGTAGTGGCCTGTATGAATGTTTGGCTGGCTGTTATTTCCTCAATCAAGTGTATGTATGTGTAGTTAGCCCGAAAAGCAGCCCAAATAAATGAATAAACACTTATAGTTTACTCACCTTCAAATTTAGCAAAAATATTATTATTTTATTAATAAGTAATAACGGAATCATAGTTAACCGTCGAAAGTTTGTACTAAATATATTATTCCGTGGGTCCGTGGTAGTTACAATTGATTATATAAAGCCGAATCCGTAAATGACGATCGTAACATTAAAATTTAAGTTTTCACTGTTACATGTTATTCTTTAGCAAAATTCCACTGGTATATCCGAACACTTCGACGAATGGCTCGAATTAATGCTGTTCATCAAAAATCTAAAACATTAAGCCTCTTTACATGTTCGATGATTGTGAAATACATACCAAAATGTATACTGTTCAATTTCAAAAAATTCCAATTGGATTTGTCTTGTTAAGATTTATATTAGAAATATCTCTGACTCCCTTATAGTATCATTGTAAAGATCAAACAATTCTCTATCGCTTTAAAATAAACGCGAGAAAATTTTGATATAGGTTACTAAAGTTTTTTGAAGTCTAAAGAAGGTTATTTTAGACAATATTTCTATTTTTATATGTCCGATCCTAGAGATATTCAAGGAGTCTCACCTATATTACTGAATAGCTAAACCTTGAGATTGTACCATGAGAGATGAATTGAGATGCTGACCTCGTCCATGAGAAGATGTGTGACGTGTGAAAGTGACTATTGAACACAAGGCCGCAACTTCGTAGGAAATGATTTTATCATTTCCTACTTATTACCCGAGAAAGTAGCTTACCAATGGTACAAATTTGTGTATTAGTTTTAATTACGGGCAATAGATGGCGTACAAATTTTAGTTCCATGTTTCAAAATGGCGGTAGTATATAGAACTTATTCTGTCATCTTGTGGACACTGGATGTTTTAGTAGAATTAGTATTGGACAATAATTTATTAAATATGTAACGCATTTCATTGCCTTATACGAAAATATATTTCCCCAACATATTTTTTTTATATATCTGTATTGATGATTTTGAGTATAGGAAGAATCACTGTCGGTCTCGTTATGTATATCGTCATTCTCAAATGGCTCGAAATTTAAATTAACCCTTGCTCGAACTCCTTTTTCGATTCGCCCTTTGATGACCAGTGTTATATTTGCCATCATAGGTCCTTTCACCAACATATTACCAAGATTTTGCTTCACGTACTTTTTGATAATCTTCTTTGACAACGGTCTCGAAAGCGTATAGATTCCGTGTTTTAAAGGGACTTAAAATCAGTCACCGTAAAGGGTTTTCCCCATTTGAATTTTTCACAGCGCGTAACGATGAGACTCCCTTGGAAGCTATTAAGGAACTCTGATACCTTGAATAAAATCAAGAAAAAAACATTAATAATAATTTAGTTGTTATGTATACGAGCATTTTTATAACGAGATGTTTTGTGGTACATGCAAACTACATCAGCCCTGAAAATCATCAATGTTTTATACAACAAAATACAAGAAAGCCGAAACATGCCATTTACAATATTTATGTTTTTTGATCTGGAAACGAGCCAGGAAAAAGATTATCAAAGTAATGATGATACAACAAAAATACATCAGCCTAATATGTGCATTTTGCAGCAGCGTTGTTTTACTTATCTTGATATATATGGCAGCGATACATGCTCAACATGTGGGGATAGACAGCTCGTATTCCCGTCGGGGACATATGTTATTGCGGTCATGACTTACGTGCTTAATTTACGAAGGAAATTTAAAAACATTATTTTTGTTGCTCACAATGGACAGGCTTTCGACTATCAGTTTATTCTGAAGTATTTACTGGAGAAAACCTCGCATACACCAGAATTAATTATGCGAGGTTCAAAATTAATTCTGATGGAGATTGATCGCGCGAAATTCATGGACAGTCTCAACTATTTCTCCATGGCCTTGCCAGCACTACCGGCTGCTTTCGATCTACCCGCAACCTTTAGTTAGCGGTATTTTCCTCATCTATTGGACACCGAGATGAATCAAAAATACATCGGCAGCATACCGGACATCCAGTTTTACTCAACCGGTAGTATGAAAATTTGCGATGGTTGTGATGATACTCGTAAAAAGCATGGATGCCGAAATAATTTTACCAGGTGGTATAGTGAGCAGTCAAATCACCAGTTTAACTTCGACGAAGTGTTTTTGGCATACTACATCTCGGATGTAAGGATACTCACACAAGCGTGCTTAAAATTTCGTAAAAATATACTGGACGAGTGTAACGGATGTACATTCACCGAAGCTACCACAATAGCATCTACATGTAATATGGTGTTTAGATGAAATTTTTTAAAACCGTCAGCAATCGGTGTAATTTCGAAAAGAGGATATCGGAATGTAGACATGCAGTATAAACTATCTTTAAAATGGATGGTTGATGAGGAAACTCGATGGATATGCAGAAGATATAGCAAACAAATATTTGAATTTCATGGGTGTTATTATCAGGGTTACGAGTGCCTCCACGACAATCGAAATAAACCGCTACACGATGATGCCCATGATACGTTAAATACTCGACACCAAAGAACAACTGAAAAAACAGCGAGATTGCGGGAGCTGGGGTATGATGTCATTGAGATGTGGCAGTGCAACTACAACACAACAGTGAGTGATAATCATCCTTTACTACTTTATATGCTATACTGAATCCGAAAGATGCATTTTATGGGGGTCGAACCGGTAACACGAGGAATTAATACAAAGCAAAACCCAGAGAAAAATTCAACTACATAGATGTGTGTTCATTGTACCCGTGGGTAGGCAAGTACCAAGAATATCCCATCGGACATCCTGAAATACTTACAGGATATGAATACAATAGAGTTGATCTACACCAGACAGATGGTATATTAAAATGCACGATTTTACATTTTTATAATCTAGTTCTACCAGCCAAAATGAATAACAAGCTAATGTTTGTTTTATGTGGGACATGATGATGACAATGAACGAGCATTAACCGGGACTTGGGTTATCGATGAAGTTCGGAAGGCATTGAAAAAGGGTGGTACAATGCTAAATTGCCATGCTAAAAATATATGAAATTTGGCATTACAAAACTGTTCAACACGGAGCGCTGAATGAGGGTTTATTTACGAAATTCATCAATAAGTTTCTAAAAATTAAACAGCAAGCTCCGGGATGGCCGGGAAATTGTACGAATCAGCAACAGACCAGAAACACGCTTACATTTCTAATTATATGCAAAGAGAAGGTGTTGAGTTGGAGGAGAACAAGATCGCCAAGAATGCAGGTTTAAGATCTACGGCCAAATTATGTCTAAACAGTTTTTGGAGAAAGTTTGGTCAGCACGAAAATCAATCTCAAACATCAATTGTGAGGACACCAAAAGAGCTATATAACATGGACTACAGCTCATGCACGATTAAAGCTGTATAGCTACCTATAGAGGAGTTAAGCGAACATGTTCTCTATTATGATACCGATTCGATTATTTACATATCATCTGAGGAATCAAAAGACCTCCTACTCATTTTTAGACGATATGACCGATGAGCTGGAGAAAGAATATGGCTCAGGTAATTAGTTATATTACTGAGTTTATATCCGGCGAACCGAGAAACTATGGATATGAGGTGTTTTCAACTGTAAAAAACTAAGTAAGGGCAAGGGGTTTCTCTGAACTCCGAGGTATCAAAACTGATCAATCTGTCAATCTCTCAATTGATTGCAGAAACGATAATAATTCTTCAAGATGTATTCATTCCCCATAATTTATGCAAGTCAGTTTAACACTACAACCATTGGTTGTTTTTGGTAGCAATTATTGTACACCGATGTCGTCCATGTTTCTGCACACATTTTATGAAACACAGTGTTTTTAAATAAAACCATAGTAGGTTTAAACGTTTCAGCATCAAAATCGATACTTATAAAATAGCTTGTATGTTGCTCATTAAGGAAATATGTATGCGACAATAATAACGCAGGCCCATTCACATTTTCTTTCACCATTAATTTTCTTACTTTCGAAAGATTTTCCATTTTGAATATTGAGAATCAAAATTAAACTAAACTTTTAATCAAATGCCCAGCTGCTTATAAGTTTATTTTCGGTACAACCGAAATGTTTTCGGAAGGATTGTTTTATTTTTACATCATTTTCGTGACGGTTATTTGTTTTTAATAATTTTACAATTTTTTTTACGGATTTTCGTTTACATCTATCTGTTCAATAAAAATACACAGTAATATTGACCACAAACTCCTGTGTATAGGCTTTGTAGTGAT
This sequence comes from Nephrotoma flavescens, assembly GCA_932526605.1. Classification (NCBI taxonomy): domain Eukaryota; kingdom Metazoa; phylum Arthropoda; class Insecta; order Diptera; family Tipulidae; genus Nephrotoma; species Nephrotoma flavescens. Next base: position 41,559,703 of record OW052221.1, on the reverse strand, counting down.
TTTTTGTTATAATACACTTGCTGTTTTGTTTTAAAAATCTTTTACGGAACTATAATTAGATGGTTGTCTCATGAATCAAAAAATTCAACACATCCTCTTGTGGGAAATCAACCGCTAACCAATGCTGCCGCGGTTTAATCGATAAAGCTGGTTTTACTTTAAATCTTTTTGGTATTTGGTCGTTTGCAAAAACGTCTTGAAAATACTTTTTTTGTACATTAAACTAGTCATCACGCTAGGTCGCTTTCGGTGGAGTGAGAGATGTATATTCGTTCGGGGAAATGGATGCGCGTAGCCCTGGAAATCCAGATTGCAAACCGCTAATAGCAGTGAGGAGGAACATATTACTTGTTTGTAGTTTATCTATATATAAGTAAGTACGAAATTCTTTACAATCCATAATCCCCTTAGAAATTAGGAATCTCAGATAACGGATAAATAACCAAAGAAGTATTTTATGAATATATTTCAACACATTCCCATTCGATTCTAGTGAAAATTAATAAAACATTTCCGCAATTAATTATTTTGTTGATGACAATAGTACTCATACGTAACGTTCTCAAATAAGTGAGTTATTTATTTACTTAGGAATAATAATTATAGCGTTATATACTAAATTTCGTAGAATTTTGAAGCCGTGCGACTATGCATCATTCAAACTCCTTAAAAATTATGAGGCCTAAAATCTGGTCTACTTCTGAAAGCATTTGAAGATTGCGTGACACATAGATGAAAATTGACCTAAACCTGTTCTAAAAAAACAATTAAAACATAAAACATGTAAATGTGTAAATTATAGAATAAATCGTTATATCAAGATATTTCTCAAAACCTGAAGATATTAAAACCAAAATAGGAAAATATTTTGATGTAACTTTGTCCAATGCTACGAGTATAATCATGTAAGAACTGCCTAGAACTAAAATTTTATATATACGTTGATACTGACCGAACAAGCAGATAATGTATTTGTACCTGGATCACCGAAAAACACAAACTAGTGCTTTAAAATGTTGAAGAGTAGCAAATGAAAAACATCTTCGAGTTTAGGTAGTATAGGAGCAGCGGCGTTTTCTAGTGATGTTCTACACGTTCGCCGAACGACTAAACAATTTTTGATTTTTATTCGAATTCTAAAAGTTTTATTTTTATTACAGAAAATTTTATTTTTTTATTATAAATTTCTAATATTATTTTCTTAATTAATTACTATTATTTTAATTATTTCGGGTGATCAAAATCCGAAGCAGAACATCTTGAGAGCACAACCAGGACACGCCATTGCTATACCTATATGTCATGTCAGTTGGAAATCTCTCGGTACTGGCCAATCCTCGATACAGTGAATGTGTAAATTCCATTTGCAAAGATTGAATATCTTCGGGGTCAATAGCAAATGGATCTACCTAATCGCATTAAAATGGGGATAATTTTTATTTGTTTAGGATATCTTAAGCTAACTAGACATATATGCCATGTCAGTTGGAAATCTCTGGGTACTTACCAATCCTTTCTCTCTCTCCCTCTCTCTCTCTCTAGCACTATATCCCATCAAGGGATTTTGCCGCCTCAAATGAGGTTTCATAATCAAATTTTCATTTCGGATAATGAGTGATTAATTCATTGGTCCTAAAACTAGCCGTGAAATTTTGCCTTGTCACCACCGGGAATCAAACCCGGACCTCCGGTCGCTGGAGCAAGCATGTGGACAACTTTGCCACCGGGGCGGCTGGGGGATAATTTATATTTGTTTAAAATGTCTTAAGCTAACTAGAGATACATAACATGTCGGTCGGAAATCTCTGGGTACTGGCCAATCCTCGATACAGTGAATGTGTAAATTCCATTTGCAAAGATTGAACAACTTCGGGGTCAATAGCAAATGGGTCTACCTCATCGTATTCAATTGGGGATAATTTTTATTTGTTTAGGATATCTTAAGCTAACTAGACATATATGCCATGTCAGTTGGAAATCTCTGGGTGCTGGCCAATCCTCGATACAGTGAATGTGTAAATTCCATTTGCAAAGATTAAACACCTTCTGAGTCAATAACAAATAGGTCTATCTCATCGAATTAAAATGGGGATAATTTTTATTTGTTTAGGATATCTTAAGCTAACTAGATATATATGCCATGTCATTTAAAAATCTCTGGGTGCTGGCCAATCCTCGATACAGTGAATGTGTAAATTCCATTTGCAAAGATTGAACAACTTCGGGGTCAATAGCAAATGGGTCTACCTCATCGTATTCAATTGGGGATAATTTTTATTTGTTTAGGATAGCTTAAGCTAACTAGAAATATATGCCATGTCAGTTGGAAATCTCTGAGTGCTGGCCAATCCTCGATACAGTGAATGTGTAAATTCCATTTGCAAAGATTGAATATTTTCGGGGTCAATAGCAAATGGGTCTACCTCATCGTATTCAATTGGGGATAATTTTTATTTGTTTAGGATATATTAAGCTAATTAGACATATATGCCATGTCAGTTGGAAATCCTTGGGTACTGGCCAATCCTCGATACAGTGAATGTGTAAATTCAATTTGCAAAGATTGAACAACTTCAGGGTCAATAACAAATGGGTCTGCCTCATCGTATTAAAATGGGGATAATTTTTATTTGTTTATGATATAAGATATATTATATTAAGCTAGCTGGACATCAGCGGCGTTTTCTAGTGATGTTCTGCTCGTTTGCCGAACGACTAAACAGTTTTTGATTTTTATTCGAATTCTAAAAGTTTTATTTTTATTACAAAAAATTTTATTTTTAAAATTTTTTATTTTAAATTATAGTTTTTCTAATATTATTTTCTTAATTAATTACTATTATTTTAATTATTTTGGGTCATCAAAATCCGAAGCTGAACACCTTGAAAGCACAATCAGGAAACGCCACTGTATAGGAGTCGACCCATATACTAACGCATAAATTATGTGATTCAGTGTTAAAATGTAAGCTTATTTTCTTCTAGGAAAATTAGACACAGTTACCTTATACTTAGGGAGCAACTTACTTATTAACGTAGAGTAAAGAGAAAATAATGAGAAAATTATGTTTTTAATGTCGTTTTCTAGGTTGTTCGTTGAAGTTGTCTACATTGTCAATGGAACACAAAAAGTCGCTATGTAATCTACGTAATAGATTACTTGCCGTTACGGAATCAATAATACGTATGATACTCTAAGCAGACGTATGATATCCTAACAACCGCTCAGATGGACATTTCAAAAATGATTTTTACCCTGAAAATTCTGAGATCCGACCATTATAACAGACATCAAAGAATACATAAAACACCATATGTATATTTTATGCAAAATGACTAAAGTTATAAATTCTCATCGAGCCATTTATGCGAAAACATCAAGAGAAAAAAGGTTTAAGTTTGTGCTGTTTAAACCACTTCGAGAAGGAATCGCCAATGGGATTGTGGATTATTTACAGAAAAACCTTTTCCATTCATTTTCTGTCCGCGATAAAAAAATGTGTGATGCAGCATCAGTTTGATTCAAGTACTTGCGTAATCCAATGTCTCTGAATGAGTGAACCGTTGTATTTTGTCAGCAATACGAGGTTATGTGCAACAGAGATCATGGAATAGGGGACAAATAATTACATCAGATTGCAAGAGCTGTACGAAACGTGATACGTACATCAACCACCTGGTTTGATTCTTTTAAGGTTATGAGAACTTTAATGAATGATTTATTTGGTATTTTACACAAACAGGCATCAGATTAAAACAAAATGCAAAATCCTTGCAAGAGGTATTCTTAGAGCAGCCTGAACTAATAAGTTATAATCTTCATCGCGTGCATCATCATATCCAACCCGTTGTTAGTTTGAGATCCTGAACTTCTAGCTTGTAAGCTTTGTAATATATAAATCTTAACGCGCATCCCCAATAGAATTCCTTATGACTTTTTCATTACAGAAAGGTATGAAAGAAAAACTTGAGAAAAAAAAATATCTAAACTTTTCTGTAAGGAAAAAGTCATAAGGAATTCTATTGGGGATGCGGTGTTATTTGATTAAAGATATACGTGCTACTTGTGAAGCTAAATTTAATTTTCAAATATACATTTAGGTCATACCTATAGAAAAAACCTATACCACTTTTACAAATCGATTAAATATCTCGAAAAATACGACTCTTTATGAAAAAATTGCAAGATGGCGCTACATTTTTTGAAAATAAAAAATGTAGAGCCGGTTAAAAAAAATATAATTTCCTTTAAATACAGATGTTACATGTCACAGCAGAACCTGATTCCACATGAAAATCAGATTACCAAAGGAACTTTTGATTACAGAACATTTTTTTTAGTTCTTTTTTTTTGTATAGGAACTTTTTCGATTATTGCAAGTGTTTTGTATACTATACAATTTACGAAGAGGCATGAGTTTCTTAATGGACTTGGCAACTCAATTGGCCAATCCTAAATTTGGTCAGACGTGAAGATTTTTATAAAGAACTGTTTTTTATTAAAATTCGGCTAGGTTTTCGTATTTTTATTGGAAGGATTTATTTCCGAAGAATTTTTTTTATTTTTATTTTAAAGAGGAGGCGATGGCTCCGGTTTGAGATTGTGAAATTGTGTTCCAAACATACATATCTAAAACCCATGACACATTGATTTTTGGAGTATAATTGCAGGGAAAGCTTATAAAGTTTGTTTTCTCTGTAGGGGAGAACAGAAAAAGTGTCGCGATTTCATAGGTATGGAAAGCGATATGAAAATACTGTATAGGCTTTTGGATTGTGAGCTTCATGAAAGTGATATGCTGGGAATATTCTGAATGTTCGGGAAATCTTTGAAAATTATACTGGACATTGGTTTTTATTGAGCGAGAAAAAATATCTTTTGTCTTGTGAGACATTTTATACTGCCCTTCATTATAGCTACTGCGGATGACCAAGTCGTAGATCTCGAGAAATATATTTATTGTGGCAAATCGTTGGGAGTGGCCAGGACAGACACTGATCAGAAACTGCGATTGAACAGTTCTACATGTTTCGTAAATTTAAATGTACAAAAGGACAAAATATTAATATGGATGGTTTTTGGGGTGTTTTCATTCCTCATTTCACATTTTTAAATTAGGGTATTTTGCATATAAATGTGAGAAAAGAGATTTAGTATCCCAGAAACGGGTACATCTGGAAGTTGACGCATGACCGGGTTTACCTCACGATTTTCTGCGTTTTACTACCACCACAGTGGATTCACATTTCGTCCACCACCACGATTCGATATAAAAAACATGTTGTCCATCAGCTGAAATTTACTTCAAATTAAACCAACATTTTGGTTTTTAGAGGGAAATGATAACGCATGAATATAGTTACAAGATGGCCCGCTGCGATTTGATACTAGTTATGCTATCTTTTGTAAATCCTTCAAAACTTATTTGTATACCCCCAATATAAAACTTGTAAATAATATCTATCAATTTACAATCCCCGAAAGGGTTTCACTGCTAAGAGTAACACCCCTTTCATTAAAATATCATAAAAAATAAACTATTAATTACACAAAAATATGCAATTCCCAAAAATCCTTTCATTACTTGTTAATAGCTGGTTCATGTTTGACACTCAAATTTCATCCCAAAAATCAACAATCGCTCCAAACTACCATTGTCTGAACAAATAAAACGAGCAGGATATTAAAATGCCTTATAAGGATATGCTTGACAGGTCAATCGCACAGATAAACCAGATAAATGTACATGCACTCGAAATTCCACTTTCTACCATTTTTGGTCATCTTCAAAAAACGAATTATGAAAAAATGACATCAAAGTGAATTTTCCAACTTTCCTCTATGTGATACTTTGCTAAGCTCTCTTCTAGTAGTTTTAACAGGAATTTTCTATTTTTGCCAAGTAAGTAGATTTTCTGTTTATTATGTCGAGTTGTGCTGTTTTGTGGAGAAAAAAACCCAGCACAAACCAATTGACACGAATTACACCAACAAAAAAAAAAATAAAAAATTATAAGAACAAAATTAAGATTTGTTTGTTATTTATTTGTTACAACAAATCCGGGATTTAAGTTTTTTTTGTTTTGTGTTTGTTAATGTTTGTGACAAAATTCTTTTTTAAAACATGTCTACCTCTTCGGTAGCCAAATGTCTTATGTTTAGAGCTATAGTACCACAATGTGTGTATATACGAGATTTGATACCCAGAGTATTTATTTCACATATAACAAATAAACCGTGATCACCAATTTGTGCTCGGTGAACAGATTACAACAGGTAGCAATTTTAAATTTAAAACAAAAAAAAAAATATTCCTTGTGCCATGTTGTATTGTTACAATCTTAAATATAGCGATATGCGCGAAACAAATAAATTTCTTATTTAATTCTAAAACATTTGGTGTGTAGGTGCGCCAGGAATTGAATAAAAAATAAACGAAGATATGGCATTTAAGAACCGTGTGTTGTGCATTTTGTAGTTCATGTACACTCATCTCGCGCAACAACTAATAATAAAAATTTATATAAAAATATAAATACTTAAGAGTTAAGACAAAGACGCCAACCAGCAAAATATAAGAAGAAGACGACAACAAATAATAAAAATTGGATTGAAATAAATTGAAGAGATTCTAATCTTTTTTGGATATTTTTATGTCTCTGTTGTTAAACTTCTTTGTTATTGCTGTAAGTACAATGAAAATTTTCTTCTGTGTACGTGATTATAAGAAAACCATTTATGTTTTTCTAAGATTTTCTTCTTCTAAATGTATATAAGTTATTGAATGTGATCAGAGAGGTCGTATGAGTTTCACGATGCGCGTTGATGATTATTTTGTTCAGAAATTGCCAAGGAAATTGCAATTTGATATTTTTGTGTGCGATGTGAGATTTTAAATCTAAGATATCTATATTCTATACCTTAGATCATTTTAACTCTATAGACGACAGAATATATACAATAATATTAATTTGTTGTAAAAAAATAAGACAACAATAATTTGCAATTTTTGCAAACCTTATATGTCAATTTGACAGTTTACTAACTCCAATTTTATAAAAGATTCTAAAGGTTGTGAACTTCCTACCTGCGTTACCTTTCATTAGAAAGTCGTTCTATTAGAATTAAAAAATAATACCTAAAAATCGGTACGATTGAGGAAGTAGAAGTGTTAAATGCCGTTTTTTAAAAATTATGATATAGTTAAAATCTGAGTTTTAAATAATGATAACGATTGTGGTGTACTGATTTAAAATTATAGACTGATTCAACTTCATAGTTATAAATAGTGGTTAAGTGCATGTCATAATTCCTAAAATTAATTATATTTAGGTTTATTATCGAGATCAACTTTCTAAAACAAATTTGTTAAACTTTGCCGCAGTTTCTAGTTCTGGTCTCGAAATATTATTGATCACACTTAAAAGCTTTATTTTCCTCACAACTTGAAATAATCAAAACGGTTTGGCAGGCTTATTAAAATGTGTAAAAGAGCTTCATGGCTTACTGGATGTACGAAATCATTTCAATAGAGCACCGAACATCCGTCACGCACTCAAGTTATCGCGCAATGAACGGGACAAAGACATAGGGCAATCGGCAAGTATAACAATAAAACCGATGTGAAACGAGTATGGTCCTTTCAAACACTTACAAAAAAAACAAATTTCACGGTTGCGTCGACAATTAACGGACTTTTACAAGCGAATTTTCTATATGACAATATCAACAATCTGATTTTTCTAATAGAGATGAGAGATGACCTTTCGATCAGGCTATAGTCTAACCAGCCATCAGCTATATAGTCCATCAGCCTAATCTAGAGCATGTAATTGATTCAGGTCAATATAGGTCAAAAATGAATCTTAATTTACGCTTTCACTTGGGCTAATGTGAATCGTTCGATCATTGGACGTTCGGACACATCGGATTATGATAAAATTTGCTCTTTTAGTCCATATCAAACGAGAACTGCCGATTGATTCATCAACTCAGCTGTCAGTCAATACAACTACGAATTAGGTCGATACATCAAATCTACTTCACGTCACCATCGACAGCGATTATGGTTTTCTGCTAAATAAGTTATATTCTCCCTAGCCGAATCAACATGTGATTCACATTTTGACCGTGATTCATATTTCGACCATGAAAACTAGATCCAAAGCCACAAAGGTGTGTATATCGAACTTCAACATATGGTTAAATTAGCGATTTGCCGCAGATCGACATTCCTCGTCTCTTGCTTTTTCATATATGATATGAAAGAAACATAACGATCGATTGAAGTTCGATCACGGCACCTGATCACTCAATAAACCACATTCAAAACTTCTCCTCCCATGCATTCTCAATATTCTCTAAAATTGTTCTCGTCAGAGTCTATTAAGTCTAGACGATAACTAGACTTCGTATTCGCATAGTTTGACGACCTCCTTGAAATATCGAGGAACAACACAAATAAAATTTATAAGAACGGTTCCAACAACTTGATGAGTTTGGTTTAAATATTAAAAGTTGAAAAGGCGTTTTCTGTTCAAAGTCCCTCCCATCTTGTGAAAAGTACAATCTCAGTTTGACTTTTACCAGTAAGTCATTTTCACGACACCAGGTTCCACCAGATGACTTTAGTGATCTCCACTTGCATATGATGACATTCTGTTATTTACTAACAAAAGTATTTTGGTAATATCATCGCCATAATAATGATTTCTTGACGAGCCACCACAGGAGATGAAACTCAGATCTCGCATCTATCTGTATAGACAACCTTTGTGGGCTACAACAGCATAGCAACCCAAGAAAGCGATTATTTTCTGATATTTAGCAAGACACCACAGAATTTTGCAATATTGGAGTCATGCCTTGTGTCAAAGCTGTAGAGATATATAATTGAATGTGGCATTGTCAAATGCATTCTCAATGTTCAGAAATGCTTCCAAGACAAATGGTTTATTGTCCAGCGATGAATACTCGTATCATTCTGGCCATTGACAATTTAAAGAACGACTGACAAATAAACAAAGGTTAGTATGTGGCTTGACATATAGGGCATGCACCTTGTTTATTATCGTAATATTTCTTGTGGGATGCAGTATGACCTTTAACATTTTGCAACTCATTTGACAAAACAAATGTATTACCCTTGAAGGTTTAAAGTTAGATTTATTTGAATTTTGAAACGGAATATCTATTTGTTTTTTCGAATATTCCAATGAATCAAGCACTCCACAGTTTATACGAAAAATTCTTTTAATTGCGACCAAGTAAGCATTTCTGTTTGTCTTCCCATTCTTTACGTAACTGAACCTTTTGGAAGTAATATGAATGAGAACCTGTTCACCTTATCCGGTAATATCCAGTCCGCACGGTTCTAGAGATGAAATATGATTACGACAGGCATTGGAAATTATTCGAAGATCCTGTGCATTAACACGTTTAATTTGAGCGAGATTACATCGTGCGTCAACGTGTACATCGACAATGATCCGTGTGTTGTCATAAATTTGAGTTGGGTAATGCCCATGCCCTGTCATAAACAATTTCGGTTAAAGTGATATGGCCAACTGTTTCTCGTGCGTCATCTTTGAGTTTGTCAAGAAGATAGATGAATATGACAATTGTTGAGCTATTGTTGTTAGTGTAGATAACCGCGATATAAGTATCTTTAAAAGGAAGCCATTGCGTAGCATCAAAATTGAAAGTTGGTACTTGTATTTGTGGAAGTTTGGCTGCTTGAGCTTTGATGACTTCTAAAGGAATTTCAGATGATGCAGAAGAATTTAATAGTTAGGACTCGCGCATGTTGGGAAACTTTGGTTATCTTCTTTGGGCTGAATTTGATCACAAATTTGTATTCGGGTTTGAATATCCGTAAGGAGCACAAAGTATCTTTCCTCAAATTCAGTAAAGGACTCAATGAAAACTGCATAGTCTTCTTCGTCGTCTACGATTTCTGTCAAGTCAGCTACAACAGATTGAAATTCATCGTACGTTTTTTGCAATGAATTTAATCGTGCGGTATATTAGACTGGCTTAGTGTTATCTGAAGCTTGTTCCAAAAACTTTTTTACATTCGTTAATTTTGCCTTTAATGTGGCATATTTCTTTTTATTATTTTAATTTGAAGTTCCATGACTGAATATTGTATGGTTTAACTTGCTCTACAACAACAATTTAATAACACGAAATTAAAACAACTAAAATTTAATTTATCTTGCTTAGTTTAACTACCTGATACTAGATGGCACTACGACTGGTGTGATAAATTGCTGTTCTCGGATTCCGTTGTTGATGAATAGTGTCCGTTGTGTGTAAACTGTTGTGTGGATGTTGAATGTACGCTACGTTGCTGCAAATGTGTAGGTAGTACAGCACGGGTTCTTGTAGGCACTTTTAGATTATGCAACAATTTTCATTCCCTAATTTTCTGCACCCAATGTATGAATATTAGTATAAATTTATCAAACGTAGAATATTATAGAAATTCGTTAAAGAATTAAGCGGCTGTGTAGACGTTCAGTGGAAAAGTGGTGAGCAGGCTTCATCTTCTCCAGCCACCGGAGGTCCCGGGTTTGATTCCCGGTGATGACAAGGAAAAAATTTCACGGCTGAAATGAAAAAAATATGATTGAAAATATGACGAAAATAACATATTTTCGGATGAAATGAAAATATGACAAGCACCGCACTTGTATGAATGTAATATAATGCACTGACTGTGGTGCACATCATCTTTTTTATTGGTTGCAATTGCAATTTTTAAACACGGTAATTGTGATCCGATTTGCAAGGACCAAAAAAGTTAACGAATGTACTGAATTTTTTTTTTGTTCTGTTAAAATATACTTTAATTTTAAATAGTTTCTTTTTTAAATGGAATACACTACGATTTTAACATGACTGTCTAGATTGTTCTTTTTGTTTCATTCTACCCACTTTATTGTGCATTTTGTTTTTCTTCGGGACTTCTGCGAGACTGTTTGTATGGCGTATTGACGCGACATCTTTTATCAATTTATTGTTTTAAAAGGATCATTTTTATTAAAATTTTCAAACAGCCATCGACACTTGACTTTATTTTACCTGGAATATATGCATAGCCTCCGATACACCACACTTGCCTTGAATAATCAAAAATCTATAATTTCTGCGTTAGACCGTTTCTACTAAAGTAAGGGTAAGTTGTGCAAGTTCGATAAATAGGTATCTCGGAAACATTTTCTTCAACAATTGTTTTCATATTCAATAGCTATTATGGAAAACTGTTGCTTAATTTTTCCTTTTTTCGATTTTTTTTAATATTTGTTATCTGCTCGCAAACATGGAGAAGTCGTGCAAGCTCGATTGGAAAGTACAATTCCAATTTTATAGACTCCATTTTTTTTCATAATTATACATTTAAATCCATAATCTCGTGTCTAACTTTGTTTGTTTTTAAATATTTTTATTTTTTAGTTATAGAATTGTTTTTAATAAAGACAGATTCCCTAAATTTCCAAAAAAGCTTATGAAAATTAGCTCAAAATCAAGATTAAGAATGGAGTTCTTTTAATTTGTTTTAATAAAAAAGAAAGTATTACACACTCACACAATTACAGTATCACCTACACATTGCAAGCGCCATGTCAACCTGTACACTAACAGGAATGGTGGGTAGGCGCTTAATTCTGCATTCGAACAGAGCATCTTAGTTGTGTTTATTATCATCACCGATCGCAATCGGTGACAAAAATTCGCTTGGCATTCAGCCTTTGGCGAGATTCGATCCCAGTACCGCCCGGTCTAAGTGCCGAAGCTTTATTCATTGCTCCACTTGTCCGGTAAAGTTTGATTCCGATTAGTCAATCCACGTGCTCTGTAGAGATGTTGGTGAAAAAATTTTATTTTTTAGACCTCGTCATTTTCGATAAAATTAAAAAAATGAGCTGAACACATCTTATTTGAAATTTAATTTAGAATTTTTTTGATTTTTTAATCGTTTTTACTTTCTTATTTACTAAATTTAGACCTCGAGATTTTTTCAAATTCGCCTTTGGCAAATCTTTGTTCGCCAAAGCCAAAAGTACTGTTTTAACAATCTCTGTTTATGCGTGTTTATCGAGTCTAATCGGGGTAAAACTTCATGCTTAAGGCAATCTTCTTAAATTAAGAGATCCCATTTATTTTTGGCCGAAATCGGTCCACCGGAAGTGGAAATTTCTATGGGATTTTTTCTGTTTCTTACAAATGTTTTGAAAAATTTACCGTTTACAAGCACAATCCTTATGAATTGAAAGATTCTAAATCAATTTTGAAACAATACTGGATATCTTCGTGCCAAAAGTGGGAGATCCCGAAGCAGCTTTTTCAATTTTTGCAATGAAGATTATATTTATTAACAAGGTTTGACGTTGTTGTTTTTTTGAAATTTACAAGACAATTTTTATCACAAATCTGTTAAATTCAATTTTTCTCTCTAGAAATTAAATGTGGAGTATTCGAGATCTATGTAGATATATCGTAAAAAAAAGTCGTTTCAAAACATTTCTAAAAACCGAAAAAGCTTCTATCAAAGCTGCCACTACCAGTGAACCCAAGTCGTCCAAAATTCTTTAGTATGAAATTTTAAAGTAAGTTGTATTCGGACCATCAGTATGTCTTAAGTGAACCGAAGCTGTATTTTTATTGAAAAATAGTTTTTTTTTTGTAAAATCGTCATTAAAGCGTAAATGGAAAAATTCTCTTTATCGATATTGTAATAAAATTAATCTAGAATCTTTTAGTTCTTGGTTGAAGAACTCCTTCCATATTCAAACCACAATTATTTTCTTTTACGTTTATCAAACTTAGCCTAAACTCAGACAGGCTCTGAATGTATAGAAAATGTGGTCTAAAATAAATTCATGCCTCCCTATTGTAGAAGTGCCGACAAGGTCTATCTTAATCTGTCTCCAGTAACATCAAATTGATAATTTTCTTAATAAATTTACAATTTACGATAGTGTCCGTTCAATTATTAACAGTGTAATTAAACTATGAATGGATTTATAATATTTCTTACAAAATAACAAAAAACTTCAGCAATGTGTTGGTATAACCACTTGTATATAGACAGGAGACACTCATTCCTATTTAAATTGGTATTTGTTTTTCCAAAAAAAATTTAGCTGGTCTGAGGATTTTGTAGAAATCATATAAATTCATATAATGAAATGCTAATGGGTTTGTTCACACATAAAAATCTTAGAGATGTGTAGGCATGACCACTTGTACATAAATAGGCGCAGGGGACACTCTAAACAAAGAACTTGGCCTTAACAGAATTTACAGCATTTCGCTTGCGTCTATAATATTTATTACCTTATCGTTATGACCTTTAACCAGGAGGAGTTGAATGATAAATGAAAGACCACAATAGTAGTGTGAAAGATGACAATCGCCACCACGTTCTTGAGCATTTCGTTACAGATTCTATCCTCACCAGGTGTTGACTGTTCGCTGGAGGATAACGTCTGTTTATTTAAGAGTGTCGAGATATAACTTCACAACGCGGTCGGGATGGTTCTTTTGTAGAAAAGTATTTGTTTCTTTAACTGACTGTTTTGATGTTATGCACTTGTTGTTTATGCGATTCGTGTCTTTCTACAAAGTCGGTAGACAATTCTTATCCACAGTCAGTTTTGATGTATTATTTTATCTAAATTCGCCGTTGAAGCAGATGTTATCGCAAATTTAATTAAGTTCCGGTGTTTTGACATAGGGTGGGGTAGTGGAAAGACAGGCGGCATATTTCGTAACTACCTAAAATTGGTCAGGATCGATGTTGGTACCACGTTTGGTTTTAATTTCATTGATGCTACAAAAATTCGTGTGACTGATTTAACCCAAAATAATCTTTACATAGTGTTATGGAATTGTGTTTAAAACACTTTCTTGGTTATAATAGAAACTGTCTGCTGAAATCTATTACAAATTGGCGTAAAGGATTGATGATCGGAAAAGCAACTCCGAACTCGTTCTTATCGAAGTTGTTGATTGACAGAGACATAAATCCGTGTTGACTGTGATGATGCAATTGGACCAACCTTATACTCATATGCCTGATTAAAGAGTTGGTATGGAGGCCCTCTGGGCGAATCTAAGGTCCTTGTTGTAAATCCGAATTAATTATACAAGGCTTTTATTGAAATTTCGTTACAATTGTTTTTTTCAGGTTAAATAATTAGCCCAACGCAAATGCCATATAGAATGTCCATTCGACATGGATCACCTAAAACTTTCATGTCAGATTGGAAAATTTTATGTTCTTTTTTGTAAAATATCCTTACAGGTGTTTCTGTTTCATCGCACATTGTATCAAATGGAAAATTGGCTTACATATTTAGACTCAATGTTCAGATATTTTTATATGGGACGTGATGGGTTTCGATTACGAAGAATAACTAAACAAAGACCTTTGGGTGCCGGGTCTCGACACCGGCTAATCTTCCATATCACGTTACGGCTTACATTGTGCAGATGGAATACTGCAATCACACCTTTGAGTTTGGATGAATGCAGTGGTATTTCAAAGGAACAGTGGATCCAAGTGTTCCATAACATCCATCATGAGTATTGCTCTATAAAATCGGAAAGAACTGTTCAAGCCACTCGTATAGTCTTTAAGGTATAGGTTTATGTTATTTGATCGCCTCCTTAAATGTACTTTCAAAAATCCAGTGTCTCTTGCCAAATCAATAAAATTGTTTATTTTTTTAAATGTTGCAGGCTATTTAACCTTGTACATTTTATGTAAAGGAATTAAGTGTCTAAATCCGATGACAGATTTGAAGGATTATATATGTATACAGATTTTATTAATCTGTCTAAAATTAATGTTATTACGGAAACATAAAAAAAATCCGAAAACAATTTTCGATTACCTTTTCAACATGCTGTATCGTTGCCATAACATAAATGTTATGTTCGTGTTATTTGGGGTATTTGTTTCTAGCGCAAAGTTATAAAAGAGTTAATCGTATACATAAATTTTATCGTTCATCCATTTGTCGTATATCATACTCGATATTTCATTTTCGAGTGATCTCTCTCTCAAAATAAGATATAAAAAATTTATTTTAAAACATAAAACTTATATTATTGTTATTACTTAACAGGAAATTTTATTTTTAAAATTTAATAAAATTTAAAAAAAATATATATTTTATTAGAAATTATCAAATAAGTCACCGGCTTTATAAAATATAAAATATTCAATTAAACGACATTTCGAATACAAAATTCTTAGAAAAGTTTAAATATTTTTTGATCGTAATGACGAGTATATGTGCGGTCACTATGCGTACTGCTACGCCATTCACCTCGCGATCAACACACGACAAATAATTTTTATGTATTTTAGGTTTCTAAAATGTTCTTATGCAATCACTTAAATATTTAACAAAACAAAATTTCGAATTTTTATTTGTCCCGTGCGGTCTTTAATTGATTTTTTATGGTGGTTTTGATTTATTTTTATAGCATTGCTGGTTATCCACCAAAAAAAACTCTCAACCAAATTTTAATTAAAGGTGACAAAGTATTATAGTTCTGTGGTAATTATAGATATTATTATTATTATTATGATTATTGTTATTAAGTATTTTTTATGTAAGTGGACTAAAGATTTTCATCTAAATTAATTATAGAAAATATAAACAACTGTGTACATAATATACAAGTGTGATATGTACAAGACGTGATTTATGGTCGAGTTATCTTTATTGGTTTTTTCCTATCTGGTATTTATAGTGTGTGTTTCAGAACAAACAATGCAGAAAATGTAATGAAATAAAATAAAACACGGCTACAAGAATTTTTTAATATGCGATGCAAGAAGGGAAACCATTTAACCTCCCACGAAAAGTATGGAACTTACTATAGTTTTATTTTTTGTTCTGCTTATCCAAAAAAAAAAAAAAAAAATAATAATAATAAGAGAAATTGCTGTTGGTTGACCACCCACTTTGAACAATAACTTAACTAAATAAAGTTTAGTGTAAACTACATCTTTGTGGTGAGGGTATAAGTAATGCAGCTCCATGGTGAATTCATTTCCTATTACAATCGCCGTTGCAAGATTCATAAACATTTTGTTTTGTTATTTAGTACAGTATAGACATGTCAAAAATATAGAGAGGTTTCATTTAACATAGTAAAATCCATACAAAATGAATTTGGCAATTATCAGTTTTGTATTTATTGTTGAGGTGTCTTATCCTAAAAATCCCATGTTGATCCGCATGTTTAGAATGGCGCTACGGCTCTTGGCTCTTATCTGGATGGCCCAAGTATGATACGTTTTAATTTATGGTTCCCAGGAGCCACGAGTTCCGGAATTCGAAGCAAGCGGTATCGACTTATAAAAATCCCATATCGATCCATATGCTTTACATTTCGGCAGGGTTGACTCAATAGAGTCATTGTGGTAACAAGCAGGATATTTTGCTAATTGTCTTTTCATCATGCCAATGAAAAAATGCACTTGTATATTACACGACCAATTGACCATTTCGTTTTTCATTTGCTGTGAATATTCCCAATGTGACAGTGTGTTTGGTTTTAAATGTGTCAAGCCCGCATCTGACGTTAGTGAAAAGGAATGACACAATGGCCGTAAACAGTTGGCAATTTGTCATCCCAGTCAGGCCCCCCCACCCCTGAACAGAACCTTTACAGTGATATTGTTCGTTTTCTTGATAGTGCGAGCCATTATTCCTCCCTAAGTCGGCCGTTTGAGGATAGTAATTTTAGTAATGTTTTGCTAGTTGATGTACAGTTTGCGTAGCTGTTCACTTGAATCTAAAGTTAGATCCGTAATTCCTCTTAATAGTCCTTGGAAATAAAATAAACTTCGATGTTTTTGTGTTATCCAGTAGTACTTTACTTAAATTTTAATCTTAGCCGCTTAAATAGGTATGTACATTTTTCCAAATAAAACAAATATTTATAAACTACCGCCATTAATCAAGAGTTTGGCGTTATCCACGGTCTGAAGTGGATGGAACCATGAGTTCCGGAAAGCAAACCAGTCGATATCAACTTGCCTTATGTGGTTGTAGCTTACCAAAAAAATCGCAAGTTGATCCGTTTATTGAGATTGAAACTATAGGCCAAATATGATAGATTTTAATTGATGACCTCAGGTACCACGAGTTCTGGAAACCGAAGCAAGCGATAATGAGTACTCCTAATTAAAATAAAAATCATATCTCGATCCTTATCTTGGTATTGGCGCTACAGCCCTATATGTGTATGAACCATTTGAGACCAGAAGCATGAGGTTCCCAGAAGCATGAGTTCCGGAAATCGAACAAGTTGGTATCGATTTACCATAACGGTTGTTGCTTACCTTGAAATTCATAAATCGATCAGTATGTTGAGAGAGGCCTAACAAATAAATTCTGGGCTGAGATGACAATGCATTTTTAGTGTTGCCTGTTGACATTTTTTTATTTTTGTGGGATGAAATGCTGGGGTGACTTCAGAAACAACTTATAGGACACCCTGGTAGACTAATGAGGTCGACTGAAGAAACAGAGAAAGAAGTTTGTCAATAAAGCCATGATCACTAGTCAAACGGAGTTCTGCAATTTATGTAATTTCTCGGAAAGAGATTATAGATTATGATTGAATTAAATAGCTTAAATGAAAAACACTTGTAAAATTTCCTAAGAGTGACAATATTTATTTGTTTTTACGCATATCGATTTCGAAAATTAAATTTCTTCTTCAGTTCCTTTTTTACAACTATAGTTTTTCATTAAAGTAATTTAATTCAATTTTATAAGTGACAAAAGTTAACAGTAAGGCTAAAAATGCAAAAATTATAATTCATGCCATCGGATTGGAGGAAATGTCGAAATAGAGATTTTTCTGTGAGGAAGTAGAAAAACACTTTGTAGCCGCCTTTATCGGAACTCGCAAGAACAGAGCTATGTCCATATTAATTTCCAGTATATTTTATCATAGTTCTGGAAAGGCCAACATGTCCCAAAATCTTACCATTGACGTTTAATTATTGTTTTGGGTTTCAGGGGAATATAAGGCGAGATTTTGTGAGGTGGCTATCGATCTCACTACGACTTTATGTTAGCTCTGTTTTTTAATCATAGTTTTGGAATGACAAAAACCAGTTCAAAAGCTTATGATTAAGGTTTAATAATTTTTCAACGGAATACAAGTCGAAATTTGGCGACGTGGTGATCGATCTGACTGTAATTGACGTATAATTTACAGAATCTTGGAATGGCCAAACATGGCCCAGAACCTTATCATTGCGGTTTAGTTCATATTTTGGAATTCAACGGAATGCAAGTCGAGTTTTTGTGAGGGGGTCATCACGTCAACTCTCTATGTTTTTATGCTAGATGTATCAAATAGGCGATCAATTGGCCATTCCAGACCTATGACAAATTTGTAAAAATCATCAAGGGAGTAATTTGAGTTTGATGCGACCACCTCTCAAATTTCGACTTGTATTCCGTTTAAATCCGAAAACTTTGAATTTCCTTTAAGCGGCTAACCAGTTGGTAGAGATTTTTAGATTAGAAGACTAATAATTTTTAACAGACCGAATATCCTTCAAGTTTATTCTGCCTAGTGCACCACACTTCGCGGATTATGCGAAACATCTAGTGACATCTGTAATAAAATTGTATAAACATAAGAAAGACTAACATCGTTGAATAAAAATTTAATTTTGGCCTCTTGATCGCGGACTACCGAAAAGAAAACATTCAAAATTGTTAAAAGCAGGCACATTTCAAAGAGAAACCAATTTACTTGTAGAACAAAGAGGAAAGATATTATGAAAGTAATCGTAAGGCACTACTTGTGCTTAATACACCCTTGGAGTTTAATGACATTCGATATTATATTCATGTAAAAAATTATTATTATTATTTTTTTTAAATATTAGTAAACTCCTAATTTATAAAAATGTATCGGAGCTACGATTCTAAATACAATTAAACATAAAATAAAAATCAACAACACTTTTTTACCAAAATTTGGTTTCATGCAGAACTGTTTAGACATTTCCAAAGGACTACCGAGAATCATGCGAAAGAATCGAAAAGACCATATACTGGCTTGTGGCTTCAACAAAATAGATGAGCAACAAATTGTTATGCTCGATTTCAACTGCTCTCAACCATCGTACTGGTTCATTGGCGAGTTTTCCGTATCCCGAAGTAGTTGAAGTTTTTAATTCGACTGAATAACGTTGACCTCTATAATCTGCTACGTCTAAGGTGTGCAATTAGAAGATGCTGATTCAATTGGTTGCACAGGCACAGTACATTTTTCTTCGATTTAGCAATAATGATCCCTCTAATGAAAAGAAATCCGGTGTATTTTCGATTGCATTTTCCCAGACAATTGATGTACGCATCGTCGATGCCCAGTAAGCTTCCTTTCCACAGTGATGTTTCCAAAGGAAAATCACATCTTAGGTTTTGATACCTTATTTGAATTGCCTGGTGGTGAAACCAGTAAACTTTTATCAGATCGAAAATTTTCTAGTCATTGGTTCATATTCTCAAATTTGTTATTAGTCACCAAGTAGATGTTGAAAACAAATATAAGTCTCTAACAATTACGAGATATACATATCTGCGACCAAAAACCGGCTCCCTTAAAAGCAACTCGATACAATTTATATATCTGGTCGAACACCCAAATTTAGCCGGCAGCTAATTAAAACAAATGGAAAAAAGGCAATCAAAGAAATCGTTGAAGTAAAAAACTTTAGCTTATAACATACCCAGAAGGCAATTCTTTTGAATTCTATGGATGGAGAAAAAAAAATAATAGAATTTTAACTTTTATGTAGTATCTACCTTAAAATCGAAACAGTTGAAAATGTATTAACCCGAAAACATCAAATTCCAATAATTACAAATGTTTTCCTTTTCTGTGATAACAAAAAATATATATAGGTGGGAGTTTTAAGGAAAAACCAAAAAACACCAACAACAATTAAAATTTACCCCGAACCGAAAAGGATATTTTAACAAGTTTTACTTATAGAGAGATACCAAAACTATTTTATCTATAAATAATTTTTATTTTTTTTATTTTCGTTTTATTTTCAACACACAAAAAGGAAACATAGTTTATATCCTTTTGAACTTTTCTATTTACGGTTATTATTAAGTCTTTTAACCTTTTGGGATTTTTTTTTTGTTTTGGTATTTAAGGAACCAAAATTATTTCCAAATACTTAAAACTATATACTAATAGTTTTCAATTCATCTCATCCCTATGTTATCATGATACTATATGTCTCTTCTTCCAGGACCCCATGCAAAATAAAACTCGTTAATTTAAAATTAAAGAACAATTCAACAAAAAAAAAATATTATTAAAACAAGAACCACCCACATGTTTTGTTCCTCCGACTTGAAAAATTCCCAAAGGAGCGTAACAACTGTAAATAACCCTTTGTAATTTTTTTTGTATGTAATTTTTTTTCAACAAAAAGGAAACCTTTAAACAATTCAATTGATTCATTCGAAAAATTTTCCACCTTGTTGTGTTTCGTTTAAATTTTTTTTTCTTTTCGATTTTTTTTTTGTATTTATTTTTTTTTCGGGGTGCATGTCGTTCCCGAGGAACAAAACAAAAAAAAAGGATATTCATCTATAAATTAACCCTTTTCGTCGCGATTTCAATTTTTGTAAGGAAACGAAATATTGTTACGAACAAAAAAAAATGATTACAGCAAACCCTTATTTTACACCAAATTTCATTCCATCACTCCTTTTTAATTTATTTATTATTATTATTTTTGTTGTTGTAGAAAATTAAAAAAGAAAAATCTAACCAATTTTTTATATTTTTTTTTAGTATTTCTCATTCAATAAGACCATTCAACCGCTGCCTCCGCACCATCACCACCAGCCTACAACCGAAAATACCCACCGCGTGGTATGCATCACCACTTCCTTCGTGTACATTTTTTTTTATATGGGTGCATGGTGTAAGAAAATTTCCTCACACCACTTCCTTAAATGTATAACGGCACAAAAAAAAAATCTAACCGAAAAAAGGAAAAACTTCATCTTTGGATATCGGGTGTTCTGTATGTTTATGTATTTTATGAACCCTTTTTTATGTGCCTGTGTGTTTTGTTACTGAAACAATTTTTTATTTTTTATTTATTACGACTTCCTTCTTTAGAATATCGTTTGTATTTGTATTGTCCTTTTCTCTGCTTTGTATTCCTCAACCAATACGTCATAATTTTTTATTTGTAATATTTCTTGACTAATAGCACCCGTTCCGCAGATTTGGTTTGCCACCCAAACAAATATTCGAATATTGTGAGTTTGTCGATTTTTTTTTACTATTTTTGCGGCAGTTATAAGCTTTTGTAATCCGGTTGGGTTTTATGTGAGATGAAATGTGAGTCAGATTGCTTGAGGTGCGCGGGATTAATTCAAGCTTTAATTGAAAATTATTAATGTATAAGGCATTATTGAATAAAATGGAGGAATAGGAATATTACACTGCTTTTTTTAATTATACTGCTCGATCGGAATGAGGAAGATGGGAGTACTCAAAGAAGTTCGTATATCCGCATAAAGTAGCAAAATGCTTAAATGATTTCTAAATTATACTTGAACCCGTGGTGGTTTGAGAGGTTCCCAAAGAAAAGATAATGCAGACTTAACTTAAACTTTATCGGTAGCTCGTGCCCGTTTAGTGGGACGAATTCTAAAGAAAAATGGTATAGAAGTCGATTAAATTTTTGGAAGTGATCGGCTTCGATTCTTAAACCATGTTTGTCCAAGAATGGTTGTAACAGTTTCAAACTACTCGGTTTTTGGAATGTCTTTTTTAATAAAATTTGTTTGATTTCTCTTGTAAAATGTTGCTTCTGAATTGCTCAATAATTCCCACATGTAGTGAGTAACGCGAGAAACATAGGCCAATACTCGAATCATTTTAGTGACTGGTAAACTTGTTAATCGTTCGTTCCAATATACTAATCTCGTTTTTACTTTGCTTTACTTAGGCTGCGTTTTCATTCCTTCAGCGTTAACAGTTCTATATTGCGGAGGCCAGTCTTTTATATTTTTCAGCCATGCAGGACTATTTCACCATAAATTGAAGTTAAGTAAAACTTGTTCGGCTATATCCCTTTAGAGGCATAATCTATACAGGATTCTGAGCCGATCTAACACGATTCCATTGCGTTCGACGCATGCTTGTAACAAAAGGTTACCATCGATTGCATTCCGGTATTTACGACGTGTAGACATCCAACTCGAGTCCTTAAAGTTGCTTGTACGTCCATCAACAGGCATTTAACAGATTTAACAAGAGAACACTCTTCAGCTCTAGACGTTGTAAGAGAGCTGTTTGTCAGGTGAAACCTTTATCTTAGACGATAATAACTTGGAAACTACTTCATAGTTTGTACCATTCTTCACTAATACTGGTTCATAACTGGTCGTCTCACTCTAAATTATCGTTCCACACACCTTAAAGCCATATTTCTATTTTTGCTTCCTCCAGCGAACTTATAGAAAATCAAATAGCCGACTGGCCCCTTATATTACTCCTCTCTTCGTAAAACTAGTTAGTTATTTAAATTGCCACTTGGCGGTTGCAAGCCGGCACTTTAATAGTCGTCATGCAGTTTTTTTTATAACATTTGCTTCATGGATTGTATCAACTTCAGACATTAGGTCATCCACTTATACTGTTTTTAAATACCAGCAAACCTTTACTAAACGTCTAGTAGCAAAAAATAAATTTTCGCTTGGCCTAACTCGGGCAATATTTCATCGATAATTGAGAACTGCTTCCTTAACGGTACACTCGATGCTAAAGTTAAAGCCGTGCAATTTAGGACCCCATCGTACTAACCACCCTGTTAATTTTTTTTTTGTGATATTGTCAAAGCCAGGCTAGCGTGACCAGCAATTGGAATACATGGCAGCCTCTCCACATAGTCTCGTAATTTTTTTATGGTCAATACAACGGACAAACATTCCAAGAGTACTGGTCAATGGAGGCAAGTTCTCATCGAATGCGGAACATGAAATGAGCAGATCATCGATTACTTTGTGTTATCAATCGGTATAAAATTTGAAGCTCATTGCAGAGCTTGAAATGCATTACAGAAAAAATGCTAAAGTGAACCACCTGACAAGGGGATCTGCCACAAAGCATTTTTAAGTCGATCCGGGAAAAACTATGTTCTTTCATCTATACGAGTGACGTTATTTTGCTTTTAAAACCCTCGTTATATTTCGACAACATCCGATATAGTTCAGAAAAGATTTCGCGTTGAATTACCGGTGAAACAGAAAATAAGTCCTGTTTAATTATTGTCATCGTGTCTCCCATATCTAATTTTGTGTTTTACAAAGGAGCCAATGCCAAGTTTTGGGGATATGGAAAGTCTTCGTTATTTTGTTTAGTCTCGTTATTGATCGAAATGTTGAAAGTGAAGTTTATAAAAGTCGCGAGACGGAAGATTCGTGAATTTTTCTTCAATAATCAGTTTGAAGTCCACAAAACTTCCTAGATGTAATTTTTGATGTTAATCAGGATATACAAAAATTTGGGTTTTAAGAAATTTTCCGTTGTAAGGTGTTGCAGCATAAACGTACCTAAGCAACGATTGTTTAGTATCATTCCCAGCATGAACCGCTTCAACTAGGGGATGTCTGTAATAGTCGCACCGCTATCACCGAATTGATGTCGTTAATAGTCGCATTGCTATCAAGAAGACCTAAGATTTTTTGTCGAAGCGATCGATTTAGCAATTTTTTTTATATATGAAGCTCTTGTTTCGAAAATACCGAGTAGATCTAGATTTGTGATTTTTCTTGCTGTCTAATTTAAGGTAATTAACCGAAATTGGGGGAGAGGTATGAGAGAGAGTTAGTTGTGTTTCACCATGAAAATGAGGATTCTCAGAATTTCCTGTTCCCATCTGCGGGTTTTCCGGCTTTTGAAACGGTGAGGAAGACATTTTTAATTCATTACAGGTACAAATCAGATTGAGGATATAATAAAACTTTTGAACTGATCCGATACACCATCAGTAACACTATATATAGCGATAGATCTAGCAAAAGCTATTTTTCCTTTTTTAATATCTACTGAGGTTGAATGAATTATTCTCATTAAACGAACGGTATTGTTCATATTGTAAAAGTTATATGGTGCGAAACTATTCATTATTAGCTTGAGTACTTCATTTTGATGTAGATATCGGGTCCGGGGCCGTGTGGAAATTTTGCCAATCGGAATTCAATTTGCCTTGAAATTCTCTATATTATTCGAATTTTCCACCGGCTACTTTAATCATTTTTTTAAATTTCTTTTCTTTTTTCAATTTAGAAACATAATTTTTACCCCCTCTAAGATAAAAATTCCGACTGGGTAAATCGATCCGAAATTATTCCCTAAGTATGGAGGCAAATATTAGCAAACTTCAAAATTCGAATAAAATTCGCGAAAAATTCGAATAACATAGAGAATTTCAAAGCAAATTGTATTCCGATTAGGGAAATTTCCACCTATTTCAAGCATACGGCCCCTGGAGAAGAATCTCAAACGGAAATTAGAGGTGCATTAGAGAAAAATATTGCATTATTTGACTTGAACTAAATTGTGAGATATTTTGCCGCTTATAACAGAAACAAGTACATATTTACAAAGTTCCTTATGATTATGCTCAAAATTCTTTTGGTCTTGTGCGAAACGAAAGACATCATCGTCAAAATCACGTTTTGTCACAATCTTTAAGTTGAAAAAATTACCGGGGTCGTCTTGATATTTTTCTATTTGTGGCACTATGCTGGTAATTCCCCGAAAATAAGGAACTGGGGAAAGAATTTATATGTAATTCCGAATCAAATATTTTTTCCGGCATATAAGTTAAAAATCTAGTGTTAAATTTTTTGTATATAACAAATTTTTCCCCTCAGTAGGCCGAAAAAAAATATTTGAACAGAAATTACATATACATTCTTTCCCGAGTTACCTATTCCCGGGAAATTACCAGAATAGTGCTACTGGAGGAAATTTAATATTCCAATGACGTATAGTGAATTGGCATCTCTAAGTTTTAACATAAGTTCCATTGCTTGACAAGAGATATATTGAAAAGTTTAATTGACACAAACTTTCGAGCTAATCGTAATTGTACATGACGTAATCGAGAGACAATCAAATAGTAAAAAGCCGTTCGGTTTTAAAAAAAATTTGTAATTTTGAACGAAAAGATCTTTAATTTAAGTTGATGACCATAGTAAAAAAGAATATTAAAAGGATAAATTAGACCGTTGTGTTAAAGTGATCACATTTACCGAAAGTGAAAGTTATATACGACTTCCAAAAAGATAAGGGCTGATTGCAGCAAGGTTGGCTGGTCGGAGAAAAGCAACAGGAAATGTTTTAATATTTCTAGACTCTCAAACAGAAGCTAATGTTAATTGGTTAACGCCGTTGTAAGAACCAATTGCACTAGATTACCGAGTTTCGGAATGCATATGATAAATTCTAGTATAGATCGCAAGAAGAAGGTGCTCAAGGCGCCTTTGACTGGATTTTTTTTTATAAACGTCTTCCGTTATTTCCAGAAAGTAAAAAAAAATCCTATTGAAATTTTTGAAAGTCCGGTTATGGCCAGTGGGTTATTTGCAATCTCCACAAAAATTGTTTGGGAACTCAGCGGTTATGACGTAGGATTAGATATTTGGGCGCCACTGTAACATGATCAACATGTTAATAGATTGCTGTACTTCTTGTAGATACTTGGTGTGGTAGCATGTGCCGGATTTGGCTCGAAGGTGTGGTCATGGTAATGCAATTATACAGCAATTTAATAATTTACCGCATAAGAATAATAATAATCCATCAAGAAGTAGATGCCGATTTTCGTTTTAATGACGCTTAATAATTAGACATTTAGCACATTTTAAGATGCTCTAGTCCGTTCTTAACGATATACATCCTTAAACCCACTAAATTTCCCTTAAACAACAAAATTAAAATACCGTTAAAACACTAAGCCACTAATCTATAGCACAACTACATGGGCATAAAACGAAATTTTGTCTCTGAACTTCGTTACACGTTATTCTAAAAATATTGATTGAAAAATTTAATAATATTGGCCACTTAGCTGAATAATTGTCTTACATAAATACAGTTTATCCACCCAACTATCCCTCCTCCGTTATAAAACTTGCGCGGAAGGGGGGCCTGTATCTCGGTTGAGCGCACAGTAAAAAATTAGACGAAATGGTTGGGTCAGCACTAACACTCTCTTTCTCTCTCTTTCTCTCTCTCGCACTATATCCCATCAAGGGATTTGGCCGCCTTAAATAAGATTTCATGATCATATTTGATGTGATTAATTCATTGATCCTAAACCAGCCGTGAAATTTTTTCCTCGTCACCACCGGGAATCGAACCCGGACCTCTGGTCACTGAAGCAAGCATGCTGACCACTTTGCCACCAGCACTAACACTACACTTATCAAATAAACATCTTAGAAAAATTATATCATTATCATATAAATATTGTATGTATATCAAAATTGTATTTAGAAAAAAAAATATCAGTAATTTAAAATGCAGTCACTAATCACTCATTATGAAAAATAAAAACCACTTTTCAATTTGATGACTTGTTTTTGACCGAATATTTTAACTTTCTTCGTGCCCCTCATGCAACGTTTTATTCAACAAAAAAATATCGAACCGATCATATGTTTTTATCATCAAGTGCAACAAAATACTACGGTCATAAGCTAATGTAAAATGGTTTGCTGGACAGTGGACCAAAAACTGCTAATTGTACCCCTATTTGTGTTACAAACAGAAACACAGTTCAACATTTATACTATTTCTGTTTAAGGTGGTAACAAATCGTGGGGACGACCCCCTGTAGAAGGGTCTCATCATACGCCGGGCAATCAGAAAAAATTATAAAGGGAGATTACATCATCATTTAAATAAAAATGTATATGTATATGATTATGTAGAATACAAAAGTTAGCGTCAAATTATACCCGAATATCCTTTAAATGGTAAAAACCTAGAGATTTTCCGTGTAAATTTCGGTATGGGTCTCCGACAGGTATTTCCAAGTTAATTTTGCTGAGAATTTCTTTGCAGAATCGAATCACTCTGTGGGAATGTTTTAACAAAAATTCTTTCTCCAAATATTAACTCTCTGTTTCGACTACGAAGATTATACTTTAAAGCACTCTTTTCGTATACCACTTTTAAGTAGTGTATAACCTTCTCTCGAATGAAGTCTAGACTTTTGACCTTAGATGTTATAGTTAAAGCATTGTTATCATCGGGCTCAAGCAAACGAAAACATGCAAATGCTGAGGAAAATTTGTTTAGGAATGAATGCTGCTCCGAAGAGCAGCTGCCACTTCTAGAATTGCAAATCCCAATTTATATGTTCATCAACAAAGTAAGATCGTGTTGCGATCAATATAGTTCTGTTTACACGTTCGCTCGGATTGCACTTGGGTGAATATATTGGTGTTTTCTTATGTTCGATGCAAAATTTATTCAGCAATTGCTGGAATTGGTTTGATAAAAATTGTTTCCCATTATCCAAAGTGATGGTCTCGGGCACCGAAAAGAAATAGAATATTTTTTGTTCGAGGTACTCGCATACTAGCTTGGTGGAAGCCTCTGTAAGGGGTTTTCGTAAAATAAACTTGAAATAATCATCCAGTATGATTAGTAGGTAGGCGCTCCCTCACTTTTAGCGGGGATATGGTCCCATAAAATCTATGCATAAATATTGTAAGGGACGACGCAATTCAATGAAATTTCCCGTTGGAGATTTTAAAATCGTGTTGCGCGGTTTACTCATTTTACAAATCTGACATTTTGGAACATAATCATCTTTAACATTACGGGTCATGTTTTTCCAATAGAATTGTCTCTGGAGATTCTCTATACATTTTTCAATTCCGAATTGTCCAAAAGGCGTCGATTAATCGCGGTTATTATTATTCAGGGTGCGTGCATAGTTTGCCAAATTGAATTGGCTGAAAGGAGGGGTCATTTGTTATCTCTTAAACCCCAATACCACATTTTTTGTCCTACGGATTATTTTATTTGAACATTTATATGTTTATTTTGAAAAATCGCAATATTTAGCATTCAAGTTGTATTATTATTTTAAATAATTGGTATAGGTTCAAAATTTAGTATTCACTCTTACGTTTACTGTTGTATGATTCTATCAAATTTAAAATTCGTCCGAAATGACATCTATTTTCCTTTTTATTTACTCCAAAATTGTTTGAAAATGGTAAAAGAAAACTTAAAGCTCAACTTAAAACCCCTTTAAACACTTTTCTATACTCGTATCACAAAATTTGTGTATCGGGACACATCAGCCTGATATTCGATACTCGCGATAAAAACTTGTTTTTATTTTAAAAAACATACACTAAGTAGGCTATAAGAACCAACAACTAATATCTCACTCTTCCGCACTAAAATCTGTCACTTATCTTTATCTTACATTGATATGTAGGTACTAACTTTTGGACTTATAATTAAAATTCATTTTTTAATAAAAATAAAACATTTATTATAAATCTTGCTCAAATTGTTGACCTTCGTTGCGTATGTACGCACGACACCTTCGCCTTATTTTCACTGTAGTTAAATTTGACAAAAACCGCTTCAATGCGTTGGACTAAATCATCCCTAGAAGGAACTTCTGTGACGTATACCAGAGTTTTGACTCGTCCCCAGACGTTAAAATCTAGGTCTGGGGATTGTGGAGGCCATGGAATAGGATCATCTCTCTTAATCCATGAATTTGGGAATAAGTCGTTTAGGTGCTCTCTGACAATTAATCTCTTGTGTGCAGGACAACCGTCATTTTGAAAAACAATAGGTTGGTTATAATTGAAAATTAAATCATTAGCAAGTGTGCTACCAATTTGAGCAAGTCGTTTTGTAAAAACTCAAGGTAGTTATCCCCGTTAAGATTCTCAGGTAAGAAGTGTGGTCCAGCCACATGATTTCCAATTACTCCCGCCCAAACATTGACAATAAATCTTCTTTGGAATGACCTTTGTCTTTTGACACGTGGGTTCTGATCTTTCGTTGACTGATGAAGGTTGTGCAAATTAAGAATTCTCTCTTCAGTAAATTTGGACTTATCTGTCCACAGAATACTTTTTCAAAAGTAGGGACGATCCACATCTGTGTGCAATGAAATACCACAAAACTGGACACGTTTGTCATGATGATTGTCCATACCTTGCCCTGGGAGTCAATTCGCGTTCCGTGAAATAATGAAAATGAAAAAATTTTTTCATTAGCAATCGAGTAGGTTTGCATTCCTCATAACAAATTTTGATTTCACACAGTAAAATTAAAAATTAGGTGCAAATAATTCAAACTACTAGATTGCCAATGAACAACATTTTTTATTTTCGTTATTTCACGGAACGCGGATTGATCCCCTGTGGCACTATTCTGGTAATTCCCTGGGAATAGGGAATTGGGGAAAGATTTTATATGTAATTTCAGTTCAAATATTTTTTTTCCGGCCTACTAAGGAGAAAAGTTTGATGTAAATATTTATAAATTGGGAATAATTTTTCCATATCTAAATTGGCAGGGAAAATTATTCCCAATTTTATTTTGATTTCAAAAAAATTACCACTAGATTTTTACGTCAGTATGCCAGAAAAAAAATTCTAAAATAGAAAATACATATAAAATCTTTCCCCAATTCCCTATTCCCAGGGAATTACCAGAATAGTGCCACTGGAGTGTAATTATAACCCCTTTTGGTTCATTAAAATTTAAATTACCGGTTTCGCGTAAGCGTCAATAAGTAATTTGGAAAGTGTTGCGGCTGGGTAATCGTCTATTAGGAAAGCGTTCCTGGTAAATTCTTTGAGCGGCACGAGCGACACAATTGGGGCTTCCATATGGCATCAAATCAAAATGCCAGCATATTCATCATTAGAGAATGTAGCCATTGTAGCAATAATAACAAAACTTAACCACAACACTTAAATCCTTAATGAAACCAAAATAACAAAATTAGAACAGTCTAGAAGTAAGAAGAGTGAGGTATTAGTTGTTGGTTGTTGTAGCCTACTTAGTGTATGTTTTTTTAAAGTAAAAACAAGTTTTTATCGCGAATATCGAATATCAGGCTGATGTGTCCCTATACACAAATTTTGTGATATAGTAAAGTGTTTAAAAGGGTTTTTATGACATA
Organism: Nephrotoma flavescens; assembly: GCA_932526605.1. Lineage (NCBI taxonomy): Eukaryota > Metazoa > Arthropoda > Insecta > Diptera > Tipulidae > Nephrotoma > Nephrotoma flavescens. The sequence continues at coordinate 41,529,425 of OW052221.1, read as the reverse complement.
TTGCATATCGATGGAAAGGAGATAGTCTATAGAATTTAATAAAAGAGTTCGAAGACCACGCTTTAGATTTTTTTATTGCAATGTAAAGTTGAGTTTTAAGTTTTCTTTTACCATTTTCAAACATTTTAAGAGTAAATAAAAAGGAAAGTAGAGGTTATTTGGGACGAATTTGGAATTTGATAGAACCATACAACAGTAAACGTAAGTGTGAATACTAAATTTGGAACCTATACCAACTATTTAAAAAAAAAAATACAACTTGAATGCTAAATACTGCGATTTTTCAAAATAAAATACAAAAGTTAAAATAAAAAATCCGTCAATTTTAAAATTGACTAATGGTGTTACTCTTTATTGGACATGTAAGTCCAAACCATTCAATTATTACAACTAAAATATAAAACAAACTTAAATTTGCAAATTGACATGACTTAAAAAAGGTCCCATATTTTCATATAAAAACACCATTTTTAAGTCAACCTTTTTCATTTCAGCCTTTTTTAATTCAGGAAGCCCTTATTCACTTATCAGGGAGATTAAATCACACTACTCAGTCGAACACATACGAATCACAAGCTCAAAAAGCTTTAAACAGTACGCTATTGTCTAGTGTCCAACAATTTATTGTTGATAATAATAATTTAAACGCTGCCATTGATATACCGCTCACGCAGTAAATCTTAATGGCCGAAATCCTGGTGATGCAGTAGAACATATCCAACCTAAGGGACATCCTCAAATATGCACCCGCATTACATCAATATCCAATAAAGACATTAATGGAAAGGAAGATATTTCTTGACACTTATCCTGTGAAGAATTTTGAGGCACTCATTTCTATACAAAAATGTGATGGTTCACAATCCCAAAATTTGCAAGAACCACAAATAGATTCCGTAAGAGCAATGGTAAAACCCGCCTGTGTTTGGATGCCCGTGAACTGAACAAAGTGATAAAGGAAGATGCCTATCCCTTACCGCTAATCGATGGACTGTTTAGATATAAAGGACGCCTTTTAGCAAATTCCATTAAACCCGCAGTCCCGAGATAAAACCGCTTTTACTATTCCAGACAGACCTTTGTTTCAGGTAATACCGCATCAACTACATGAAAATGTTTTCGTGTATTTAGATGATTTACTCATCACATGTGAAACGCTAGAGCACCATTTCGATCTACTTAATCAGGTCTCGGAACGGCTAATTGAAACCGGCCTCACCATCAGCGTCGAGAAGAGCCATTTCTTGCTTAAAGAGATTAAATACCTACGCTATATTGTAGGAGATGGTATACGTTGCAGGTTAACGCAGAAAATGTAAGAGTCATTGTCGAGTATCAAAAACCAAAAATCGTCAAACAGATTAGGAGATGTTTCAACAGTTGAAACTGCACTATCCACCGCGCCCGTTCTTGCGAGTAGTTCAGGAGTAGCAGGAGTATTGTATCGACTTGCCCACTATTATTAGAAGAACACGTGGAAGCGTGTGGCTAAGCTCCATTAACATAATGATTCAAAAGTTTTTTGGCTATTTTATGCCGATAAGTGCCAGTATAGGTTGCAGTAGCGCATCCCAAATTCTTGAACCGGTTTGGTATTCGTACATCTCAGCATTTGGAAGCCTTGACGCTCATGATACTTATCAAAAAGCTAGTATAGGAAAATAATTGTCTAATTCGTTAAATATTAGTCGACAGTGCACCATTAGTTCAAAAGGATACCCCCTTCCACACGAGATGCTTAATGTCACGCGATGTAAGTACAACAAGAAATTAAAGCACGGGCTCACAAAAAAGACAAATCCCTCAAAGCAGTAGTGTGTCTCGAAACTCTGAAAGGCAAGAGAAATAGTGAAAACGGGTGAGCCCAGAAACCTAATGTATGCGGAAAGTGCACATTCAAAAAATGTGGAAGGACAATCTGTTTCTTTATCTAAAAGATAAAGAGAAAAACATTTACGAAACAACTATGTATAGGAAGTAGATGAGGTCCTCGAAGCCATTATTGATATTGATGAGATCAATACGAAGGAGAAGGTTTATCAGTAAGAAAATAAATTTAGTGAGAATGGGGTAGGTGCAAATCCACATTGTAGTATCGCAAGATGGGTTTTCAATGCGGGTAAGATATGTATTGGACAGTTGGATTGCCGTATACGTGTTAAAACTAGCCCGGATTTATGTTTCAAGCAATATTGCAACTAAACATAAATCGTTGTGCGGCAGTACAACAGATTCAATTACAGTCTATGTGAGAAAAAAATAGATTATTCTAGCTGGATTGCAAATTTCAACAACAAAGGTAATCCGAGTAACACCAAATCAGTCATGAAACTATTATAACCACGGTATGTAGAGATCAATCTAAATTATTTATTTGTGAAATGACTGAAAATTCTGTCTGAAATTCTTCTGAATTCTGCGAAATCTACCTGCAACGTATAATTTTGCACTGAAGAAGATAGTTCATGATATAATTAGAGAGAGTTTCTTGGCGTTTAGAACTCGTGAATAAATGAAGAAATATTTCATGAATGGTGATAAAAAAGGTGGTTTATGCTATTTCGGATGGAGAAGCCACCGGTCATATTGATCGATCTGCTTTCCGAATACAGTACGCAATATTCTAAAATGAATACTTTGCAATAGAGATGAGGATCCCGTCGGATGAGTTGCATTCCTTATGTACCACCTATAATGATGTCAGAAAACCACTCAGCATCTGGAGGTTTATTTTAGATGCCTTTGGCCATAGTTCCGTATTTTCCTAAATTTGTTACATCACAAGAAGTTATTTTCAGAATATACTCCTACATTATACCGGTTTCTGTAAGTACAAGGTAACTGGAGAGTTTCACAAGCTTCTTTGTGGCTAAGTTTAAGGACAAGGCAAAGCACAAACGACAGGAAACGATTTACAATTCAATTGGGCAATTGCGAGATTGCCTCTAAGACTTTTATCAAATAGTTGGGGGTTTTAACTGAGGCAAGACTTTTTTCAAGGAACACATTGATTGAATAATAATTGAATAATTAATTTTGATAGGCCTACCTAAAAAAATTGTTGGAGGTTGTTGTCTCGTATCATATCGTTATTTGGGCGGTGTCTAAAGAAGAAATGTAATATACTAAAGTAAATTTTCTTTTATTACAGGTGCAGACGGTGCAAGCATGGTTCTGCGTATACTTGTACAGGTTCGTAGCTTAAAGTGATTCTTGCAGTTTTAATGATCGGTGGGTGGTAAGTAACTTTTAATAAGTGAGCATGTGCAAAAACGAAACAAACGATTCCATCGTCAGTCAATCGTGACAAAGTGCCCACCTACGGAAAATAATTAAGGCCACTAAGATATAATCACGACGAAAGTGTACTTGAATGAACTCGTATACAAGATATAGCATTGCAGTTATTGCTCTTTTTAAATCTATGACTATTTTCATTGTAATTTAATGATGGTACACTACCTTTAAATCTTCCCACTTTCTTACACTTCTTTCTTATATCGGTTCTACTTAAATAAACCACAACGCACAGTATTGCATGCATTTAAGAAATTTTGCTGACGTCCAACACACCCAATGATTTATTACTCTTGTGTACTTGCTGTGCTGTTACAAAATATAGTTTGTTGTTGTTGGCTTTGGGAAATAAATTAAAATTTTTACTTCGATTGAAATGAAATTAAAAAATTTAACGAACTCCAAAAAATGTGTAATTTTTAATTTTCTAGAATTCCAAAAATACGAAATCCCCAAAACACAAATTTCTGTCAACCAAATTCTTTTTTAATATTATTTTGATTATTTTATGTTAAGTGATACTTGGGATGAATGCCAAATTATATTCTTCTACTTTTATTTTATGGTTTTTGAATAAATTCACTTTGATTTGAAATATTTTAAAATAATACTTTTTTTTTTGCAATTTCAACAAAAAATAAAATAAAAATCGAAGATTTAATAAATTACCTTTCTGTACAAAGTTTTTTAAACAATTCAACAATTTAGATGTTGAAATTTGTGCAAAAAGTTCATCGTACTGTTAGTCACTGTATATATGTGCGTACGAATGACGTTTTATTTGGCCTCAAATTGTTTAATGGCTATATAATTGCCTAAAAAGCTATAAACCAATTTTAGGGATACCGGGGCAGCAAAAAAAATCAATTTGCCGTTGAATTTTATCAAAATTGCCCATCGAGAAGTAAAAAAAACACTTTTAAAACAATAAAATGCTATTCCTAATAGTTTTTCCAATAGATTTTCCATTATTAAGAAACTTTCATTCTCCTTAATACGGCATAATAAAAATAAAATAATTAAAAACTATTTTACTATCCTTTTAAGGACAATAAATTTATACTTTATCTCGAGTGTCTCATCCCAAAAAAAAAAAATATTTCAATATTTGTCAGTATCAGAAACGAACCCTATCAACCATTTACTTAATATAAAAGGAAATGAATATTATTGTTTTAGTCTTCCAAAAATGACAACAACAACGATATGGAAACAAACAAAATCGGAAAAACTCTTATATCTAAACGGTCAATCTTTGGCCAATAAAATGAACAAACTAATCCATAAATCTCAATATGATTGGGACTCATTCCGTTATTTTATTTCAGATCGGGTTTGAGTGTATATTCGGGTCCTGTATTAGGGATGATGTCTATTATTGTTTTTAAGTCAATTTTTAACCCTTATTGTGTTTATATTGGGAGAATGTCCTTTTTTTCGTTGTTATTGTCTTATAGACACACAGATAAATAGACACAGAGTCTTTTGTGTTTATTTTCGAAGTGTATTATTGAAAGTAAATTGGAGATAATTTTGCCAGATAAAAAATAAATTCTTTTTGTTTGTGGGGATAAAAGTTTTATGTTTTTGTTTTAAACAGGAAGAATAGTTTTTGAACTTTTGTTTTTAATGGATATGTTGTATTGAAGCCAAAAATATTCATTAGTTCCAAATGAGTTATGGAAGGTTGGTGGGTTCATCATTTACTTGGCAAAATTCTACTTGGTTGATTGTTCTACAGACGAAGGGGTTTAATTGGTTAACGGGAATGTAAGCGTATGCGAAGAACATACAAAATCACATTCTATATCGTGGTATCTTGCATTATCGTATAAATCTAATTAAGCTTGGAAAGTTAGGTTTTTGGTCTTTTATGATTACAAAGGTAATACATGTAGCTTTAGACGTTAATCGAGTGACTTTTAAATTTTTAAAATGGATTTAATATTTTAATTGGCGAAGGAAATATTTTCAAATATTCTATTGAGTAAAGTTTTTTGAGGTCTTGATCTAGGACCAAATACAACTTATTTGCCATTGTGAACCTAATAAATTTGATGAAGAAACAAGACCTGCTATACCGCATAAACTTTTGCTGATGGCCGAACAGAAATTTCCTGAAAACAAGCACCACTTTATATGTTATACGAAACGAATTTTTTGTAGGATGTATTAACCCGCTCGAAAGTGAACAAAATGTCATCATTGATCTATTAATCAAAAATTTTTTTTAAAGTTTGACAATTAATAAAACTAGTTAAATTGTAGTTTAGCTGCTATGAAATACCTCATTCATCGTTCAAAATACAAAAATATTTTTTTTTTTTTGATTTTATTCATTAATATATCGAAGAATATTTTACAACTTGAATTGGCTCTAGTGATCCAGGCTAGTGAATTAATTTTTAAAATATTTCAGAAGACTTTGATTCAGGTAAAGCTCATACTTGATTTATACTTGACTGAGTGACACCTTTAGCTTAAAACATTAATTTTGCTTGTTTGTTAAACAAAGTAAATAAATCAAAAGCATTGGAGCTAAAATACTGGTTAAGGCGATACCCTTGAATCAGTAAATGTTTTAGAATTAATATATAATGTATTGGCTTAGGAACATGAATTGGATGAAAAAATAATTTCGGCGGTAAACTTATTAGAATGATTTAGTAAACCAAAAGAATTGGATCCTTTGACGTCTAAAAAAGCACTTAACTTTTGTGGATATATTCGAACAAAGAAGAAAAACTTATAGACCCGAGTTGTTATATTTTTCTAAACTTTATTTATTAAAGTCCCTCAGCATATGGCACCCAGATGGCTTTGGCTGCCTCTCTATAGCCTATGCCTCACCAGATCCTCATTCTACAAAGAACTTACAGTTTTAATTAACGAAAATGAGGAACTCAATAAAGCTTTTCAACAAATTTTGTCCACGTCCACCTGACACAACACCCAAATATGCGTTCGAAGACCAAGCAAGAAATTAATAGTTCAACACTCTCTCTCTTTGACATCAACATTAAAAGCGGTTTCTAGAAGACGGTTAATTATCAGAAACAATACTGTTTACGCTATTTGCCGTGGGCACTTGTTGTTTTTTATTTCGCAAAATTATATTTTTGAATAATTTTAATTAAAAAATTTGTTCAAAAAGTTTAAAAAATCACTCGATCGATTTTGACTAGTTAGGTCATCATCAGGAGTATCTACTGATTTGTAAAAGTAAAAATTTTTTTTCTTCAATATATAAAATTTTTACTTTTACAAATCAGTAGATACTCCTGATGATGACCTAACAAGTCGAAATCGATCGAGTGATTTTTTAAACTTTTTGAACAAATTTTTTAATTAAAATTATTCAAAAATGTAATTTTGCGAAATAAAAAACAAGTGTTTAATAAAATGTGTTTATTATCAGAAACAAGTTCCTGAATAAAAACAGCTAACCCATAAGAGAAAGAACCTCTCTCCATTAAATTTGTTAGAATATCAAACTTTTCCGATGATGGTGGTAATTTTTTTTTAAATCATGGAAATCGTACAAATAAAACATACATATGTTATGGATTACAAAACAATTAGAATGAAATAGAAAAAATTTGTTGAATATTGTTTATAATTTACAAAATAAAATATGGTTTTTGAAAACGTACCACAAATCTCGCTCAATTTACGAAGATAAGTAGAAATTATCAAAAAGCACATTGAAATTCACTAAATCTTTATGTTAGTTCATATGTAAAAATCTAGGTATGGAGTGAGCATAAGTCGCCACTAAACAAAAAATTGGCGCTCAATAACCGTTAGCTTATCAGTTCTGGTGGCCGTGATAGTAAATAATTTGATTTCGCTTCTTTGGAGGAGGACGTTACCCGCAGGGATAGTTTCGGTCGAGTGGCGACGAGTTTAGAATTTAACACACCAGTTTAGAATTTAACCGCCGAAGTAGACCGAAATCAGGACATAATCCACAGTTAACTGGTAATTAAAACATCTGTAAAACTAATAGCAAAAACCGATTAGTAAGCAATAAAAGTTTTTTCGCAATTATCGGGGGTTTTATCAAAACACTAAACGACCGGTATGCAGATATGATATATTAAACCAAAGAAAAAATATACAGCCCTATTGAGCATCAGAAGTTGTTTAAAATTCGAATGTCTGGAAACAATTTCTCGATAGATTTTAATTTCGGGAAAATTGCGGTTTGGGGATCCTCCAATGGGGCTCAGGCCAATTTGTTCACTTTGATAAAAATTGCAGTAATAAGGGGCTTTTAACGCCACTAATTCATCGCGATGAGTTCTAATTTTAGAAAAATCAATTTAGGAGGTCCTTCGTTACGGTCGCGGGGCCTCATTTATTTGAAAAAAGAAATAAAAATTTGGCTTTAACGATTTTGATAAAAATTGGTAAGAGGAGATTTTCGAGCGCCATTAATCGATTCCGTTAGCTCCTTATTCATAGTGATTGGTTCCTTCTTTTACCATTTTAATTTTCTTCAGCAATTTTGATGAAATTTAGTGGGTCAGTGTTCTTGAACGCAAGGGAATGATTAGAAAGAGTCCTGCGATTTCTGGATATTAATTCAGGAGCCCTCCGGAGGGGCCAACACGTTGCAGCTTGTTACGTGATGTTTCACGATGTTTCATTATGTCGTACCGTGTGGCGAGCTGTTACCCTTTGTCATAAGAATTCTCATCATTTTGAGTGATATGCCATGTAGCATAATCCTGCATCTTAAAGGGATGTTGTTTGATGTTCTACTATGACGCGTCGTGATCGTTTGGAACCTTATTTTAATATTTTATTTGGCTGAGCTGAATACGATAAAATGTGGCGGGACAAGGTTTTCGAAATGGATGGCAACGATTACACATAGTTCTGATTTCTTGATAATTTATTAATTAGTCCTCCGGATCAGCAGTTTCATGATGTAGCAACATGTTGTGATGTTGCACAATGTTGCGTCATATAGCACCATATTACGTGATGTTGCACCATGTTGCTTGATGCTGCATATTGCTGTGGGGTATTGTGTAATGTTCTATTACTTTTCCAGAATATTGCATGTTGCGTGATGCTGTACGATTGGTGCGATTTTATAAATATTGCGTCATGTTGCATCGTTTTGTATCGTGATTTTTTCTTTCATTAGATCTCTTGTGTTAAGTTCCATCATATCCTGGAATGTTGCACCATGTTGCGTTTTCTGCGTTATCTTGACATTGTATGGTTGCACTACTCGCGTTCTTTTGAAAATGTTGTTTTGTAAGAGTATAACAATCTTGATTTGTAGCGATTAATTAACAGTTTGAAATTAGTCCCATTTTCACATTTTCTTCACCTCATACGACATTGCCCGGTATTTATGAATTACACATGGGACCCGGTATTTATGAATTACACATTTCTTTGACTCGTAAGATTTTGATAATAAATGGCAAATAATAAAGGGAATGCCAAGGAATCAAATGCCAAGAATTGATTCCAAAAATAATTTCATTTGGTGTTGCTTGTGTATCATTTTTATATATTTTTCGACTCGAATGATTTACATAAAATCGAAATAACGGCTTTCTAATGCAATGAATGGATTGCGATGAGTCCTAATTTTTGGAAATTCATTTAGTGTTTTTTGGATCGAACGATTTTTATAAGATTGGTTTTCGTGTGCATAGAATCGATTAAATTCATAAAAATTTATTAGGGGAGTTCTCAAGTAAGGTCCCGGTCCCTATTTAAAAAAAATCGAGAAAAAAAATGCAATAGGAAAGTACTGTAATTTTAGAAAATTTTCATAGAAAATTTCAGAAATTTTTTTAAAGTTATGTAGCGGCTCCAAAATAAAACTATGTAATTTTTTAATAAAAGGGGACGAAACTTACAGTAATTTTGAAACAGGGGATTGGATGGATTGAAAACCTTTCTCAAACGAAAACATTGATTTGATTGTATAGCAAATCCGTGGCTTCTTTAAAATGAATAGAACTAAGCCGTTGCATAATCAGGACGTGTTCCGTAATTATTAATTTTTTTACATATAGTAAAAGTGAGTTTAGCAAACACGAAAATTTTCGACCTCGATATTTGTGCAGATTTACCATTCGCTATACTACCAAAGCCTTTAAAAAATTGTTTTCGATGTGGATTCTCTCTGTTGTCTGTGTTTTCGCTACAGCCAGACTGGTTTTGTATATCGTGTACCATTGCGTAACTTTGGCTAATTGATGTTTCGGAGTAAAATAATTGACGTTCTAATTTTCAAATTCAGAATGTGACAGATCATGTGAACCAAGAACATCGAATGAATTAAGAAATTCCGCTGGAAAATTTATTAGTTCACTTTGGACCATTATACGAAGTCAAGTTTTGTATGTCACTGTTTCACATGCGATTCTGGTTAGAATTATGTGGTTTATATCGTGTACGGTGATATTTTTGGCCGCTAAAATAGCTCGTACACTCAACCATGAGTTTTTTTGATGGACGGTGCTTTGGAATACCTTTTCTACTAATACTTATTTTGAATTTATGATGTTGCAGAAATTATATGGAAAGGTGATTTTCTGGATTTGTAGATACAGTGCTGTTACCGAGCCATTGGACACTCATCCTATACAATGATTTTGCACGCCCGAAAAACCTTTCTCATTCATGAAGTTTAAGAAATTCTACATGTTGAATTTTCTGTAAATTACATGTTTAGTGACAGTTTAAGAGCTGAATGCACCCTTCAACATTAAATGCAGTTTAGCCAGAATCAAGAAAATTTAGAATATTTTTCACGTTCCATCTGGAGCTTGTCTGATAATTTCAAATTTTATATTTTTTTTTCTTGACAGAGGATCGGTGTATTTTATTGGACGAACAGCTGTAAGTCATTTCTGTTGTATGATAGCTTTCTGAGCAGTTCTCTTTTGAATGTTGCATTGATCGACCTATTCGGTGCTGCTGTACTATTCAGTATAGCGCTTCATTGTATTGTATTTTTTCTGTGAAATCAGAGCCTTGATTATTTATTGACGAATTCTGTGCAGAATATCTTGCGGGATATAGTCTTTGTATTTCACCCACAATTGTACTGGTTGTGATGGGAAACTTGCAGATAAAATAATTGTGAACAGTGTATGTATTTGAAATGGACTAGAGTTAGTGGATGAATCTTCAATTCAACAATATCTCAACGATTTTCGTTTTTCAGTAAATTAAGTGCCTCACTCCAATACGTATAAATGATCGCCTTTGTTGACGTATTTACAAATGTATATTATGAATTTGACAGAATTGCAAAACTCAACGTTGACATGTGCTTAAAAAGTTTTCGATAAAAGTGACGAATATGGAACTACCCAACGATTATCAACTTCTTTGATATTACATCTCACTTTCAAAGTAATTGCTTTTCCAATGTCTTCTGTACTTCTTCGTCGATATAGTGTCATTCTTGTGTGATTGTTGGTTACAACTTCAAACAACTCATTATGGGATCCGATATATCGACAGATATTATATATTTTATCGATTTTATGTGACGTTATCTTCAAAGATTAAATCTTAAAATGTGCGCATGGGGCAATCCTCTTTTTTGTCACTCCATAGAGTACATCCAACCATTATGTTCTCCGAAAACATGTGATGAAGTGATGAAATTAATTAATATTCCTAGTTTTTTTGAAATCACTTGCTGCTATGTTATGGCAATCAGTAGGATATTTTCCTGGAAGAGCTGACGGCATTTCAAAATATGGCTATCTTCATTTTCACGTACCATAATCCGATAGGATGGATAATTCATTGAACTAACTTTCTTGTCTGTGTATTCACATGTGACTGTGTTTATCATTTTGATGTTAAAATAATAACCATTTTGGCCGTTTGGAAACATTATTGGATATTGCAATGGATCGTCGCATCTATGAGTGTCAGCAATTCTTTGTTTGCTCATTTCTATGCTGCAAAAGGATATCGCGAGGTTCAAATTCTTCTCCAATTATGACAATTGCTAGCTCATCAATTGTTGGCGCGTTATATCATCTGATATGCTCACTTGCTGTTTGGTCAGCACAAATAACAATTTTATGGCTGTCTGATGGTATATGAGCTCAATCGCATTTTTGACAGAAATTTAACAGCGAGCATTCATTTGATCATTTTGATCTCCCATAAAATAGACTAGGAGAAATTTATGATCATTACTGGTAAAAGGCAGCATAGAGCTTTGTTGTAAATTTGTCCCTGGATTTTAAATGTTCGCATAAAATGCCGAATGAAATCATCTGAAAACAGGAATTTTATTTTCTAATGTTTATGTGGAAATGTTATGAATCATCAGTAGTTCTGTTCTTTTGAGTGCTCAAAGTCCTTCACTTTTCCTCCCGCGCAGCACATTTCCGAGGCTTCTCTTTAAATTTCATTGCTGTGCAGTACGAGCAAACTTTATTCATTTTCTCCTATTTTAACAAATTTACATAAGGTATGCTATTAAGCCATAATGATATTTGGTTGCCAATTATTTATACAAATATTATAAGATTGATATCAAAAATATTATATACAAAGTATATCTCGATTATTATCACAAAAGTCGCAATGAGGAATATCCAATAAGCAATAACAGTAGATAAAATACGACTGATAAAAATATTATAGTCATTCGACATCGTCTTAGTTTTATTTTAAATACGTAATCAGCCAAACCAATGAAAAACTATTTCAAATTTCCATAATTTCGTTGTATATCTCCCAACTAAATCCAATTCTTCACATATGTTTTCCCATATTTAGAATAATTTTTTTAACCATCAACTAAACGATATTAAGATTATTACAAAATGATAATGATAGCATTAATAATAAAAATAATAGCAATAATAATAATAATAATCAACATACACGAATGATTCGAATAAGTTATAAAAAAAAAATATACAGCAAAGAAAGAAAATTTCGCTTATCACACCTTTAAGATCTCGTTCTCTTCGTTTGGTATATATATATATTCATACCTTAGAACAAAATTGGTATCATATACAAGAACTATTTTATAATGATAACATTTTTATTTTACTAAAGTCAATACAGTTTAACTTGATTACCGAAGCAAATCGAAATGTCTGTTCATCAACTCGACTATACAACTATTATTATCATTACTTATAATTCTCGTATATGGTCGTACCTCCCATAGTTTTAATAGTTTGGTATATTGCTTTTCATAAGTTTAATGGTGATGATTACATTTTGATGGTAATTATTAAATAGTGCCTAGATATTGCCCGTATCAAGCCAATATAAGGATGAGCACATTTGAACTACTGATAAGCTCTTCGTTTCGTACATAAAAAATATAACTTTACTCAAAAAACGCATTTACTTATTGGGTGTTAAAATGTTATCTTCAGCGGTACCAATCTATATCTATATACATCTTTAATTGTTATAGACATTTTAAATATAATTCTTTTATCATTTCACTTAATAATAAATTTGATGTTGAACATCAAAAGGTAAAATTAATTTTCACCGCGCATAGCAAATCAAGTAATCGACTAATAATCATTGCTAGTTGTTATGCTGTTGCGGAGAGTTATTTTCATTTTTCATCCCTTTCCATTTGTATTAATAAATATATTTTTCTTTTTCTAACGAATAACCAATTGATTATACTTAAGACTGCCAGGCAACAAAAAATATTTTATAAGAACATTTAAGCGATATAAAAATATAATTTAATTTCTTCGTATAAATATACGAGTATGTGTGTGTGTACATACGAATATGAAAGATCCATATAATCATTAAAAATCTATAATCATTAATAATAAAAAATAAAACGGATGCATTATTTCTTATAATATTTTATTTCGTCTTAAAGACACAACGAAATGGAATAATAATAATAACAATCAAAAAAATTTATAATGATGATTATTGGCGCTTCGTACATAGAGGTACCGAGGTATATATTCAAAACACAATGATATCTTTCAAATTATACTCGCACATTGGAAATCTGAATATCGTACTCCTCGTTGTACCTATAAAAGACAGATATACATAGCCAACAACGTGTGATAACTTAGCTAAAAGCGTTGTCAGTCTGAAAAGGCTTTTTTTATTTAGTTTCGTGGCATTCAGAATTTTATCTTAAAAAGAACATTTTTTTTAAAAGATTTTTTTTTAATGCTTAAATCAGACATTTTAAAAATTTCTTGCGCCGATTCCGGAAATTTCTAAGCATTAGGGTTCATTGTTTAATCTGTAAAATCTGAATATCGTTTTCGGTATACCTGTAAAAGATACCTACCGAACAACGTGTGATAACTTAGCTAGAAGTGTTGTCAGTCCAAAGAGGCTTTTTATTTAGTGTTTTGGCATTCAGATTTATATCTTCAAAATAACGTTATTTAAAAAAAAAAATTTTAATCCTTTAATGAGACATTTTAAAAATTTCTTGTGTTTCTAAGCATTAGATTCATTGTTTATGTCCCTAATGAAAAATATCCACTAAACTCAAATTCGAATATGACAAGTATATTCGGTAGAAATGAATAATTTAATTATTCTACCACTTGCATATATTTTTTACTATTTCTATAGTACATCCCAAGTAGAGAACAATACTAAATTCCACACTCCGCCGGCTAATTTACTCAATTTGGCCGAAGACGCTTCCACTTGTAACGCCATATCGCCAAAATATAAAAATATTATTGGCTACTATACCTTCTCTAAACATGTGTTTGCACTCACTTTTAATTTTTTTTGACACCTTTTACATTGTAGGTAATTTGAATTAGAACATTGCGAATTTCACGTATGTGAAGCTGGCCGAAAAACGTCTTTACAATGTAGGTGCGTTTCTCCGCTAAGTTCATTAAAATACTCTTCCGCCCAAAAAATTTTAAAAATGTGGAGAAAATCAAATTCCATCCCGAAAATATAATAACAATCTCACGTACACAAAACAAAATTTTAGTTGAAAATCTATTACAAGAAGAGATTTACAACACTTTAAATTAAGTCATTTAAAAATCAATCCTTCAAATGAAATAAATTGACAATTTTTCAACGACCTTAATGTTTCGGTTCACAGAGGTTGGCAGTATATGCATGATTAATGCACTGACCATCAGCATTAAGCACACAAATGTTCAATACGTTTCACCGGGGATCAGCGGCCTCCCCAGCTGATTAAATATTCGCTTCTCATAGTTATCGGAATTATGCTCATATATCACCAAAAACTTCTTCGTTCATAGAGCTTGGCAGATATAACGGTATATGCGTGATTAATGCACTAACCATCAGCATTAAGCACACAAATGCTTAATACATTACAGCGGAGATAAGGGGCCGCTTTTCTCCGCCGTAACGTATTGAGCTGTTGTGTGCTTAATGCTGATGGTCAATGTATTAACTAGGCATATACCGTTATATCTGCCAACCTCTGTGAACCGAAACATTAAGGTCGTTGAAAAATTTTCAATCTATTTTATTTGAGGGAATTTTTTTTTTAAATTTCTTAATTTTAAGTGTGGTAAATCTCTTCTTGTAATCTTTAAATTTTGTTTTGTGTACGTGAGACTGTTTTTATTTTTTCGGGATGGAATTTGATTTTCTTCATATATTTTTTAATTTTCGTGCTGTAGAGTCTTTTAATGAAATTAGTGGAGAAACCCACCTACATTGAAAAGTCGTTTTTCGGGCCAGCTTCACATACGTGCGAATTTCATAGAATTCGAACACCATTAACCATCTAAAGAAAAACACGTTTGTTCATAATTCCAACAATTCCAACAATCTAATAATTTTAAAATTATATTAATTTATTATAAGACTGTGTATAGTATTTGATGCAGCTCTTCACATTTTTTTTTTATAATAAATCCGACATTTTTTGCAGCTACAATGAAATTGGTTACGGATCATTGGGGGGAAGAACATGGCTTTCTAGGTTCTCGATGTTTGTTTGTCCTGTCGTTTCTTGGTGGCCAGAGCCTCGTTGGTTGATTAGTAGGAGCATATTGACCCTGTAGTCTGATGCCTCTTACCCTCCTTAAAAGGTAGAAATTAATAATTTAATCATTCTACTTTTGCACATTTAACAAAATTCTAGGACTAATAACCTCTAAACTCCCATACGAATAACACGAGAACTATTAGTAGAAATGAATAATTAAATATTTATCGAAACTGGAATTCCTTCGGGATCAGTGGCCATATTTACATCCATTGTCTGAAGGTTTCTGAAGAAAATTTCTACCGAGATGTTGTTGAGGTATGTTTTGGAGCCACAATATGGAAATGGCGGAGGCGTAATCCATCGAGGACAACAAAGGTTGAGGTCAATGTGAGGTCGTATGACACTAAGCCAAATATGGATCCATTGAAAATTGTAATTTTCCATTCTAAGAATTCCATTGAAATTTTCAACTCGGAAACCTCTTGTTGTCGGCGCTTTTAAGTTCCTTAGCACATATTTTACTTTCTTTTATGTTTTAAAATAAAGTATAGTAATCATGAAAAATGTTGATCTCGACATTTTTGGAGATTTACCAGTTGCTATATCGATGCAGTCAAAAAAGTGGTTTTTGAAAATTTCTCTGTATTTATTTGTGCATACTAAATGTATGTACGAAGTTTCTCTACCGCCCGATAAAATGACTAATATTGTAATGAAGCTTCATGCTTAAGCTTTTTCCACAAATTGGGCGACTCGAGTGATTTTTGGTCAAAATTGATTCACCGGAAGAGGCAGCTTTCATAGGAGATTTGCAGTTTTTGGGCAAATATTTTGAAAAGTATGTCACTTATGTGAAAAATGACTAAAAAAACTAAAAGATTTTAAATTTAATTTGTGGAAATACCGGTTCAGATCAATTTCCAAATTGTTTTTTAAAATTTAAGCACAAATGACAATTTATGACAAAACATATTTTCCTACAAAAACTCGGCCCTTGTGGATTCTAGATGTTGGATTGATTGATGAGGATGAAATTCTTATGCTTTTTACCATAAATTGGGCGATCTCAGAGAACTTTGGGCGGAATCAGCCCACCGGAAGCGGCACCTTTCACGGAAACTTTTTTGTTGTTTGCTAACATTTGAAAAGTATGTCATTTTTGAAAAAAAAACGTTTATGAATTAAAAGTTTCCAAATTAAATTTGCTAAGCTATCAGTCCAGATAAGTTTTCCAAAATTAAAGCGGAATGATCAGTTTTTGACAAAAAGCTGCATTTATACAAAACTTCAGCCCCTATACCGCACAATTGATGGAATTCACAATATGCTTCTTCCATAAAATGGATACTCACAGTGAATTTTAGTTGAAATCGGTCTACCAGAAGTGGCTGCTTACATAAAGGATTTTCTAAATTACATTTTCAACAAAAATAGTTTAGATCGATTATAAATTTTAACAGAAATGTCTAGTTTAGTTTAAAAATATTTTTTTTCACCAAAATTCGGCTTATCTAGAGACCAGTGGCACTATTCTGGCTTGCCATGATAAGGGTAATTGGAAAATTTTTTTCATAGCATTTTTGTCTAAATTGTATTTTTTTGGCCTACTGAAGGATTAAGTTTAGTACAAAAAAAGACGGGAAAGGTTCGGAGCCGAACCCTATAAGCATTTTTGTTGCATATGAAATAAAAGAAAATAGTTTTTCCAAAAAAAAAAATCACAAACCACCACACCTAAACATTATTACCACCCTCACCCACCATCCAAAACCCCCAAAACCTATCTCACCCGCACCACCCTATACCGCACCACCCATATTATCACCCTTTAACACCTCCATACCCACTTTCACACACACACAAATCACCCACACAAACCCTCATCCACCAAATCCCAAATTCCCACACCAAACCCAAAGCGCCTCATCCCACCCCCTCCACCTCCCATACCAGCACTCCTACCACCCCCATAACCACACCACCCACACAAAACCACATCCAAACGAGATATATTTTGATTCCACATTCACATGCTCTATGAAACCAAAATAGAATAGAAAATGAAAAAAAATCTAACAATTTTAAGGAGGGGGGTTAACAAAACCCTACTTACCTCCGAAAACCCTAAGCACAGAAATGTCCAAATCAATAGGGATCATTCCCAAGAATTGCTTGAACTTTTAGTGAAGAAATTAAGTTGATATCTTCATTCGTTCTCAAGTTATCGTGCACACAGACGGACAGACGGCAAACCGAAACCATATAGCATTTTTTTAAACAAAAATGCTTAAAAATTTCAAAACAAAGTTAATTAGGAATCTTTTGCCTGACAAAAATTTTGTTTTTCCCATTTAACTTTGTTTCGAAAATATTTACACCAAACGTATTCCCTCAGTAGGCCAGAAAAATACAATTTGAACAAAAATGATATGGAAATATTTTTCCCAATTTCCTGTTACTAAGGAAATCCAGGATAGTGTCACAGGCCGATTAGCTATTCGGAACAAATTGTCCATTAATGGACCTTCAGTCTTTTCGAAATTTGGAGCACATCTGTGTACCCGAAGTGGTAGGTCGATGGAAGCTTTTTAATTTTTGTAATTATTTTGAAAAATTCAGAATTTACAAAAAAACTGAAAGAATTAACATTGTTAAAGAAAGTTAAACAGAAAGTGAAATTGTAAAAGACGCTTCTGTCTGAATTCCGATGGTGCTTCGATAGATAGTTTTACGGTTATCACGTATTGGTCGAAATTTCCAATTTTAGGCAAACAATTTATGTTCTCGTAGAATGTTGACCTCCAAGTGTGGAATTAGTAACAATCTCTGTGAGAGATCACGCGAAACAACAAACCTCTTATGATGGGCATTAACACTAACAATTTTGTGAGAAACACTTTACAAACTAACAGAGGAGGTTTTATGGAAATTTGATGTCAATAGTCAAATTTGATGCCACAAATGTTCTTAATCGAACATGTCCAATTGTCCACTCTACATTGCAACTCGAAATCTTGTTAAGTATTTTTAAGTAAAAGTGAATTTTTGTACACAGAGAAAACGTCCCAACAAAAGATAAAATCTCGAATAATAAAATAAGAGAAAACAGAAGGATTTTTTTTTTTTACTAATGTGGGTGAAGTTTAAAATCCAACCATTTCAGTTTCCTCTAATCTTGAAACACCCATACAGTCGACTGCCGTTTACTTTCGGGCTCATACGCGTAAATCCACTATTCATCACCTGTCACTATGTCATAGACGTGTTTTGAAGCACCGCGATCGTATTTTTTGAACTTTTCTTTCGACCAATCGACACGAGTCTTTTTTGAGCGATTGACAAATTGTGTGGGATCCAACGCGAACAAATTTTTTTGACATTCAAATGTTTATGCAATATTGAATGTATGCTGGTCCCAGTAATGCCTAAAGTTGTCTCAATCTCACGATAGGTCACATGACGATCTTGCAATATCAGTTCGCGCACAGCATCAATCGTTTCCGGAACAACAACTGATTCTGGGCGACCTTCACGAAATTCGTCTTGGAGTGAACTACGACCTCGATTGAATTCACCATACTATAGATAAACACTCTAGTCTAGATAAACACTTCATCGCCAAAAATTGAACTAAGTTCATCTATGCACTCTTGCTGCCTTAATCCACGTCGAAAGTTGTAAAAAATAATCGCACGAAAATGTTCACCATTTAATTCCATTTTTTCGCCGAGATGCTGAGTTAATGAGTACTGTAAACAACACAAATAGCGCTCAAATGTCAACGAATGTCGAAACGTTCTGAGTACGTATAATCTCAAAAATGTCAAACTTTACGATAGAGCTGTCAGTTGCCAGATTGCAACACTAGGGTTGTCCAATCCCGAAATATAATACAACCCTCGTATCCACACCATTTTTAGTACTGTTGTAGTAATTGATAATTTCTGTTTTTTTCTTCTCCCCCATAACTGTCTCGCAATAATGCTGTGTTGATAACAAGATAACGCTTTTGTTTTTTTTTTGAACATATGAACATAAAGTCGCATTATCATCGGTAAATCCAAATAGCGAGGAATATATTTCACGAGAGGACAATGGTAGCATTGCTCTAGGAATATACGGTTTATTTATTTTTAGAGTGCCCACAATTTACAAATCCGACGACATTAGTAGGCGCGCCAGAGGCAGGGACGTAAAAAAATTATCAGATACAATATTCCTTCCGGACCCTTTGAAACGACCGCATAAATCTTTAACTACCCTCTCGCATTGGTTCGTTTCTTTTCCAGACGGTTGCTTCCCGGTATAAATTTGTCCCGTTATTGGGTAGGAGTTTGAGACATCTTAAACCCACCAAAGCTTTATCCCATATTTTGGAGGTTTTGATGTTATGTATTGCGTAAATCGTGTCCTTCCTATGAAAAATAGAGAGATACATATAGAATAAAAATATAGAATATATTATAAAGTATCTATACCTCTGAAAGTAAATAGTTGTTCGTCGACAACGATGCACTCAGACGGAGTATAACAGCTTCGTAAATTTGAATTTAGGAGTTCAAAAATCTCACTTATAGCTGCAGCCTTATTAGTTTCCAATCGGGAAGGTCTCGTATATTTATTATCAAATCTTAAAAATCGGGATATCTCCCAAAAACGGTTTATTCCCATACATACGCGATACATTGGGCTCGATGTAGTTTTCCATAAGACCTTTGTGTGTTCATTATTTGATTTTTGAATCCCGGCATTAGGATGGCTAAATAGGCGTTAAATTCCCCATTAGATAATAATTACCAAACCTTTGCTGGTTTCCAAACTTCCTTGGCTTTCCGAATTATTTCTCTGATAATTATGTTAGCCATGACATCAGATATACATTTGAATGTGTCATTTATAGATAACATTTTCGTAGATCCTGCTGGGCCACTTCTTTGTTTTTTCAAAATATTGTGCCGTAAAGTTTGTTTTTGTATATGGTTTACGTTGCCAAGTTGTCCCATCTTTACCTTTCAGAACTTCTAGTGTGCTTTCTTTATAGGTGCTTTCGGCATCTTCTTGAGTGTTTTCAATTTCACTTACATCTAAATCGGTGAGTTCGACTCTCACGTAACTATCATTGACCACGCCTTCCACGTCAGATTCTTCTCCATTCTGATCGGCCGTTTTTGGAAGCCATTCGTCCTCTGAGTCGTCGAAAATCTCGGGAATATCGCCTTCATCTTCCGATTCGTCTTGCAGCAATAAATTTGTTGATCTTCGTATGCTATATGGATATGTAAAGTAATTAATTCATTTTTCGATTTTACCAAGTAAATATTTAGACAAACTTACAATCTATGACTAAATTGATTATTAGAAAGTTCTGCCATTTTATTACTTAGATTATATTTTATTGTACACAACAATTGAACCTTATGGCTTGAACAACGCAACAATACTCATCAGCACTAAAAAACTTTTTTGTTTTTCATCATTTTAAATTTTAAAATCGGGGAATTCCCTTTTTGTGTATTTTCTTTTCACAAAACATTAAATTCACAATTTAAATTTTTGAATTCAGTTGCAACAACGTAAAGAAAATATAAATTATTTGGATTTAAAAGCAGAATGTGCACGTGGTTACCCGGGTAGCCGGGTATAGAACAAGAAATATTTTATTGGGTATAGACACAAGGGTTAAATGCATCCAGTTTTTCTAGTAAAACTAGCAACATAGGGTCTATTTTTTAATTCAACCTGAGCAAGCAGGCTTACCCCGGGTAGTGTACACCGAGCAAAGGTTGTACTGGGTAAAATTATCCGGTGTGCATAGAGTAATAAATGGTTTTTTTGCATTGCACACTCTTCGTACACTGACATTGATTTCAGAGTAAAATTTGAAGAACCGAGTATGCACTGTTTGAATCACAGTTCACAAAAAAAAAACGCAGTGTGCAGAATAAAATTACACAGGTTGAATAAAGAAATACGAAATATTTTTTGACAGGCCCATAAAGGAAAAGAAAAATTAAAGGTTCACATGGAACCGACATAAATTTTTCCCAATAAATTTTTTAGGGCATAAAAGTTTCCCAATCCACTCTGTTTTCTTAAATATTTAAATATACCAACCTGATACCATCAGAAGGCCAGAAATATACAATCCAAACAAAAATGCAATGAAAATATTTTTCCAATTCCCTATTTCAGGGGAAATATAATTTACATTTGAATATAATTTACTTTAAAATTCTTTATATTATTCGAATTTTTCGCTGGCATAATAATTTTTCAAATCGGTTTGTAGGTTTCCTTTTATTTATTTCCCTACTAAGGAAATAATTCCAAATCGATTTACCCAGTCGGAATTTTTTCCTTAGTACGGAAATAAGTAAGAGAAAACCTGCAAACAAATTTGAATAAAGTAATTAAAGTAGCCGGCGAAAAATTCGAATAGTATAAATAACTTTAAAGCAAATTATATTTGATTGCGAAAATTTTCACCGGTTTCGAGAATAGGACCCCAGGAACAATTAACAGCTGTAAGAAATAAAAAATACATTAAATAGTGTTGCAAACATATGCTAAATAACAAAAATCATCAATTGGCCATCACGAATTCACGGATGACAAAGCAGGTACAGAGAAGCTGGGAACTAAACTTTTTATAAGTAAACACGAAATTAGCTTTAGGAACCTAGAGATAATTATTGGTCAAGAGTTTAACCCACTGAATTTATGTTACAAAAGGAGAAAAATTATATCATAATAACCGTCTCTGGATTTTTTTTTAAAATTCGATTCTGGATCACCAATTTTTGGCCACTTTGTCGCATAAATTTGACTAACCCTACGATTTACCATAACCCCATAGAAAAAAATTCAATGGAGTTGTACAGCATAATGTTGGTGGCTGTTGACGATTTTTCGGTTTTGCCTATTACACGGACTTAAATTTTTCGCACAATAAATTGATTGTGTCGTTTGATGTGGCATGTTGCACCATCTTGTTGAAACCAACCAAAAATGATCCAATTACACCTCTAGACTATAAATCACATTAAACTGATGTGGATGGAACTGCTTTTGTGGATATAAACGTGTTTAATAAACAACATTTGGGTTTTTTCAACTTTGTATCGTTCCATGGTGGTTTGCCAACCAATACCGAAGACAAATGCCAATTTTGGCAATGTTTATAAAATAAATAATACTGATTTGATCACCCGTTATATTGGTGGTCTCCCTACAGCTTATACATGAATTAATTGACCCCTGTGAAACTTTATACTTAAGCTGTTAAAGTAAATGGTATATGTTTTAGACAGTGGCGTTTCCTGGTTGTGTTCTCAAGGTCTTCTGCTTCGGATTTTGATCACCCAAAATAATTAAAATAATAGTAATTAATTAAGAAAATAATATTAGAAAAACTATAATTTAAAATAAAAAATTTTAAAAATAAAATTTTCTGTAATAAAAATAAAACTTTTAGAATACGAATAAAAATCAAAAACTGTTTAGTATTCCGGCAAACGAGCAGAACATCACTAGAAAGCGCCGTTGATGTCCATTTAGCTTAATATAATATATCTTATATCATAAACAAATAAAAATTATCCCCATTTTATTACGATGAGGTAGACCCATTTGCTATTGACCCCTAAGTTGTTCAATCTTTGCAAACGCAATTTACACATTCACTGTATCGAGGATTGGCCAGCACCCAGAGATTTCCAACTGACATGGCATATATGTCTAGTTAGCTTAAGATATCCTAAACAAATAAAAATTATCCCCAATTGAATACGATGAGGTAGACCCATTTGCTATTGACCCTGAAGTTGTTCAATCTTTGCAAATGGAATTTACACATTCACTGAATCAAGAATTGGCCAGCACCCAGAGATTTCCAAATGACATGGCATATATGTCTAGTTAGCTTAAGATATCCTAAACAAATAAAAATTATCCCCATTTTAATACGATGAGGTAGACCCATTTGCTATTGATCCCGAAGATATTCAATATTTGCAAATGGAATTTACACATTCACTGTATCGAGGATTGGCCAGCACCCAGAGATTTCCAACTGGCATGGCATATATGTCTAGTTAGCTTAAGATATCCTAAACAAATAAAAATTATCCCCATTTTAATACGATGAGGTAGACCCATTTACTATTGACCCCGAAGTTGTTCAATCTTTACAAATGGAATTTACACATTCACTGTATCTAGGATTGGCCAGTACCCAGAGATTTCCGACCGACATGTTATATATCTCTAGTTAGCTTAAGACATCCTTAACAAATTATTCCCATTTTAATACGATGAGGTAGACCCATTTGCTATTGACCCCGAAGATATTCAATCTTTGCAAATGGAATTTACACATTCACTGTATCGAGAATTAGCCAGCATTCAGAGATTTGCAACTGACATGGCATATATTTCTAGTTAGCTTAATATATCCTAAACAAATAAAAATTATCCCCATTTTAATACGATGAGGTAGACCCATTTGCTATTGACCCTGAAGTTGTTCAATCTTTGCTAACAGAATTTACACATTCACTGTATCGAGGATTGGCCAGCACCCAGAGATTTCCAACTGACACGGCATATATATCTAGTTAGCTTAATATATTCTAAACAAACAAAAATTATCCCCATTTTAATTCGATGAGGAAGACCTATTTGTTATTGACTCCAAAGGCGTTCAATCTTTGCAAATGGAATTTACACATTCACTTAATCAAGGATTGGCCAGTACCGAGAGATTTGCAAATGACATGGCATATATGTCTAGTTAGCTTAAGATATCCTAACCAAATAAAAATTATCCCCATTTTAATTCGATGAGGTAGACCCATTTGTTATTGACCCCGAAGTTGTTCAATCTTTGCAAATGGAATTTACACTTTCACTGTATCGAGGATTGGCCAGTACCGAGAGATTTAAAACTGACATGACATATAGGTATAGCAATGGCGTGTCCTGGTTGTGCTCTCAAGGTGTTCTGCTTCGGATTTTGATCACCCGAAATAATTAAAATAATAGTAATTAATTAAGAAAATAATATTAGAAAATAAAATTTTCTGTAATATAAATAAAACTTTTAGAATTCGAATAAAAATCAAAAATTGTTTAGTCGTTCGGCGAACGTGTAGAACATCACTAGAAAACGCCGCTGGTTTTAGAAGTTTTTGACTGCTAATTTAAACTGGGGAATTGTAAATTAAATTCCTTCTCTTCAGTGTTACGAAATTAGGTCTTTTCTAACTGCTATCTTTTGAAGGCAAATTAATTTTTACCTTTATTATTATTTTTATAACAATGGTAAGCTGATGTAATTTACGAAAATTTAAATTAAATTTTTTTTCTGTCGAAAAGTTTGTAAACAAAATACAGTAGTTCGCTGAGAGTTTTGCTTTTATTACTTGTGGATCTTTTTCAATGACGCCATATTGGAGATTACGATATTGCATTTGGAGCAGGACTACAGCTGATCGTGATTTAAATCAATGCCAGCTGTAATCGAATACATTGTAATACAATGTCTACTCGTATATCGTTACAAAAATAATTATAAAAATATTTCTATGTATATTTCACAGTATTATTAATTATATTTTGTCATCGGCACAATTTGATTAATAATCTATAATTATACACGAAAGTTAAATAAAAAACACAAGTAAAATATTTGTAATTTTCTTACCACCTGAAACCGTACCATACAAATAATCTCTTATTCAATCGCCGAAGCATGCAATGCAAAATTATTGATGCATTCAATTGAATTGAAAATGGAATTTTATTGTCATTTTAATTTAATTAAATAATAATTATTTATTATTATTAATAATAATAATAATAGTAAAAAGCTATTTCTCATTAATTAAAAAAGATTTGAGTGAAATTTTTAATTTACCGTATACCTGTACTCAGATATGTACACTTTGAATGTGCAGAGTTGCGCGCGCTCATATCTATTTGTCGCAAAGTCAATCTCGTCGTCTATAACATTTTCTTTTTATTGTGTTCGGTTGTGTGAATTTTCCAATCGTATGGAATAATAATAATAATAATAATCGTAATTATGTACTAGTAAATGAAAAATCGTACATAAGAAATTTTTTTCCTATAGTTCGCCGTTTTACATTTATAAGATAGGTAGCGTAATTCGCTTTATAATAATAATTAGCAATGGATTGATGAACAATAAAATAGTTTCTGTTTCTATTACGTGTATATAGTTATTAGTTGTGTGCATTGTTATGAACAATAATAAACTTGAAATTATTGTCATAAAATTATTAATTTTATGTTACAATGAGAATTGATAAAAATCTTAAGAAAATATTTTAGAGTGGAAATTTTTACGAGGGAGTTTTGTAATCACGAAAACTGTTGCAACTACCGCAATTTTAATGCTTCTTATTGGTTTGCCAACTGCTTACCACATAGGTTATGATTTTTTTTCGACCGCTGAAATAGATGTATTAGATTCAGAGAAATCTAATTTCCACGCACTGCCAATAAAATTTTGTGATGTCCTAATTCTTCATGGTTTTAAATTCCAAATTAAGTTTCAACGTTGTCGCTGTTCGTGGGTTTAGATAGGGATTAGCAATTTCTAAAGTTTTGTTGTCGTACACACCCAGGTTGTCTACGTGAAATATTTTGAAATTGTCGAATTGAATTTACTCTTGTCCGTTATGGATGAATACTAGTGCAGAATTTGTCAAGAGAGAACTTGGAATAAGAGTTAATTTCGAATTTTGGTTTTGTTCACTGTCCTTCCTGATTCTATAATAACTACGGAAATTTTGTGTTCTGTTACAAGTATTGGGGTTAAATTTAACCCCAATCGAAAGTTGTTTTGGACATCAATTACTTTAACTGATGAATATTTCTTCACTGGGTTCTAGCCATGCTGTATAGATAGCGGAATTTTGACAGCGGAAAATAAGAGATTACGCTGCTCGCCGCAAGTGGCAGCACTATCACTATATCACTATATATAAATATTAGAAGTGATCCTTAAAATGACAAATAGATTGATCTCCGAAGTAAAGGAACTCGGTATATGAAATGTTGAAATTTAACAATAATCCTCATTTCTTCCACTAGTAACCAATATTTTCGGTTGTTTTTCTAATAGCTTAGCTCATACTGAGATTATACGAAAAATTTGTGGAGAATTCATGAACTAGAATTTCCACTAGAATTTTTTCATTTTCTGCGGCCATATAAGTTATTTTCAGTTTTTGAGCAATATCTCAAAAACTTCCACTAGTAACCAATACTTTCGGTTATTTTTGTGATAGCCTAGGTCATATTGAGACTATATGGAAAATTTGGGGTGAATTCATGAACTAGAATTTTCACTAGAATTTTTTGATTTTCTGCGGCCATATAAGTTATTTTCAGTTTTTGGCCAATATATCAAAAACTTCTACTAGTAACCAATAGATTCTGTTATTTTTCTTAAAGCTTAAGTCATACTGAGACTATATGGAAAATTTGGGGAAAATTCATGGACTAGAATTTTCACTAGAACTTTTTGATTTTCTGCGGCCATATAAGTTATTTTCAGTTTCTGGCCAATATCTCAAAAACTGTCACTACTAACTAACAGTTTCGGTTGTTTTTCTAATAGATTAAATTATATTAAGACTATATGGAAAATTTGAGGAAAATTCAAGAACTAGAATTTTTACTAGAATTTTTTGATTTTCTGCGGCCATATAAGTTATTTTCAGTTTTTGGCCAATATCTCAAAAACTTCTACTAGTAACCAATACTTTCAGTTGTTTTTCTAATAGCTTAGGTCATACTGAGACTATATGGAAAATTTTGGGGAAAATTCATGGACTAGAATTTTCACTAGAACTTTTTGATTTTCTGCGGCCATATAAGTTATTTGTTCGGTTGTTCTATACGTTGATGATGTTGCTTGGTAGGCCCATTCCAATTTAAGTAACAATATTTTTTGTAACAATATTTTCCTTTTAGGCTAAATTATTTTTGTCAGCCTTATTCTGTGCCCTAAAAGAGAAAATATTTTATTTAGAGTGTCAAATTATACTAAGCGTTTGGATAGCTGGTCGATCTTGCTTCGAAGTCTTGGAGATTTGATTAGCAGAAATACTTAGAATTACCGTTTTAAGATTTGTTTGTTGTCTATAGTCGTACAAAATGTCGCAATCATGTGTCACAGGATTGTTCTGCGAAGGAATCTATTCTACTTTCCAAAATTTCTTCATTTATTGACTCAAGTGCTCATTGAGAGATTTTAATAACTACTCATAGTTCTGGTTTTGCGTACAGAAAATATTAATAATTTGTCAATGAGAGCACAATAAAATTCCATTGCAAAGGTCAGGAAGGCCTATTAATACGAACATTTTGTAGAAAAATATTTTTTCAAATGGTTGATTTAAAAATTTGTTATTAGAAGTTTTCCACTGCAATTATGAATGATTTTTCAATCTGGACCAACAACAAGCCATAATTAGAGATTCCGGTAAGGTACCAATTCAGGCCCGGTTCTATTAGTTTTCTGTGTGTAGGCGCAATGCCGACCAACTAAACGCACATCTGTGATCTCAGATATGATTTAATTATTTTGATCTTTGAAATAACTTCTTTCAGCACTAGCAACTGTGACTGGTAACGTGTACTGCTAACGTATGCCTTCGACAGGTCGGGGACTACTTCAACAAATTTAGACGTGTAAATATATTTTAATACACGTTTTGGATCGCTTTTCGAAGTATCAAGTCGTCTTCCTATAGCTTTAATAGCATCCCAAAGTTCGACCCCATTGATGTCTGATTAGCCATCGGATGTAAGCGCTAACTGCAAGTCTTTACAATGTTTCAATAATTCGTCATCCGTAAATCTCTTACTGAATATATTGTAAAGGAACCCAAACAACTCGCTATATATTCCGATAATTGGGTAAATCTTTTATTTGTTGTTTGAATTGTTATGTCCAATATCCAATTAAAAAGACATACTCTGAAGTTTAGTTCTGGTGCTACTACCTTCATATAAAAATTGTCTACTCTTCCTGCGAACGCGTACGGGTTTTTCCCCACAAAATCCTTCAAAAATTTCAAGTTTAATTGCTAATTTTTTAGCCTTTTCAATCATTTCTGCAAATGCTGCATCATAACGATAATTGCAGAGAAAAAATTTGGTGGAGTTTAAATGCTCTAAACCCAGAGACAGGTATGCTGTGATTGCAGCATTTTGCTGACAAAGTTAATTTGCAATAAAATGTCATACCACAATACCAAGGAGCAAACAAATTTGAAGTTTGAAATAGTTCTGGCTAGTCCCTTAGCTTCTTTTTACTTGTGGTGGAGTTGTTAACGTGTTGTCTTCAGCTATTTCAAGTATAGGGCATAGTAAACTCCACTAATTTGAAACCAAGCGCTCGAACGGCATCTAACCTACTTTCCCAACGATTTGCACCTACAGGCTTTACAGTAATATTGCGTACGTGCTTTAATAATACACTCCAACGTGATTGATGCTGCGTTGATGCTGAAAAAAAAATTATAAATGCATTGAAATAAATCAAAGAATGCGACTGTCTGCATACAAGTATTAGCTGCATCGTTTAATACCAAGTTGAGAGAGTGGGCACTACAAGGTACGAAAGAAGCTCTTGGGTTTAGTTGAAGAATTCTCAACTTATCGATTACAATTTTTGTCATATTTGCTCCAGTTGTATCATGTAATTCAAGAAAAGTTACGAAGTCTTCAGAAACACGACATTATGACATTAGCTGCTTTTTCTGAAAATGTTTCAGTTGCACTGACAAACATAAAAATGACCTCAGAACATCTGCTCCTTGTGGGTTATATCGGGGGCACAATCTAAAATAATTGAGTAGTACTTTGCTGGTTTTAGTTTTGTTGAGACGTGTTCTTTGATTTTATTGGCAAGCAATTCAACGATTTCATTTTGAATTGTTTTTCCGAGATAGGTGGTGTGAATTTCATTTGTTGTTATTCGTCGAATATATTTACTCATAATAGGATCATAGTTTTCTAAGAATTCAATAAATTTCAAAAAATGTCCATTATTTGGCAAGAAAAGCTTTTCACAGGTTCCTTTCAATGCTTGATTTTGTCCGCAGCAAGAGTCCTAATTAATGTTATTATTCTTTCAATAACTTTTCGCAAATGTTGCGTTTCAGATTAAATTATTTTGTGATTACTGTCATCGATGGTAGTACCTGATCTAAGTCTCATCTCTAGCTCTCTCCAATTTAAATATGCAGTTTCATGTCGTTTCATAATAAAAGAAAAGTATATTTTACAGCAAAAGTAAAATACAGCGTCGTCTGATAAAAATGAAAGCAGGAAAATTTTCTCTTTATCCCCGGGAAATAATACCGGAATTTTCTGAATCAGGCCATACTTTACCCGCAATGCTTTAATTTTACC
Source organism: Nephrotoma flavescens (assembly GCA_932526605.1). Classification (NCBI taxonomy): domain Eukaryota; kingdom Metazoa; phylum Arthropoda; class Insecta; order Diptera; family Tipulidae; genus Nephrotoma; species Nephrotoma flavescens. Next base: position 41,499,709 of record OW052221.1, on the reverse strand, counting down.
TTCTATTATAGGCCAGTTTGCCGGATCATTAAAATTAAGAGGCAAATTTTTATTGTTTTTGGGGTCTTGATCACTTTGATCTTCATTATTTTCCTTTTGTCCTATATCATCGACGTTCTGTGCAACAACCTCATTTAAATTGGTAATAACTTCTACTTCATCTAAATTTCCTAAATCTTTGGCAGATTTCCGTAGTGAAAATCTGACTCGCTATCTTCAATAACATTCTCCGCGCACTTTATTTTTCCGCCGCCTTCGATTTCAATTTCGCTTTCATTTTGGTTTGAAGCTACTATAGGTGAGACTGTGCTGTACTGCTTGACGAACTTCTCAAAAACTGCAACAAAGCATTCTTCTGTTTCGCAGAATTTGACTCACGTTGAAGCCTAACTTTTTTGTACTGTGATCCGGACAAGCGTTTTCTCTTATTCCGGTCCATTATATCGTACCTATCGGTTTAATTTAAATTTAAACAAAAAATAAAGCATTTCATTTATATCCAAATATTTATACAGGTAACCCTCCAAGAACACGGTATTCGAAGAACAAGGTTTCGAAGAACACAGATACCCATTTCCTAAACTTACACGGTTTCAAACAACACGATTTTCATTATTCTCTTTTATTTTGTTTTTTGTATATTATACCAAAAAATAAAAAATAACACGGAACCTTTTTTTTTATTTTTTGTAGTTTTGAACAACACGGTTATAAAGAAAACGGAATGAAGTAATCGTGTTCTTGGAGGGTTTCCTGTATTTAATTTCTTAATAATTAATATTGATTTTATATTGATATATACATGATAATTATATTGATATTATGATACACCATACACTTGAGAACTCAATATTTCTAAAACTTTGTAAAAAAAACTGTTTATTATTTCTTCTTCGACTTTTAAAACGAATATGAAATATCCATACCGACGCTTCTCAGCAGTGTTGGCGAAAGTATTACTATAGGAGTAAATGTACTACTTTCATCACCGATGTAAATACTATTATGCTCCGCAAATCAAATTTATAATCCCATGAAAAAATAGGGTTTCCTTTCTTTTTTATTAGCGTAAGTGAGTAAAACTATGTACATATGTTTTTCTCTTTTCTATTTAAAATACTCTTTCGTTAAGCGCAATCATATAATAAAAGAAAAAACGAAATTCAATGAGCAAGCTACACACGATTTCAGCTTCTGCTTTCAAACTAAGTCGCAATAGAATTTAATTGTCAGCTGCGACATAAAATTTTTGTCCTTGAATCCGTCAGCAGCTGCGACATAAAATTGAATCCTTGAATCCGAAATGAAAAAATGGAAATGAAAATAAAAAAATTTGAGTGCATTTTTGAGATGTAGATTTTTGTTTAATTTTTATTTTCGAGAGAACAGAATAAAATAACACAAAAAAAATTTTGTATAAAAATCTACTGCGACTAAGTTTGAAACGAGAAGCTGAAATCGTGTGTAACTTGGCTCAATATAAAAACTTTCAAACTTCCTGTTTTGTCTATTTTTGTATATTTACCGTTTAAATTCGCTTTTGTATTCTATTGTTTTAATATTGCCATCCAAGTTAAAAGTAAGTATGTATATATGTATAAATATATTGTACACATACACTATGCACTATAAGAATTTTGAAATTGCACGTCGACAATACAGTGTTTTTATATTGTATTATGAGTGAAACTTAAAGAATGGCGGAAGTTATCAATATTTATTGTTGGAAGAAATTGTCATGTGTAATTGTTCATATTTAAATATGAAAATTGTATTGTAGAAGAAAACATAAAATAACAATAATAATTTACACTGTTGACATTGTTAGTTGAGTTAAGTCAATACCACGACAATAATAGGTCATTCTTGTAATAATTTTGTTTGTATATGTAAATCCAAAATAAATGAAACTCCATACAAAACCAAAAAAATACATGGAACAAAAAAAAATTTGAAAATGCCGCAAATTTGAAAATGCCTTCCTCGAAAAATGCGAAAAGTGCCGCCAATGCAGTTATGAATAATTTTTCAATCTGCATCAAAAACAAGCCATGATTAGATATTTCAGCAACATTTCACTATATATAAACAGAATAAGCCAAGCAATGAGGGCAGTTTGTAAAAAAAAAATTTTCCGATCACTGGATTTGAAAGTCTGTTATTAGCTATGAGTTATGCAGTATCCCACTGCAAATATCAGTAATTTCCAATCTAGGCCAATAAAAAGCCATTATTAGTCCAAGGTAGAACAGTGATCCGGTAGCCGTTAAAATAACTTTTCCGAATGGGGATTTGAAGGTTTGGAATTTCTTATGCAATCATCTGATTAATTTTCAATGTGGGCCAATATCAACCCATAATTATAGATACGGGCAACGTTCCACTGTAAAAGCAAGATGGGCTTTTATCAATAATGAACATTTTGTAAAATTATGTTTTTCCAAACGGTGCAGTCCTACTACAAATTTGAATTATTTTTCCATCTTGGCAAATACCAAAGCACAGCATTATTAGCAAATTTCGCAAAATTTCACTATATAGATCAGAATTTTTTTTTTCCAGAAGACATGGCCTTAAAAGTTTTCTATTAGCAGTTTTCTACTGCAATTTTGATTAGGGGTGAGACTTGGGTAAGAGCAAACACCCTGACTATGGGGTGAGTTTTGGGTAGGGTTCCACGATATAAACCTCAATGAGAAACATTTTTTAGAAAAAAATTTCTAACGTTTGTTATTAGCAATTTCATATATGTGTAATTTCCAATCTGGGCTAATAACAAGCTAGTATTATATAAATTTGTGCAACGTTCCACTGCATAAGCCTGTCAGGTGAACATTTGGTAGAAATAGGATTTTTTAAAAATAATGGAATTAAAAGTTTGTTCAATAACAAATCATTATTAGTCGTTTTGGCAAGGATCCACTCTATAGACTAGACAGGTCCATAACTGATGATCCGAACACACTTTTTGGCCTACATCAGTCCACTAGAAGTTGCTGTATCCAGAGGAGCTTTTTCATTGATTTTATAATATTTTGAAAAGTTTATAACATTTGGGAAAACCTATTAAAATCAAGTAGATTATAAATTAAATTTGAATTAAAATAGTTCAGTCCATTTTTCAGCATTTTTGTTAAAAAAAATGCTATATGGTTTCGGTTTGCCGTCTGTCCGTCTGTGTGCACGATAACTTGAGAATGGATGAAGATATCAACTTAATTTCTTCACTAAAAGTTTAAGAAATTTATGAGAATGATCCCTATTGATTTGGACATTTCTGTGTTTAGGGTGTTCGGAGATAGCTGGAGTTTTGTGAACCCCCCTCCTTAAAATTGATAGATTTTTTTTTATTTTCTATTCTATTTTGGTTTCATCTAGCATGTGAATGTGGAATAAAAATATATTGCGTCTGGATGTGGGTTTGTGTGGGTGGTGTGTTTATGGGGGTGGTAGGAGTGGGGGTATGGGAGGTGGGTGGGGTGGGATGAGGTGTTTTGGGTTTCGTGTGGGAATTTGGAATTTGGTGGATGAGGGTTTGTGTGGGTGGTGTGTGTGCGTGTGGAAGTGGGTGTGGAGGTGTTAAAGGGTGATAATATGGGTGATGTGGTATAGGGTGGTGCGGGTGAGATGGGACTTGGGGTTTGAATTGGATAGTGGGTGGGGTTAACAAAAATGTTTAGTTGTTTTGGTTTGTGGTTGATTGGGGCCAGTTGAGATATGGTGGATTGGGATTGGTTGGGCTTGGTGTCGATGGGTTAGGTGGGTGTGGAAGTGGGTGGTCGTAATATTTGAAATACGCAAATCACACTGCATAGAAGATCTTTATAGGCAACAAAAATGCTTATAGAGTTCGGCTCCGAACCTTTCCCGTCTTTTTTTAAATTTCTACCGAACATGACGAGTTTTGATAAAAATAATTTACTTCACCAACATTTGGATTCTGTACAGTCCAGGTCATAGACAATGCGAAATAAAACTTTATACTTGAACTTTTTCCATAAATTGGGAGACCCTTGCGAAACTTTAAAATCCGGTGGAAATCTCTTTACCGGAAGTAGCTTTTACAAAAACCAACAGGGTTAACTTTTTTGCTTTCCTGAAATTTTTGCAGTGATTTATACCCCTATTATGGTTTTCGCCTCGCCGAACGATTCAAGGTAAATCTTAAATCCGTGGGAGTTGGGTTTTCGTATTATGGTTTTCGGCTTTATTTTGGCGAGTGCACATCTAGTAATACTAGCCGAATAATAATTTTTATAACAATTTTTTTTGACATTTGTGGCTTTTTGTCAATAATTTTGTTGTTGTAGTCATATATTATTCAAATTTTGTGTTTATAAATTACGGTTTATTGTTGTATTAATCTGAAATCAGTTAAAAATCATGTTGCGTAGTGTTGGCCTAGGTTTTTCTGATAAACCAGATAGAAATATTAACATTGCACGGATGCGAAAATATCGGGATATTTCTCCATCTCTTCCGTTAATTTCGAAAATTGGCTGGCATTTGTTGTTTTCTTCATGTTATAAAAATATAATTACTTACACGTGAACCTCCATTGCTTGATTGTGACTGTGCAATGAAAATATAAAACCAATTTTATGAGATTCGTCTACAAAAAGATGGCGAATCATTTTGACAGTTCAGCTCGTTTATGTGAAAATCGTAATACCAAAAATGTGAATTGGATTCGCTAGGAATGTCAAATGTGAAAACCATAATAGGGGTGTTAGTTTCCTGATTATACAAAACAGTTTTAGCAAAAGTCCCTTAAGTTTAATATTTTGCTTTACAAAAGAAATGTGAGGTATTCGAGATCAATGTATATATTCGTTGTAAAAGAAATTCGGATGTTACTACGTATAATTTAATTTGTAAAATTGATACATGTTTGATTTGTAATAAATAATTAATTGATTAGATAGATATATTAGTTTGTAAAATTGATGCCGCTTACAGTACGCATGTAGTATTAAATATATTTTATGACTGAATCATTTTTTGCTATTGAGAGTGCAAACAGCATTCACGAGTTAGCGAAGTAACGTCATTTCTTCTTTTTCACTTCAACAATTATCGTAATGTCAAAGACGTTTAATTTTATGGCGTGTGCATTCAAGAACTACCCAAGATAACGAGTTAACAGCTGCTTACATCAGGTAATAACACAAACTCGTGGAATATCTTGGCACATAAATCTATCATTAGCTACTTGCTGTGGGTCAAATTCTACTAGCAGAACTTATTTGTCGTTGTTGGAGACCACAATTCTCCGAAATCAAACCATTTTCCGCAACTTGGTGATTGAAAGGGTCACTAATTGTCGATTCCTATGTATCTGTTTTAGAATATACCTAATCAGCTATTTCAGTTCTTCAGTTCATGTATAAATGGGTTAAATAATTTAACCAATAACCAAGCCCAAATAAAATATATCGCAATAAACTAAATTTTTTGTGAAAACTTTTAACTATTTTTAGCAGTTAAATATTATTTATAATTTTTGCTGCAAGCAACAGTTGTGATTGATAGTTTTAATCATCAATAAAAAATTCGCTAGTTCAATATGTGCATGAGAAATATTTACCTTGAATTTAAATTTC